>JABTXL010005752.1:10104585-10169936 GCA_025134845.1 Neodon shergylaensis
AAGAAAGAAAGAAAGAAAGAAAGAAAGAAAGAAAGAAAGAAAGAAAGGAGCAGTCCTCCCAGAGATATCAACCGAACCCTACATAACACAATGCATTAGAATTAGAACTAGGCACAGACCCACAAATAAGAACTGGATGAGGCCACCAATAGGAGGAAAAGGCTTAAAAGTCCCCTGGCCACACAATAACCTAAACCAGAAACATACAGAATAAAAAGAAACTAATATTGAAAGCTGCAAAGGAAAAGAAGCCAGTAACATATAAGTTAGACCTATTAGAATTAAACCCAATTTCTCAATGGTGACTCTAAGAACAAGAAGTGCTTAGACACTTTACTGTCCTACAGACTGTAAGAGACCACAAATGCCAGCCTAGACTACTATTCCCATTAAAAATTTCAATCACTGTAGATGGAGAAAGCAAGATATTCCATGATAAAGTCAAATTAAAACATTTCCTTCTACAAATCCTTCCCCACAGAAAACACTAGAAAGAAACTCCATCCAAAGGAGGCTAACTACACCCATAGAAATATAGGGAAAAAATCATATATTGGCAAAACCAAAAGAAAGAGGTACACACACACCACACAAACACACACACACCACTTCCATCACCATCAAAATAACAATTATTGGTCATTGATATTTCTCATCATTAATGGACACAATTATCCAATAAAAAGACCCAGACTAACAGAATAAATGTGAAAAAAATCTATTCTTTTGTGGCATACAAGAAACACACCTCAATATATAACATAAATATTACCTCAGAGTAAAGGTTGGGAAAATGATTTTCTAAACAAATATACCTAGGAAATAAGCTGGAGTAGACATTCTAATATCTAACAAAGTAGTATTCAGAACTAATCAGAATGTAGTATCAAAAACACTACATACTCATCAAGTCAAAAATCTACCAAGAGGACATTGTACTTCTTAACATCTATGTTCAAAACACAAGCACACTCGAGTTTTTAAAAGAAACATTACTAAAGCTTAAATCACATAGGGACCCTCAGACATTGAGAGAGGCTTCCGTACCTCACTCTCACAAATGGACAGGTCATGTAGATAAAAACTAAATAGAAAAACACTGGAGTTAACAAATATAATGAACCAAATGGACCCAATTGATATCAACTACACATTTTACTCAAACACAAAAGAATACACGTTCTTCTAAGCACCTCATGGAACCTTCTCCAAAATTGATCACATACTTCTTCACTAAGCAAGTCTCAAGAGATACAAAACATTGAAATTACTGTATGAATCTTATCAGGCCACCATGGATAAAGCTGGATTTAGAACAGAAATAACAGAATATAAACTCACGGAGACTGAACAACTCTACTGAATTATTAGAGTCAAGATGGAAAGAGAGAAAGGAAGGAAGAAAAAAAGAAAGGAAGGAAGGACAAAGAAAGGAAGGAAAGAAAGTTAAAAAAAGAAGAAAGGAAGAAAGAAATTAAAGGCTTTCTAGAATCCAATGAAGATGAATGCACAATGTACACATAATTTATTGGACACCATAAAAGTGGTGCTAAGAGAAAACCTCATAGCACTAAATGCCTTTATAAAAAAAACTTAGGAGAGCTCTCCTATTAGCAACTTAACAGCATACCTGAAAGGTCTTGAACAAAAATAAGGGAGCATATTTGAGAGCAGTAGAAACCAGGAAATAATCATACTGAGGATGGAAGGCAATGTAATAGAAACAAAAATAAATACAAAGAATCAGTGAAACAAAGAGTTGGTTCTTTGAGATCAACAAAAGAGAAAAATCCTTATACAAACTAACTAAATGACAGACATAGAATATCCGAATTAACAAAATTAGAAATGAAACTGAGAATTTCTTCTAATGTGGCTTGTTTACATTCAACCCTTGTCTCCCCCTGATTCTTTAACAGTCATCTTCTACCTCTCCACCCCTTCCCAAGTTAGTGTCCTTTTTCTTTTAACCTTGAGTCTAGTTTTTGATGCTTATAAATTTATGTGTATTGGACATACAAAAAGGATTTTAAAATAAATCATTTAAATTATTTTGAAAATTTTAAATGCTCTTCTTACCAATCCATCAATAAGAATAAACAGTGTTAACATGTACTTTTTGTGAATTGCAGACATCAAAAATTTCAAATTTCAAATATTCTTAAATATAAATTGATGTAATTTTGTAATCTATTTTAATTTCAACATTTCTGCCATAATTTCTTAATAAAGTCTATATTATTGTGCTTAGTGACACATCATACATAAATAGTAGTAACAGTAGTACCTATGAACTGGGTATGGTGAGTCACACCTATAACTATAACACACGGGAGGCTTGGTATGATATCCCATCTAGAAAGCTGAAATAAAATAAAAATGACTATCAATAAATGTGGATATATGACTATGCATATGAATGAGTTCTTGAACATCAGGCCTTTGTCTTTATATTTCAGGCACTCTAGAAGAAAAGCTAAAACCATTAAATGGCACATGAAGTAATTGGCAGTTGAAAGTATGGCACATTTCTGTAATATGCTGGGATGACAGAAATGAGGACCGTGCATATTTTTGGGCCACATAGATGGCCAAGACTGATGAGATGGATTTCTTCCTGAGATACACACTGTGAAAGAGGAGGAAAGACTCTTGTAAATTGTCCTCTGTTCTACACATGCCATTTCTCAACACATGCCTGTCTCTATATACATAATATAAAACGTGGTAACTTCTTTTTTTTTTTTTTTTTTGTTTTTCGAGACAGGGTTTTTCTGTGGCTTTGGAGCCTGTCCTGGAACTAGCTCTGTAGACCAGGCTGGTCTCGAACTCACAGAGATCCGCCTGCCTCTGTCTCCCGAGTGCTGGGATTAAAGGCGTGCGCCACCATCGCCCAGCCAAACGTGGTAACTTCTTAAAGACAGAATAGAGTTTATACAGGGATTAAAAATGAGGACTTTATTTTGGTTGTGCTGGTTTTGATGTGATTCTAAAAAATAGTTGCAAAGACAATCCAAATTTATACAGAGAAACTTCCCGAGTTACTGTGAAAAATAAAAAATAAAAGGGTGAAACTGGATGGTATAATTAAGAGGGATGCAGCTCACACACCATCCAAAGTATTTTAAAGTCATACATCATGCACTTTATGGTGATTCCTGGTAGGTATTTTTAAACAGAGAAAAAAGATATATCAGCTTCAAGAAATCCATTGCAGCTCTGTGCAGGAATGAATTGTGGTCCTTGATTTCCTTTGGCTAGAAAACAGAGAGAAGAGTTTTAGAGTAACTCAGACAAGAGATGGTGAGAGCTTGAATTACAACTCCAGAGAAAGAGGAAAAGAAAGGAGTTTTACAACCTGAAGATTATTTAATGTAGAAACAGAAAAGAAAGCCAGAGCTGATGTCTGAGATGGAGTGGCATTAAGTATATATTGAACTTAAAAACTCTATGTGGGTATTGTATGTGTGGTGGAGAAGTATGTTAAAAAGTTAAAGATTTATTTATGCTTATGAGGTTTATATTTCACACTATAGACAAAATGTTTACCAGATACCAATTTAAAATAAAAAGAAAAAATGGGAACAAAAAATCCATCTCCTGAATGTAAAGCAATATCTAATATTTTTCATATTCCATCAATCTAAAATATACTTCTAGACATGGGAAAGACCAGAAAGCATTAACTTCATAGAGATGCATGAAGAAAAAGGACAGGAAACCAGGGGAGAGACTAGACAGTTTTGAAATAAATATGGTAAGTATCACTTGTAGAAGGCATTAACAACATATATTTCCTTATTTACAAATATGACTACTTTAAATATTATATACTTCTATATCTAAAGTGTGTCAAAATTTCAACAAATAGTATTTTAACTGCTCACTGTACTTTTTACATGTAATTTTTAAAAATGTCTCAGTGAAACAAGCCTGTATTTCTAAAGAATATTTGATAGTAAATGTGGTCAAGTAAGCCCCAAAGAACATAAACAGGATATTATCCTGACCCTAGACACTGAACTCTTACATATTTCCAGCCAGAGATGAGCAGAAAATACTGTCTTGCGGTACAAGGACTTCACTTTCACCAGGAAACTAGCAGGTGAGGTAAATCACCCTGATGTTGATTAGACAGTGTAAGAGCTCAGAGAAGAAAGCTTCAGGGAGGAATTGTTTCTTATGGTTACAGAGCATTGAACTGACAGGGCAATAGGTTTGTAGTACTTTCAAGAAAGAGAAGAATTATGGTGAGTCAAGGACAACGGGGTTGTTACATGGTAAGAAGAAAATTCCATTTAAGAATATTCATTTCTATTGCATTGAAAGGAAAAGTATTTTAGTTTTTTTTAGTCCAAAATGTATTTTTATACAGTATTACTTTGTAACACTCTTAGTACCATGGAAACCTTTTCCTCTGCATTGAGTTGATTATATACTTATAAAGAAATGTAATCTTAGTTCATAGATGAGATGGTCAAAACATGATTCCTTTATATAGATTAAGTGCAACTCTCAGATTTAATAGAAATTTAAGACAGTTGACTAATAGGCTGTGTAAAGAAAAGACATGGAAACATGCATTTACTTTGTGTGTGGAGTGGTGTGGGAGGTCCTTCTCTCCACATGCAACTCTCATTAGTTAATAAATAAAGAAACTACCCTAGCCTGTTGATGGGGGCAGAACTTAGGTAGGTGGGGAAGACAGAACTGAATTCTTGGAGGAAGAAAGCAGAATTAGGGAGACACCATGGATCCGCCAGAGACAGACACTGGGAATTTTACCCGGTAAGCCACTGCCATGTGGCGATACACAGATTAATAGAAACTGGTTAAATTAAGATGTAAGAATTATCCAATAAGAAAGTAGAGATAATGGGCCAAACAGTGATTTAATTAATACAGTTTCTGTGTGGTTATTTCAGGGCTAAGCTAGCTGGGCAGCAGGGATGAATAAGGGCGCCCTTCCTGTAACAGTGGAGTTTGTGCACGTGGGCATGCACACATCACAATATGTATGCATGTGGGAATTAAGAAGACAACATTCCAGAGAGATTGGCTCTTCATTTCCAATATGAGGGCTCCAGAGCATAAACTTGAGTCATTAGTCATCTGACTTTGCACAAGAGCCTTTACCTGCAGAGCCATTTTGTTTTATATTTGTGCATTCCCTCTCTGTTCCTTTATTATATTAGTATAAGCACTGACGTACAACTATACATGTTTATGCATGTGTGTGTAGTTTTTTCTCTGTGTGTGCTGTTTTGTTGTTGTTTCTGTTACTATTATACATGTATAAAATTCTGTAAGTTTAAATATATTTTTTAGTTGAATAATTTTAAGAAGAAAAAAATACAGCATGTCTTAGCTCATGATTCCTTTCATGTGAATAGTATGATCTACTTCTGGAAGTGCCTGGATTCCCCAGCAGCCATGAGTGACTCTGCTGAATAACTTATGAAAATCTTTCCCTATTTACAATACTGTAGCTGATTTCAGAGAGTGGGAAGGAGATTTTGAGACCAGGAAAACAAAACAATACAATAGAAAACAAATAAGACACTTCAGAATTAGTAAATAGTAAATTAGTAAATAGTTCTGGACTAACAAGCAGTGTCATAATCCAAGAACTATACAGGATGCTTTACTTTCCAAATCCCAAATAATCCAAACAGAAAATCAGTGGAAGAATATATTTACATTACTCTATGAACCAACTAAACTTAGCAAACATAGAAAAAAACATTTCGTCTGACAGGTCCAGTATATACACTGTTTTCTAGGGCACACTGAGAATTCTTCAGCATAAACCACATATTATATTCTAAACACTTAATAAATATTAAAAGTTTATAATCATGTCGTTTAATTTTCTAAATAAATTATTCAGTGAATTTTAATGTCCTTTTATTATCTAAGTAAGAACTGCAGCAATAAAAAATTCTTCATTGATTATGCATAGAACTATCACAATCAAGCATAGTTTGAGTCAATGACTGACCAACAGTAACATGAAACTAGAAATGAATAGCAGATAAAAACGGGAACTTTTACAAATATTTGGAATACACATGTTTGTAATAGAGAGTAAAAGATGAAATCAAAAGGAAATTTAATATTTTTCCAAATGGTGAAACAATATTTTATTTAATATATATAGCAATTCTCTTTACTTTCATCTTTTAGTTCATACTTATGCTAACTTGATACCTAGAAACCACATGCTCATATATATACATAGAAAAAGGTTTTCTGGATCATATGTTGGTTCTGTTTTTAGGAATATCCATATTTTTTTCCAGGAAGACTCTACTAATTTGCATTAACACTAGCAGTGTGTAGGTGTTCCCTTGCTCTACATTGTCACAAACACTTGTTACTTTTCTGTCATTTTGATAATACTTGATTTTGGTGACAGTTATAAAATTCCGTGGTCAAACTATCAGGAAACACAGTGTGAGTGAGTGATGTCATATTTAAATTATGCTTAACAGCCCTCTTAAAAGCTATTTAGTAGCTGGGTGGTGGTGGCACACGCCTTTAATCCGAGAAGTTGGGAGGCAGAGGCAGGTTGATCTTTGTGAGCTCCAGCCCAACCTGGTCTACAAGAGCTAGTTCCAGGACAGGCTCCAAAGTTACAGAGAAACCCTGTCTCAAACAAACAAACAAAACCCCCAAAAACAAAAAAAAATTTAGTGGTCTAAAATTTGTAAACTTTTATGTCAATAAAGGGAGAGATAGAGGTAGAGAATGAAGCAGAGCTAGGTATATGGATAGATGGGTAGATAGATGGGTAGATAGATAGATAGATAGATAGATAGATAGATAGATAGATAGATAGGATAGGTAGATAGATATTTGAGACAAATGACACAGAAAAATAGATGAAAAGAAGACTATATTAAATCTTATTATACACTATAATGAGCATATATGTATCAATTAATTGGAAATCCTGAAGTGAGATACTGGGCACAGTATATGTATATATAAATTTACCCAGATAAATCACATGAAATGGAAAGTAGAGACTAACGTGACGCACATGTGTTGAAATCTTATAGAAGGCCCAACAAGAAAGTGCAACTATATGTGGACATAAAATAAGAAAAATGAGGGATATGAATAAGAAAATGAGAAGATCTTAATGTACGGATGATGAACAAATGAAGGTTTTAAAGGAATAACAGAAAACAATTTTAAATGAGCAACATAACTGTACCCATTAAGAAAATATACACAATAATAAAAAGAGGTATAGTCTTAGCAGAAAGGAACAAATAGCAAATATCAGAACATAAATAAATGATATATGAAATGGAGAAAGATAAAAGAATCAACAAAACTAAGCGTTGATTTCTATTATATAAAAATTTGACAGAAATTCAGCTAAAGTGGGAATGAAGAGAGAGAATCCTTAAATAATATTAAAGAAAAGCAGTTGAAAGTACAACTGTTAGCACAAAAATATGAAGAGTCACAAGAATACTATAATAAATGTATCTGAAAAGCAAAAGCAAGCAAAATGCATGTTAGTTATATAAATATTGCTGAACCTTAGCTGTAAAGAATATAGACCAGGCAAGTTATACACACCATTGATCTTAGGTCCTGAGAGGCTGAGGAAGGGGTCTCGGGGATTGAGGCCAAACAGGTGTACATGGTAAACTCTTCTCTCTTCCTAGGTGATGACAGACTTTGTCAAGCTAACGTTAAAACAAAGCATCAAAACCAGGTACACATTTTATTTGAAGACAAAATCCTTATCAGACTCATGACATCTAATATTTTGTTTAATTCCATCTCCACATGACTCCTTCCATCTAATCCTACAAGGTTTGTTGGCAGCAGCACACATTCAATGATTTGTATTCTCTTTCCAGATGCTAGTTAATGAAATTAAATTAAATCCCAGGTGTCTGGGATAACATTGCATTCAAAATGGATAATTTGTAAGTATAAAAAAAATAGAATTTCCATCCATTTGCTTGCAAATTTCAGAATGTCATTGTTTTTACCACTGAGTAGTACTCCATTGTATAAAGGTACCACATTTTCTATATTCATTCTTCAGTTGAGGAGCTTCTAGGTTGTTTCCAGGTTCGGAGTATTACAAATAATGCTGCTAAAACACAGTTGAGTAAATGTCATTGTAGTATGAGTGAGTATACCCAGGAGTGGTATCCCTGTGCCATGAGGTAGATTGAATGCCAGTTTTCTGAAACACTGCCATATTGATTTCCATAGTGGCTGTATAAGGTTGCACTTCCACCAGCAATGGAATTTTCCAGCACAAGCTTTCATTGGTGTTTTCGATCTTAGCCATTCTCACAGGTGTAAGATGGTATCTCGGAGTCATTTTGATTTGCATTTCCCTGATGGCTAAGGATATTGTACAGTTCCTTAAGTGCCTTTCAGTCACTTAATATTCCTCTATTGAGAATTCTCTGCTTAGATCTGTATCCTGTTTCTTAATTGGATTATTTGATAGTTTGATATCTAGCTTCTTGAGTACTCTGTATAATTTGTCTGTCAGATGTGAAGTATGTGGAGATTTTTTTGTCATTCTGTAGGTTGCCATTTTGACTGGTTGACTGTATCATTTGCTCTACAGAAGCTTCTCAATTTCAGGAGGTCCCATTTATTTATTGTTGCTCTCAGTGACTGGGCTACTGGTATTATATTTAGGAAGTGATCTCCTGTGCCCATGCCTTCAAGGCTTTTTCTTATTTTCTTTTCTATGAGGTTCAATGTGGCAGGATTTATGTTGAGGTCTGTGATCCATTTGGACTTGAGTTTTGTGTATGGCGACGTACATGGATCTATTTTCATTTTTCTATATGTCAACATCCAGTTGAGCCAGCAGCATTTGTTTCATTTCTTCCATTGTGTAATTTTAGCTTCTTTGTCAAAAATCAGGTGTTCATAGGTATGTGGGTTAATATCAAGGTCTTTGATTCTGTCTGTTTTTGTGTCAATACCAAGTTGTTTTTTATTAATATAGCTCTATATTAGAGCTTGAAGTCAGGGATGGTGACACCTCCAGAAGTTCCTTTATTGTACAGGATTGTTTTAGCTATCCTGGGATTTTGATTTTCCATATGAAGTTGAGTACCCAGACACAGAAAGACCAACAAGGTATGTACTCACTCATAAGTGGATATTAGACATAAAACAACGGATAAACAGCCTATAGTCCACAACCTCAGAGAAGACAGAAAACAAGGAGAACCCTAGGAGAGACATACATGAATTCCCCTGGGAAGGAAAAGTAGACAAGATCTCCTTAGTAAATTGGCATCACGAAGGGAGGGGCAAGGGTGATCGGAGAGTGGGGCGGAGAGAAGAGGAGCAGGGAGGAGGACATGAGGGACCAGGAAGGTTGAGCTGGGTGAAGAGCAGAGAGAGGGAGAGCAAGGAAAGAGATACCTTGAAGGAGGGAGCCATTAGGGGTTTAGTGAGAAACCAGGCACCAGAAAAATTCCTAGGAATCCAAAAGGATGATCCCCAACTAAAAATATAAGCAATAGTGGAGAGAGTACCTAAACTTCCCTTCCCCAGTAAGCATCATAATTGTCATCATAGAACCCTTATCTAGGAACTGACTGAATGCAGAGATCCAAAGTTAACGACTAGGCTGAACTCTTGGAGTCCAGTCATAGAGAGGTAGGAGCACAAAGAGGACTAGATTGTGATGGGCAGACTCATAGGAATAGTTGAACAGAGCAAGTGGTAGCTCACTGACTCGGAATTGACAGCTGGGGAACATGTATAAGACAAAACTAGGCCCTCTAAATGTGGATAACAGTTGTGTGGCTTGGGGCAACTAGCAGTAGAATTAGTATTTATCCCTAATGTATGAACTGGTTTTTTGGAGCTCATTCACTATGAAGGGATACCTTACCCAACCTAGTCAGACGGGGGAGGGATTTGCTCTGCCTCAAGTGATGTGACAGACTTTGTTGACTACCCATGGGGTGGGGCTCATTCTCTTTGAGGAGTGGTTGGTGGTGGAGTTGCAAGAAGATGGGAGGAACAGGAAGCCTGGAGGCCCAGCATCAACTGGGAACACAGCATCCATAGATGGTTTAGAACAACCTGTAACTGAAGTTCCAGAGGGACCTGTTGCCTCTGCCCACCACAGCCAGCTATAGTCACATGCACGTACTGCATCCCCCTCACACATGCAATTAAAAACCAATAAAAAGAAAAACACTTAAGTTGAAAAAAATTTAAATTAAAAATAAATGAAAATTTTACTTAAATAGCTGAAATATAAGCATTTAGAATACAGCAACCTCACAAAAATATTGCAGTTATATGACACTAACAGGGATTCCCCTGTAGAGAAGGGACCGGGACCTTCCTGTGTGGGGAGTAGATAGAAAGAAGTAGATTTTATGTGATACAGAAAGCCATAAAGACATGAGCAAATTGGAGAAACACTGTTAATAGAAAAATCAGTTTTATCTGCAGATGTATATCAACATCCACAGAGACCAAGATACAATCCAATCCTGAAGCAACAATATGCCACATTAATTAATTTTAAAATTCAATTTTCATCTTAGGAGACATAAGCCCAATGTTCCTGGTGTCCCATTGACAGATTAAAGCAAAATTCTCCCACAGGTCCTTAGAGAGCATAGCTGACTGCTTGTGTACTGAAGTGTGACTGCTCCTTCCTGATAAGCTGCTCCTGAGAAGCCAGGAGGCATGAGAAGTTTCCCAAAGCCATACAGAAGACTCCCAGTTTCTCTAGTTTTCCCTGGCTTAAATACTCCAGTCACTCTTTGGCAGAGTAAAACAGATGGTTGGGAGTGGCCGGATATTCTTCTTATGACCCACCCGTCCAGTGCATTCAAGAGTGGGTTTAACTGTCAACAAGCCCAGCATGTGTGATTTTCACCATGCAGGTACAGCTGAACCACCCAAGATGGGTGATTCCTGGTTCAGAGGACAGTCACAAAAGCCAGCAGGAACTGAATTATTCCTCCTGAAATGGAAGATGGATCAGTGGCAACATGCCTGCCAGAAAAACGTGGAGCCATGTGTTCAAATCCATAGACCATAGGTGAAAAACTGGATGTATTGGCCTTAGCCTGTGAGTATAGTGACCCTGAAGTGCAATCAGAGGTGGAAAAAGAAAAACCTTGCAAGTTCACCAATAATCTAACTTGAGATATGGAGTAGTGAATATAGGTTATCTCAAATAAGACGGAGCCGAGAGGCCTGATGTCTGAGATTGTCCTGTGTTACCTAGAAACATAAGCCTTGGTAAACAAACATCTACATTCACAGATTAATGTGGACACACACACACACAAACACACACACACAAACATACACACACAGAAACACACACACACATACACACACACGCACACGACTGGAAAGATTTTAAAATTTTAAAAAGAAAAGGTATTTCTTTCTCCTAGCCCTTAGCAGAAGGCTCCTCGGGAACAATAGCTGATGTCAATGATTCTCTGAGTATCCTGTTGTATGTGTGCAAAATCTCCCTTTTGTATTCTAATGAGGTTTGACTAAGACATCAACAGCACTGAGAGAAGAGATTACAGTATGGGGCAATATGTCAGGAGAGCATAAATTACAGGAGCAGCTGGAAAATAGCAAGTAAATGCTCCTGATTTCTCCATGGCAACAGCCATGGTTCCAAAGTAAATAAACTCTGATTAGACCTAGGGAGCAGTGTTCATCTGAAACAAAATACGAAGGAAGGGAAAGCATATTGAAATTGTCTGTGTAAATTTAGATAATCTAAATTACCAATACTTTACAAGTTTAATTTTTAATGGCGAATTAATGTGCTATTACATAACTAAAAAGGAAATGCCCCCTACGTGTCCATTTAATACATTGTCAACCACAGGTATCTATATTGTTCTTTTTTTTCATCAAAGTTTGTCATACTCTGGTTTTCTTTCTTGTTCTCATTTACCCACCATTATTGTGATTAGAGGCAATTGGGCTTAATTTCATAGATTTTTTTCCTTGCTTATTTTTTTTTCTTTTTTTGCTATGCTGAAAAAGTACTCAAAGTAGTCAAAAATGGAAAGGAGAAATTTGCTTCTTGTGGCAGACCACCTATGTGGATATTTAATAATAATTTTATAGCTATGTCAAGATTTTAAAATTAAAATAGCAGTAGTGTTTAAAATCACATACACTTAAACTGATATACTATTAAAATAATTTCTATTTTGTAGACATTTATGATGCTATTAGGGATTAAAAAGTAAAAATTTGAACATTAGAGTATTAAAGTATACCAGTTTGATAAATCCTCAATGCATTCTCTTCAATGAAAACAGATATAAGAACAATTTACTGAGAGTTGAGATAACCATACTTTTTAAAATCGTTTTAGCACCATAAATTATACATTTTAACTAATAACAGTTAATTCTGTATGTTTTTCACTGACTAATGACCTACAACAAATTAAAATGCTAAACAGAAAAGCTGTATTTTCTGAATAAGTTGAGCTAAAATTGGAAAGTAATAAAACCACCATTTTATTGCCCAGAGATCATGCAAAATGTAGCATACCAAATTCTATAATAAAGCACATGAACTTGAACTGCTGGAGCCCATAGTGGATAAGATTAATTTAGGAGCTTTGAACCATGACAGTATAGCATTTGACAAAAGTTGAACAAATATGGGATTTTGTTCCCAAGGGTTAGTCTGGTGATAAAACCTGAACATATTTTTTCAAAATGCCATTTTAAATGCCCATAGTTTTAGTCATGAAACTACTGAACCTGCAAATTTTAATTGAGTGTTTGTTGATCTTTCCAGACCGTTAGGATATTACAGTAATTGGTACCTAGAATCATGTAGGATGCTATCTTAATACAAAGCTAAACAGCATTAAACAAACAATTTTATAGTTATTTTTGGCAAATTATATTTATGCCTATATCATAATATTCAATCAATATTGTAAATATTAACTAAAATATCTATAATAAGTAATCACTTAGCCTGACCTATAATTGTAAAATTATAATGTGCATACTCTAAATCACACAGAAAAGAGTTCTGAGTTCTGGGGTAGTATTTGAGCATACATCTATTGACCCTAGGGATATTTGTGATTTTATGCCCAAAGTACAACAAAAGGAAAGTAAAAGTCGCATTATTCTTTCACATAAATTATACCTGCACAAATAGTTACATGAACTAAATTTATGGCTTCACTGACAATCCCTAAAGCTGAGTAGAAAAAATCCTATTATCTAATTATTTAACCTGTAAAGCAGAAATGTCCATGACAGTGGTCATGAAGCTTGTGATAACCTTTCAATGTTAGTGCATGGAACTTTCACACTTATTAATTGAAGACACAATAGTATATAGTAACTGAGAGTTATGCTGAAATTATATATATATCCACTTTTTTATTTGGGCTCATATTATGAAACCTTGTTCAAGTTTCTTAAAGTCAAATGTCTTCAAGTAAACAGGAAACATTATAGTAGGAAATTTGTGATTGTTCTGAAATTAAATTTATTTGCATGTGTAAACTGGTTTACAGTAATTAGTACCCAGAATTGGTCTTGTATCAGAACAAGTAAGTGATATATACTCAAAAATATGTTACTATTTTAGTTTACCTGCCAGTACAATAAAATTTAATAGTATTTTATTAGAAATATAGAAATACTCATTAGTGACATCAATCTACAGATTTAGAAAATGCTATTGCTACATATACTATGATCTTCCTCGTACACTGGCCACCTACTCTGTAAGATAATAAGCTGTGGACATTTGATGAGTGCTCAATTTCAGATAATTGCATTAATGCTTTATGTCACTATTAAGTGTTTCAGTAGTCCCTCAGAAGAAATGAAACAGCTAATAAAAATCTACAAGGGTTACAGATGGAGTAACCTTAATATATTTGGGGATATTTTCATGGTAAAGCAATGATAATTGCATTAAGACAGTTTATTAATTTCACAGGTAGGAAACATGATTGGTATAATATCAGTTCTCAGTACTCCTAGTACCACAGCAGTGGTTCCCAAGATCTGGGTTGTGACCCTCTGGGAGGGTCAAAAGTCCCAATCACAGGGTTGCATATCAGATATCCTACATGTTAGATATTTACATCATGATTCATAACAGTAGCAAAATTACAGTTATCAAGTAGCAATGAAAATGATGATGTGGTTGGGGTCACCACAAGAGGAACTATATTAAAGGGCTGCAACATGAGGAAGCATGAAAACCACTGTACTACAGGATAATGGCCAAGAGGCTAGCAGGTCTTTGGCACACACACACACACACACACACACACACACACACACACGCACACTCAAAGAGTTGTAGCTCAACCCTGTGGACAGATACAGTGTTATATATTGGAGAAAATGAAATGTCATTGAGTTTTAAAGCAAACTTGTATATATACCCTAGAAGGGAGAGCTCAAAAGGCATGTGAAGCTGGTATTAAGATGCCAAGGAACAAAAGGACAGCTCATTAGACTGATTTTCTAAGATTAGATGGATCTGCAGACAACTCAGTCAACAATTGGGAAAACTTGAAAACACACCTCACATACGTGATCTGTAAAGAAATCCACAAAGTTATCTGGATTCCAAAAGCACAGTAGAACTCTTTCTCTCTATATTTAGCTTCTGGAAAATTTGAGACTAATGCATATGCAATATCTTTACAACAAATAATATAGATGATGTTTAGTTGGAGAAGATGTAGGTGGTTTATTTTACTATATATAAATTTTAGTTTCTATGTTCCAGCATAAAAAGAAAACCTACTGCCTTACATTTTTTTTAAAAAAATATCTTTTCAGGCAAAACATTGTCACCAATGCTATAAAAGCAACTAGGTCCTTTTATTTTTCATATATACATTATTACTTTTCAAAATATTCATGTATTTGGCCTAGGCTATTATGAAAGCAGAATGGGGAATAATACTAATAAATGTTTAAAATATGAGTAGAAATTTTAAAAATTGTTTTAAATTATGTATAAACAATTTTGTTGGAAAAACCTTTAGTAGCTAAAAATACTTAGTTTTTTTGAGTAAAGAACACAGTGTTTCACATCTATGATCATATCCTCAGATAACGTCTCTCTTCTGTTGTTCAAGTAGCCTATTCTATTAAGAATCTTGAAGGTGAATGACTGAAAAATTCAAGTTGCCTTAAATATCAGTTCCAGGAGAAAGTGACACCCAGGTTATCTGCTTTGCTGCCTTTTTTGAGTTTAAAGCTAAGATGCTCACTAGCCATTTTCCGATCAATATCAATGATTATTTCTTTACCATATGTCTAGGTTAGTAGCAGGAATTCTTTTCTAGTCACAGTATTTAACCTAATACATGATGATCAATGCAAGAATTTTTCTAAGTAGCACACTTTTATATGTGTTTAAAGGGTCATTTTTTAAGACCTTAACATGGAAAACATAGCTGTGAAGAAAAATTTTACTTTTCTTTCTTTCAATATGCATGTGTTGTCCTGTCAATGGGATTAGGTAGCACAGCCCATTTTTCTTTCTCTTCAAATCGATACATTTACACAGGAGTAACAGAGACTACGCCTTGAACAATGTGACTGTACATCTGAGTGGCTGAAGATGAGGCTGAAACTGAGGGAGGGCATGGTGAATAACAGTTAAGCATATGGAGGAGATACCAGTTAAAGGAAGTGATTAATCAGACACACGTCATTGCTGAAGGAAACAGGCCATTTAACATCATCTACTCTAGAGCAGAGGTATACGGAGTATGCAGTGTATCCCTTTAAGTTATAGACCAAAGAGTTCTCCTACTTGCGATTCAGCAATATTGACTGAACATGTTTGATTAGATAAGTCTAAGTTATTTGTAATAAATCTAAGACGAGTAGAATGCATATCTTGCCTTTTAGGAAGAGTTCACTATAGCAACACCATTTAGCTTTGTTTTGAAAGCATGATATTATGTTTGACTTGGATTCTTGCCATCCAGAGCCTGAGGGAAGCTGCAGTTTGTTGTGTCATTTACAATAAAAGTTTAAAGATAAGCTATTTCAAGATAAAAGCAAACAAAATATACTTTTATTTTTACAACATGCTTTCCCATACACTTTTCCCACAATAACGTTATCTCCGTTTTAACTACAAGTTATTGAAGCCAGTGCAAAAACAAGAAGGCTGATAAGAGGTAACTTAGAAATCGGACTCAGACAAATTCTCTCCCAGTCTCGCTACCGTGTCATTTACTCATCAGGAGCAATATGAAACAGTAAATACCAGTAACTCGAGAAAGGATTTCTCACATAGGTTAGGGATGATAAAAAATAAAAAATCAATTCTGAGCAGGATAATGTTGGAGACTCTTGAGAAATATATTTTCGACAAAGATATATGCTTCTGTAGATTAAAAATCAAGGCAACAATTGTTTTCTTGTGTAAAATTCATAGCATTCAGTAAAATTTAAAATTGAAGAATAACTATTTTTATTTAAAGTGATTTCATATTTAAGAGTATTGTGCAGAAATTCCTTATTTCTTGGGGCTCTTAATTATCTCAAATTTAAAAATAAAATGTTAGGACAGTATTGAAAGAGAAAGAGGAATAGAAATACAATGTGATTGACTATTACAGAGAGACATATATTTTAAGGATTAGTATTTTTAATATAATAATACAACTTTCATCTCTGTAGGAATATGAGATTATTTATTTTGGAACAAAATATGAGGGCTTATATCTCTGAACACACATTCAGGTTGCCCCTAATTCTGTTTTACAGTGTATTAAGAGTTTGATGAAATTACAAATCAATAAGAAGAGAAAATTGTTCGGGTGGTGGTGGGGCATGCCTTTAATCCCAGTACTCTGGAGGCAAAGGCAGGTGGATCTCTGTGAGTTCGAGGCCAGCTTGGTCTACAAGAGCTAGTTCCAGGACAGGCTCCATAGCTACAGAGAAACCTTGTCTCAAAAACCAAAAAACAAAAAACAAAAAACAAAAAAAAAAAGAAAAAGAAAAAGAAGAAAAAAATCATAAATCAAAGAATCTTTCAAATTCATCGGGCATCTCAAAACAAACCCATTTCATTCCTCTGTGAACTGGACTCAAGAAGCTTTTTTTCAATGTATACAGATCGAGAACTTACAGTAACTTCTTAAGTAAGAGGCCTTGTGGATTTTGACGCTGTATTTTGTTTATAAAAACGGTGAGTCAATTTATTCACAAAGAGAACATGAAACAGAATTAAGAGAGGTCAAACTTGGAATAGTAAGAACCTCCCCTCCCCTCCCCCATCCAATACCCAGTCTCATGAGCAGCTCTGCAGTGGTATTCCCTGCTCTCTCTCTCCCTCCCCATCTCTTGTGGACCCCACAGATTTTTTCCCTTCGAACTTCTCACCCCACCTTTATCCTCATCCCTAAGCCCAGCTTCTCCCTTTCTTCTCTGACCCCATCCCCAAGGGATCAGTAAGGTCTCTTCCTTTAGCCTTTCTTCCTCCAATCCAT
Source organism: Neodon shergylaensis (assembly GCA_025134845.1). Taxonomy (NCBI): domain Eukaryota; kingdom Metazoa; phylum Chordata; class Mammalia; order Rodentia; family Cricetidae; genus Neodon; species Neodon shergylaensis. The sequence goes on from JABTXL010005752.1 coordinate 10,122,110, forward strand.
CCCAGTACCCCAGCCTCCAATAGCAGCAGCCACTCCCTGCGAAAACACTAGCTGAGAAAGGCATCACAACAGACAAAGAAACTGAAGAATTCACCATTCCCTCCTCTCCAGTCTATTCCTGACTTCTGCAACAGAACACGTGTGCAGCCTTCCCTATCCTTCTGCTAACATCTCCTCTGGATCGGACTGATCTTCTGCTCCTTACCTGATTTCCCATACATTCTGCTTTATCCCATCTCCCAACTATAAATCTCTGCTAATCCATAGACCATTCCTGCCAGGGTAGCAGGTAGGTTGTGTGTAGATCTTCCCCTTTCCTTCTGTTCCTAAAGTCTAGACCCAATCCCCCACCCCCAGTCACATCCCCAGTCCAAGAGCAGACTTCTGGTGGTGGAGCTTTTTGTTATTCTCTGTCCCATTCCAAAGATATGTTGGACTTTCAGGAAGCTGAACTGGTTACAACTTATCATTCTTACAAATCTAAATTCTTTCCCTCATTTTAAGCTCACAGGATGTGTTATCAGAAGCTATTTCTCCTGCAGAAGTATCTATTAACACTTCTTAGTCATTGCTATGACTTGACAATCCCAGTATTATCTATCAGTCTTTCAAAATTTAATATCTTTTCCATTTTAAAATGCTTTTTACAATTTCTTTTTTTTTCTTTTTCTTTTTCTTTTTCAAAGTGAGGTTTCTCTGTGACTTTGAAGCTTGTCCTGGAACTTGCTCTGCAGGCCATGCTAGCCTTAAACTCAACAGAGATCCTTCTGTCTGTATCTCCTCATTACTGGACTTAAAAGTGTGCACCACCACTGCCTGGCTGTTTTCAGCATTTCTTAATCCATTCATGCTGAATCATCTTTCTCATTATTCCATATTAATTTCCCCTCCTAAATATGAAACATGTTCTTTGCTTCTGATTTCATCCTGCATCTGGAGTCAGGATACAGAGAGAGATGGGTGACAGTGATCATCAGGCTTCTCTGCTCTCCCTTTTCCTGCCTTTTTCTAAGTCTTGGTACCCAGACTAAATTATGGCATCTTATTTACCTAAATGAATGCCCTTGGTCATATCTTTCTAGATAGATCCAGAGACTTGGTATCCGAGGTGATTCATAATCCTGTCAAGTTGACCTTCACAGAATTCGTCACAGTGTATTTATGAAAAATGAAAGTCTTTCATCCTCTCTCATGCTATATTGTACTTCTACCTTTCTCCAAGATGGCCCTTACTCCATCTGTCTCTTGATCTTTGACTGCTACACACCAAGAACTGTAACAAATGAACCTCAATTACTTATACATTTTGTAGTCTCAGGTATGCTACTGTCACCATAGAAAACGTACTAGGACAGTCTTTGAGAGTTGAGTCAATGCACTGAAATCTCATATTCTTAGCTGTCACTTTGAGACTGGAGCCACATTAGACAAGGTCCTCAGCAACCTCCATCTCACTATAAGACATAGTTTATCTTGTTTCACTTCTGGCAATCCTTGTGTTGGGAATTCTCCTTCTCCCTGAAAACTTCTTGACTTGGACACTAGGAATCTCTTAACTTCTGATTCCTCTTCTTTTCTGGTGTGGGGCAATTCTGTATTCTGTCAATTATGTTTTAAATAAATGCTGATTGGCCAGTAGCCAGGCAGGAAGTATAGGTGGGAAAACCAGATAGGAAGTAGAGGCGGGGCAATGAGAACAGGAGAATTCTGGGAAAAAAGGAAGCCCATTCCTCTCCAGACCTGTCCAGACACCAAACAAAGAAGATGTGACTTACCCTGCTGAAAAAGGTATCAAGTCATGTGGCTAACATATTCTAGAATAATGGGCTAATATAAGTTATAAAAGTTAATAAGAAGCCTGAGCTAATGGGCCAGTTTATCATTAATATAGACCTCAGTGTGATTTTCTTTGGGACCTACTGACTGTGGGAACCCAACAGAAACCCCAACAAGCAGGCCTTCATGTTACATTTTTCAGACACTGCAGGTTTCTTTCTCCTTTGCTGGTCTTTTTATACCCAGATCCTGGCCTCTTCTATGCTCACACTCCTCTATTATTTACCTAATCCATAGCTTCTCTCTGTTTATGTGTGTGTACATACAAATATGCTGATGAACTAATGTTTTTTCCTAGAATTTGAACTCTCTCAAATATTCTAGACCAGCAGTTCCACATCCTGCACATCAGATATTTACATTGCGATTTATAACAGTAGCAGACTTACATTTGTGAAGTAGCAATGAAATAATTATTTGGTTGTGTGTCACCATAGCATGAGAATCCCAACTGTAGGAAGGCTGAGAGTGATTACTCTAGGTTACATAGCCTGGGCCTGATGACCATGCTAATAAAGTGATCTGTATTTTTCCTTATTCTAATTCATGATATATCCATGGATAGATTGGTACTGAGATAGATTTGAGGTCTGGCAATGGAATAAGAACATAAAAGAACAGAAAAGTAAGATCAGTAAAATATCAAAGATCTGTGAATTTAATTAAGCCAAAAATCTCACTATGAATTAAAGATGTAACCTAGATCTCAGAAAAAGAACTCTTACTAGAAATAGGTGTTTCTGCATGAATTTTAGAGAGTGAAAGAGTTTATCATCAAACAATCTAAAGATTTCAAACACAACTATAGCTAATGTTTAAAAATATGGTCTTATTCTTTCCAATTTCATTTCTCTTATTTCTAAATTTATAGTTGGAGTATTAGAATAGCCAGCTAATTGGATTCAGTAAAGCAAATTGAAACTAGGGAAACACAAGTTCATTATCTATTCATGCAAATTCACAAAAACAATACTGTAAGATTTCCTCTTACTTCAAACAAATTAGTAGAATTCTATTGCCTAGCATAATTTACAAGATTCTCCATCATTCCTATTAAAACCTTTATTTTTATTTTGTCTAGTCCTTTTTATACCAGGCACTAATACAAGTTCTGCATTCAGTTAGGTAGCTTGAAAGCAGAGAGGCCTTATAATTTGGTTTATATGCAAAGTAATGAATTTAAGTTAATTCCTGCTCAATAGGGAATCTGTAGTGATGTAAAAATACATGCAATAAGTTCTTTGGGGCCTTTCTCAAATACAGGCTCAAGATACTTTTCTTTGTGAGTGTCTTTTTTCACCAGTATTCATGAGAATGACCTGCTGTGTACATCACATTGCTAAGAGAACTATGGCTTGATGCAGGTAAATCCCTTACCAGTTCCTGACTACAGTACCAAATTAACAAAAATGAGAATCTACCATTGTACTCGACTACACGCATGGTGAATCCAGGCGATAATTTCTATTCAGCAAACACAAGCCCTAGGTGATACATGAAAGGTAAGAAACTAGCCTTCCTCTCTTGCTCCAAACTCCTGGATGCCATTGGAGAGTGGCTGTTTGTTAAGAAATTGACTCTGCTAAACATATATCTCAGATTCTTCAGAAATAGCTTCATTGTGAGCACAGCTGCATATAACTGAGGGGTCAAAAGGAAGCTGAACAAAGAAAGGGTTTGTAGCTACATCAGTTTGACTTGTTTGAGGAATGAGATTTTTCTGCTGTCTTTCAAACCAGCATTTTGTCATTTGGTACTACGTAGTTGATTAAAACAGACATGTTAATTTTGGGGGAGAAGGCCTGCTCACTAGCCTTCTACTAGAAACAAACAAACAAACAAAAAACATCTTCCCTGCTGTGTGGTGGTGACACAGGCCTTTAATCACAGCAGAGACAGGTGGTTCTCTATGAGTTCAAGACCAGTTTGGCCTACAAAGCAGAACCCAGGACAGCCAGAGCTGTTACACAGAGAAACCCTGTCTCGAAAACCAAAACAAATCTTTCCTTAGACACAAAGGTTTGTTTGTTCTCTGTTGTTGTTCTTTACAGTGAAACAAATAGCTGACAGAAATAATGTGTCTAATGTATTTCCTGATTTTAATAGTCTTTCGAAATAGTGGTGACAACTGAAAGAGCACTGTCAAGTGCTTCTCATGTACACAGCGAAACCCAGTAAGTACATTTATCACACAGCAGTCTCTCCTCTGTCTGCACTCACTGCATTCATACTATTAGACGGGTACTGATATTCACTCTTCCCAGCGGGAGCATTGCTCAACAGAGGAAAAGTGATACAAGCTAAGTGTCACAATCAGTGTGTGAGTGATAGATTTCGCCATTCTCTAAGGGCCATTATGCATATTTTTATATCAAGCTTTTTGTCTAAAGTACAAAAATGATACAAAGGCAAATAGTGTGACCCTTTAAATGACGTTACCTTGTGTGGACAGGGGACATTACTTAGTTTTCAGGGAAGAAAAGGAGGTAGGTTTACAGAGTAATACTCCACCTTATCCTTTGAATTGAAATCGCTCATTAAACCTGGAGCTCCCGATGCAGCTAGAATATTTGGATAGAAAACTCAAGGGAACTGCATGCCTCTATCTTCTAAACTGCTGGTGTCACTAGTGTGTTCAGAGCCATCCCTAGATCCTCATGTCTGTTAACAAGCAGTTTACTCGCTGAGGGGGCTCCGCAGATGCTGTTCATTTAAATTTTAATATATTTTTTCGCTCACTATATGTTTACTCCCATGTGAGAATGAGAACTAAGTAATCTTTTATTGTATGCATTATAAAAAGAAATTTTATTTCAAACTAATTATTAAATTACAGCAAGCTTTATAATATGTTTCAATAGGAGGTAGAATCATCCCTTGCTTCTTATTCTTTTGAAAAGTTAGAACTTGATTAAGCAAGTGGGAGATTGTTTTATATTAACAAAGAATGAGGAGAGAAAGAAACTTACCTTGTTTTCCAGAATTTAAAAGAGCATTTACTTGAGAAATTATTAAAAAGTACTAAAATTGACATTTGATTCGATATGATAGAAAGAGAATAAAAACTTGAAGAATTCCACATCCAACAAATCTTTTAAATACCACAAATGCAGGAAGGCTTAGTAAAAATATACAGAATAAAAACTATCAATGTTTGAAACACACTATTTTTAGACTGATTAAAGCCTATGAAAAAAATAAATGTTACCTACATTTTTGTCTATCGATGCTTCAGCTTGGATTCAAAGATAGTACATGAATACAAGACAAAGATGCAGAAGAGCAGCTCGCTGCCAGAAACTTAAATTGGGTTGGGGTGAATGATCTTATTTGAAACACCTGCTTGTAGCTCAATGTGTGAATTCTGAAAACAGTTTCTAGGCATTTGGTCCATTATTTCCTGTGTTTTAACAGTAATTTGTTTGGGAAATTTTTATGATTGTGATGTTTAATACTCATTTAAATGAGCAATCTCTCTCATGCTTGAACACACACGCCCCTCTTGGATTTCAGTTTTAATTGATAATGCCTTCCTTATGACATTACATGATTTTCACAGTAATGTTCTGTGTACGTCACAGAACACAATGAGTTCTGCTGCTGTGTACTGCATTGAAACTTGATTTGGAAAGAATAAGCTTTAGCTGAAGCAAAAGAAAAGAGCTAAAAATCCTATATAAGCAGTCAAGGGGAGTGTCATAGGTTTTTGTGCCTTTGATTATGGGCTGATTACATTTACTAGGCAAAATGGTCATATTGTGTTTCTGTTATCATCAACTGAAAACTACCCTTAACATTACCCTGAATTGTGGGCTGGGTGTCTACAAAGAACAATGCACTGTTACTATTGATAACTCTAGTTTGTATCAATGTTCAGCTCTGCATTTTAAAACTCTAAGTTCATTTGAAAATATCTCATCTAGTGCATTATTAGATGATACACAAACCATTCATAGGTACCAGCCTTCACATTATGATGTACATGTTTTAATTTTTAAAATGGTTGAATGAGAAAAATGCAATGCTATTCACATATACACAGAGCAAATAGACCGACATACTTTACAAAAACCTAGAATTAGAAGTAATTTTAAAATATATTCACCAAATGTAACAATGACCTTTCTTTCTAATTTCAAAGGGATTTTAGGTGTTGTCAGACTATTGCAATTTCAATTAGATTCTACCCTCTCCTGAGATATGGCATCAAAATCTAATTCAACTACAAGTAACAGTAACATTTAATTATCTCCTCCAATTGTCTACACTCAGTCTTGCTGAGTCTTATGTCTGTGAGATTGTCTGATATGCAATAGACAACTCCACAACAAACATGAAATAACTGACCTAATTAATATTTTATATTTTAATTTTATTTTTAATTATTTGCATGTTTGTAGGAATGTGCATATATGAGTACAGGTGCCCACAGAGTCCAAAATAGGTCACCTAATCCCTTGAAGCTAGAGATATGGGTCTTTTTAAGTCATCTGACAAGAGTGCTAAGAACTAATCTCATGTCTATATAAGTAATATATTCTCTTAACCAATAAGTTATCCCTTCAGCCCTTTTGTTTTTATAACTAGTATTTATATAGAATAAATTTTTCTCTCAATCAAAAATATTTTGAATGAAACTAGTATTAATGTGTTTTCTTAGGGAAGAAATATTAACCAGTGAATAACAGAGCTCAGCACATTATCTGAAACCAGTTAGAAGATCGGAAAAAGAATGATCCTTTATCCGGCGATGAATGAAAATAAAGACAGAGACCCACACTGGAGCACTGGACTGAGCTTCCAAGGTCCAGATGAAGAGCAAAAGGAGGAAGAAGATGAGCAAGAAAGTCAGGGTCGCGATGGTTTCGTCCACCCACAGAGACGGTGTGCCTGTTCTAATGGGAGCTCATCAAATCCATCTGTACCGGGACTGAATGAGCATGTGATCAAACTGGACTCTGAATGTGGCTCAAAATGGGGGCTGACTGAGAAGCCATTGATAAAGGCACTGGGACTTGTTTCTACTGCATGTACTGGCTTTTTGGGACCCTCGTCTATTTGTCTATTTGGATGCAAAGCTTCCGAGGACTGGATGTGGAGGGGCGGGAGTGCTTGGACTTCCCACAGGGCAGGATTCCCTGCCCTCTCTTAAGGAGGGAGGAGGAGGGAGAAGGGTGAGTGGGGGAGCAGGAGGGGAATGGGAGGAGGGGAAGAAGTGTTAATTTTTTGAATGGAAAAATAAAAAAAAAATAAAAAATAAAAAATGCTTATAATTTATTGATAAAATTTATCATTGCTTCTGATTGACTTTTATTCATATTAGGGAACTATTTCTTCCACGTCTAGATATAAGATTCATCTATTCGCAATATTGCAGCATTTACCTTTTAATAATTTCCTTTTAATAATTTCTAATATCATTATTATTATAGTGAATTTGTAGCTGCCTTTCAGTAGCTTTCATTCCTTCTTCCTTGTTTGGTTTATAATTAGAGAAATGTTGTGGGTTAATAATCAAACAAACAGAAATGCACTTAAGGATAAGGAAAAGTGAGAAAGCTCAAGGACCCAATGAATTTATAACCCCGTATCATTGACCATGGTGACTCTATTTCCCCTGGAATACAGCTTCTGTGTGTGTCAATGAAGACTAGAAAGTTGAAACTATGAAAGAAAAGAGAGCTTATCTGTGTAATATATTCAGATTTCTTTATCCCCTCTACAAATTTACTGAAAGCTTTCTATATGCTAAACACTTGGTAGATAAAGAAGCAATTCAGCAGAAAATGATGAGATCTAGAGAAGGGAAAATACAGTAATGCTCCAGAGAACTGCAGACCTCTAACTGCACTCCAGGGAGGTCAAACAGAGCTTATCAGCGTGGGCAAGGAAGACGAAAGTTTGCTGGAACTGGAAGGTGAGGGTGAAGGATGTGAGAAACTTTCCAAATTCATCCTAGGGGACGTGGACAAACAAAGGAAAAATGTAAGCCAGGAGGGTGACATCATCAACTTTGTATCATTAAAATGTTTCTGAGTCTTTCAAAAAGTCAGTTCTTTTTAAAAAGAACAAAAATTGTGTCTTATTTGTGTTACTAAAATAAAAAGGTAGATAATGATAGATAATACTGTCAGCATGAACTATGCTACATGAAGGCATTTAAGATGGAACTGAATAGAATTCAGAGTGTTCCAGAAAGTGAACAATTTTGTCACTGTTTATTAACTGTGAATTTGGATAGATATTAGTTAGGTTAAATAATTTGATTGTTTATTTGATTATGCCACTGTGGTAGCCGAGTTTTGAATAATCAGCCTCTAGAGAGTTTTTTTTTATCTTTTTATCTTTTTTAAAAAAAGAAAACAAATTACCGTTCTTCATTATACATAACAATTCAAATTCCCACTCCTTCCCCTACTCCCATTTTCTCCACACAGCCTCCCACCCCACACCCATCAAATCCTCAGAGAGGATAAGGCAGATTGCTTTGGGGAAGGGAACCTAGCCTCTAGAGAGTTTTAGCACTGGGATTTAGAGAGTGGTGCTATGTTAGGGAATGGCCAGGCACCCCATGTTCTATTCCACTGTGAAAGGAAAAAATAGAAAAATAGTAATAAAAAACATAAATGCCAACTAGTGAAGGGCTTGGAGAGTTTTAAAGTTATCAAGTAGGCAATGCTAAGTCACTTTGTGCTTAATCAGAGAGTAGAGAAATCTTTTGGATTTTCTGAGGATGATTGGCAGGTTGAACAGAATATAAGGTGAACCCTCATGGCACTAATTTCCTGATATCCATGTTTTTGTATAGTACCTCCCTTTAAAAGCAGATGTGATTTGTTGTTCCTTGTAAATTTCCTTGATCGTGTGGTTGCCTACTAAAGGACTCCATCTTCTAGGAGACTCAGTACAGAGAATCTTGAAGAAGAATGTTTAAAAGAAATCTCATACAGGCTCAGAATTGAGAATAATAAATGGTTATTTATTTATGGGTAGATTCACAAATCAATATTCTCTTCTGAAATGGAGAACAGCAACCAAATCCTGCAGCAGGAAAAGAGGCTGGATGCGTGTTTTACATAGGCATAAATAGTATAAGAGGTCACTCTCCAATAGGCAGGTAACTTAAGGGCTACTGGCTGTAGGATTTCCTACAGCAGAATCTCTTTGCTGGACTAATGAAGAAATCACCTTTACAAGGAAGTCCAAAAGATAAGAACATATAGGTGAACTGAATTAAATAACTGAGCCTTAGTTTCAAGAACTATTCAGATCAGATTATTTCCAAACAACTGTATGAGTTTAAATGAGGGTGCTAAATCTCTGTGAGAGCTTATTCCTAGACAATCACTTGATTGCAGTTTCTGAGACCATAAAACTACTGAGTTCTCCTAAAAATAGGACACAAACAAACAAAACAAACAGACTTATAATCCACAAGACCACCAGGAAATAAATTATGTTGCATCAACCTTCTAAATTTGTGTTGTTATTTATTAGCAAAAATATAATGTGAGACAGCATCACCAAATGGTGTTTCAAGAATTCAACAAGTAATATAATTAACGTAATTATTTTATAAGATAGGAAGATAATATTCTCCTATATTATATGGAACATAAATACATAAAAGACTAAGTAATTGTATATAAAATGTAATATATATAATATATATATATATACAGACACACACTAAGCATACAGTGTGTCATGCTATTTTGATAGTCTCCGTGAGGAGTAAAATGAATCAGAATAGATAATGTTGATGAGCATGAAATGAAAAATTTGAACAGTAATTTTATATGGTTAGGCTCACAGATGACTCATATTAAAGAGAAAAATAAAAGGAGCAAGGAGAGAGAGATGACATAATTTCTAGCTTGGGCGATTGGATGAGAATGATGCTGTAATTGCAGTAAAGAGTACAGCAGTAAGGGTTGATTTGGCTGAAAAGATAACGCATTCTGTTTTGGCACCGTGAAATCAGTGCGCCTGTGGGAAGATGTCCATATGGAGAGGACCTGTGTAAAGCTGGGAATGCAGGTCCTCTTAAGAAAGGTCTGGATATATAGAGAAATTTGAAAGTATTTGAGAATAAGGTTGTCTGGTAACTGTTCTCCTTCATACTGTCTCTCTTCTCTCTCTTATACACATACACAGACATATACATACATGCATGCATACACACACACACACACACACACACAGAAAGACAGAGAAATACACAAAAGAAAGGAGGGAAAGAAAAATAGAGAAACAGGGAGAAAGAAAGAAACAATTTGGGTGTGGACCTATCCTTTAATGGTTAAACCATCTCTCCAACTCAGAGGCAAACAATTTGAAATCTTTAGAATTATGATAAATCTATGATTTTTGTAATTAATTATATTCACTTTAATAAGCAAATTCCAGGATAAAGAATGAATATGAAATTATCCCATTATCCTTTCATTTTCTTTAGAATCAATTCTAAATTGAAGGAGTTTTTAGGTTCAGTGAAGTTTTTATTTTTATTTTTATTTAGATTGGTACAGGTGTTAGCAAATTGATCCCATAGTCACATCCAATCTGAAGCATGGTTTTGTAAGTATTTTTCTTTTAGAATACCACTACATCTTTTCATTAATATATTGTCAGTTACCTCTATTGCAATTCAGTGTCAGAGTTGGACAGTTTCTACTGAAGTCATGTGACTGTGAAGCCTTATGTATTTAGTATCTTCTAGCTGACTAATGGATGATAGCATGTGCTATGGCTCCTATTGATTATCTTTTTAATAAAAATGGATATTAGTAATTAGAAAAAGTAGTACTTTTCTGATTTTAGAAAGGCATATTAATCAAAAGAAATATAGAAATGCTGCAATAATTTAAGAAGCATAAAATCAGGCTGTTATTACAGTTGTTTGCTCATTATTGGTAACCTTGTTACAAAATAATCATGGATTTCTTTATTTGTTTATCATGTTTTGTATAAGAAACTCTTAATAAATAAGACAGTGAACAAACATAAATGAATACTTAGATTTTATATTATGAAATCAATGCCCCCAGCATTAGAGTACTTTTCTATCTAGTATTTTATAGATCGATTGATTGTGGCTTGAGTATAATAAATAGGCTTTTTGTTTGTTTGTTTTGTTTTATACAATGATTCAAAACATGTGCTCAGGTATCTGGAGCATTGGTCAAATTCTTCTGGTCACCACCCTCTAATCATCCACAAGTGAGGTGGATGCTCTGGCTGTGAGCAGAGAGTGGAGGTTGAACTGTATGTGGAGGGGAGCATGTCAAGTCCTCAAGAGCAAGAATGATAGGCAGTATGGTTATTTGAAGGCTAAGAATCAAAGTGCAGTAGAGAGGCTAATTTTGTTCAGGAGTCTATGTTCACTTTAATGAGTAAATGAAATGATAGAGACAGATGAAGGCAAATCTATCTATTTAGAATCAATCAGCTAACAAGACACATGCTTAGCTTTGACACCAGTACTCATGAGTATGAGGTAGGTGCATTAAATGTTTCAAACTAGACTGGGTTAGCCAGTGAGACTCTTGTTCCTAAACAACACTAGAGATTTAAGACATTCTACTTGCTTTGCTACGCTGAGTCAGTGTTACCTTAAGAAAGTGGAAGGGAACCTTAGGTAGAGTGGAAATTATAAATAAGTAGTCTCCCAGCACACAGTTGTGTTTTTCTCTATCAGTCCACATGTTCTTTAATGTACCCCTTTAGCAACCACAAGCCATTAGATTATGCTTTTAATAAGTGCCAATCTTATTACCTCATCTCTTTACCTCAAGGGTTTATGTCTATTTAAACAGTAATCAAATGACTTTGGATCCATTTGTTTTGTGCACAGCACATATTGCCAAAATCCTTTTCAGAGAAGAACTCAGAAAACTCAGGCACCTATCCAAATTTGTTTAGCTAATAATGACTTATAAAAAAGCAATTCAACATATAATGCCCCAATTTACTTTCTACATGGATACATGGCTGCATTGATGATTCATCCAAGAGTCATAGTTAGCCTACAATGATGAGGAACTTATGCCTATAATTTCTTTAAGGAGAACTTACATTTTTGAGATGGACTAGACATAATTTTCTTAATGACAGATTTTTTTTTTCGTTTCTGTGTTTGCTTTATTTTATTCACTTCAGAGCAGGTGTGGGTTCACAGAGACATAGGATTGATAGTAAGGTAGGGTGTTCCCATATATGCTGTTCACGGGCTTCCTTCCTTTACCAACATATATTTTAAGCTACAAAACCCAATAGCCATTATTATATGTCATCTAAATATCAGAAAGAAAGAAAAATATGTCTGTTTAATGTAGTGATCATTTTTCTCATTTGACTCATGATCAAGAAGACAAGATGTTGTTACTCATCCAAGATCAGAAAAAAAAATGGCACACGAAATTAGATACAGAAGTAGATGTGTTAAATTGGGATTATGAGCAAGAGTGAATTAATGTCTGTAAACTGACTTCTAAATGTTTTCATATAAATATGTCCACCTATCTTTTTCTTTTGTTGAGATGGCTCAGCCGTTAAAGGCTAGGCTCACAACCCAATTTGTTTTCTTATATCAAAATAAGCACTGATGATTATTGAACAGTGGTCTGAGATTATTCTTCTCTGGAGTTTCTATTTTAAATATGGAAATAACTTCAATATTAATGAAAAAACATACTTATTCTTACCTCTTGTTTAGTCAAAGTATCCATTTTAAAAATTAAATCAGCTCCAAGCCTTTTATATTTCAATTACTGCTAATCTTTATTTTACAATTTAAATAACTATCTTAATCCACTAATTGTGAGCCAATAGGTGCCTTAAATACCTCTTGTCTGAAATCTGAGTAAATTGGCAGCATGGGGACCATGGGAGAGGGTTAAAGGGGAGGGGAGAGGAAGGGAGAAAAACAGAGAAAAATGTTTAGCTCAATAAATCAATAAAAAAGAAAAAAAACAAAAATTCTCATCTGTTTGACACAGTTTTCTTGAATTCCAAAATATTGCCAAAGAATCATTCAGAAAACACCATCAAAATAATAGAGAATTCACTTTGTGAATGTTTCTATGGAAATGGTTCAACGGTGTTTTCTGAGTGCTGGTCCATTTAATAATGTGTCAGTTTACTTTTCTAAACATTTACCTCATCCTCAACTTGATAGCTCCCATCTCATTGTTGAGTGTTAGTTATCGAAATAAAAAAAAGATTAGTCCTGTAGATCAAACACTTGGGTACAGGATAAACACTGCATGAAAGGGAGCATTAAGAAATTTAGAAGTTAATTTTAACTCTTAAGAAGTGAATCCGTGTATTATTTCATGTTTTGTGATTTTTGTCAATTTTTTTATCTATCTATAAATCGTCAATGTATTTATCTTGTAACTCCATATCTATTTCATTTGTTCTTTATAATTGTTATCTGAAAATAAATTTAGAGGCATAGTTGTTTGATTGCAGTAGCAAAATAATTGGAGTACACCAGATCGCCAAGTTGAAAAGAAAATAGAAATACTAATGTGAAATAAATGGAGAAATTCAACATATCTTTTCTAAAAAAAAAGAAAAAGAGTGTGTAACCATGCAACTTCATGGACAGTGACTACACATACAAGCAAATGAAAGCAGCTGACCACGTACCCACACACCTTGGCAGAGGTGCACTCCACACTCGCCGGCCACCGCCAAGACAGATGATCTCCGAAGAACCTTCCAGTCGGTAACCCGATGAACATGAGAAGGTCAGAGTATCACCAACTCCAAAGCTGAACCCAACTCGGCTACCGTACTGAGGAATTCCAGGGTCTTCACAAGGCTCAAGATTATATTCTGTAAAGGGCAAACAAGTCATCCAGAGATAGTGAAAAGAGAGTCATCATTTGAAATACTTTTCTTCTATTTCGGCCCTTATTATATTATGTATAAGAGCAGTAACGCACGATGGGGCACATTGTTTTCTTTTGCTGTGTTATATTTATATCTAATAACTAAAAGAATACGTTCACGTGTGAAATTCAGTGAGGACGGGGAAACGTTTCCAGGGTGAGAAGCTGAAAATGTAACTACAATCTCATGATTTTTTTTTTTCAGAATTGGAAATCTTTTCCACCTCGCCGAGTTTTGAATTATAGTAATGATATGAGAGATGGGTATTTTCAAACAAAAGTAACATTTGCAAAGAAATCATTATGAGCAAAAAAATAAATTACAATTCATGCAACTGTTTTAATTTAAATGGTGATGGATCTTGTGCCTCTAGTATCAGGCATTTAATTAAGGCATGTTCTGAAGAACTCCTAGCTTCAGATGGAAAAGTTGATGTAAGAACGAGTACCCCACACTGGCAGTGATTACATGATGGATTTATACAGGAACCCTTCCCAGGCAAAGAATGCACGGAGTGATATGCACAACAAAAACGTTCCCGAAGTAATATAAGGGTTTGGATAAAAATTATAATTTATATACAACCTTAAGAAACAGCTGACCTAAAGATAGTTCCAGAATACTTCTTTACCAGTCATCATGGAAAAAAAATATCATGAATTTCTTTTCACCTTAATTTTTTTATGTGTGAATTATTTGAATGTATTTAAATATCTATATTTGAATTGATTACACTTATTTACTAGAGATTATAGATTACTGCAATCATTCTTGTAGCTAAGTATGATAATTTAAATAAATACCTTTATAACAATATCCATACTTGTATATGTGCTTAAACACATGTAAGAAATTTATTATAGACGAATATTACATTAGCATCATTGTTTGAGCATTAAATGTAATGTTCTCAATCAGACTATAATTATTTACTATTTCATTATGCTATGAAATAGCTATTTATATCATTATAATTATAAAATACAACTTCATGTGGCAGGCATAATTTTTTCATGATGCTGCACCTAATAATAACTTTTCTTGGAACTCAAGTCATACTAAAACTGGGCTCTGGAATTAGGATCCTTGTAGGATATTCATGCTGGAGTTGAAAACAGCCCAATAGCATAATATTCTATCACCTGGAGAGAACTCCTACCCAGTGAGGGCCTTCTGCCCAGCACAGAAGGCTTGGATACACAGCTGTAATTTTCTCTCTTTGATTTCAACTTTCCCTTAAGTGGTAACACTGCTTTGGGAGATTCAGGGACAGATGGATTTCTCTCCCTCACAGTCTGGCTACAAATGTAAAGACGTGAATATTTTCTATTGGAAATATATATACTGTTTTCTTTTAATGAGAGTTTGCAATATCATATGAAACTTTAGGCAAGAAATTTTTCTGACAATAGTATTTGTTTATAAATGATGCTATTCTATATGAAAGCCTCTTCATATTTACTTTCTTGTAGATTGTATACTCCCAAATAATGAAAATGACATATAATATAATATATATAATAAAGTTTATTTTTTAACTTGGTCAGTCAGTACATGTTCATAAGACACGCAAAACTAGATAGATTTCACTCGTTAAGTTCACCTTTTTTTAGTCTAACTGAGACAGCAAAAGCCAATATTGTAAAGATATATGTATATGTAATATATTTAATACTTATATAATGCAAATAGTAGATAAAGAAATACTCTAAATTCTGTAGGTATGTTAGCTGATTTTGGCCATCAAACTATCACATGAATTTTATAAAGGAAATTAAATGATTGTAACTTTAGTGACTTTTTATAGAAATTATTTATTCACTACTGCTCTATTTGGCTTTTGTTTTATGTTTCACAATGCATTACTACAGAGAATCCTCAAGGCATTTTAAACTTACCAAGAGGTAATTGTTTTCTGTGTTTTTTTCTACTTTAAATGTTTTTCATCTTTTCTGTAATCTTTCCATTTTTGTTTGTCATGTTAATAATAATTATATAAGCTTAATTGCTTAAGGTTTGCTAAATTAATTCTTGATCATTTTCTCACCAGAGAATGTGATGTTGAATCCTTCATATGATATGGAAAAGTCTGAAATGAAGCGTAACTGAGCCCTGAAGTTTCCATAGAGCCCAGCGTTGATTGTTGAAGGAAGTTCAGAACCAGTGAGGCGTGCCAGGGGCTGGGTAAAACTACCATTCTCCGTGATCAGTAAATAGTCATGGTGGTCTTCTAGATGAAAAGTGTGGAAGTTGAACTGCACACCTGTGGACAAAAATTAGCAAGAAAAACATATTGGGTCAAGCATATTAGTGAAGGAAATCAACCTTTAGCCTTTATAAGCTTTTTTTTTTTTCAAAATAAAACCCACTGCCGTCATATTACAAATATCCAGAATAATCATTATCTTTTGTACATCCTTCAGCTTATTTATCAACAATATTCAACTTTCAAATAAACCTAAGCCTAGTTCAGACAATAAAAAAGTCAATACAGTGAGTTATTACTATTTATTTATTTCCATACCTTCCAAATTTTCCTTATAATATTGAAATGTGGACATAACTCATGAAATTTATTGAATTTTGACTAATGAAACACCTGTTTACCAAAAGTGCCTGAACCAATGAGCACATTCATGACACTAGTGCAAGAGACAGTCAATCCCTGAACTTCTAACAGCACAGTCAAGTTTTTATTTTATATATATGCTCTTATAGCTTTTATAATTGAGTTATGGATTATTATACTTTGGGGTCTGATTAGTGCTCAACTTAAGATATATGTGTTTTATTTATATTATTACATGCAAATGTGGGTTGCTTATAGATCACATTCATTTCCCTAATTGGTGTTGATGATTATTGAGGGGCTTTGCATTTTTGTCATGAACTTGGTTGTGCCACTCGGAATATGAAAATACTACTTTTGATGGACACATGCATTTGGTTCTGTGCATAGATGTGTAGGAATAGAATGACTGGGCCCTGAGGCTGTGCATTCAAATCTAAGAAGACTGGCTTTACCAAGTGGCCGTTCTGATGTACATTTCCATAGGCGTGCGTCACCACGCAGCTCTACTTACACCTCTCTGTTTTATTTCTGCGACTGAGGAAGGAACAGAACAAAGTGAGCAACAGTGGAATAAAATCTGAGAAAAATGAACATGTTTGTGTTTGTATTAAATGTCTATTAAATGTGCATCGAGTTTCAGGAAAATAATGAAGATTTCTGCAAAAAATTGATGCTGATAGGGCCATTGTCAAGTAGTTTCTGCTTTTTTATTTTTGTTCTATTTTGTTTTTGTTTTGCTCTTTCTATAAATAAAATGACTTTCCAATGGAGGAAAGGAATACCTTAACAGTAATTAATTGTTGTTCATTTATTTTTAATCCTACAGAGTAAGTATTAATGTTTAGCACTTCAGCAGCTTTTGACTAGATATTGAATAAAAGAATGTTGCTATTTATCAAGCAATGAAATAAACATTAAAATCTGTTTACACTACTGCTGGAAAAAAATAAACAATTTCTTTAAAGTTCTCCTAAGAGTTGATTGATTAAAAAAGTTTAACTGAGAACATAGAACATCGTTCTGTAATGAAGATTTAAATGTGAACTGTGGGAAAAGAAGCATGAACCAAAATTCCAAATATTCTTCACAGTGCTATAAAACATCTTAGTGTAAGTTAAAACAGCATTATGGAAATAGAAGTAACAGTTAGTCAATTAGTTATTAGAAGTTTTAGAAGGCAGCGACCTACAAAGAAGTGAGTAGTGGAACAGGCCTGAAACATTAAACATCGGGAAGGAGACAGGCAAAGGCACAGTTCTAAAAAGGGAGTGAGAAGAAGTCCCTGGGTTTAAAATTACCGAAGAATGATGATTCAAGATGCTCACTAGAGTAACTCATGTTAGATATACTCTTACAAATGCTTGACCTGAAAGTCGAAATTAAACTGATGTCTCAGTTTTTGTTAGTCATTTTGCCAAAGATAGCCTTGAAGGTAACTTTTTAATTTTTTTTTATTTTCCAACACGTGTACTTAAGATACCCATTTAATTCAGTTTAACTTAAATATTTTCTGAAGTAGAATTTATTTTTCACCAACACTCTGTCATCATAAGACAACATAGATATAGCTTATTTTTGGTTTGTTTGTGTGTTTATTAGTTTTATTCTTTGATATACGACAACCTTATATAGCTCCACAGGGAATCTGAAATCACAATCCTCCTGACTTAGCCTTCTGAGGGCTGAATTTAAAGACAAGAGCTAACATGAACAACTTGAATTAATATCTTGACTTATTAAAATATACTTAAAAATTTAATACATATTGCTGTAAAATAGAACCAGTGTAGGCTGAATGACAATATAATTAAATTTCTAAACTGTTACTATTCACACGTAAGTATAAGAATATTCTGAGAGCCGGGCAGTGGTGGTGCACGCCTTTAATCCCAGCACTCAGGAGGCAGAGGCAGGCGGATCTCTGTGAGATCTAGGCCAGCCTGGTCTACAAGAGCTAGTGCCAGGACAGGCTCCAAAGCTACAGAGAAACCCTGTCTCGAAAAACTAAAATAAGAAAGAAAGAACGAAAGAAAGAAAGAAAGAAAGAAAGAAAGAAAGAAAGAAAGAAAGAAAGAAAATTCTGAGAGTATACTGCAACTAGAAATGGGATGCGATTACTTTTAAAATTTCATCCCAGACTATTGAAGTCAAAATTGAGAATAAAATGGAGGTATAATTATATGTCTATTCTGAAAGTAAAAAAAAAAATCTGTTGAATGTATAATCCACAAAGTTAGATATTGGGGATACCTGTAACTTAAAGTCAAAACAATCGAAAAAGATGAGTTACATGATTAAAAACGCATTGATTAGTAGTATGCTGTAGTCTTAAGACTTAATGAGAATGAGTATAGGCTTCTCTAAGGGAAGCTCCCTGGAACATATGTGTTTGGTGTAGAAAGCTGAAACCTTTTAGAGGTAGGAATTCCCATAGCTAGATCATTTTCCAAGGAGCAGACCTAGAACGATAGTTTGATGTTTTAGGTATCATTTACAGTTTTTGTGGAGGTATTCTAACATCAGAGATCCAATCATGTATAAGGTTTCGAGAACTGATTATGGTTTTCTAAGGGAATAATTACCTTTAATAGTAACTAACTAGTCTTAGAAAGACAGCCCACTATGATTCTAAACACCAAGAGGAGGAGATCAGTGTAGTCTAGAGAAGTGTAGGCGGTCCTCTTTTCCCAACCCGAAGTCCTTCACATCACTTTGTCTTGCCTTTGGAACAGTGCTTCAAGGCAATTTTACTAGCTCTTAAAGAATGGCACCTAAACTTGCATCCCTGCCATGTAAACGCTGATTTAATTAACACTTACAACCTGTGATAATGTGAAACCTTAAGTGTTAATTAAACCTCTGTTTACATAGCAAGCAGTGTGTAGCCCTCCATTTTCTTGTATAATACCAGGGAGCTTATTTTAAACTCCATTAGTCCACCTCACGGTGAAATAACAGGATGCTTTCCTTGATTTCCAACAGAATGTTCTGTATGCTAGAATAGAACACAAACCAGTTTTATAGTGTTAAGAATCTTACTGCTTCTGCTACTTCCTGTATTCTTATTTTAACAGGTTTTCTTAGTAGCAGTGGTTTAATTAATACAGTTTGTGTGTGTGTGTGTGTGTGTGTGTGTGTATGATTTTTTGGGTTTGTATGGCCAAGAAACAAAAACGCGGCCTTCATTTTCAACAAGTTTTTTCATATTGAATTTTATGTTCATACTTACCTAGTTTTGAACATGAAAAAATGGCTAAAATACACAATAGACCCAATGAAACTCAAATGATAGTCTTGAATTAAACAACTTACCTTTTCCATGGGTTACATCAACTGTCCATGTACAATTCAGAGAGTTTGGATAAAATTCTGGGTAACCCGGTGATAAGATTGTCCCACTAGGGCCTCTCACATCTCCTCCACATAATGCTGAAAATACAGAAAGAACATTACAGTCAGTCACAGTTGGAGAGGCAGAGGTTGAACAAATCTCTTATCTCCTCTCTTGAAACAGGATAAGTTCCATTATGTTTGTCTAATCAACTTCCTCATAATAAGAGGAGTGTGTAAAGACCTCTTCCAAATACAGCAAAATCCTCTCATCCATTGCAGCACTAGGGAAGAAAAATGCATTAATAGTCTCTGAGCATTGTGACTGGCCCCAAGAGAACATAGTTTAGTATTGCACATTTGAATTTGAAGTATATCTTTACTCTGTTCTAATTATAAGCAACGTTTGCATAAATTAATGGTCAATTAAACAGGAGTAATTAATTGTTTAGCGGCTTCTCTTATTACACACTAAAAAATGAGTTAATTTTGTAAAATTGTTTTCTGTATATTCCTGAAGGGATATGTGTCGCACATCATGGGATTCCTTCTAACGCAGTGAAGTAAGCTGAAGAAGCTTTGAAATCTTCTGGGCATCCATATTTCAATGAGAATTAATATAATAAACAAAGTGGGATTCTTGCCTGGACACAAAGTCACAGCTACCTTGATGATATAGTTTGTAAGCAATATTTAAAAAAAGTCAAGGCAAATAAATGCTTATGATCTGCCATTGATTAAATTAACTGAATAAATATTCATGTACTTTGAGAGAAATGTTTATATCTTCTACCATATAAAAATGATCAATGACTACAGAATACAATAAAATCACTAATTAAGTAATTTTATCAATGCTAAAAATTGAAAGAAATCAAAACTAAATATAGGTCAGGATTTACTTGAAGAGATGAGGAGGACTTATGTTGCACCTGGATCTATGTGCTTTACCCATAATAAAAATTATGGTTGGCATTATAGCTTTAAATTTTTCCTACTTGTTCAGATAATAATTTCCCTTTTCCTTACTCTCGGTGAATATTCATTTCTCATACCAACTATAATGCTTTATTGGGGTCAGCAAATCTTATACTTTTATACAACTATAATTTTATCAGTCCTAGGATATAATGATCCCCTGACACAGACAAAGTCAAAGAATAAGAAATGCTGCCTTACTGTAGAAACTAGTCTGGCTATGGACTCCTAAGGTGGTTTTTTTCAGCTCTTCATATTGAAACACTGAAGAGCTCTTCATCTTTTATTATTTTGAAGATGTAAGTACACATGCTGTCTTCCTTGGCAGGTCCTTTGTCCTATCAGCTCTCCTCTTGGAAAATACCTGTTTCCATAGATTACTCAAATGCACAGAGAAAACTCTCAGTGGAAGATAAAATTTGAGTCCTTGCTTATTATCAGCTATGACAAGCATTCTACTGTGCCTTTTTAGACTTGATGAGCTGAATGACAATTTCTGTTTGTATTTTTATTTTTTTTAGCATCAGTGAGTGTGTGGTTTTGTCACGTGTAATCACAAGAGTGTTGACTTATATGACTGGCATCGTAGCAAGTGCAGGGAAGATGTGCCAAATGATGGTTCTTTTGAACCTTCTTTTAAAAACAAATTGGCATAAGGCAGTTCCTAAAATATGATAGCACGGAAAGTCCTTAAATATTTAATCATGAAATGACAAATGCGATCTTCCCTCATGAAAAGGACTAGGTAGAGGTGATGAAAATCATGTTGTAAATAGAAGGTACAGCCTAAACTGAATAATACATAGATGAACCGGCTGTAACTTCTGACAAAACACATGCCACTTCACTTCTCAATCTTACAGGGAGTGGGTTTTTTCACACTGCAATTTCATATGTTTGTAACTGAATCCATTTTGATTTATTTTCACAGAAAAGAGTAAGAAAGCAGCAGTGGTTACTGTCATGCAATTTGCCGCATCTAGGAACTTTCCATCAAGAGAAGTCTGTATAAATTTCCATGAAACTATATACCTAGTTAAAATTCATTTTTAAGATAACAGATATCCATGGGAAGGAAGCAAGTGTGTACCTTCAGACTTTCACATGATTGGCATTTTCAACACAGTTCTTTTTCCAGTTTACAATAAATTTAAAATGGAAATAAGTGTGGAGGTTCCTCAAAAAGCTAGAAATAGATGTACTGCATAATACAGCTACACAGTCTTAGGAATACACCCAAGAGTTTCTACATCCTACTATAGAAGTACTTGTTCATTTGTGTACATTGCTGTTCTATTAATAATAGCCATGAAATGGAGAGAACCTAGGAATTCATAACTAGATGAATAGACAAGTAAAATAATGTATATTAAGTAATGTAATATATATTATTCATCTGGCAAGGAAATGAAGTTCTAAAGTTTTCAAGTAAATAGAGTTGGAAAAAATCATTGTGAGTGGGGCAGCCCAGACACAAAAAGATTAAATTCCCACATTTTTTCTTACAGGTAGACATCAGCTTTCAGGCCTTGGATGTGCATGTTTAATTTAAAATACCCACAGTCAGAGGTTTTGAAGGGAAGGAAGATAGCACACACTTGTAGAGGGTTAAAAGAGAATAATGGAACAGGAAGAGTTAAATGAGATGGAGGTTATTAGGACAGAAGAGGGTGAGGAATATAGAGAAGCATAATTAATATTATTGTTCACAAACATTTTAAGAAGTCATATGAAAAACTATTGATGGTTTGTAAAATATAAACAAATACACATATAAAATGAACTTACCCTATGATGAAGTAACAATGCCTTCACTAGACTCCACTGTCTAATAAAAGCTGCACATCAGGAATTTGCTACCCTAACTTCAGTTGTTAGCAAGTGAAATCAGAAAGTCCCTGAGTATTATAGGCTATCGCCATTGCTCTTAGTTACCCTTTCATGGAAAAATCAAGATGATGTTCACCTGGAGGTCTCCTCCCTACTGGGTAGCTTTCATATCAATGAAAGGGGTTATACACGCTGCCAGAGGGGCCAGGAATCATCCATTTTCTCCAGCCGAGAATTCTGAGAGCTACTATAAAGATCTAACCTGAGCAGGTACACCCACCAGTGCTATCGTGACATGATTGTCCAAGGAATCACTCACCACTTTTCGACTGAATGCAAGGCCAGTTCCATAAGTTAGACATTATATCCTGAATAGTAATTAGGGCCATGAATCTGTCTATAGACAAGTCATAGTTCCTAGAGAAGATTGTATTACTGTTACTCTGCTAAAGTGCTGCGGTATTAAACTGCATCCTAACAAACAATGTTTATACGCACAGATTAGTGCAGCCTTCAAGTATCAATAGTGGAACTTCTTTTCCCAGTTTTTATTTCTATTTTTTTTTTTGTTTTTTCGAGACAGGGTTTCTCTGTGGCTTTGGAGCCTGTCCTGGAACTAGCTCTGTAGACCAGGCTGGTCTCGAACTCACAGAGATCCGCCTGCCTCTGCCTCCCGAGTGCTGGGATTAAAGGTGTGCACCACCATCGCCCGGCTCAGTTTTTATTTCTTTAATTAATTATTTTTCTCATATATTGCATCCTGACCACAATTTCCTCTCCCTCTTTTCCTTTCAGTCCTTCCCCTTTCCTCTATTGTCTCCCTGAGATCCACTTTTCCTCCACAAAATAGCAGGCTTCCCAGGGCTATCTATCAAACATGGCATAACAACTTACAATGAGACTACTGTACATATAGTAAATTGTCTCATATTAATACTGGAGAAGGCAGCCTCGTAGAAGAAAAAAGGTCCCAAAATCAGCTGCTACCACTGTTAGGAGTCACACAAGAACTCCAAGCTATACAACCAAAACAAACAGGACAGACCCAGACTGGCTCCCCACTGTCAGTTCAGTCTCTGTGAACCTGTATTGTCCCTGGAAAATAGATTTTCTGGGTTATGTTCTCAAGGTATCCTTGAGCCCTTGACCTCTGGCATTCCTTCCTCTCCCTCTTATGTATGATGCCCTGAGCTCTGCCTAATATTTGGCTGTGGATCTCTACATCTCCTCCTGTCAGTCGCTGGAGGAAGCTTTTCTGATGATGATTACACTAAACTCCAGTCTATGAGTATAGCAAAATACCATTAGGAAGTATTATACAGTAGTTGGTAATTGCTGTAAAGCCTCCAACTGGTCAATGGGCAGAGAACAGGTGACAATGGAGGGCTCAGGCATAAGTGAGACATCTATAGAACATTCCCTTCTCCTCCTAAAATGTACAGATAACTATAGAAGAAGCATTGGGAAGATAGTATGATCAAGAATTTGTAAAAGATAAAAAAAAAACCTGCATTTTCCAGAAATGTTAGGTCACTAGCAGTTACAAACTCACAGTAATTGTGTCATGGTGCACAAGAAATGTGTAAGATCAAGCTAGACAAAACTCCAAGGAGGGAAAGGTAACCATGCCTGGAGCACCTCTAGATGAGGAGCTATTCTTAATCTTTACCAATACAGGAAGACTCTATTTTTTTGTTTTTAAGGCTGTGACCCCTAGTAGGACTAACACCCTTCAACAGAAGCCACACCTGAGTAAGCAGAAAGGAAACTTGATTCCTTTTTTTAAGCTGAGGTTATAAATTTAAATCAGTAAAGACTAGGATGGTAGATCTGGAAGGAGATTTGAATTGGGAATGAACCTGGTTAAAGTGTAATACATCAGATCCTCAAAGAATTACCAAATATGTTTTAAAAACCAAACTTTAAACAAGGGGTAAATATTACTTACTATCAATGTTCTTTATTTATCTGTTAAGTAGTATTGACAAGAGCTGTCATAATTCAAGATATTTTTAGCACCATGTTTGTGAAGACTGTGTCAGTTTCTTTTGGTTTATAAACAGTTGCATTTTGTAAAATGAATGAATTCTTACCATCACAGGTTGGGAGTGGATGGCTCCACCAGTGATTTTTCTCACAAAGAAGGGGCTCTTCGTGACTCAGTCGGTATCCTGGATCACAACTAAAGGAAACAGTTGATCCAATGGAGAAATCATGCCCATATCGACGGCCATGGACAGGGATGCCAGGGTCCAGGCAAGAGTATGTGTTCACTGTGACACCTGAAAAACAAAAGTAGAAAAGTCAACAATTAGACTGATGGGATTCAGGTTTTCTAAAGTGATTCCTAGTTAATCAAGCAACTATAGTAGATGAATTTTACCCACTAGCATTGCTTAAAGCCTGCCTGGTAGCACCCAACAGAAAGTACTGGATGACTGGACAAAATAAGGTGTTTCACAGAAAGTAAACTGATATTGAGTCACTGGGAGTGACAATAGAATTGAAGAGAAATAAATAATGGTATATATTTAAAATAACAATACCTTATAGCAACATGTTTCATATATTTCATATACAAGAGTTGCTTTTCTTGTAAAAATACATGGAAATTTATTGTATTATATAATTTAGAGCTTATATATCCACTAACATAAATAAGTTTATGTATACACACAAAGATATTTATACTCAGATATGTCATATGTAGTGAGTCAGAAATGTATACATTTTTGTAATATTTGTAAAACAGAGGTATATTTCTAAATAAACAATTAAGGAGGTCCTTTGGGGTTCAATGCAAAAGTCCTTTTCAAGGTTAAGACTGGATGTGACAACAAGTTAAATAAACTTATATATCAGAGTTTCTGAACACTTTCACAGAGTTCTCTAAAGAAGTCTTTTCTTCTGTCGCTATTCTAATTCTCATCTCCTACTTCTTATTCCTCTTAGCTTCTCTCCTAACCTAAAAATTCTCTTTATTGCTGGAGCATTGAAGTGATAAAAAAAACCTGCAAGAGTTCCCTCTCTTTGTCTGAAGGCAGATTCATAGGGTGAGCAATAAATATCTGAGCTATTTACAATGGCAACGCAAGGGCTTCAAGGTTTCAGGAGTAAGGCTATAACCAAACCAGGGGGAAGGTATCTCAATAACAAACTTTGAGATACAAGTCTATTTTCAGCAGACTCGGCAAGTGAAGAACTGGCATGCTTTTCTTAGGGTTCCTTGGACAGCAACCTTAGTTGGACATCTGTGATTCTGACCTTGTGCAGAGCTGTAAGGTTTTAAACTTATAATCTATTTACAAAGCGTCTTTAGTCTAGTGTAAACTTGTTCTGAGTTAAAAATTAGCTAATTGTGTGCAGTTTGTCAGATCAGAAGGAACAAAGCAGGGTTTTAAGTGTCTACAGTCCTTGTGGGGCAAAGAGACCTAGTTAGAAAACATGTCCTAGTGTATTTTATATATATAAAAATTATACAACTATATGAAAAGTCATCTTTCTGACTATCCACAGACATATGTGTTCATAAGATTAAATGTAATCATGAGATTACTTATACAAATCACATGAAATTATGCACTATATTGTAGGTATTGGGGAGACACCAAGCTGCCTTAGCAAATGTGAGCAACAGATTCCGGAGTCAATGGTGCTGCAGGCCTTGGGTGGATGAGATTAACCTCCATCAGAGAACCACTCCTCTGGTGGATTGATTAACACTGAATAATCAATTTCCATATGCTGTATATTTCCAAGCCCTCTGACAAATCATAGTATTGAAAAAGTAAATACTAGAAGAGTCCTATTGTTCAAGTGTACCAAACTGATAATGACTGAAGGTTAAGTTGCTACCCTAAACCAAACAAAATAATTTAAACATGAAGGCACTGAACTTATTTGATATTTCTGACATAGTGTTTCATTTGAAAGGGATATTAGGTAGCAATTCTTTAAAAATCCATTGTACCATTTACTTAAATAACATTTAAAAACTTTATACTTATTATTTATAAAAATAAACTTTGGTTTAAAAGAATTATTAAGTAAATATCTTACTTCTCTTAGCAATATGAATATAATACCAAGTATGCAGAAAGCAGAATGGGAAAATAAAGAATATTTGCAGTTACTTACTTTCATAATGAATCTTGAATCCATTATTAGAACGGCTGTTGTCTGTCGTAAACAGAAGGTATATAAAGTTACTGCTGCTGAACAGAAACTGTGGCACTTGTGTGCCATTGTAAGACCCAAGCAAGGGTGACAGAAGATTTGGTCCATCGTGGACTTCCAGAACATCATAGTTTAGTTCTGTCTGGAATCTAGGATGAAGAGATACAATGGGAAACATTAGAAAACAGAGTGGAATGGGACTTTACTAGTTTAATTACTCTACGATTAAGGTTTATTTTTTAACCCCTTTTTAAAAATCATTTTTATTTACTCGGTATCTAAGATATCACTGAAATATCTGTCTGTTCATACAAGAATCTTATGTGTGAGAACAACCAGTCAGAACAATGTGTTCTCATACTCATTAGAAAAGTGACTTCCAACTGTTATAGGTTATCCTTAGTAAATAAATGATCTATTCGTGAGCCATGCACTTCTCAAAATATCCCCTCCTGCTCTCTTCAAATCTATGGAAACTATATTGTTTTATATTCCTTTTAACAATAAATATACTTCAAATCTGACCTCTGTTTTATAGAAACTGACACATTTTAGAGAGTGCTTTAGAGATCTTCAAGTTTTAATTTTATCTCTGCTGTGCATGTCTGTACATGGGGTTGTTAAGTGTCCACAGACTATGGAAAAAGCCACCAGGTTCCCTGGAACTGAGTGCCAGGTGGTTTTGCACTGCTTGATGTTGGTGCTGGAGACAGAAACTAGGTTTCCTCCTAGGGCGAAAAATGTTCTTAATCACAGAATCATAAAAACATATTTGATAAAAAATTTGTAAAATGTAATACAAGGCTTCACATTTTTCAAATATTTTAACTTTATATAGGTTCATTATGGTATATAGACTGTGCCTGTTTAATTTGGTTGTGTGATGCTTTTACTTATTCATTTTTATAAGAGATTTAATTTTAAAATTGCATTTTCAATTTAAATACCATCATAAGTAATGGAAACCAAGGGTGTCACAACTCTATAATAATGAAATTCATTAATTACAAAGAACTTCTGCAAACTATTTTTAAGATTAGAAAATTATTTGCAATGTTCTTACAATAAGTTGGGTGGGAATCAGAAGCAATGTAAGAATGGAGGAAGCACATCAGGTAGAATGTCTGTGTGGGAGTAGGAATGTGGAGGAGTACCCTCTAGACTATGATGAGTCTACTACATCCATGAAAATGTCATAATGAATCACATTGTTACATGTGCTATATAAACATATTATTTTTTTAAAAAGACCCATGAAACAGAATTAAATGACTTAGTTTCAAAAAAACACAGTAAGTTTTAAGTAATTCCCTGTGAGAGCCCACAGTTTTGAATCCACTCCACCTTGACCAAACGCCAGAGAGTTCAAACCTATTTTTACTCCTCAAGGATAAATAACAAAGAAGTGGCTTACAGGATGTTTTGTTCCTCAGAAGCCAGACAACAGGGTGTTTGACCTACGCTGTGGTTACCCGGTGTTTTGAAATGTAAGGAGGCAATTACACTTGCTTGTTCTTTGTATCATGGATGTCATGTGCCCTCGCCTTTTGATTAGGCTATATAAGGACTGTGAGTAATACACTCAGGTTTTTTTTTTTTTTTGCTACAGTATTCACTGGAAGCCCTCCTGACTCTATCTTCTCTCCCTTGTCTATTTCTTTCCTCAATTCACACTCCTGTTCTCTGGAACATATGGAGTCGTAGGGCCAGACCCAACAATTCCCAATGCTTTCTTGTTTCTCAAGATAATATATAGAGAATAAAAGAAACATCATCAGCTTTTAAGGTCCATATACACAGGAGCAGTTAACATAGGCATGCCCCATTTCAAGTGAATTTAATTTGCTAATCTAATGAATAAATCCTGTTTGCTCAATAACTTGAAGTACTTGCTCATCCATCTGTTGCTAAGTTACTCCTATCCTTGTCAGTCGTTATCAGGTGATCATCTAAGGTAAAGCTTTTCTGACAAAAGGCATGGGCTATATTAAATACTCAAGGGTTTTCAAGAAGGCAGAGGAAATGTGATATATATATATTCCTGTCAAAGAGTTTCCAATGAAGACTCTTATATATTGCAGTGAGAGAGCTCTACAGGTGAAGGCATTTGCCACAAAACCTGAGTACCTGGGTGTAATCCCCAGGATACACATGAAGAACCAGAGCGTCAGCCTCCCCAGGTTATCCTCTGATATTCACACATACCCACATACACATGCACAAATGTTCCATCCCCACAGTAACTACATAAACGTGACCAATAGAAACAAGACCTTTTATGCTTTCATGTGATGGAAGGTAAAAGAAACAGAAACCAAGGGATCTAGTCCCAAGAGGAACATTTTAGTTAAAGGATATTATGTATGCATGTATGTATGGAGAATGATTGAAAGAAGACTGTTAATATGACTGTGCTCTTTTTAGTCTGAAATACTGAGGATGTCACTGACATATTTGTAAGTTATTGTAACTGCCATATGGCAATGATTTTGATATTGATCCTGATTCAGAGTTCAGCATGCTGGGACTATGAGGCATGCCCCAAAACATTCATCTTTCAAAGTTATTATGAGTTTAATATCTACACTCCAGGCAGAGCATTGTGGTCTATTTAGAGGGTACTCAGTCTTCAAGTTGATCCAGGCTTATATAATGAGTTGGCGCTAACCTGAGCTATATAATATGACATTGAAAATCAAAATGAAATAATAAACTTAAATAAGTATACAACTTCATGCAGTAAATTATGCTCCATACATATCTGCATGTTGAAATGCTACCCCTCCATATCATGAAACTTATATGATGGAGAATAAATCTTTAAAGAGGAAATTAGACAAAAAGAAATCATGAGAGTGGGCATCTGTCCAGCTTATCCGCTTCACATATGTGAAACAGAGACTAAGACATAGAAAGATATCTACATATATATTCATGTGTCTAGGTGTGTGTGTGTATGATAGTTGGAGCAACAATTATTTGGATAGAGGACAGAGCCAGCCAAAGAAAGAGACCAGAACAAAGTAACCTTGAAAGTGATCTTAAAATCCTATTCCTTAGTATTTTAGGAATATAAAGCTTTATTGCCTAAACCACAGCATCTTAAACTAAGCATCCTATACTCTGAAACTCATGATTTAATTCTATGTAAAAGAAAATGAACAAATCCATTGTGGAGTATCAGTTTTTGCATTTGTCTTTAACAGATGGTAAATTTTTATGTATTACAAAAGTCATTTTAAAGTATATTATACACGATTTATCATCACTAAACATTTCATTCAATTACCTAATTTTTATGTGCATGTAGCCAGGCTCATATAAAAACCTTGGGCAAATGGAGTCCCAAGGGGAAAATGGTGAATGCATCCTGTATTTACTTGGGTGATTATGTGATAGTACCTGCATGTGTGTGACACTTCGAGGTGGTATTAAATTGGGTTTTCTTCATAGCCCTTTTGCTTCTGGAAATCTAACAAAGTTGAATTCACAAGCCCTTAAAAATATAGGACAACTAAACTCATTAAATGAAAGGTCATACGTTCATATCTCAGCATTTCTCATATGTACAGCAAAAAGGTCTTGCATATCTTAATAGTAAAGTTACAGCGGTAAACAAATAAAAAATTAACTTGAGATCAGGCTGAAAGGTCAAAATGGGCAGACCCTCTAAAGCTTTCAAGATACAGCAATTGACTATTCTAATCAAATTATTTATTGATATAGTAAGGGAAACAGTGAATGTCAACTGGTTTAATATCTATTCATTTCTGCATAAGATACAAAAAATATTTGCAGAGACCTTTCAAATGTAATTTTGATAGAGTGTCCGGGTTCAGCTTCAATCACCCACTCACAATTCAAAGAGTCTTTGTAGTATCCTGGCCATCCCGGGGAGAGAATTACTCCACTTGGAGCAGAAAAGTGGCCACCACATGGAGCTGAAAGAAGAAAGCACAGAACACAATAGAATTTTCAGAGTAAGTTATGTAAAGTCTCTTCAGTTCCAACACATATCTACTGTTCTTTATTTCTGAGGCAAGGTCTTGTTTTTCAGCATCTGTTACCATGGTACTTACTTTGTAACCCCATTTAAACAACTCACCCCAACCTCTGTGCTTAGCATTCCGAGTCATGAGGTGGTAGGTATGTGATAGTCTACCTAGTCCAACTAGATTTTAAATAACTCCCTTAACACATTCATTAATATTGTTATAAATACTATTTTAACTGTAGAAATCCATGTAGTTAATCCTTGCTGTGATTAAGGATTGTCCTTTGCAGAGGTAATATACTTGTAAACTTGTTAAACAGCTACACGTAGGAGATTAGCTCATAACTAGTTATACTCAAGTCTCCAGGTGATTTCTTTCCAAACCTTGTGTGTATTCTGTTCTTTATCTTCAGTTTGATATGATGCATACATTGTCAGTCTTCTGTTCCCTCTCAGTTTCTTCCTTGTGTTGTTAAATGTTCTTAATTCACATTGTCTGTATTGTGAGCCTCCCTTATTCCAGAGTTGCTATCATGATTTATACAGCTATTTGTCTAAGGATGGCCCTTATAACCTTGAATGTTGGAATGCTAAGTCCCCAGATGGGAGAACTGTTTGGGAAGGGTTAGGGGATGACTCTGTGGTTCACCTGTGAGGCTTTAAAATCCCACACCATTTCCAGTGACTCTCTTTGTCTTGTGCTTGTGAATCAGGATGTGAACTCTCAGCTACTGCTCCAGTGCCATGTCTACTGCCATGACCCTTGTCATAATGGTTCTGAACTCTAAATAACCCTCTGTTCCCAGGAGAGGTAAATTGCTTCACCATTCGAGAGGAGGGTCTCTCCTTGTCCCAGTCCCTTCTCCTTTAGATCTGACACCATGGTTGGACTCTGACCTGGTGCCCTCCACTTAATAGCTGCCTGTCTTTATAAAAGGAAGGGGGATCTGTCAGGAGCCAATTTCCTCCCAAGATTATTACAGGAACCATCGCCCTGGGGAGCCTGCAGAGAACACTACACCCCCAATTGTACTGAGAAACTGTTCTATTGACAGAGCCTACCCCACACCCAAATTGGCTGTTAATAGAGACCTATCCGTTAGCAGAACCCGCCCCACATTCCAAACTATCTAGAGAACTAGATGTGTCAACTCCTAGTTGTGACTTCCTGGCCTACGTGACCAACGTGAACCACGTGACCAACATGAACCACGAAGCAAGAGCCCAGGCTCCTGCCCGCCCCCCACAAATTCCTCATCCTATATAAGCTGTAACCATACTCTAATAAATGGAGGCTTCGACAAATCTGCCTAGCCTTCTTCTTCTTTCCCCCCATATCTTCCAGATAGTGCCTCTCCAGGACCCTGGAATAACTGACTGCAGGGTGGGTTACAACCCCTAGACTGAGTAACCCACCCAAGGCAATCTACAGTAGGCCCCAAATAATATCTCTGATATATATATATATATATATATATATATATATATATATATATGTTGTCTTGGCCATGACATGTATCACAACAACAGAAAAGTAACTAAGAGAGTTTTCATCATCAATACTTCATCCTCTGCTACCATTGCTCACCTGTTATTTTATCTTTTGACATGGCTCACATATCAGTATGCTCCATATTTTCCTTTTATCGGTCTCCAATTCCTAGACATGTATTTTGATCTGCTTTATTTTTTATATTAAATTTAATTTTCAGCTTAACTCTATATTTAATGTTGCATTTTATTCTCTGTATTTCCTTAAACTCAAATACAATTGAAACCACAGAGTCAGCATTGTTAGAATTTTCTGAATATTAACGTCTCCATGTAGAGATGAATAAACAACCTCGTAAGAGAACAACTGACTAATGTTCTATAAGTCAGAAAAGACTCAAATCATTTTCTCAAAACTGGTGCTACGTTATCATCTATGGAACTGCTCAATTATATGACCATGTATCTAGTAATGTAAGTCGGAAAGTTCAGACTTATTTTTCCTTACTTCTATTATGTTTAACAAGTAGTTCAATATCCAACCCATCCTGAAATTGATCATTAGCTTTCCAGCTATAACAGCCACCCTACTTGAAATTAGCCAAATTTCATCCCAGGAGTACCAAGGAGTATCCAATATAAAATACCTCCTTATCTTATGCACTCACAGGGCCTGTCAACCATGCTGTAGCTAGAACAATTTACCTACTTCTCTTCATTAGTTTTTCCCATGTTGAACTATGTGGCCTAACTTTCGCCCAGCCTCTGACCTTCTGCCCTTCTACATTGGCTACATGAATATGTACTACACAAGAAATATACACAGGACAAAACTTAAATTACAAGATAGTTTTTAAAATATACAATATTGACCAAGACAAGAAATAATCAAATATATTTCCAGGCCTCAGTACAATAGAAACTATCCCTGTAATACTTTTTCTTAGTTTTATTAATAGGTGGTGAGGGCGTTGTTTCATTGTCTTAATAGCAGGCATCCTGACGTGTGACTGTGATACAGCCAAAAGCATCCCGGAGACCTCGGGCCACCTAAGCTACTTAGCAAGACCTTGTTACAAACCAAAAAAAAAAAAAAAAAAAAAAAAAAAAAAACCAAACAAACTAAACAACTAAATTTTAACTTATTGTTTATGTTTTTCTTTGCTGATTTTTCCTCTCTGTTTTTTGTATTCTAAACATACTATTTGTGGATACTAATTTTATTCCTGTTATTCTTAAATAACTTGAAACAAGACAAATAAGATAGTAAATGTACAAAACCTTACAAAAGAATTCTCTATAAAACACCCAGCTGAGCAGAGCTTTTAGTGGTTTGATATTCATTTTTGTTGTTATGGACACAGTTTGTTGTGTCTCAGGTGAGCTTCAACTATGTAATCCTCCAGTCTCAGGCAGTCTAGCTCTTGATTACAGACATATGACATAGCATCTGGCTTGAATAAAGTAATTTTATATGAAATTATTAAACATGCTATTTGTATGAGACTGTTCTAATACTAATACCATTTATTAACTGAATCCAATATTGTTTCCTAAAAGCTTTCTAAGAAGACCATTGTCATGAGGATTACTTGCTCTTCCACTTGAATGACATATAATTTAATTATTTCATGTAGGGTTGTTATATATTTCAAATATTAATCTATGTGCACAATAGTCTTTTAAATTTACAGAACTGAAAAGACAGCAGTGGGTATTTCACTTAGAGAAGGAGCAGGGAATCTGAAGCACATTTGTCAGAAACCGCTATTATGTCATCAACTCAAGTTGTTCTCTGAAAGCATTGATGCATTCATTCATTAAATGAAGTAATTAGTCATAAAATTAACAGCTGAGACAGGGGCCAAAAAGTTGTCAAAAAGTAAAGCATCAAGAGCCACTTTGTCTGACCCCTCCATCCATAGAGTGAGGGAGAGAAATGGGTGGGTTTCTTTTAAAAATCGTAAAAAAAAGATGTCTTTGCATCTTCTGAAAGGTCATTCCTGAGTAGAACCCTTACTCAGTGATTGTCAGTCATCCTACAATGCTCATCACATACACTGAAGTAGAGTCTCTCCAAAATTATCATTCCAAAGGCCCGAGAATAGACAGACACTGTAGAAGATCTGAAGTCAAAGAAGAGAGAGGTTTTCTGTGCTAGAACAATCAGAACAAGTCTCTTCATCTGAGGGGTTGTCCAGCAAAAGCCAGGACAGAGAAACTGCAGGACAGCAACAACAAAGAACCCCGAGTGCTCAAAACACACAAAGGGAAGATGTAAGTGAGATGGGAATATGGGAGAGGACAAGGAGAACAACCGCAGAAAGCAGTGCAGGTTTGCAGTCAACAATGCAACAGAAGTGAAATGCGTTTCCAAACCAGCACCTGGTCATAATGATAATGTTTATAAGATGGATAGCATTTATGAAAAGCTCGCTGCAACATGAGCGATAATACAAAAGAAAAGCCATTAGTTGTCTAAGCATTATGGTTTGATATAGCATTCATATAAAAAACAGTATATTGTGTGATAATTCTCTTTCAGGTAGCACTCAATTTAATTACTGTTGAAAAATATCATTTGACTTACCCTAAGTAACAGCAATGAAATAACAAATTTTATATACTTATTATTTCCCACAAATGCTCAAAAATTAATAGACATTGTTGATATTTAAGAAATACATACACACACACACATATATATATATTATACCTAAATACAGAATTTAATGAAAGAAACTATCTCTGATTGAAAAAAAGAAATTTCAGACTATTTATCAGGAAAGAACCTAAAAGCATAAGGAGCTATTTTTAAAAACCCACTTAGTAATTCATTCATTCATTCATTCATCCATTGATTCATTCATTTAATCATACTGTTTATGCAACATACTAATAACTTTTAAATTTGTTTCTATTATTCAGGGGTATGCAAAGACAACTCCTGGACCAGGGAAAGTGACACATATCTCTAATACCATCTTCTTTGATATGGGGGCCAGTGACGACAGAAACCAGAGTATTACATGTCTACAGCTAGGTTGGCTACACAGCAAGGCAGGGTGCGGTGTAGGTAACAAACAGAGGGGAAACAAAGGACCAAATGAAAACAAAAGAGAAAAATAAAGCAGAAGAGCTAATTGAGTTGCTGATACTGTGCATGGTTAGCAAGCATGAAAACCTGCATTTAATTCCTAGCACTGCACTGTCTGGTTGTAATGATGTTATTCTATAATCCCAGCATGTGGAAGGTAGAGGCAGATCAACAAGAAACTTAAGGTCACCTTTAGCTATATAGACAGTTGAAGGCTTGTTTGGGATACATGAGACCCTGACTCAGAAAGACATGTGTGGGGGGGGGGATAGTCATTGCTATTTTGAACAATTTTAGGTATAAATATTATAAATAATTTACATATTATCAATCAAAGATTTGACAGGTGGTATTCTGACTGCACAGAACTTTCAAAGTTGTTAAGTTAGTTAATATTTCTTTCTCACAAAGATGCCATGGATCTGATTTTTTTTTGGAAAAGAAAAAGAAAACAATGAAAATAATTAAGTTTTATGAAAAAGATATGCTCACAGAGATACGTAGAGAACACAAAGGATTTAGAGATGATATTTAATTTGATCTTTTAAGGAGGATACGATTTCTGGAAAGAAGAGATGAAGGATTCTTTACATCTGTACATGAAGTTAACAGTGTGACGGTATGTAGGATTGAATCAGGATAAGCAACTGAAAAAATTGTAGAGCTAAGTTGAGGCTTCTATTTGATGGCTCATGCATGTACAATGCATTTGTGAGATCAGAAAGGATACTTTTCAAAAAAAAACTTAAGAAAGACTTAATCAGTATCTGACATGAGGCTATTATTGCAGGGAAAAGCTAAATTATGCACTTAGAATGTAAAGTCAAAAATATTTCTTGGTGGCCCAATGTGACATAAAAAATGCAAAAGATCAAAATATGTTCCTTACATCATTGTCATATAAAGCAGAATGGATGGTGATTTCATTTAAAACAATGGAGAACTCAAAGCACACTGGAGTTATACATAAAAGTCAATACCATTGAGTGCTAAACTTGGAGAGCATGCTGGTTAGTTTTATATCATTTCAATTAGTGATTGATTGGGTGGGCACAGCCCACTGTGGATGGTGCTACTCTTTTAGTGGTGTTTTGGGTTCTATAAGGAAGCAAGCTGAGGATGCCATGAGGAGAAAGCCAGTAGGTAGCACCCCTCCATGACCTTTGCATCTGCTCCTGCATCCAGGTTCCTGCCAAACAAGTCTTTCCCTCCAGCAAGACAGCAATGGTAACTCTAATCAGGACAGAGTATGTGAAAAAAAATATATTTATTGGAGCTCTTTTCATAGGCATCATTATCATAGGCTATGCTAAAGCTTTAAAGTGGATATTCTTTATATCCACAATAAAGGTGACTATTGAGGAAAATAGAGTGGTAGAGTATGTAGTCCTTTGTAAAATGTTTTTATGTAAAGTTAAATATTAGTCAAAAGCCATTATATCACCAAATGTACGATGGACTTTTGTTTGGATCTTTGTTGATCCTAAGCATGTAAATCAAGAAGCTAGTAATAGTCAAAATAATTCTTAGATTTTTTTTATTTATTAAAGATTTCTGTCTCTTCCCCACCCCGCCTCCCATTTCCCTTCCCCTCCCCCAATCAAGTCCCCCTCCCTCGTCAGCCCAAAGAGCAATCATGGTTCCCCGCCCTGTGGGAAGTCCAAGGACCACCCACCTCCATCCAGGTCTAGTAAGGTGAGCATCCAAACTGCCTAGGCTCCCACAAAGCCAATACATGCAGTAGGATCAAAAACCCATTGCCATTGTTCTTGAGACCATGGATGTAATTCTTAGATTTTAAAAAGCTACAGCTTTAGTCTGAGGAAGTATTAGAGACAGCCCCATGGCCCACCTCCTGTGACTTGCAACATTTACTTTACAAACCATAAATTACTCTCTCTCCCTTTGAGATACAAATCTCCCCACAGTTAATCAGACTCTCACAATTTTCACAGCCCAAGAATTATGCCTCTCATCTTGAACATCATCAACAGCCCTTTGCCTAATCTCAGTGGGAGGGTAGGAAATCACTTCATTAAGTTCCCCTGAGGGTACATAAATGAGCTAATCACACCGGGCATCTTCCTGTTTACCTTCCCCAGCACTTTTCTACAAGTTCACACCAGTGCTTAAGAATCTTTCTGAGCAGTTAACTCCCATCTCCCCTCTTTATCATGGTGATCCAGAATAGCCTGACAAAATGAAGTTATAGACTATTTACTTAGAAAAGTAAATTTTGTTGTCTCTCTTTTCTAGTTTTAAATTTTGAAAATTTTCATACAGTATCTGACGCGATAGGACTCATGAGCCCAGGTAATTGTGGAGATTAGACCTAAACAAAATCTTTAAGTTACAAGTTAGGAACCACTTCCATATTAAATTTATAGAATTAATTTACTAAGAAAAATATTTATTTAAGTAATGCTTACTAACTTTAGCTTTAGTGGAGCAGAAGGTTGATGGAAAGCAAGGCTAGATCATTCTGTTCAAAGGTTTTTAGTAGAAGTTGATGCTTCTAAACACCAGGCTAACAATTTTATTGCAGTCATGCAATAAATTGAGTTTGTGTCTGCTAAATTTCATAATTTATTATCTGCTATAAGTTTTTTGAGAGAAAAATATGTAATAATGTATCTGCCCTCCATAGACATATAAAATTTAAAGGTTCATTTTGTTATTTTTGTGTGTGTGCATTTGTGTTTGTGTGAGTGAATAGCATGTGTAAGTGGGGGCCTGTGGAGGCCAGAAGACATGATCTAATTCAATAGGTATTTGTGAGCTGCCTGATACATGTGTTCTTATCTGTAGTTAGATACCCTGATAGAACATCAATTGCTATTAACCACTGATTTGTCTCTCAGGTTTTGAGAGAATTTATCCAAGGCAGGTTGATGTAGTCAACACAAAATTTAATAAATACATGTTTGAGCTCAGGGGAGGATTCTAGATATGCAAGGGAATAAGGCAATGCTCCAGAGAAGGGATAGAAATTTTCTGAAGTGGTGGGTGGGGGCTGGGGGTTACCAAAGGATGGTTTAAAACATATGCAGAGGAGAGAGATTGGTGGTGAAAAATACTACCGTGAGAGGAGAAAATATAATGACAGTTGTGCCTTCTAGCTCAAGAGAAGCAAAAGTTCATATAAATGTGTGGAGTTTTTTTTTTTTGAAGAAATGTTGTGTAATATTTTTTTAAGATGTGTCATGTTCATTTATGCCTTGGAATGTTTGTTTAATGATGCAAAGATGTGTTGCATTCATTTATGTTGCATTTGTTTGACTTTGTGAAAGCTGTGTTACTTTGCCTGTCTTAAACACCTATGGGGAGCCGGGCGGTGGTGGCAAATGCCTTTAATCCCAGCCCTCGGGAGGCAGAGGCAGGCAGATCTCTGTGAGTTCGAGGCCAGCCTGGTCTACAATAACAGTTGCCATGACAAGAACCAAAAAGCTACGGAGAAACCCTGTCTTGAAAAAAAAAAAAAAAAACTATGGGTCTAATAAAGAGCTGAATGGTCAGTAGCTAGGCAGAAAGAGAGACTAAATAGAAGAAAAGCAAGCAGCAATAAAAAGGGTAGGAGGATGCCAGGGGCCAGGTGAGAAAAATGAGGAAGATCGATCTAATTTCTTCTTCTTTTTTTTTTTTTTTAAAAATCACAGTTTGTTTGTAATGAGCCTGCAACCACAGATTTAGGGTCTTAATTTCTACAATTTAATTTTTATAACACATAAAATCTGTTATAAATAATTTGCATTCAAACATTGGTTCTTTTCTTTATTTTTACTACAGTGGAACACACTCAAAATACACAATATACTTTAAGACCTACATGACTTGATTTTTTTTCCGGTAGAATTCAGATAAAATTCTCTTCAATAAGAATTGTTAGGAAGTTAGAAGGGTCACAAAGGATGATGTCAGTGTCTAGGTCATACTTGAGTTCTCACAAATGGAGCAGTAAAGCTGAGTTCTGATTGTAAGTTTAACAATGATGCATTTAAAACAAACAAAAAAAATAAAAGCATTTCCAGCATTTGGTGAGAGAAGATGACCCCTCTGTGGAGAGGCGCCTGATAAACTCAACACCTCACATCATCATACATCAATGCCTCCATTTTTTCTGCCTCTCCTTAATTTGCTTTATATTTGGAGTTGTGGTAAATGATCATTAGATGTATCAATCATATATACATTGGATGATGATTCAATAAAATTAAAGAGCATTTGTATTTAAACTCTCATTAAAAAGATGAAGCTATATTCTCAGAAAGAGAAGAGCTTGAGTATCTCTGAAACTTGAATATTAATTCCACTTCTCTTTCAATTGTCAAGTTTCTTCTTTTCCTTTTTCAAATCTAGGCTAGGAAAAATTAGGAGATAAACTCTGCAGATTGCTATTATTTGTTTCCTTATGCTAGTCCTACAAATGAAACTCATTATAATATAAACATATAGATAAAAAGGGATTTTTCCTTTGAGATAAATCTGTTTATGTATGAACAGACATTGTATTAGAATTACAAATCAGTTCTGACATATGCATAGAGTTGTTGCTCTAATTGTTTCTTCAAAAGAACTCTCTACACAGAGAGTGTCATGTCCCTACAGAAGGGCTTTCTTTCCTCTTTGGCTGATTGAAATTCAGGAGAAAAACCCTTATCTTCAATGAGGAAGTTCATCAGGCATGCAAGCCCCGCCATGTCCCCAAACCGGTCTCTAGGGACTCAGTTCCATCCTATTCATTCCAAAATTTTTCTCAGATATCTCACTAGGGAGTTGGAGGGAACATAAGCCAGAGTAATTCAGGGAGATCTATTCTGCTCACAAGGCAGTTTTTGCTTGAGTAAGCATTTTATGGAGCATTGTAAAATCATTAGAGCAAAAGACAAAGCATGGTTTCAGTCTCAGTATTTCCCCCCTGACTTCTACTTCAAATATGCACTGTTAAATTGCCCTCTTCATAAAAACAAATATGTTGGGAATATCCTCTAACTTTTAACAACTTTGAACATTTTTTTAAATTTTATTCTCAAACCTTGATTTCTTGTATCCATTCATCTAAGACACCTCTCTGAGTAGTGGTGAGAACTGTATTGTTGGAAAGCCCCCACATGCTGATTCTCAGTCTCGCTCTTGAAATAGAGCACGGGCAGCCTCTTGCACATTTTTTTTTTTACTTTCTAGTTTTCCTTTGTGGGAAGAGTAAAGGCTAGTAAGGAGGAGATCATGCTCCAGTAGTGGTGCTTCCGAGTATTAAAAATGCTATTGTCACAGTAAGAGAATTAATGAGTCTTTTGTTAAATAAGAATTAGGAGGGAGGTCTTTCAATACTTGATAACCCAATAGTGTAAACTCTACCATCTCTAGGTACTACTTTGTTCCCAGATCTTCTGATAAATCTGTAATCTCTGCTTGTATGTCATTTATTAAGAAGTCAATAGCAGGTGCCTGCATTGGTACTTGGTTAATGCAGAACACTTACATCTTTAATTGTCAAACCGTTGGAACTACAGGGCTCTGACTGTCTCTTGCTTGCCAGCTATTTAAAGTTTTCTTTTCCACTGTTCATTATCCATGAAAGGCATAGCTATCTGTAAGTCAGTGAATAAGCAAACATGTGCTTGGCAACTGCTGTCTTTATTTCACACATGGATCTAAGTTTTCCATGAGCAAGTCTCCTGAAGTGCTGCATTCAGGTGGGATTGCAGATGAAGTTATTATTACCTGCTCTACTACACAGGAGTGAATGAAAACCCCAATATTCCATGAACCTAACAGTTACAAAAAGAAAAAAAGAGATACATCAGTTTTTCTTAAGTTCTTATCTTCAGCTTAAATGGGTTGAGAATGAAGTGCCCAAACCTGTTAGTAATAGAGAAGAGTCTCTAGAACTCCATTGTCCATGGAGGAATTTAACATATTTTTTTCTTTAGTTTTATTATTAATAGGAACCTAGGAACACTGGCTTCAATTCTTCACAGTCACATGCTAGTATTGTTTTCCTGGTTAGAAAGTGTTTAAAGACCATATTGTTTGAAATTATTATGAGACTTTACAAGAGGCAACTTTCCATTCAGTCAGTTTTAACTTAGCATCTTAATTAAATTACTAGTTTTGAGCCAAGATAATTATGTGATTCTTCCAATACATTTCATTAAATGAAATCCTCTTTATCTATATAAAAGCTCGGTCATTATTTTATGCCTAATCATATTCAAGAGCATGATCACATAACCAGAAAGGCCAATATTTCATTTTTATTTTTTACAGGGAACATTCTTTAGATTAGAGAGGGCACAACTGACTACCTTATAATTGGTAGAGGCTATTAACATTGTGGAGGAAAATACATATATACGGGAAATCCAGACCAAAACATAGTATGAGGAAATAAATAGGTTCAGATAAAATGAGAAATAACACTTTTATGCTGATATCTCCGAGTTCTGCTTGCAACATACTTCTGTTTCCCTAAAAAAAAAATCTCATGCACATATTGAGGTTTGTAATTTAAATTTAGAGGTAGATTATTTCTCACCAATTTTATGCCTTTAACATGATTTCTGAGTTTTTTTAGATCATATTAGACAATTGAGCCATTTAACAGCAAAATTGTTAGGAAAGTTATAGAGAGATATGTCATTAAAAAACAATAAAAAGACATGTACAGTCCAAAAGACATTGTAGAAGAAACCATGAAATAAAAACTGCATTTTGTGGAGATGATTTAGACACATGGAAGGAAATGGTATATTATTGAATTTACATTAATATAAAATGTTAATCTTAAAATATGTTTCATTTGTATGGAATTTAATATATTAATCATATTTAACATTAGTTTTGTTATGCTGTATTATATTTCCATTCTTTTTTAAGGTATTGTGTTTCTGCAGGTCAATGAAAACATAATCTATAATTAAAAATACCTATTAATAGTCATTTATAATAGTCAAACTTAACATTAGATTTTCAAGATATATGTCAGATAGATAGGTAATCCTCTTTAAGCACTTAAGAGCTTCAAGAAATATGGCATTTAAAATAATTTAATAACTTAGACTTTTCATGACATTGAGGTGCATCTGCTCCTGGCTGCACCAATCTATTCCATAAAACATTATGGGCATCAAGGAAACTCCATACGGAGTTTATTCTATTTATGACAAATGTTTGTCATGTTGGAACAAAAAAAACTGTACTTGCCATAATTGCTGACAGTTACTGGACCAATAAAATGCAAGAAAAGCAACTGCAAAACTTTGAAAAGACAAGGTAGGACAGTCCTTCAAAATTTCCTGCTTCTGAAAAAGGTTTGTCAGATATCCTAGGCCTGTAGACCAACGATGAATTCCCCAGTGTTCCAGAGGAAACTTGGATGATTGCCCAAGCAGCCAGTTGCTCCTATAATTTCTCAAAATTTATGGGAATTTCTTACCTGTACTTCCTGCTTACTCAGATGATATTATTTCTTTCTTAGGTCTTTGATGGAGTTAAGGACTAGATAATTATAGTTTTCTTAATTATGATAAAAGATAAATTAGATATAAAACTTTAAACTCACCAAAATAGGATAGATAAATAAATAAATATTTCCCTTAATTTTGTCAAAAACAAATAAACTAGATATTTTAACTATAATTCTTACTTGATAGCTATTCTGATCTATACAGTTTTACTATGTTAAAGATGAAACTTCCCTTTTTGCTTAGACAGAAAGGGGAATTGTTATGAGATAATTCTTCTGAATGCTATGAATATATATTGCTCCCATTGGTTAGTAACAAAGTACATTCAGCCTATAGCAAGACAGAACAAGGCTAGGCAGGAAGGTCAAACTAAAAATACAGAGAGAAAGGGTGGATTAAGGAAATTGCAAGTTGGCTGGTTTTGGAACAAGATGTGCTAAAGAACAGGTAGAAACATGAAGCTTTTGGTAAAATGTAAATTACTAAAAAGGGGTTAATTGAAGTTGTAAGAGCTAATTATTAATAAGTCTGGCTACATGCCAAACATTTCATAATTAATATGAGCTTTTATATGATTATTTGGGACCAGGTGATCAACAAAATTAGGACTCCATCTGTTGACATATGGCACCCAATGTGGAAGATGTATCTTCACATAAAGCCTGGAAAAATCTTTTCAAAAGGAGTTCTAAACATACAAAAATAGACTCAAGAGCAGCTTCATAGTAAGGTATAGACAATAAACAAAAATGTCTTCATAGAAAATGAGAGAGGTATCATTTGATTCAACTATATGGCTAAGATAAAGGAGTTTCCCATAGTCCATGATGAAAATATTACTGTTAAGCAAACTATTTCTCGGAATTTTCCTTCTATATAGCAGCACTGATCAAAGGAAATGACATCGGCAGATACATCATTAGCTACTAAACTTTAATTATCTACTAAATAATTAAAGTTTCCAGGATTTGGGGGTTAAGGGAAGTTCCAAGTATGTTTCTTGCCACAATGGAGGAAAGTCATTGCCCATTCCATTCCAAAGAGAATTGAGATAAAGTAACCCTCTTTCTTTGAATGAGGAGACCTAAATTTACACACTCAGATGAAGAAGTAAGTATAATTTAAATGCAACAATAGTTCACAAGCCTAGAGAAGCCAAATCATAAGGAGAACCCAAAGAAAAACATATATAGATTCTTCTGGAAATTGGAGCAGACAAGATCGCCAGGCAAAAGTTGGGAGCATTGGGGTGGGGTGGGGTGGGGGAAAGGGAAAGGGGGAGAGACAAGGGAGAAAGGAAGGATTGGGGAGAGCTTGAGGGGGTGGGAGGGTTGAGATGGAGAAAGGGCGGATATAGGAGTAGGGAAGAAGATATCTTCATTAAGGGTGCCATTTTAGAGTTGGCAAGAGACTTGGCTCTAGAGGGGATCCCAGGTGTCCACAGGGATGTCCCCTGCTAGGTCCTTTGGACAGCAGAGGAGAGGGTGCCTGAACTGGTCTTGTCCCATAGCCACACTGATGAATATCTTGAATATCACCATAGAACCTTGGTCCGGAGACAGAGACAGAGACCCACATCAGAGCACTGGACTGAACTCCCAAGGTTCAGTTGAAGAGCAGAAGGAGGGAGAACATGAGCAAGGAAGTCAGGACCGTGAGGGGTTGGTCCACCCACTGAGACGATGTGCCTGATCTAATGGGAGCTCATCAAGGCCAGCTGGACTGGGACTGAACGAGCATGTGATTGATTGGACTCTCTGAATGTGGCTGACAATGGGGGCTGACTGAGAAGCCACTGATAATGGCACTGGGACTTGTTTCTACTGCATGTACTGGCTCTTGGGGACCCTAGTCTATTTGGATGCACATCTTCCTAGGCCTGAATGGAGGGGGGAGGACCTTATACTTCCCACAGAGCAGGGTACCCTGCCCTCTTTTAAGACTGGAGGGGAAAGGAGGAAGGGGAGTGGGGGAATAAGAGGGGAATGGGAGGAGGGGAGGAAGTGTAAATTTTTGAATGGAAAAATAAAAAAAATATATATCAAATAATGGGCTATATAAAGATCAGAAAAGGAGAGGAATATTTCCTCCACAGGAAGATTGCATCCATACACCATTTCCCAACTAAACAAGATTGCCTGGGTACGAAGTTGGGAAATGGTTTGGGGTGGGAGAAGAGTGCTTTATTTATTTTTTATTTTTTCTTAAGCAAAATTTGATCTTTTATATATTCTTAGGCTTTTTAAAAATCATAATTGTGTAGAATTTT
This sequence comes from Neodon shergylaensis, assembly GCA_025134845.1. NCBI lineage: Eukaryota > Metazoa > Chordata > Mammalia > Rodentia > Cricetidae > Neodon > Neodon shergylaensis. Next base: position 10,167,050 of record JABTXL010005752.1, read on the forward strand.
GGAAATTAAACCCAGGGACAGAAAAATCATTATAGATCTTAATTAGAAACTAAGAAATCACCTCCTGTCTCCAAAGTTAGCTAGGATTTGCTAGTCATGAGCCTGTTTGAACAGGAAACCAACTTCAAGTATAGCCTAAGATATAGGCAATCTTGCAAGGCCCACAGGAATATTGCTCCTGGTGAATGTTGATCCTGCCTTTCTTGGCTTCAGCTTTGACGCGTGGATGTTCCCACTGTGGTTTTGAAAACAGCATCAGGAGGGAAAGCTACAGACTTGTTTTATTCAAGGAGAAAAAAAAAAGTCTCCTTCAAGAAATTCATAAAACATCTCCTTGAGATATTGGAGGAGCTTAATGGCCTGTGCCAAATTAGAGTTCAGCACACTGTGCCTGACTTTAAAAAAATAAATAGCATCCATTTTTCACAGGTAGTGGAAAATTGCCTTCTAGAATTAGCAGTGATTCACAAAATTATTTGTTGTTATGAATTCATTAGTCTTAGCTCCCCATGTAGTTAGGCGTCAGTCAACTTTAAAATCAATGCCCTAGTTGGACAAATAAGGCAATGGAATTCAGCAGTTATCAGGAAGTGTTTTGTTTCTACCCACTGAGACTTGAAAACGACAGCCAGAGAAATGGTGAAACCAGCTTGTATCATGCCACTGTTAACTGAAATAGGTGCTCACTACTCCAAAGGATGATTGTGATCCCACTTAGCACTGCTTTCGGGACCGGCCTTTTTTTGCGCACCTCTGCCCTTCATCTTACCATGTTCCCTGTCCTGTATTTCTGACACAGGGAACTGGTGCCATTCCTTTCTTTTTCCTGAAACCAACTTTCTTCCTATTTCTATTTTTCCTTCACACATCTACACACTTCCTGACTGGCTTTCCCAAGTAAGAGTCAGGAACCAAGAAAAGGAAGGAATAGGGGCCAGTTAATGGCGATGTATGACATAAAGATAGAACATTGCTTTATTTCTTCTTATTATACATTTTATTGCGAAGCTCCATTAATTTGAAAGAGAGGTATTACAATCCCAGTTCTCAGAAGAGTAGTAGCCCATTACAAATGAATAAGGGTGGAAGTTTCAAATCATATTCGGAAGTCATCCGTGTCAGCATTCTGATACCAAGATGAACAGTGATGAAAGGAGAAAGGAAGGAGAGTCTAACAAAAGGACCCACTAGGGAGCCATAATAACATGAACTGAAGTTCCCTCATTATGGGACAGGCACTGCAAAAGTGTTGAAGCTGATGAAAGTTGTAATTTATAGGTAATGATCGTACTTTTCAACTTAAAAATATATATTAGATATTCTCAGATCAGCAGATACAAATGAGAAACAAAAAAAAATATATTCAGTTGGAGCACATATAAGAGAGGAGGCAAAAAGTTAGAAACTATTTTAAAGATGTGCCCAAAGCTCTGGATTTTATATCCATGTGCTTGTGTGTATTTGTGTGCCTGTGTGTGCATACATGTATGTATTTATAAATTAATGTATCTAATTTATCATATATCTAATATATGTTTATATCAATATTATTTATATAAACATTAATTTAAAATATATTAACACATGTTCACATATATAGTTAATATATATTAAAACCATAAATATTAATATTACATTTTATTACATTATGTTAATTATTATATCACAATATAAAATTATAAATGTTAATATATAATTACAAATATTACTATAATATATAACAGAGCTATCAACTATATGCATGTAAAATATTTAAGTATATATTTAGAGTATTTCATAGTTCTAGTTCATCTACATTATTTTACTTATTAAATATATGTTTTTAGAAAGTTGCTTGTAAGCAGGAAATTGTAATTTTCAATATATTTATTTTCATTGAAAAATTATAGTAAAGCCTACAACTCTAAACACACACTTCTGTAGATTCTACATTAATATCTTATATGTATGCTTGAATAAATTATATATCTGCATATAGTATTTCAATGTGTACATATAAGTATAAACTGTACTAAATGTTTTTGACTATGTCTTACTGAAAAATTTGAATAACCAGTTAGCTATAGATAAATTTTAAAATATGAATGTTTTAACAAAAAGTTACTTTCCATTTTGTTAGTCAATTTTTGAAAAAAATAACTATAAATAATATTAAACAACAAGAAAATGTGATGGAAAGTATAATTAATAGCTATGATCCTATATAACTTGCTAACTATAATGGCAATTCCCACAAAGATGTTTATAGGCTCTACCACGCTTACCATTTATTAATATTCATAATTAGGAAGATTCAAAAATGGTTTCTTAAGTGATTCTAAAAAAATATTTATCACCAAAAGTGTAATTCAATCACAACCATGCATACTATGTAGCTTAAGTCATACATTGAGATGACAACGATAACAGTTCTCATGGAACAGCATACTTCTTGCTGTGTTCTGCATAGTGTATGGTGGTTGGGGTTCTTGCCTCTCACCATTGTGCTTACCTCCACATCTTGGAATTGGTCCACTCCACATTACTTTTCCATCCATGAGAATACATGTTATTGTTTCTGTTCCCTGGGTTTTAATGAAGCCTTCTTCACAAATAACAGAAATGGAACTTCCTAATTGAAAGTTGTCTCCAAAGCGACGGGCATTGATGGGTATTCCTGGATCAGGGCACTCATTATGGCCAAAAGCTTAACAATGAGAGAAAACATGAGCAGTGTTAAAAAGGTATTTCCACTTGAGTGTAAAATAATATGTAATAGCTGTGACTGTTTCAACATGGAATTTATACACTAAGACTTAAAAATTAAATGTTTAACTCATCTATCTATCTATCTATCATCTATCTATCTATCTATCTATCTATCTATCTATCTATCTATCTATCTATC
>JABTXL010005752.1:10175207-10215095 GCA_025134845.1 Neodon shergylaensis
ATATATATATATATATATATATATATATATATATATATATATATATAGTATAGAAGGCCAACTTGTTTGAACACATGAAATAAATATATTTGCAATTACCAAATAAACTATGTTAACTTTATTTAAATCTGTAATGAAATTTATAAATTGGCATAAGCACCCATGTTAAAAATAGTATCGCAAAGTACTACTCACTCAAAAATAATTACTTGGTTCCAGCTCTTTGCAATTAATTACAAAAGCAATTATATGCAAGGACTTGGTAACATATGCCATCCAGAAGCAAAGCATTTGGTACTCACAGATACAGATGGGTATATTTGCAGACCATTGGTTATTCTCTTGACAAACAATGGATTTCTCTCCAATTAATTCAAACCCAAACTGGCATTCAAACCTTAAAACATCACGATTAGAAAAACCATCGCCTTCTCTAATTCCATATAATGGTGTGCCAGGATCGCCACAACTTTCTTTCTCAATTTCTGTAAAATACAAGAAATAATTTAAGTTTCGGGCATTATAGGTACATGATTCCTACACTGCAATCGTGCTCAACGTGCACTTTCAATCTAATGATACTTCAGAGTGGAAGGATGGGTTCATTTTTAGATCTTAGTTTTATTTCTGTTCTGCCACTCTTATGGATTGACTTGATGGTTTTCTTTGGGAGCCAAATGGTGCATTGCTTTCATTTACCCAGGTGGAGTCTGAAGATATTATAACTAATTAGGGCAGCAGAGGAAAAGCACTTTAACAGAAGACCATGACAGCATTTAGATGTTTTGTATGTCTTAAACATATACACCCACAAATATACCTACATATATTTCTTCCAAATACCCCTATTTTTCTTATTATTTGTATATTATGCTGAAAGTTATGATAAGAGAATGAAGATATATTACCTTCCTTTTTCTTTTCTGTAATTAATCAAAACCTATCATCAAGAATGATCTTTTAGGTAATTTTTTTGTTGACTTAACTGTGCAATAACTACAACAATAATCTGCTTGAAAGCAAGAATTCATTTACATTGTAATTTTCTCAGATATATTACTTGAAACCATGTTTATCAGAAAATTTAAATGAGATTGGAAAAAAGAAATATTTCAAAATGAAATGCAAGCTTTTGAATCATATTCAAAGATATTCCAAACTGCAAATATGAAGGTCTGATTGCTAACAGCAAATAACTGTGGTGGTTGTAATCACTAGAGGTTGCCATTAAACATAACAAACATTAATTTTTAAAAATTAATTCTCATTTTCATATGAATTCTAAATTATAAAATATATATGTATATATTTATATAAAAATATATGCACAATAAATGGCTTCTCTGATATCTTTCAAGAGCTACATACATAAGGTAATATTAAATCAGAATTAACTAAGATAATTACATCAAATTTTTATACTAAACACACTGAACATCTTTTTAAAATAATTTGGTATACTTGGAGTAGACTGGCTTAGTTTCTTTATGCCAGAAACAGGGAACTTGATGACTTCCTCCGGCCTCTACAGGTACCAGGAACACTTGTGGCACTCACATATATATACAATAAAACACTAACAACTATAAAATAATATATGCTTTTCTTAAAAAATAGAAAGAAAATTTAAATACTTGAAATTTAATAAAGTATATCATCTTCTGCCATGCATCATTCACACATTCATTCGTTACTTATTATTCTTAAATCTACCAGCCGTTTATAAATGTTTCCTTTGCTTTTTCTCCCTGATTTTATGTATATAAAATATGCAGCAATAGTAACATTCACACCTATGAATATATAAAAATATTTTCCACAAAATGTCTTGTTATCTATTGGTGCCATACCATACTTTGAGTTTTATTATGCTGTATCACTCAAAACGTTCTTTTAAACCAAACTCATCTAGAGTTGTTCTTGAAAACCTTAAGTCCTCAGCATAATCCACAAGGGCTTATTCTTGCTCCAATCACTACATTCCACAGAAGACTTTTACATACTGTTTGACCTATATCCGAATGTCATCACCATGTATTATTATTATTATTGTTGGTATTCATGTTTGATATCAAAGGAAGAAGTTAGTAATTTTACAACTCTTCTATTTACAGCAGGAGAAAGTGGATCTCTGCGTATCAGAAATTTGTGAAAACACTGAGTCTACTACAGCTTTGAGATATCAATCAAGAACTAATTTAATTACATGAGAAGTTGTTTGTATATGGAACTGATTTTATTTTAATCCTAGGGCTGACAATAGCAGCTTATCTATGTCAGAGAAATGATACTACCAAGTTAGTAGTATAACAGAACTCTTGCTGGGTTTTTACATATCATGATTAAAAATATCTGTCAAAATTTTTTCTATTTCTTTCTGGGTGTGACAATACATCTCAGCAACTGGGAGGCAGAGGCCAAGTAAGATTATCTGATGGTTTTCAGGAGCGACAGAGTAAGTTTGAAGTCAGTCTCAGCTACACATGGCACCTTCCACAAACTCAAAAAACCCTGAAAATCTTTCTAAATCTTAATATTATTCATTTGTAGTTAATAGCCTAGTTATCTTTTCACACAGTTATAAAATCTTAGGATTATATCAGCCTACTCAAAAGATTCACTTAACAAGCTTTGATAGTTTTGAAACAATTCTGTTGTTTTATTTACAATTCCACCTATGTTTATTTTAGATTGTTTCTGTTTCTACTTTCTTGAGCTAATATTGCTGAGTCTTACTATTCATTTATAAACAGTTCTAGCTTTTGTAGTTTCTTAAAAATAAAATAGTCTCTCAATTTTCTTCTCTATACTATTTTGAATAAAAAGTTTATCGCTCATTTCTAAATACTTTTCTGTTTCTATTCTGATTTTTTACATATAATTTTGGTCTTTAATACTTTTTCTCTTGGTATGTTTTCTTATTCGTGGAACTTTTATTTCTTTTTGTCACTCTTTGAGAGTACCGTATAATCGTTTTGATTATATTCACGCCATCACACAACTCTTCCCATTTTGTGTCCCCATTCCCCACACCCAACTTTTTTTGAATCCCTTAAGACCATTTTTTATTGCCCAAACATGTCTTTGAATGTTTGTGCTTTTCTACTAGGGAGTGTTTGACTTACCAGTGGCTACATTCTTCGAGAAAACTTTTTCCCCATCTCCCAGTAGCTAACAATTGCTAATAGATCAATACCTACATATGGAATTCTGGGCCTAAGACCCATTTATGCTACAGATAGATCTGGCTGCATGTATGAAGGTTTTATACGTGCTGTCCAAGCCACTGAAAGTTCATATGTCTCAGTGGCTTTCTTTATTCAGAAGATAGTATTTTCTTGAAGACATCCAAAACCTCTGACTTCCACACTTGTTTTTCCTTTTGCAAAATGATCCTTGATCTTTGGGAAAGATGATCTTGCATATATGTTCCTGTTAAATATGAGCATCTTGCAGTTCTTTATTCTCCACACCTTGGCCAGTTACTGTGTTAATCATGATTTAGTACAAATATCTCAGATTAGGGTTGGCAGATGCACCGTTCTATGGGTAAAACATTTTGTCATTAAGAAACAAAATAATAATAAGCAGAATGAGATAGATGAAATAAGGGAGGATGAGAGGTCAGAGGAAATAATATAATTAAATTATATCACAACATAAGCAGAGCACTCTGAATGTAGCATAGTGGGAGCAAAAATAGAAATATAGGTTTAAAGGGAAGACGCTAAAATTTGTTGAAGTGGCTCTTTCCAATACATTTTTTATTTTTAGTCACCAACTTAACTTTGATCCCTGATGCCTAAAGTAATGTACTCTAATTTTAAATTCCATTAGATTTCCTACCGAAGAGTAATATCTGGCCTTAGAGTGACATAGAACCACACATTGATCCAACTCTAACTTGACAACAGTTCACGTGGTAATTCAAATATTTCACAGAGAAGCCATGTAGGTTAAAAGAAAGTGATCTGTAAAAGTTGCAGTTTTGCTGATTCTTAGCATTCAAAAGCCTCCTGGGAATCTCATTACCTCAGCAACTGGCTAGCAAACTTTAGAAATAGAGAACCATGCAGCTAGAGAAGACCTTGTCAGTTAATCTGGGTCCCTTTATGGCATCTCAGACAAATGAGACTACAGTCGACATTTAAAGAGATAAAGAGAAGGAAATCCATAACTGCCTGGGGAAAAGTAGCAAGGAATATGTGTGCAATAACAAACGCACAAAATGTTTTACAATTATGATGAAAACGTCAGCATTTTAAAATCCTTCAGATTCTGTACAAAAGCTCAGTAAAACAGTATGAAGGTGGCAAATTTAGTCTGAGACCAGGCTTGCAATTTTCATAGAGGTGGTCTAGACCACAGCCAGCAGTGCAAAACAGATACTCTTTTGACTGAAGTGATCAGAGGATTTAAATGAAGCTCACATTTAAGTATATTTCACTGTACTGTTATTAAGCCTCTATTTTTGGCAGAATTCGCCTCTCTTTTACTACGACAATAGCAATATGCTTGATAATATGACTACAAATAGCAATAAGATGTTGTTTATTTAATTGACTATGTAGGAATAATTTAAATATTTTCACTTAGGGAAAATAATGAATGTCAATTCCATACATATGTATCTTAATTTTATCTGCTGAATACCTGTATCAAAACAGCATCTGATAATTCATAAATAAATATATATGCCTATATGTGTGTGTGTGTGTGTATGTATGAATGAATGTATATATATTGGGTAAACTAATTTAAAAGAAATTTATTTTTATTTTAATCTATCTTATATTACTTAATAAATCATTAATTAATACTTGTTTTTTAGGCTAATTTATCCCTTAAAATGATCTGCATTTTGCTGTTTAGAGTTGAGATGGCAAATTTAGAGAACTTTTGAGCTCTGTTCATGAACATCTGTGAGGAGCTTTTACTTGTTAACATGTTTAGAGTATTGGAATTTGAGTTACACAGTATTTGGTATCAACTCACTGATATTCAGACTTTCTTCTGAAGATGATATTTCCTGAGGTTTTTCTTGCGAGACTTTGATCAGCAACTTTAAGCTTAGCCTGTCATTTCTCAGAAGAACAAATTGAAATCTAAGAAGGCAGGACTAGTACTGTTATATATATCTGAGAATCTGTTCTTTGTAATCCAGTGAAATTAAACAATTTACAGTCATAAAAACTGAATTATTATTAGTGATATATTTCATGAAACTTGACAATGACCTGAAATGCACTATAACGTGACCTCTCCAAATTTAAGAAGTTATGCTCTAACCTTAATTTACCAACCATATAAATTTATTTTACATATTTCAGGAACAAAACAATTTAGTGTGATCTGATGGTAATAAATTTCAAGAAAAGAAAAACAAAACCATAGCGTGTATGGTCTCTAGTAGAGAGTATGTAAATTCTACAGTTATCACCTTTAATGTGTAACTAACTCATTTCACTTTTGTATTTACTCCACCCCGCCATGTGTGAGCAATTGTGCTTGAGGCTGTTGCCATAGACAGAGATTAGTTTCATTTAATATCTCAGTAGATGCCACTCTGATGAACTGATTATTTTGAGTCATAGAGAAAAAGCAGGTGTAGAATGTCATAGTACCTTTTTCACTTAAAAACAGGTCATAATGATGACTCAGCAGAAAAGAGGACTTTATTGCAGCATCATGTATACCAGAGTTTGGACCCAGAACCCACAGAATGTGCTTGGTACTACACAGCCAAGAGGAATTGATGCTTTTTTCTTGCATACAAGCCTTGCACGTGCATATGTGTACATAAAGGCACATACAAAACAAGTAAATATGTAAGAGAATTTAATTAATTAAATAGTGAGGGAGTAAGAAAATGAAAATTAGTATAATTTAGAAAGAACTAAAATTTGATTGATCTGTGTGGTTATATGTTAGACGTTATATGGTTATAATTTGTGATATTTTAGATAAAGGCACACTTTTATAAAAGAAATGATATTATGAAATAAAGTGGCAAAGTTGGAAAAAGATCAGATCACAAACTGAAGTTATTGGAAAGGTCTGATAAAACTGATGATGTGGGTGGGAAGACACAGGGTGACTGGCGTACACAGTGTAGGGACTTTGAGTATTCTGAGCAGACAGTAGCTATTGCTACAGAAGCATTCCAGAAGAATGCACCGAATCAACTACACACATCAACAATCACACAAGCCTCATCTGGATTGAAATCAACATGGTATGGAGTCAATTAAAGGGGCATGACCCTGCTTTCTCAGGAGCTTACAGTCCAATGGCAGCCAGTCACATGAAAGAATCGGGGAGCACTCCTTTTATAAGGAGTCACCAAATGCTATTGTTCACCTGCAACCTCACTTAACCCATCCATTTTTAAAACATTTTCCTCTGAAGTACCTTGAGTGAAAGAACAAAGTGAAATATAGATTTTTGTCTAAATCTCTGTAGCTACCTGTTTAAAAGAGTTTGCAAGCAAGGGTAGATCAATATTTTCTGAACTATAATAGCAATCAAAGTAAATGGATTTTTCTTTCGAAAGAATGATTCCTGCTAGCAGCCCAACAGCTGCCATCAAAAACTTCAAAACACAACTGCTCTTGCTGTATCTACTATCTTGCTGTATCTACTAGACGGTAAAAGGACGTATAATTATTTGAGGGCATAGCTTTGTATGTCTATAAAGCAGGGAAGTAAATTCAGCAAGCCTTGTGAATATAAAAGACCACGTGGAGACCCCCCCCCCCCCGAGTGAAGCAAATGAACAGGATATGTCCTTGGCTTTACATATCAACTTGTTTAAAGGGTATTAGCTGTAATGGAATTAAGTTCCGGGTCTACCTATACAATTTTGGCGGTTAAATAAACAGTCAGTGGGTTCCATATGTGCTCAGATACTGGACAGATTACTCAAGGAAATAGTATTTTGCTGTAATAGGACATTCTGGTCAACTGAATCTTGAGAGGAAAGGGTTTATTTTCCTTAATAGGCTATAGTCTTTTATCAGAAAAACCTTGTTTACTCAATTAGTAGTATCATCCCCCATGACTCTTCAAACAACTTTCTTATACTACAACCCAGAACAATCTTCCCAGGGATGGCAATGCATACAGTGAGCTGGTCCCTCCCACATCAACCATCAATCAAGACAATGCTTCTACAGACATTCTCACCATACAATTTGGTGTAGGTAATTCTTAAATTGAAGTTCCATTATCTAGGCATCTTTAGTTTATATTAAGTTGGTGAATCTCACCAGCATACATTTTTAGAAAGTATTTTTAATATTTATTTATTTTTGATTTTTAAAACAATCTTATTATACATACTAATCCTAGTTCCCTCTCTCTCCTGTCCTCCCGCTCCCCCCACCTTCTCCCCAGCCCATCCCCCATCCACTCCTCAGAAAGGGTGAGGATCACCATGAGGAGTCAACAACGTCTGTCATATCACTGGAGGCAGGACCAAGGTCCTCTGTCCTCTATCTAGGCTGAGCAAGGTATCCCTTCATGAGGAATGGACTCCAAATAGCCAGTTCAAGTCTAGGGATTTTAGAAAGGGTTAGATTTGCTTTTAACAGTGGTGAGGAAGACAGAGAAAAGAAGTAAGGTATCTATATGTGTTTATTGAGTTTATTAAGAGAGTATGAGTGACCATATTGCGGCAGAACCATGGGTGTCTCCATACCCACTAAAAAATATCAGTGGACAATGGTTTCCCTATAGGTAAGTGGTAGACAGAAGTTTCTGTCCTGCTTGGTCCTGTAGCTCTTCAGTCCCAAAGAAACACACAGAAGCTTATATTAATTATAAACTCTTTGACGTATTACTTCAGAATTATTATTAACTAGCTCTTGCAACTTATATTAACCCATAATTTTTGTCTATGCTTAGTCACATGACTTGATACATTTTATCAGTGAGGTATTTTCACTTTTATTACTCTATGTCTGGCTAGAGACTGACTCTTAACCTTGACTCTTCTCTTAGTCTGATTGCCCCACCTATACATCCTGACTGACTACTGGCCAATTAGCATTTTATTAAACCAATACAAATGACAAATCTTTACAGTGTACGAGAGCATTATCTCGTAGCACTAAGTAGATGAAACCTCCTTCTATTACTGCCCCCCAGCCTATGGACTTTGCAACCAGTGCAGAGCTGCATACAGGCAGCAGGGAAGAATGACTGCAATCTCAGAGGAGATCGCCACATCCCTTCCTCCTATGAAGGATGTTAACAGTCAAAGAGCCTGATTGTGATGGCCTCTGGCAAGCAGGCACAGCTGATCTGAGGAAGATGGCAATTGTTCTGCTCAAAAGACCACATTCAGTAAGTTTGAAAATTCACATGTGAGCTTAGATAAGCTGGCATGAGTATCGCCTGGCTTCTACCTCCCCAGGGCTGCAGCTATCAGTGCAGCACATCAGCCTATTTTTTTTTTAAATGTGGGTTCTGGAGGGTCAAGCTCAGGTGTTCATAATTGTAAGACAAATACGTTACTAAGTTTTCTCCCCAGGTGCCAGAAAATCATTTTCAAAACTAACTCTCTGTAATGTATTGCTTTCTGGATGCTGCATCGCTGATTATAAAAACAATCAGTTCAAAGAAGAGAACCTACAGATTTAATTTGAATTCTCATACCATGTCAAGAAAATTCTTATTTTTTAAGATTTCATAATAAAGTAGATATGTCAAGACAAGCAAGGGCTGAAAAAATTTCAAATTTAACATTTATTCTCCATTAAAAATAATATCAAACTATACTCTAAAAACTAATAGAGTTCCCTGAAAATGACAGCATCATGTAATCACTCAGTCCCCGATCCTCAGTGCCTCTCTCTGGCTTGTTATATTCCAGAGAAAAGGGCACCAAGAATTTAGGGCAAGCCTGGACAAAGGAAGAGTTAATCACGCTGGTAGTATGTTGGTGATGGTTTATAACCTCATCCATTTATACATATAAGTGTTCTCTAAGAAACAAAAACAATGCTTGCCCCAGAAACTGCTGGCACAAAAGCATGCTCACAGCTTTCAAGGGATTATTTTTTATTCTTCTAATCCTATCAACTAAATCTTAAAACTTCCTCATGGCAATACTCTTAGAACGAGCTGCACAAGTGTTATTGCCTAGGAAACAGAGTCTTCAAACATTTGAAACAACAAAGCTTTCTTAAATTCCCACTATAGGGCCTCCCTCTGGAGTTTCCAAAGAGCATTCCCCATTAGCAACGTGAGCAATGTCCATGTGCGACAGTCATGCATAAATTCCCTTGCACAAATCTGAGAGCTCTCAATGTTGAAAAGAAAGAGTTCAGAGGGTGAAATTGAAGGAGATTCAAAGATATAATTTTGCATTATTGGTTTATTCCACTAGGGACAAGTCAACTTCCTTGCAGGTTTGGATGAAATGTAAGCCAAAACTTACTTGTAAAACCAACTTGAAGATTGACCATTATTGCACATCTCCCTAGCTCCAAGAGTGCAGTTTGGTTAGTCCAATTAATCACAATAATCGTCTTCCAATTACAAATGATTGGCTTAGGATTGGCCAGGCTTGATGCAATGTGGGCCAGTAACCTGCACTGAGAGCTTTTTCATGGAAGCTTAGTGTTTTGTTATAAGGTTTCTATGGATCTGCTTTCTGATCTGGGACTTCTGCCATTGTCTAATTCAAAAAAGGAGAGAGGCCCACCCAATATGTCTAAACTATGACCATTCTGTAGAGTCAAAGACAAGACAACAAATAGCACAAGAGTCTAACATCATAATTAACATTGGCAGAGTTTTATTTTTACAGAATGGGCATTTTAGTAGTGTTTTCACAGCCATAGTAACTAATACTAGTCTTTGTAAATGCCAATGGACTAACATTAGAAGCCTGATCCAGGTAAACGTAAAGGGCTTTCATGGTACTTGCCAATCTCAAATATTTGTTAATAAAAACTGCTTAACAGGAGCATTAAAAACTTCAGGAAATCCAAATATGGAATAGATAAGCATTCAGAGTACAGAGCCTCTTAAGAGTACCCAGCGAGTGACTAAGGGTAGGAAAATATATTCAGTGGGGAAAATGTAGGTGTAGTTTTACTAGATCAATGGATTTTTGGATCCTTGAACATAAACCATTTCAAAATGATTTTTTCATTCCTGTATTTCTGGCACCCAGCAAAAAGGGAAGTACCCAAGATGTTATTTTCTCTCAGTTTTCATGAATCATAAGGGAAATCAGAGGTAGGGAAATTGGAAGTCAAAACTAGACCTCATTAAAAACCTAGCCTGTACTAATTAGTTACAGCTGGACTCATCCCAATCAGACTGATTTGGATTAGGAGACTGTTTCTGATTTGACTTCCTCAGAGCTCTCATAAACAAACCACAACTGGCAGAACCGTTTTGACTTGTTCTTAAAAATATGTATTTACATCTTCTCTACCTATGAGATTCCTAATAAGGGTTTCTCAGGCAACCATTAAGCTACTGATGATCTCTGGAGTCATGAGAGCTTGGACCTCAAGAGCTCAAATATAAAATAGAGAGGGGAAATTAAGAGAACAAACAAATAATGAAACAAATGATTAACTGTGTAACTTCCCTTAAAGGAGACAAAAGAGAGAAAAAGAATACAAAGAATGGTGGTAATTGAACTTATCTGAACTTTGCTTTCCCACAAGTGCAATTTTGAGATCGGATAATGGATAAAGTTGAGTGAGAATGTGCAATTTGTAACAGATTTTTTTATAATTTGTTGACATCATTGGTATCAGAAGGAAGAATTGACTGGAAACATGTAGACTATTTCTATTTCCAGTATTATGCATTAATATTCTATTCCTCAGATATTTTCAAGGTTATAGCTAGAAGCTCAACATGAGGAACAATGAAGGATGTTTTTGGAAATGAGGATTGGCAATGAAATATTATCTAGATAATAACACATAAATGACCACTATAAACACCTCATGAGTTGTTTAAATAAAGGGGGCTGAAATTTTCTTTCTATTAGTCAATTGTGGTCTTCGTTAATCACTTTTTGTTGCTTTAAAAATTTACCTGAAGAAAAATCAAAACGAGGAAATATTGCAATTTTTGATTTCAGCAATTTCAATTAATAGTTACTTGACTCTCTTATTTCTGCCTTGTGTGTGTGAGATGGGGGAAAATGCCATAGCAAGAAGAATTTTTTGAAGCAATGTATCTTAAAGTTTGGCAAGTAGGAAATGAAACTAAAAATAAATGGCTAGGGGTTGTGGTGGTGGCACACACCTTTAATCCCAGAATTTGGGAGGCATGGGCAGGAGAATCTCTGTGAGTTTGAGGCTAGTCTGGTCTACAGAGCTATTTGAAGGACAGGCTTCAAAGCTACACAGAGAAACCCTGTCTCAAATTAAAAATAAAAGGAGAAGAATAAATGGATGGAAATATGATACACCCTTAAAAACATATCATTCCTCAAAGTGATCAGCTAATTCTCAGAAGGTCCCACCTCTTAATGAACTGTTGAGTTATGTATTCACCAATATAATCATTTATTTATGAAGTTAATGTCCTCTAGATAAAATAGACCTCTCATTATGTTTTTGGTTGATTATAAAATCTTTAATACATGAATCCCAAGGATATCAAAGGTACAACGAGATTAGGAAATCTTTTAAGTGACTTTGTTTTCTGTAAATAGTTTTTTCTTTTTTTCCCCTTCTCTTTTTCCCCCCTTAGTTTTAGCAATGAAAACCTGATTCCCTTCCTCTTAAACTTTGTTTAAGTTCAGATGAGTTAATGAAATTTTGGGACTGTACCAATAAGGGGAGGTGGATGTTAACTCCTTCGTGGTTATCTGTTACTGTTACTTTCATGACTCATGGCATGTTCTGCCTTGATATCTCCTTCTACCAGTGAACCTCAGTATATATATGAACTTTTTGAGGAAATTAAAAATCTCATGACATTGACTCTCTTCTTATCTATGAGTTGCCTGTCAGTTCCTGTTGATCTCTGAATCTTATAAGGCTTTGTTCATTCATTTGGGCAGGAAGGATTTACTTTACTCTCACAATATGCCAGGATTTTGAAATCTTAAACAAGATTAATCTTTCACCCACTTCATACTGAACACAAAGCAGGCTTCAGTTGCATCAAACACTCTTCCTAACACAGTACTTGAGATGGGATGCAGCACCTGACTTTTTGTGAGTACTTAGAGAACACAGTGAAGGAAGAATATGAATGAATGGTCCTTCTTCAGGCTTATAGTTATGCTACCTCCTTATTTCCTTTGCTTTCCCCTCTTCACATAGTAAGCTTGTACAGCTAAAATGTACAGAAAAGACATCTTGCCTGTACCCAAAAGAAAAAACTCTGATATGAGTCCTATAGTCCTAGTAGTTTTAATAGGAAGTACAAACTTTAGGGCACTAATTTTTCAACTTGACATATGGATTCACCGTCCTAGGATAAGAGCCATATATGGCAATACAAAGAAGAAAATTTTCATAATAAAATATTTCTTTCCATATTGCCATTTTCTTTTTCCACTTTGAAGATTTCTGTTCATCCTTTAGGACATATCTAAGGTGTCACATTCTCAGGTAGTTTTTACTATGCCCCTTTGTTAGCCAATCCAAGGCTTGTTCTAAATTTTAGGAGCACACATTGACAGGATTTCTTGTGTGTTTTTTCTACTGTTGTGAACATTGTGGAAGACTGAACTTGTTTCTCCATCCTTTTGCCCTATTGTCTAAGGTAGAGGCAGAAGCACACCAATCACATGAAAAGTTCTTAAAAGGAAATTGGATCTTTGTGTAAGGTTTAGAATTACTATTCTCTGTTTAAATGAGTCAAAGATGGATATCTTTCAATGGAGCAGAAAATATTTTGTTTGAAATCATTCCAAATCAATCAAGGACATGTTTTAAAAATTGAAATCAAAGAACATCAAATTGACTTAGAAAAACATCAAACTTTACATTGGGTTAAGAAAAATAGACAGAATCACTATAACAGAAAAATTCTATGAATCTCTACTTTCTGTATCAGGGTGACAAGAATTCTGTGTAAGCTGTATATGTTTCCCAGAAAGGCAAGTGAGAATTTCAAGTAAAAAGGACAGTTACCTAACAGGACCCCAATGGTGAATGAAACAATATGAGCAGATGTGTTCTCAGATTATGCCTCTGCCTGTGAGCACCATAAACTGAGAACCTATCACAGATAGTTAATTATCAAGTTTCTGGAGACTGAGACGTTCCACAATTTGACACTCTGTTCCACTTCGTTTAACAGGTTAGGGTTAGGATTAGGGTAATGCTCCAAGTAGCTGCCTTCATGATATGATGAATCATCGTAAAGATGAATAAGAAGATGTGGGGAGAAGGGAGAGAAATAAAAGAGAAGAGAAAAGATAGAGAGAGCATGTGCTCCATTCTCATAAATTAAGCATCTCTTGAAGGACTGTTAATTCTCTACATATTGACAAATTAAGTGGAGTATAAACATCCACATTCTGAGAGGGACCAACTCAGCCCATAGTAGCAGATAACAAGACTAAAGCAGCAGCCATGGGTAATGATGAGTTAACTACTAGCTAGGCACCAACAGGTGGATTATGCATTTCTTGTGGAAAAATAAATTAGCAAATACGGAAACACCATTATTTTCCTTATGGGAGAGTTGCAGTCATTGAGTACATCGAGGTTAATTGAAAAACTTAGAGACATAGAAACCATCTAAATTGTTTTCCCGGAGAATCTGTCCAAAAAATGTAACTCTGGCCCCGAGAGATGCTGACGCTACACTCCACCGTCCAGCTCAGCTTTCAAAAACAACTAATACTTCACGAACGTCTTTACTGACATTTGAAGCTTAATGCTTTTCCTCATTTCCAAGTTGCTTTTGTTTTTTTAAGGCTTTAAAATTTTTCCCTAGTTAATTTGAATTAGGATTTATACATGCGTCAATTTCAACACCCCAATAAACCAATTTAAGTGTTTCTGGTTATAATACGTAGAGAATTTATTTTTATTTTTAGCTGAATCCTGACTGATGTAACATGTAACCAAATGGGAACTGAAATAAATTATTTATTTTACTATAGACACTCTGTACAATTTATAATCCTAAAAGTATTAAAATCTGCTCTAAAACATGTCAAGTGTCATACTGTCCACTCATTTATAATACAGTCATTTTTTTACACATACATATGTATGTGTGTTTATAAATTTATTTTAAAGACTTTTAAATCTGTGTGGATTCTACATAAAAATAAGAAGTCATCTCCATCCACATACAGAGCTCTGGTCCAGCTGAGAACATTTACCATGGTGTTGTCTATGCAGCTCAGATGACATAGTAGTTTGAATAGGAATAGCCCATGGGCTCATGTGTTTGAATTCTTGGAAAATAGGGAGTAGTACTATTAGGAGGTGTGGTCATGTTAGAGCACCTGTAGACTTGTTGGCAGAAGTATGTCACCATGGGGGCAAGATTTGAGATCTCAAATGCTCAAGTTAGATTTAGTGTGGCACTCTCCTTCTGAATTTTGCAGACCATGATATAGACCTCTCATCTGCTTTAACAGCACCATGTCTGCCTGCAGTCTGCCATCTTCTGTCATGAAGATAATGGACTAAACCTCTGAAACTGTAAGCCAGCACCAACTAAATGTTTTCTCTGTAAGTGTTGCTATGGTCATGGTTATTCTTCACAGCAGTAAAACAATAACTAACACAGAAATTATTCAGACAATGGTTAATTTATTCAATGACTAAACATTTGCTGAAATATTTTCTGTCTCAGCACAGTACAATGTTCTGGTAATATGTTAAGAGTTTGTGTTAATATGTAGAATTAACATTCCTATTATTTATTATTCTCTTATTTAGTACATTCTGACCATAGTTTTCTCTCCTTCCCCTTCCTACAATCTCTCCCCCTTTTCTGCACTCTCTCAGATCCTTTCCCCCTCTGTTGGCTTCCCAGGGACATCAACAAAACATAATATGCTACAATAAGGCCACATACATATCATCATATCAAGGCTGCATGAAGCAACCCCTGACAAAAAAGAGTCAGTCACTACCTGACTTTCATTGTTACAGGTCTCAAAAGAACACAAGGCTACTCAGCAATAACATATATGCAAAGGACGTACAGGTTCACTATCTTCTGAATGCCCCCATGAGTCTTAGTTAATTGTATCTGTGTACCAGGTTCTCTTAGTGCTTTTAATCATTCTAGTTCCTCAGATCCATTAAAAATGGGGTACAGATCTAAACAGGAGGTTCTTAACAAAGTAAACTCAAATGGCAGAGAAACACTTAAAAATGTTCAACATCGTTAGACGACAGGGAAATGTAAATCAAACTACATCGAGATTCCTTCTGACACCTGTTAGTATGACTAAGACAAAAAACACAAGTGGCAGCTCAGGCTGGTGAAGCTATGGGCAAAGGGGAATATTCCTGCGCTTCTGACAACCACTTTAAAAATCAATATAGTGGAGTCTCAGAAATTTGGGACTCAATCTTCCTCAAAACCCAGGTATACCACTCCTGGGCATATACCCAAAGGATGTTCCATCCTATCATAAGGGTATTTTCTCAGCTATGTTCATAGTAGATTTCTTCATTATAGCCAGAAACTAGAAACGACCTAGATATCTTTCAGTCAAAGAATGGATGTGGTTTATTAACATAATAGAATATTACTCAGCTGTTAAAAATGACATCAGGAAATTTGTAGAATCCATATTTTTAGAGGTATTAATATAAATCCAATTCTCTATGTATCAATATTTCTCTTAATTTCTGTTACAAGGTGAAAGAGAGAAAGTTGAGTTGGACACAGGCTGGGTGGTTGAGGGAAGGAGAGAGAGAGAGAAATACAGATAGAAGAGAGAGAGAGAGAGAGAGGAGATAAATTCTAAAAATATCTAATGTAAGAGTGTATGACTTTACTGTTCTGAAATATCAATTTCAAATTGTATACTCATTTTCTAGCAGTTTGTATTATTCTACTTTATATGTATATCAAATACATATACTTGAATGAAATGTATCAAGAGTTGCACACAAACACACATACAGTTAAATATCAAAATAGGTTAAAATTGCTGAGGCCTTTTGGCAGTAGACATCACTGTTGTATTCCTTTTATCTCCTGAAATATATACATATTACATACACACACACACACACACACACATGCACACACTTCCACAGGAAATTTGTAATCCATGCAGCTTTCTTGACTCAATAATAACATTAAATATGTGAAAATGTGAAATATGTGATAGATTAGATTTTGAGGAGTTGTAGTATACACAATAAATAAATAAAGATAGCAAATATTTATAAATGGTGGCAATTTTACCAGCTTTATCCTTGATCTTGATAAACCATCTTGTCTATAATTTAAGTAGTCTGTTTTTCTTTATGTATATCTGTTTGACTAGTTGAAAGGTACCTTAGATAGGGAAGGAATCCAGTGAAATCCTGCAGCTATTATTTTTACTTTATTAATAACTTCTGCCCTATGATTGCCACATTCTTTTTATTTCAAATATTATAAATATTTTCTCTTAAGTAATACTATCACTCTTTTGTTCTGAGTGATATGGTAGTCATGAAAATTTCTCACTATTGAACTGTAGATGACACAAAAAATGCACGACTATAATTTTCTCAAGGTTCCAAATCATATTTCAAGTGCTTGGTAAAAAGCGATGGATTATATTGACCCAAGTCAATAAGTCTTTGACAGATAACGTGAAAGTGAAGTAGTCTATACAGCATGTTGCCTTTCACATATTAAGAACTGGGAATAAATACATATGTCCATCATCATTAAGTCTAGTAATACTCCAGATGTGTGGATTGCAGCAGTCAACAACAGAGAACTTCTCCTCCTCTTTATTATCCCCAGAGTAATAAAAGGCAAACCGTTGTAATAGAGCTGTCCTTGTGGAGTTTATGACTGAGTGGAAGGAGACAGCTGTTTGAAATGGAAATGAAGTTACATAATTGCCCAGAAGTGGTGCTATAGATCACAATAGAACAGTAGAAGGTGGTGCCAAGGGGATATATGTTCCTAATTTAACACAGAAGCTAAAGATAGGTCCCTTAAAGTGACATGTGAGGCACAAATTGAAAGGTGAAGGGATTAGTCCTGATTATATCAAAAGAGGGTCCTGAGAAAGATAACACCCTAGTGTTTGAAAAAAAAAAAAAACAAGTAGTATAGAGTGTAATGTATTTTTATTTATTTTATTTATTTTTTATTTTTTTGAGACTCCAGCTGGATTTTATTAAATCGAACATTAAATGAATTTGTAAAAACATAACACAGCCCCATTCTTCTCATTATCTTTTTTCCTTTGGAAAATATGATTTTTATAAGCATGTGTCATTTATGCTAACTTATACAATTATTTTTTCTTTTTTTGGGTATTATTTTTTTATTGAAAAAAAAATCCCTGCTTACTCCCAGCCTCCCATTTCCCTCCCCCTCCTCCCGCCCCTCTCCCCCTCCCCCCACTCCTCTCCCCCTTTTAAAAGAGTTGTTTTGTGTGTTGCATACAGAAGAAAGTAAACAAAGTTAATTGTAAGGCTCTTTCTATTTCTAGATGATTGATAATGGTGAGTATGAGAGATATTAGCTGCAGAGGTGATGACAGAGGCTGATTTTGGTTATATTTTAAAATAAATTCTAAGGGATTTGTTACCAGGTTAGAGCAACTAAGTGGTGAAATAAATATCTCTAATGGTCTCTATCTGAGCAACTAACTGGAAAGATGAAATTTTGATCAACTGAGGTGCAAAATAATGTAAGACTCCGAGAAACCACATTGAGTATGGACTGTTCTTTAGGTATCTAAGCAGAGATATCAGGAAAGTGGTCTGGGAGAACAGAGTTCCAGTAGAATACGTAGGCTGGCAACATAGAAGGATGTGTATATGGTGTTGAGAATCACTCAGAATGACGAACTATCTGTCAGAGTGAAATAGAAAAGATGACAGGACAAAGAATCACATGTTGCTTACGCAGGAAAGAAGGTAGCAGGAGGAAGGAATAGAGCAGAATGGACTTACACAGTCAGTCCCTATGTATTTAATATTCTATAATACCAAGGCTAACACATGAACATTTATGTTTTAAGTAAAAAACAAATACAAAAATAATTTAGAAGCATAAGGGAAACCCCTAAGAGTGTAATATCTTAGAATACTAGGAAATAAAATGATGAAGGGGAGAAACCTTTAAATGAAGAAATAAATGATGCAAATGTGTCAATCAGGATGTGTCCAGAATAGCAAGCATTAGCTATAACAAAGGACAGAGAGTTTTGATTCTGACATAAGTTTTATTACCTCAGAATAAATAAAGTGTTATGAATACTGACCTAAGAGAGAATGAGGTAAAGTTAGATAGCCTGAGCCTGACTCAAATTTATTGAAAAATTTTGCAGCAAAGAAAAGCAAAAATATGATTTGATAACTGACAAAGAAAACTAAATAAAAAGTTTGCAATTTTTCATACATTTATTCACATGGTTTAGACGATGAAGTAACTGAAGATCTTTTTAGTAGTTTGGATAACTCATTAATTTTCAAAAAGGATACATAGGAAATGATGATTTGACAAATGGTGTATTGTCTTAAATTAATGCTTAATCAATAACAGAAAGCAGCAAAATGATACTACATCAAATTAAAAAAGAAAAAAACTGTAAGCAAATAATTCAATGGTTAATGGATGGTTGTTATCATTTTATCCACTATTTATGCTACAAGCAAGTGAAATTTAAAGAAGTAAAATTAATATGATTTTGACATATAATTTATTTGGCATCAGTCATCATGTTTATAAATAATGTCTCTCTAATTGTTTCAAAGGTGTGATCAATAAAAAGAAATACATGCCTGGTACTGATATCCTTCCAAGATACCTATGGATGAAGAGGTCAATGACCTTAAAGAGAAGCTGCTATCCCCATTTTCTAACCAATATAATCTCTAACTGTTTTCTGAACAGCTATCCTTATACATATAGGTAAGTGTAACTCTCACCCCTCACTAAAGTAGCTTCTTTTTACAACCAATGAGGACCATGACAGGGCTTCACAAATGGTCAAAAGACTGAGAAGTGACAGTGGGTTACACTAATCCAATCTGTTTATCCACAACACTTTTACAACTAAAATTCAGAGAAATTTGGGCAAGCGGGTTTGAGAGGAGCCAGAGTAACATGGCACATGACATGATATAGTGTCCTTCAAAGCAGGATAAGAACACTGTACCACTGAAACCTCAACAATATGGTTGCCTAAACAAAATTTGTACAATGAGAACATCAATAAAGTTGTCATGGTAGCTGATGGAGATTTTATAAGGCTACAGGTAGCTAGTGGCTGTTGAGAGAGGCAGAATCATTTTCTCCAGGGATGACAATAGCACCCTGATAGGCTATTTAATCTCATGAGGTCACCACTAAACATATACACATAGAAACAACATTAAATGTACTCAGTACGTTAGTATATGTATAATATATTACATATAATGTATTGCATGAAATACATTTATTTAATAATTAAAGAAGGAATCATGGGGTTCAAAAAGTGTTCCAGGAGATAGGAGGAATTAAAGAGAAGTGCAAGTGATATAAATACTCAGTTATGTTTGAAATTCTTAGAATATTAAAAACATAAATTAAATAATACAAAATCCTGAACACATGACTGAGATACTATAAACCCATAGTCACGCTGCACTATAAAAATTACCCAACAAATAGAACAAGCCTTGGTGTTCGATAACAGACAAACAGATAAAGAAAATTTAGCATGGACACATAATTTAATTATATGCATAAAAATAAATGTCACTCCGAAAATAAAAAGTATGATTTGCATCAGTCACAGGGATACTGACAATCCAAGGACTTGGGAGGCTGAGGCAGGAACATGAATAAATATGATGATAGTCTGGTCTACAAAGAGAGTTCGAAGACAATCAGAGCAACACAGAATAATCCTCTCTCAACAAACAAAAAGAAACAACAAAAAATTGCTTTGAGTATCCTCCATTTTCTTGATTCAGTAAAAACCTAAATTACAGCAATGAATAATTGCTTGGCAGGTCTTTATTTTTTTTTTTTTGATTTGTATCATGTAATACAGGTAAGTTTTATATATTGTGTTAGTGAAGGTAAGGATAAGGTTTAAAATACCAACAGTAAATCAAAGAAATAATTCATAACTTTCATCAGATTTTTCACTATCCACATACTCTGTAGTTAAATAATCCCGTTGCTAGAAATATAATATTGTGAGCAAAATAGCATGGACATAAATGATCTCAAGTATTTAGTAATCATAATATTCTGCAGCTCCTTTCCAATTCTTTTTAGTAGGTGAACAATTTACCTACTATTGAATTAAATGAACAAGATGATGATTTAAATTTGGATGACTATTCTTGAAGCATGCCATGCATTATTTCAAGAATCTCAATAATTTAAGTCTAGATGGCATGTGTTCTATTTCTTACTTTAAAACTGACATTTTAAAAATATTTAAAATAAGTCAATACATGAAATTGAAAGGCAGAATCAAACTTAATGTCCCACTCTTTCCATTAAGAACATTATAAAATATCCCCCTCTTTACAACATAATTTTGGGGCTTTAGGATTGGTTATACACCAGTATATTTTACATCACTTTTCTAAAATAGTTAAAATTTATTCCAGTCTTGATGAAAAAAAAAAACAAAAAATGTAAACAGCATGCTGTTGGATTTTAAATGTCAGTTAAAGCTTATTTAAAATATGGACTCCAGTATACATAAAGTCATTTCATTAACCAAAATGAAAGATTTTTGACATCAGGTAATTAAATTTTAGTATTGAATAACTGACTTGCCATTTTTCCAGACCATAAACCCTTAAGTTGCCTTGGCATCAGCTTAAAATTATCTGGTGAAGTGCTAATTTCATTTTCTGACACACAATTTCATGTTGTTTATCATAAAAAGCAAAAGGCACTAGCATTGTAGTTAATTGAGGGTAGTCATGTGATAGAAGTTACACCTCATTTGGAAGCCTTAAAACTTTGTCAGCTGGAGCTCCCTTCCATTAGGATTAGATAAAGTCTTCTCAAGACCATAAACTTGTTATCACAACCTAACTACACAAGCAAACTTATTAGATGCATGACTGCAGAAATCAAAGAAAACAGAGTTCAAAATCCTTGAATATATATATGTATGTATTTACAAGTATACATATACACATACATTCATGCATGCATATATGCATGCATATATTAGTATGTATGCAATGTGTATTTAATGATAGTAACATCATTAATATAATAAAAATCAAATATATTATTTATAATTACAAAGGTCAGTGGGAGCCAACTGTGTAAGACAAAGGGAACAGACATTTTCCATTGTAATCCACTGTCTGTTATTTTAAGCTTTTTTTAGTTTTACTGCACTAAATTTTACCTAATTTGTACTTTTTTGTAGTTTTGAACAAAAAATAGATGTCCTATAAGTATATTTCTGCCCCTGCTACTAGTTTTATTTCCTCAACATTTATGCATGTTGTCATATGTTTATATATACAATATCTTAGTCTTTTCTAAATAAGAATTTTTAAATGCAGTGCATATCAGAGAACAGTAAATGAGAGAATATGGATTATTTATAACTAAACTTTCACATATCATAGTGGTTTATGTTATTATTGTGATATTATTTGTTTTTCTTTATTGAAAACATATTAAAATAAAAGTTGTAAGTACAAAAATTATACACCAAAATAATTAGCTAGATCCAGGGATTAAGCAACTAAACAAACTTCTATACATGTAGAGTAGCCAACAAAACTGAAACTGTAGGGGTTCATATTAAATTTTATACTTTCACTATTAAATATATTTTTATTCACTTGTCCATAACCAAATATGAAAATTCATGACAGTGTTAGAACTAGAAAAGTAATCAGCTTTATATTTTATCATAACTCATGTTTGTTGCCTGATTTCAGTACTCTCTTTCTAATATGTAGGCTTTTTTTCTCTCTTCTACAAATTGTACTGTACTCGCATGTAACCTTGTTTATGTATATGCATATATTATCTGCTAGGTTTTGAGGATGAGGGGAAGAATACATTATTTTTTATTTCAGAGACTGTAAAAGGTTCATGAGACTCTGAATATGACCAGAAATCAAGTTTTAAAACGTATATTTTGTGGTTAAAGGACACATTTCTGTAGGGCTTGATGTATTGGATTGTATGTTCAATATTGACCTTATGTAATTTACCCATTGATGGTGAGTAGGCACACAGGGGTAGAAAATCTAAATAGCCAATGAAACATGGATTAGAGATGGAGAGAGGAAGGGACTAAGCACCAATTTATTATTTTATTTAACAGAAAAGATGAGCAATAAGTTTAGTGATGGAAACAATTATGTAGATGACTTGATGTTATTCAGCATAGCTGATCTTGACTGTCATTTATTTTCTTAGGAAGTCTATCTTTCTTAGCAAGTTGAAATTTTGATTGGAAAAGAAATGGGGTGAGAAAAATTCTGAACTGTTAGAAAAAATATGGAAATCTGGCTTTAAAGAATGGAGCAGAAGGGTATTATTTGTGGCAAATGCATGAGCATGTGCACACACACACACCCCATTTCACCAGGCAAAACACCTGGAATTTGCAAATGATAACTGCATTTAAAAAGATGTGTGTTAGCAGATAAAAATAACTTGAACTATTTTTAGAAGCTGTAATGAGCATGAGCTGTTTGAGTTAGCCCTAAAGAATCTTGGTAAGATCTTTCTACTATAGAGGTGAAATGAAACAAAACAAGCAAGTATGAACGTACAGCATGAAGATAGAGTGTGGTCGACACAGGGCATACTTGAGAAGCTAGAAGGCATGTAGAACGGATATGTCCCTTCGCTTACTTTTTGGGTGAATATTACTCTCACTGATATAGGCAAATGTATCTATAAAAATTAAAAGAAAATGATTTTTGTTACTTTAAGTCAGTAACCCATTGCTGATGATTTACATTTAGAAACCAGAACTGTCACAACAACTAATACACCTGAAAGGTATACCAACCAGCAGTAATAATTTGCCATTGGAATTCTAGCCAAGAATTTGAACCACAGTCAGTTGATAAGATAGGATGTAATGATAGGATGTAAACATTTATTGAGTGTCCTTACAGGATGACTAAAGAATAAAGTAAGGGCTGGGAAGATGTCCCAGTGGATAAAGAGATGGCTACACAAGTGTAAGAATATGATTCACATCTGTAAAACCGATGCAAAGCAAGGTCCCTTAAGGCTGAAATTACAGTGGAAAAGAGATGAAAGAATGATTTCCTGAGACATGTAGTCCAGCTGGCCTTGTGTATACAACAACAATTAGTAAGAGATTCACTCGCAAATAAAGAACAAAGTGAGCACCGATACCAGTATTATGTTTCTACTTCCCAAAAGTAAGAAAAATTAATATGAAGCCACTCTGTAATGAAAAAGAGAAAATAATAGATATAAATTATAGGATAAAATGTCACATTTCTTAGTTTTTGTATGTTTCTTGGGATACAGTATAAATTTCACAGCAAGTTGAATTATTGGTGATGATAAAGATTTCTATTATGTAGAGCTGGAGATATGCCTCAGTGGTTGGGAGAATTGAATATTCTAGAAGACCTGAGTTCAATTCCCAGTTACTCACATGGCAGCGCCTAAGTGTCTGCAGCTCCAAGATCTGACCCCCTTACACAGACACACATGCATACCAAAGCACATAAAACAAAAATAAAGAAATAATTGAAAATGATTTCTACTATTTATTTGTGATATTGTCTTACACCCACCAGAATGACAGAAATCAATAAAACTAGTGACAATTCATGCTAGCTAGGACATGGAGCGAGTGTGACACTCATCCGTTTGTGGTGGGATTATAAATATGTATGACCACTACGGAAGTCAGTGGGGTGACTTCTTAGGAAAAGGAATCAATATACCTCAAGATACAGCTATTTCACTTAGTCCTATACCCAGAGACACTTCCTCCTAACACAATGACACTTCCTCCACCATTTTCATGACTGCTCTATTCACAATAGCCTGAAATTGGAAACCACCTAGAAGCCTGACAACAGAAGGATAGATAAACAAAATGTGATCAATTTACACAGTGGATAATTAATATGTGTTAAAAATATGAAATTATGAAATTCACATGTAAATGGATAGATATGGTAACAAAACATCTATAGCAGATATTCCACACCCAGAAAGCGAATTATAGTATACATTCACTTAATGTGAGTAGTAGATATTAAGTGAATGATAACTAAGCTCCCATCCATAAAGCCTTTGAAGTTAGGTATAGAACAAATGACTGGGAGACTGATAGATTTTATTAAGGAAAGGAAATTGAATAGTTAGTTATGGATGGATGAGGGGCATGGTTACATTAGGATAAAATGGGGAGAGTGAAGGTAGTAGGGATGAGAAAGGGATACAGAAAGAGATAGCTAAATTTAAGGGGTAGTAAAATTTGAGAGTTAGTACGGAAATCCTATAGAGTAGAAGTTCTCATATATGTGTAAGATATAGACATATATCCATTACTTATATGTGGGATAGATGTATATGCATATATATCAAAACAGTCTAAATAAAAATCACCAATTGGCCATATTTGGTCAAATGAAGTTTTCAGTCCCAGGAATGGATTACATTTATTTGATCTGTTGGTCAAAGAGTTCCCTTGGCAATTCCTGTTTTTGGTGCAAATGTCTTTGTATTCACAGGTAAGCACTAGCAAAATCAGAAATGTTAATCATGAAGGCATGTCTTCTCAAAGGAAAAAAATACATGATTTCTGACCAATGGGCTAGGAGTGGACATGGTTAACAACTTGGTGACCTTTCTATATCTGTAAAGGAAGACCTTACCCAAATCCCGTAAAATTATTATCCCATACTTACCCTCCCTATCTTTAGCACCTACTTAATTGAAACCATCCTTAGGGAGATGTGACATGTTTTTATGGCCTGCAAAACTCTTTTCTATCTCTCCTGAAGTTTGACCCAGACAGGCTGAACCGAATTTCTCTTCTCACCTATTCACAGGTCATTTCTCTGCCTACCATGACACTTGCAGAGACATATTCAAATCCCAAATGGCCAAGACTGTTGTCAAGTTTATAGTTTGCTCCACAAATTGATTACAAGATCCCATTCCTAAAGACAATACCTATAGAAATAGAACTCATTGAATATCGCAAACTGAGCTGCTGTACACATAGAATCTACCCCCCAGGTTCTAGTATATTTGATACAGGAAAGAACTCTGATGCTACTAAAAGATAAACATAAACAACCAATCCAGCTACTAACCCTGATCTACTATGGTGTCCTGTCTGCAAAATATGCTAGAGTAATGGTGGCACAAAGCATGTAGGAGTAACTAACTAATCAGTATTTGGTCTGACTTAAGGCACACTCTATGAGGTGGGGTGACCAAGAACAAGAGACTAGACTGCCCAGGTACCTAGGGTAAAACGAATAAATAAATCAAGAACAAGCATCAACCACAAAAACAGTGATAAAATGGGTACTAATGATAATTCTGCTATACTCATAAAATAGTGCCGTGTTTCTATGAAATTCCTTTCCATAGGGTACAGGAAGCCCTTCAGAAGAGGGAGCACAAAGGTTGTAAGACACAGAGGGTGTGAAGGAAAGCAAGAAAACAAGACCCTGTAAATCATCATGATCAAAGCTCATGTGAATTCACAGACACTGAGGCAGCGTAAACAGGGATGCAAAGGTCTGCACCAGGTACTTCCGGCGTCCAGCTTAGTGATTCTATGGGATTACTGAGTATGAGAAGTATGGCTAGTTCCCTTTCTTGTGCCTTGTATTATAAACTTTCCTTCAGTTTGTTTGTTTTTCCAAATCTGATGTAATAGACCTTGTTTTGTCATATTGTATTCTAGGCTTTTTATTAGTATCCCTGAAAAACCTATTCATTTTGTAATGAAGAACTGTGAAGAAGTGGATGTTGGGAAGCGAGGTGGGGAGATACTGTGAGAAGTGGAGGAAGAGGAAACCTTCATGAGATATATTACGTGAGATAAAAAAATCTACTTTCAATTCAAGGGAAAAGATCATTTAATAAAAAACAATTCAATGAAACCTTGTGACATCACTATAATGTTTTGTATTATACATAACAGAAATGGCATATTTCAGATAACTAATGAAGCTCTCAAGGTACCATAGTAGTTTTGCTGATGATTGAGTTTCAGGGTGATTTAATTTGTAGTTAAAGTTGCATTGCTTCATGTTCCCTTGAGGCATTAAATTTCTAACATAAGTCCATTCAAAAATGATAGTCAGTAAAAAAATAATCTCCAACTAATGAAACCCCATCATGTATACATAAAATAGGACAATTCTGTGTTGTTACTATAGTGATTTATAGGTCAGCACTGTTGTACCATGTAGATACAAATATACCTTTCTCACTGTTAGTGGAACATTTTCCATTAGAAACATGGATATCATGTTTGAGGAATAAAATATCCCTCTATTAGGAATAATCTAATTTATACAGGTACCATTTAGAGAAATTAATTTCTAATACTTTTGCTTAAATTACAAATATGTAGTCAGTTCTAGTGACAATCTTTCTTGTGAACTTTTCTTAACATACGCCCATAACATGCTCATCATTTTTATTCTTGCGTGTTAATATAAATTTCCTGTCTCCATTACATTTATGTCTTCGATATATTTCATAGGTGATTTGTTGCAGGAGATTTGTTCACTCTGTCCCCTGAAACTGTAAATAAACTGAACTTTGCTTCAGATGTCGGAGTCAACATTCAGCTGATCACAAGAGCGGTTTTTGGCCTGCTCAGATGGGGCTAGAGGGATTAAGGGAGGAAAGAGGAGGGGCTTAAGAATTTCCTGAGCCCTTTTGAAGCCTAGAAAAGCAAAAAGGAGGGTCAGCAGGGCCTTCCTCCATTGATTTTTGCATCTACCAGGCTCATGCCATACTCTCTGACTCAAGAGTTATTATTAATAATGGAATAATTTAGACAACTGTTACTGTGATTCTGCTATTTGCAGTAAGAACTTTTGGTACAGAAAAATCTACTTATTCTGCTTCTCCCAGGATGCTCCCCAACTATCTATATAATGAATATCTGATCACTGAATTAAACTAAATTATTAGGATTAAAGCTATTTATGCAAATCTATAAAATCTATTAATAAAAGAACATTGTTAGTATTTAAACATATTCAATCACATGTGAAAGAGTCAATATAGTAAGATTATATCTAAAACAGTGTATAGATCATACCTATGAAGTCATAGACATGATTTTCCAAGACAGGCAAAAATATACTTTATGATCTTTTCCAATGCAACTGTATGGCCCAAGGACCCATTTATAGAAGTTACAGTTAAATTGATGGATGTACATGGCACTTTGTGCATTATGATGACAGCAGAAGTAGTATTGCATATTCACTTTTATTACCAGGTATTGAAAATCAGTGTTTTTAAGGCACAGTTTCTCTGTGTATCAACTCTGTCTTGAAATTGACTTTTTGACCAGCCTGGTCTCAAAGTCATAGAGATCTGCTTGCCTCTGCCTCCTGAGTGCTAGGTTTAAAGGCATATGTCACCATAGCCAGGCTCAGCGATGATCTTAAAATCACACTATGCAACAGAGAATGCTGATTTTTTTGTTGTTGTTGTTGCTCTCAAGAAGCTATGGAAATAATTTTACTTACATAAGCTAGGGCAAAAGAGAGATCCATCAGATAATTAAATTGATGCTCTTTACTAACAGAGAGGGTTTGGAGGATTTATTAACTAATGATTATTTGTGTTAGCAGATAAATACTGGCTTTGTTCCATTTTCGTTTATGTCACCATTTAATTAGATTAACCTGGGGTGACATTAAAAACAGACTTCATTCTAATTTACTGTAAAAATACTGTTTACCAAGCAATTGCTGCCCAAAATCATTTTAATTCAATATTTACAAAAACCTGTAACAGTAACTATATAAAGAATTGTGATCAAAACAGAATTAGAATCAATAAGCATAAAATTTGTGATAAATAATATTTTCCCTTACAATAACTAGAAGCACAAAGTATAAAATTTAGTTCAACTCAATAACCAAAGGAAAAGGTGTCTCTTTGTTTATAAAATATGCACTTTTAGATAAGACCTTTCATTTATTAATGTTATTTATTTATTTATCTATTTATTTATTTATTTATTTATCCTTTCAGGAGTATGTCCCCATTTCTCTATTCTGAATTATTTGAAAAGTTACTCTAATAAATAGAAAATACAGGCTCAAATAAGAAAATCGTATTTCTTTGTTTGACAGAAGATTACTGTTTTTCTTATTCCGCAGCAATGCAAAATAACAGTGGATACAGTTACTGCACTACTCCAAATGTCTTATCTTATAGACGCACATTTTATTTGGATGCTCAGAAGTTTGTTTATACTTCCATTTGTCTAGATAAGTAAGAATGTGAATATTGCTGGGCGGTGGTGGCACATGTCTTTAATCCCAGCACTTGGGAAACAGAGGCAGACGGATCTCTGTGAGTTCCAGGCCAGCCTGGTCTACAAGAGATGAAAAGCCAAGGACAATGGCCCTGGGTTTTGATCCTACTTCAAGTTCTGGCTTTGTGGGAGCCTAGACAGTGTGGATGTTCACCTTCCTAGACATGGACGGAGGGGGGAGGACCTTGGACTTTCCACAGGGAAGGGAACCCTGACTGCTCTTTGGACTGGAGGGGGAGGGTGAGGGGAGTGGGGGGAGGGGGAGAGGGGTGGAAGGAGGGGGAGGGAAATGGGAGGCTGGGGGGGAGGCGGAAACTTTTTTCTTTTTCTCAAAAAAAAAAAAAAAAACCCAAGATACTGTAGTTGAGCATTGGTCAAGCCACCAGCATTGGACTTGACTGTGAAATATTTTGTATAAAAGTTTAGCAGCTTAAAAAAAAAAAAAAAGAGTGAGTTCCAGGACGGGCTCCAATGCTACACAGAGAAAAATCCCTGTCTCAAAAAAAAAGAAAGAAAGAAAGAAAGAAAGAAAGAAAGAAAGAAAGAAAGAAAGAAAGAAAAGAACCAATTATTTTGAAAAAAATTGCTGGGCAGTAGTGGTGCAGGCTTTTAATCCCAGCAATTAGGGAGGCATAGGCAGAAGGATCTCTATGAGTTCAAGGCCTGCCTTGTCTACAAGAGCTAGTTCTAAAGCAGCCCTCAAAGCTGTCTTGCAAGACAAAAAAGAAAAAAAAATAAGCATTTGAATATTTTACTTTTTCATACAGCGCTTTTTAGTTATTTTTAAAATTATCATGAATTAACTTCCATGATGGAGAGACAGCATCATCTCACAGTTAATGAGTAAGCAGATAAAGCAAAGCTTTAAAGGAAGAAACTTTGTGACAGTCATTTTCATGACAGAGATGAACAAATGTACTTGTTCCAATTTGCATTAAACTGACTAATGTATATAACTGAACAAAAAGAGGAAAGAAAAAAGAGGAAGATAAAGAGGCCATACAGGAAGAATAATACTTTTTAACAAGATGAGTGAAAAGAGCTAAGCATAAGGTGTGTTAGAGTGCAGATGAAGAAACTATGAGATAGCGTTATTTAAACACCAGTGAATCAGGAAAGAAAGTCAACACTGTTAACTATTTTAAAAGAATGTTTTCACCTCTTCAATTAAATAAATACAGCTGCAAAGAACTGTGAATAATATTAAGGCAGCTTCCTGTCCTTTTTCTCAGGGAGATACAAAATGATAGTTTTACATAGGCTTATGAGAATGTATTGAAAATACTTCCAGTAATTCAGAAGAATGTTTAGAAGATAGGAAATTCTATAAATTTTAAGGAGGTATAATTTTCAAAAAATTACAATGTGTGATTTAACTTCAAATGATTTCTTAATTAATTTATATTTTATGTTTAAATTAAAAATTATATGTATTGTGTTAAATATTTTAGAAACTATTTATGTCTGGTCGTAAAGTAACAACCCTACATTATACTATGAATGGTCCTGAGAGTCCTTGAAACCATCCTGTATCTTAAAACACATTATCACTAAGAATTAATCAAAAATATTGATCATGGCTTATGCCACAGTACAGAAATTCTGCACAACAGAGAACTTCATTATTCAAGTGGAGGGGCAGCCTAGAGATTGCTAAAATATCTTTGTGAGTCGAACATCTCGAAGATAGTAAGTAGAATATGCAAAGCACAAAACAACAACATCTTAAACATCAGGAAAATAAATAATACAATTAAAATGGGTTCATAGAAATAGAATTGTCAAAATAAAATAAAAATATAATATTTTTATATATTCAGCATCCTTAGTCACCAGGGAATACAAATTAAAACTCCTTTGAGAATTCATCCTATCCAAGTCAGAGTGGCTAAGAGCAATAAAAGAATATCAACAAACACTGGCTTGCATAAGTGAAAAGCAAAACACTTAGTCACTGTTGGCAGGAGTGCAAAATGGGGAAGCCACTTGGAAATAAGTGTAGGGGTTCCTTTTTAATTCATAGTTTATAATTTTTTGATAATTTTATATAATTATTTTTTATCATATTTACCCACTTCTCAATCAAACTTTTGTCCTTTATTTATTAACACATTAAATCCAATTTGTATTACTGTTCAAAAACCTAGAAATTTATCTGGAATGTGATTGAGCAAAACTGGTCCTAAACATATTCCCAAATGTGTATACTGAAATATAAAAAGGACCATCACATATCAAAGTTAGTCAAGGCAAACCAACAGAAGAAAAAGATCCTTGAGGGAAGGCACAAGAATTTGAGACACACACATTCACCCACTAAATATCTGTGAAAATACTAACTGATGGAATCTGGTGCATTCAGAATTATGTACCCAAATAATTGAAAAATAGAATTTGTAGATAAATACTGTGTCATGAAAATAGAGCTTTAATCTGAATAAATTACATTTATTAACCTAGTTAAGGTTTAAATACTAACCAACACACTATGTGACATCTAACTATAAATGAGCATGGCATAGATGAAATTTTATTGTGCTTGTTGTTGGCTAAATTAAATACCTCCTTTCTTGTCACTGAGGGACTCCATTAGCTCCCAACCTTTCCCCTCTTGTTCTAATAAATGCTTTCACCTACTAATAGATTGAGCGTTCTAGGTTAAGACCTTATTATGAAGCTTTCCACATATCTGCTTATTCCTGCTTATACCCCCTCCATGTCATCGGCATAATCCTCACCTGTCTGCTATGAATCCTAATTTCATTGTCAAAGATAATTAGTTGCCCGTGGCCTCCTGCAGCAGTACATTTCCCTATGTGCTTTCTTCGTATGGGAAAACTCTTTTGGTTGTGTTTCAGTTTTCAGTTCCTCTGTCTGGCAAATGATTACTCTTGCACTGGGATTCCCAGGGCTATCAGATTAGTGGTATTTTCTCAGAATAGATATCTGCTTTTCTATTTTTTTCTATTTGCTCTCCTAGAGGTTTTGATACCATGAAATTTCACATTTTAAAACTTACATTTATGTTTGTTTTATTGAGACAGGATATTGCTGTGTAATTCAAACTGACCTGAAACTCACCATGTAGGTCAAACAGTCCTAGCGTCTATAGCAATCTTCCATCCCTACTTCTCTGAGTGTTGAGACTACAGGCATGAGGCACCCACTCTAGGTATAATTTTGCCTCATTCTTCTTTCCTTTTTGCCTTTCTTTATTCCTTATATCTACATTTATTTTACCCCTCCTTCCTTCTTTCCCTCGGTCCTTTCTTTTCATTCAGTCCCCTGTTAAGGTTTAAACCTAGTGTCTGCATCATATAAGGCTGCCCTATTGAGTTACATCCCCCAGTCTGTGCTGTGTACTTCCTGCTAGACCGCAAGAAAGAAACTACTCTTTCACTTACTAATTCTACTCAGCATCTCAACTATAAAAATCTTTGTTGAGTGAGTGACTGAGTGAGTAGATAGTTTTACTTTCCCCAAGGGAAAGTGGGAGAGCATCTCTGGCCAAAAACTATTCCCTTCAGAGAAAGTAGAAGTTTTCAAGCAGCAGAGTTAAAACAAAGAAGAAACAGCATTGTGAAGTTTTAATGCTTTG
Organism: Neodon shergylaensis; assembly: GCA_025134845.1. Lineage (NCBI taxonomy): Eukaryota > Metazoa > Chordata > Mammalia > Rodentia > Cricetidae > Neodon > Neodon shergylaensis. The sequence continues at coordinate 10,207,472 of JABTXL010005752.1, forward strand.
CTACTTTAGATGTTACTTTATCATTAAAATATTTGAAAATGCATTAATATTATTAACAATTACCTCTTGTATTCAACTTTAGAAAAGCGGAGAAAACTGTCATTGAGACTAAAATCTGGGGAAGAGATAAGATTTGAAGTAAGGCAGAAATAATTAATTGGGCGAGCCATCAGCTGCCTTTCAGCGGGCAGCACAGTTTGCTTGAGGGGAAGCAGTGAGAAAATGTAGATTAAATAAAACAATACACACCACAAAGCACATTATCTCTGGAAATGTCTGAAAACTTGACAGAATACAAAATATATTAATAGGTAGACTATAATGCACTTTAATTAGCATCATTCCAGAGTATATTACTTATCCATGTGGTGTTTGGAGTGATTGAGTGCACAGCTTCATGCTTTTAATTTAAGCCACTACTAAATTGAAATGCTGAAACCCTTCACAGTGGTAATGGTTTGGTTCTTATTAATATTTTATCTTTTGCAGTGGTATAAGTAAAGGCAGCTGTTTTTTTTTCTTTTAAGGTAGAGGGTGAAGCTCCCTGGCACAGAATTTTAAACGGTAATGTATGATGAGAGATTGCTGTAAGCTTTGCTTTGCCCTGGGGGTTTGTGTCAGTGCAGTTATTAATTGCATCCCACATCATTCTCAGAAGTGTCCTGATCTGAACAATAATTCACAGTGTCACCTTAACAATGAATGTAAAGAAAAACGGGTGTGATGAGATCATAATAAAGCTGTTGGCTGCGATGGAAACAAATGCAGACATTACAACAGCTGACCCTCAATTCCTAATGATTGTTACCTATAATTCTGAAGGAAGGTTGGCTTGCATACCTCATTTATGCAGCAACAAAGAGAAAAGCAACTCTTCCATGACCTTTCCAAATAATGAGCTGATGATTCTATTACTGTAGCTCCATTTCCATCCACAAAGATCTCTACTGCAAATTAAAGTACTTAGTGTCTGAAGTAGATTATTTATTAATGCAAATCATTGTCTAAACTCATCTCCTATTCTTAGAACATGATTACATTCTGATGATAGCTTGATTGATAGCTCAGTGAAAAAATAGTTTTGATCAGTAAGGAACATGTAACCATATAGTATTATGCCCGACCTTGGTTTATACGTAGTGGTCACTGCTGCAGAAGAAAGGCTGCAGATTTCTTACCTGGGCAACCATGAGCATGTTTCTGTGTCATTCTAGCTCTTATAAAAGTAGAAAATGAACTACTGTTTAAAGTGGCTAACCATCCACTTTATCAAATTTGTATTCCAGAGCATAATGTAAAAAGACAAAGTGCTTCAATCAATTGTTTTTGGAGGTCTTTCATATATATAGATAGTCAGCAATGATTTTCACAAAATGGAATTCATGACAGAAAATTACTTATGACTGAGCTGGCTACTTCCATATTTATTATTATTATATAAATAGTTCAGTGAACTTAGTGTAAAAGAACAGTCCTTTTATCACATCTTTAGTTTTCAAATGAAAGTAGGAAATGTAGGACAAAGAATGATGGCATGCTGGGGCACTTCAGAAGAAAGATGCTTAAACTGAAAGATTTGAGAGGTCCTTGGGGAAAATTCCTTAGTATCTTGTTTGCAAAAATAACTATTCACGAGATCACAATGTACAAATGAAAGGTGAGGTGAAGGATATTTTATTACACTGAATAAATATCGCTTAAAAATTCATAGATGTACAGACCATCATTTGGTGAACTCATGTTTAGGTGTGTATATTTTGATTATTATTTTGATCTTGAGATTAATGTGTAAATTTGGAGTAAATTTAATGGAAATAAGCTTATTTTAATACTTACATATTTTTAATATAAATTACCAGATACTTTTATCAAATGCTGCATCATAAATTTAACAGTATGAGAATATTCCACCAAGTTGAATATTAGAATTGTTACCTCTACAGTTTCCAGGAAAGGGGAACACTCTGACCATGGAATAACTGAATATCTGTCTATTTAAAACACTTTGAGCATACAAACTTAAAATTCAGATAAAACACTATAAATTTTCTGAAAATCTATATGCCTCTATTACCTCCATTTACAGTTCATAATAAAATTATCTGAGATTATAACCTTATAAAGACAGTATTTATTTTGACTCCGCTTTGGAAGGTCTAGTTCGTCCTTACTTGACTTCGTGAACTTGAGCGAAGCATCACAGTGCTGTCTGTTCATAGCACAATGGTTCACAAAGAGGAATTAAGTAAACATTGCATGTCAAGGACCCATACCCTAGTGATCTAGCTACTCCTGCTACTTCCACCTATGCCTGACATCTACAAGTCTCAAGGGCCATCCTAAATAAGATCATGAGCTAGGTATCAAGTACTCAAATCACAGACCTACAGGGACGATCTTCATTCCAATGCTAAAATGCTGGAAACACCCCAAATCATATTTACTTCATTAAGAAGACTTTCTTCACTGTCTTTTTAAACAAAGTATGGAATTCAGAATAAAGAGCTTATTCTTATTATAACTTATGCTTTCGTGAGAATTCATGCGTAATTTTATGCTCAGTTTTCAATCTGTCACAATATTTACTCTCCCATAGTTATTGCCTCAGAAGCAGCAACTTAATTGAAACCTGAGTTTTCTTCTTCCAATCCATTGAAGTCATTGATGATTATTGACTACCAGTGTAGAAGCACAGGGCGGCGACAAACTGTCCATACTCAAAACTATTGCTGTTTCTATTCATCACCTTAACTAGTAATTCTTAAACTCACAAAACTTGTAGGATCACTGGGTTTGTTCATACACAAGCATAGACAGATCATGAGGTGATAGTGGGGAATTCTGTTTGCAATTTTAAAACTAATTCCATTAAAATTTAAGTGATCTTAAAAAAATCAAAACATTGTAACCTCTTAGAATACAATTTTATAATGTGTGGTAAAAATGTTTAAAATAGCATGTTTTCTCTAAGAGGCTATGTATACCACTAAAACTATATTATGCTTGTAATGACAAAAGAAAATAAAAATTACAGAGAAAAACTATTTTTAAACAATATTGTGTGTTGTATAGTAATTGTATAGTTTTTCCTCTTACATTAGAATTGTACACATATGTACATACATATAACAACTGAACAGTTGAGAGATATTAACTTATAAAAGATTTCATATGTCCTACCATAGTCATAGATAGTCTTGTAATATAGTCATGCAGAATTCCATTAAGATCGCCTAATTACCCATTGTAAGGAAATGGATACCATAAGATGTTGATGAGAGGAAATGCAATCTGAATCTCATTCAGCAATTCTGCTAATGCTGATATAAATGGTTACAGAGAATATCTTGGAAGTGCTAACGGAAATTGTGCATTGGACACTTCCAAAATATCTGTCCACAAATACTTCTGTTTCAAAAATTTTATCTTCAGGGTATCTGGCACTATTTGAACATAACACATTCTAGCTTGCTTTTTGTGACGCAAATCACCTTGGGGAGGAAAGGGATTAATATATTATTTTATATATTACTATCTATAATCAATGGAAGACCTAGTAAAAACCTGGTGTCAGGAACTGAAACAAAGATCATGGAGCCATGCTTAGTACTGACCTGCTCTCCATGTCTTGCTCATTCTCGTTTTTAAGACACCTCCAGACATTTTGTCCAAGGGTGGCAATAATCAAAGTTGGCAGGGCTCTACCAAATCTACCAATAACCAACAAAGTGGCCCACAGACCTGCTAACAGGCCAATATGAAAGAGGCAATTCCTCCATTGAGGTTTTCTTTTCAGATGACTGTAGTGCGGTGGTTCTCAAATTCCTAATAAAGTTCCTCATGTATTAGTGACCCCCAACATGAATTTATTTCTGCTCTTACTTCATAGCTGCCATTTTATTGCTGTTATAAAACATAATGCAAATGTTAGTGGAGAAAGTAATTTGCCAAAGGGGTTGCGGTTAACATGTTGAGAAACATTGTTAGTTTTTCCAGGTAACTAAAACAACCACATTGTGTCTTGATGATACAAAAAGCACTTAAAGACTCGTGAACAACTGTGTCTTGGCCTCTATTTCATGACAGCTTGACAGTTGCTTCATTTTTTTTTGTAGCTGAAACACTAATGATTCACAGATGAAGAAAATATACTTTTATAAACAACACAGCAAGGAAGGTGTGCATATAAACTAAACAACATATTGAGAATAATGTCTTCAGCATATACCCTTTGCTAACCTTCTAACAGTTTACACACTTTCCTGGAGGAACATGCATTGGTATGCAAGATGAAGTGACATGTGACCTCCATAGACAAAAAAAAATGCAATACTCTTCTCAAACAAAAGAAAATTCCTTGGGTTAGGTAGACAGTCTTTCACATAGTGTACATTCCTCTTGATAAAAGCATCAGGACAGTGTACCCTAGTAGTAGTTTTTCCACTTCTATGCTTTACCCCTCCCACCTCAAATCTCACAATGCATATGTACAAAATAGTTCTAGAATTAGGTGAGCTCAGATTTCTGGAAAATCACAGCACTATTCAAAGCTGCAAAGATGTTTGTTAAAAGATGAATGGATAAAGACTATGTGAGGTTTAAAAACAATGGGATATTGTTTGGAAACCCTTCCAAACAGAAAAAGGATGAACCTTAAGAATACTATGGCAAGTTAATAAACCAGTGTTGGGATTACAAAAATTATATACTTCCTTAATATTAAGTATCTAAAATATTCTAATCCATAGTGATAGGTAGAAGAAAGGTGATTTCCAGATAAGGGCAGATGACAACGGAAACTTGAGTTACGTGAATGACATGGCATTCCCATAAACTGGGCGGGTTCTTGAGAGCATTCTTACAGTCTTGGGTTCACATTTCATGACATTTTGCTGAACCACATTATTATATTCATGTTGTTATAATATAGATATGGAAACTACATTGCTAATACACTTCTTTATCATACTTTTATGCCATTTGAAAAAAAATAGTGGTAAAATGATTCATAAGTAAAGAATTCAACAGTGATAACTTGTTAGGGGAATAAAAAAATTACAGCTTCCAAAAAAAAAAATCAAATGAGTCAAAAGCCTGATCTATGAAGTAGGTTCTTGAGTCTGGGCAGGTCCTACATCAATGTGGCTTGAGTGTCTGGTGAAAACACACTGAATGGCTTCCAGAGTGTCCCTACTTGATGTGTGTTCATGTGGAAGAAGAATGAATGAGATCCCATGTGTCTCTCCTATATACCTCTCTTTAATTGACACATAATAATGGACATATATTCACCATGTGCGGTGAGCTTTTCTTACATGTAGCATGTGATGACAACATCAGATTATTGAACATATGTATTTTTCTGTTACAAATTTTAAAAATCTTGCCTTATACTTCCCTTGAAACATCTGATTTGTGTTTGTCAACAGCTGTTACTTATTTAAAAAACTTTTAGACCTTCCCTTCCTGTCGAATTGCATTCCATGCCCATATGGGCAACCCACTCTTTTTGTCCCTTTCCCATATTATCATAAACTTTTGTAACCACAGTTTTTCTTCCGTTTCTTTGAGATTAATCTTTACTTCTCAATTATGGATAAAAATACTTTATTTAAATAAAGTATTTTATTTTTAAATACAATATTTAAAAATAAAGACACTTAAAAAAGCAATACGCTAATGACTTAAGAACCTCTCACATTGCAACCTTCCAATACTATCATCTAGGGAATTACAGTCTCAAGGCATCAATTTCCAATGAGTGTAACTTGCTAACTATATCAAGGCTGTTTAAAATTTTAGCAGAGTAGATATAATCTTGTTATTACCATAATAATGAAAAAATCATGCAAAAGACTATTTCAGTAATTTAAGCAATATTTAGAAAGCATTAAATGTTGATTACAGGCTGTTAGTAAAGGATTAAATACAAATGACAATGAACGAAGCGGTGGGCAAGGCTGAATATATGTGAAATGAAATGAGACAAAGCAAGTGAGGGCTAGATTTAGAACAAAATAAAAACAATTTAAACAACAAGTTTCCAGAAAACAAGAATAACTCTTTCTCATAAATAGGAGAACGATAGTTCAGATGAAATGCATTCTATTATTGAGAGCTGGAAAGGGAGTAGACAATGGTACTTTAAAAGATTTACATAATTTATAATTATGTAAAATTGGTTTAGAAAGATTCTAGATTTTTGCAGATATTTTTAATTTTAATATCTGTTCCATAATACATAAATAATACCTGCTCATTGTGTATAATGTTACTTGTATGGATGTTTTCTGGGTTTAACAATTTATACTGGATGACCAGTTGATGTGGTTTTCCCCAGGAAAGACTATCTCCTTCTTTCAGTGCCCTGAATTGTCTATAAAAAGAGAGAAAGAAGGCGTAGAGTTGGGGTACTTGGGCAGGGAGATCAAACTGGAAGAAATGAGATGATAGCAATAATGATGATTATAATATATGTTATTATTTTCATAAAAAGGGAACTGAAATGAAAATTTATATTTTTGGAGGCAGGATACAAACTAAATTGTAAATAACTATAGAAAGTAACAATATATTTTTGTTTTTCTAATTATCTCAATAAAATTAGGATTATAAATTTAACAAAGATAAACTCGGTATGTTCAAACATATGAGTGTGTGAACAGTTATGTATGAGTGAACACGTATTTATTCTTCTTAATAAATAAATTTTAAAACACAAGCTTATTTTATATATTGAAAGAAAAACAGTGTCTCTCAAAGTTATGACAACTCACATTTTGATAAATAACACAATAACTGTACATTAGAAAATAGTTTAATGCATTCATATTGAAAGTTATATATATAATTTAATTAAGCAGAATATGCATATATATTAGAACTTTACATATATATGTCAATGGAAACTTATTACAATGTTCAAAGCATGGCAATTGAAAATTTGTATATCTCAATTATTAATTTAAATAATAAAACAGGTTAATTTAGTTGAATAATTCATCCATTTTTCATTTCTGTATGAATATATGTGTTGAGCTAGTTTGTGATATCAACTAAATGTAAACTGATCAGTCATTGAGATTTATATATTTATGATCATTCTCATAAATACAGGATTTTATCTCAGAAGAAATCTAGTTGAAATTTAGAAAAAATAATCACGAATACTCCAGAAATATGAATCATAATTTATTGTTTGAAATGTAAATCACATTTAGATGTGGTTGATTCAAAAATACACATTACCAGAACTTTTCCTTCAAAATACTTGTGTGAAATAATATTCTTTATGGACCGTTGGCTCAGTTTTGAATACCTCATGGACTATGTCAAGTAAAACAATTACCTACTGCTTGTGTTGGGATATTTTATTTAAAAAAAGACTAAAGTAGATAATACAAATGAATACAAAGGCAAGCAAAATTGGTGTAACTTGAAAGTAAAATATCTACCTACTCTAAAAAAAAACTTAAATAAATCTGTGCTCTATTAGGCTATCATGTATTGTGTAAAATACTAATCATATGAAAGTTTGTTTTATATATCTACATTGATCATATATGTATGTATCTATGTCTATCTATCTATCTATCTATCTATCTATCTATCTATCTATCTATCT
>JABTXL010005752.1:10215105-10233355 GCA_025134845.1 Neodon shergylaensis
TCTATCTATCTATCTATCTATCTATCTATCTATCTATCTATCTATCTATCATCTCCAGATAAACACAAGAAAAACAACTGTGTTTTCCAACGCATATAACATCACAAACATATACAACAACGGCAGTATAAAAAGCATTGTGGGAAAGGTGTTTACAGTTTGGACAGAGAAGAAGGCTGATAAGGGAAGTGCTTATACTTGTCATACTGTTAACACTTGACTTGTCTCTGATTGATAAACACAATACTGTAGAAAATATTTGGGACTTTAAGAAAGAAGGGTAAATTGCTTGAATAAAACTAATCACAGCTATTATGAGTTAAGCCATTTTAGCTATTGCTAAATATAGTTGGGAAGTTACCACCAAACTGTAGAATGACTTACTGGGTAATATGCTTTAGAGAACCATGCTAAAAGTTCTGATTGATTCCTTATGTATCATAGTAGTAACTTAAGTCAAAATTGTAAGAAAGGTAATCATGGTGTCAAGGTCATTTAATCTGACTAGATCCTAGATTTTCTTTCTTTTGTTTTGTAAAGCATACTCTGCATATTGTATTAAAAAATCCTTCAAAATTAAAAATGTTTCTACTATTTGTCATATATATAAAACTAAGACAAAGTTATAAAATATAAGCCCCACTTTAAAAAAATTCATATAGTATTTCATGATGCCAAGGTTATTTTAATTGGATAATTGGATTTAAGTTCCCAACAATTGTTTTATGAAATGAAATAAAGAAAGTAGCCAGTATTTTAAATTCATAACTATCTGTCCATAAATATTACAGTTGACACTTCATGAGATAATAACACGAGTTTTGATATTCAAATAAAAACCTTTGCCAATTCTCAGGTTTATTTTTTGCGTCCTTGATTTTATAGTGTTGAGGCATTTTCATAAATGACTCAAAATTAACATGATCCTTAGGCAATATGCTTATAATAATTACTGAACGAAATGCCTACAGTTAATCTGAATTATTTATTTTATCTCAGGAATGGCAAAAGCGATATAATTTTATTTTGTTCTAGCACTATATTTTTAAAAGCCTGTTTTAAATTTCTCAATGCTCTGTATCTGAAACTGCAAGACATCGAGAAGAGGAGGTGAGATTAAGAACCACAGAGATATGGCTAAAAGACACTTGACTTTTATTCTCTCAGACTTGTTGTTCACTATCTGGTACTACTAACTGTATTTATGAGTAGCGATTGGGTGAAACCACTCGGGTGCATATCCAAGTAATCTGGAAACAAACAAACAAATCCAAGACAGTGGATTCCTGATACTTGGGTGTCTTATTCTTGACAGATAAAGGAATCCCTTCCTTTCTTTCCTGGCTTACTAAAATAGTTACTATTCTTAGACATTGATGTAGAGAAGTTAGCTTTTTGGATGCATGTTTTTGGTCTTAGTTCTTAACCACAGCAGTTTGTATTTTTTTTTTTTCTACACTATCTTGGCATTTGAAGGAAGGGGAGAAATCCCTGTAGAGTTAAAAAATTCACTGCAGCACATGGCATTGCTCTTACGCCAAGCTTTTGACTATGCTATTTGGTAAATCTCCGATAATTTATTTTCATGTCTTCTACGAGTATAGCTCTAGACATTTTATAACTATTTTCAATATTCATCTTGACATTCTCCTCTGGAACGTTTCTCTTGAACTCCATTTCAATGAGTTTGTTTTCTGTTGCAGCTGCAGCTGGTTCATTCTTTTTCTTGGTCATAATAAGGAGTGCGTTATTAGCAATAAAGATGCTACCTTTCAGCATTTAGCTCTGTGATTTACCTGAGAATCATGTCCTCTCCTCTCTGCATATTTCCACCAGCCTTTCTCCTTGCCTGTTTTCTCAGTTCCTTTGCTTTCATGCCCATCATTGTGATCACACCTTTGGCTTACTTCTTAAACCTTACCTTCTATGTCTTATTCCACTGTTTTTAATTTTTTTTATGATTTTGATATTTGTTCTGAAATATTACCCATAGTTAATTTTACCTCTCAATATACTTTGAGTAAACACATTAGCCAAAGGTAGGTGGAGAAAAGATTTAAATTAATACCCAACCAACCAAAGACAGCCATGATACTCCAGACAACCATATACAAACTGAGCTGCTCCCTTTGAATGAAGCATGATTAATAAAAACGAAAAGACAGAAATTGGGGTTCAACTTGAAGGTCAGGATAGCACAACAGCCAGCAACTGACTCTTAATTCAACCTCAGTCTGAAAATGGCAATCCTGCCTCCAGAGAACCCCAGAAAGAGACTGAATCTGAAAGTTGTCTCCACCTGTTTGTAATCCTCTCTAGTTCTGAGATTAAGGGTGTGCATCATTACCACCTGATTTCTATAGCAAGTTAGTGTGGGTACCGGGATTAAAGGTTTGCATCGTTGTGGATACTGGGATTCAAGATGTTTGCTGTTGCTGCTTAGTCTGTAAGGATGGACAGTGTGGCTGTTTTACTTTTCTGACATTCAGGCAAGCTTTATTTATTAAAGTACAAATGAAATGCCACTACATTTCCAAATCTATTTTCTACCCAGTCATTTTCTGTTTAGATTATTTTAAAATAAATACTTTTTCTTACTTTTTCTACTCTCCTAGTGTCAGGGATGGATCTCTAGTGCCTTGTGCATTTTAGATTTTTTTTTCTATTGTGGAGCAAGCCCCTTGTACCTTCAGATTTTCTATTTCTTCTTTATTTCTCAATCTAAGACAATAATTTTACTGTTAGAAGGAATTGGTAGTACTGCCAAGACTTAGAGACAGAAAAGAAATCTGTTTCTGTTGTGGAAAATTGATTTAACCAGGAGCTAGCCAACTATGGCCCACAACACAAATTTTGCCAGATGTCTGTTTTCATAAATAAAGTTTTATTGAAAGGCAGCTTGCTTGTTCTTTCACATGCTGTCTTTGCTTTGCATGCCTAGTACCTTAGTTGAATATTTACTAAAACTGTTGGCCAAATTCTGGTTCAGAATGCCGACCAAATGATTTTAGTTTTCACTGGCATTGCTTAGAACTGTCAGTCCTGATTGAAAAAAAATGTTAATATCAATGTATCGTTGTTTTCAATAATAGATTATTGTTGTTTAAAAAAATAAATTGCATTATCATTTTCAAGCATTTATAAGCAATATTCCTTCTCCATCCCTCCATTGCCGCCTTTGAGCATATTAACTTGTTTTTCTACCTTCATTTTATTAAAATTGCTCTCTCTTCCTTTCCTTCCTTTCTGTCTCTTTCTTTCTTTATTATTTCTTTCCTTTCCTTTTTTTTCTTTCTGTCTTTCTGTTTGTGAAAATACTGGTAATCATGGATGTGTATCCTTATGAAGAAATCACAGATGAATGCCAGATGTCACTCATTTCTTCACCTTATATTCTCTTACTTAAAGTATTATTTTCATACAATATATTCATATTGTGGTTTTTTTCCCTTCACCCAACTCCTCCCAGATCCTCTCATATTTTTTTAGACCGCATTTCTTACTGACCTCACGTTGATGACTGTTTTGAGTAGGTTGACCCGTCACTGAGCCTCATAGTTCTGGGATCACATACCCATGCTAATGTCTATGCTTTTATGCAGGTACTAGAATTCAATTGCAGTCTTTATCCTGATGCAGCAAGCGTTTTAGCAGTTAATTCATCTCCCAGCCCCCTTCCTACCACATGAGATATATGAATTTAAGCTGCTTATTTCCAAGACCAATTGACTAACCTAACCATAGCATTATGTTTCCTTGTTTACTTAAGAAATTCACTAAGAGCATGTCACTTCTCTTTTGTACATCATCATAATTTCATGAGGTTCAGATATCTGGTAGGAAAGAAAAAGAGCAATTAGTAATTTGCCTGAGAAACAGGCAAAGGAAAGCGAGTATGGAATGGGTTTATTTTCAATCGTGATAACAACACACCAGTTAGACATCAATACAAAGATGCTTAGTAGAGCGTTTGGTAGATGAGTTTCAGTTCTAGTCTCTAGTTCTAGTATATGGATTTAGATTTTTAACAACTAATGTAGAGTGTGTAATTATATTAAATACATAATAGAGAGCAAAGAAAATTCTGTCATTTAAAAAGTACAGTTTCCGTAAAAGAAAACTGAAGAAAATAACCAATGAAACTGAAGAAATGCTGAGATATTTCCTAGAAATAAAAAAGAATTTAGCAACTTAGAAGCAAGTAATAATAATAATAATAACAACAATAACAATAGTTATTACTGTTATTATTTTAAACTGAAAGACTGATTTTACCAAATGCGGTTGAAGCATCAGGTGAGACTCTGCACACTACAGCTGGGTGGCTCAATAGTGATTGAAGAAAGTGCTTTAACTGCAAGCACCTTATCTGAATGGGATAGCAGAAAGGGGTGTCAACATGAGAAGAAAAAAGCTTGCCCTCTTCTCGGAGGTGATTTCTAACAGAACCCTGGAAATGGCACAGCAATCCACTCCCAAGACTGAGATGGCAACTGGTCCTGGGAGCGAGAAGCATTCTGAAGGAGGTTCTGAGTCATCATCAGCGGAGTTGTCTCCACTCAGAGAACATCATCAAAGCACATTCGTGACAAGTGACCAGAACGGCTTATGTAAAAAAGAAAATGCAGTGAGGGTCTCCATTGCGTACAGCACCCAAAATACAGGTTATCATCTTTATATCCTACAGCATGAAAGCTTTCCAGTTCCTCAGATGAAACAACTGACAAGGAAAACTTACTAACAATGATAAATTGAGTTTTCTAGGCATCAGCAGGCACAAATGTTGAGACATCTGAAGCCTGATTTGTGGAAAACATACAATAGTACACTGCTCTCACACACAAGTTTATATTTGCAAATGTATTCTTGGTGCAATGAAATGCCATGGATTTTTCTGCATTCTTATGAAGTCAAGTTTGTAAAACATATATTCCTGAGAACAATTATATTAGACTGTCAAGGGAAGCTATGTATTTTTGTTCAGCTTGGGAAGTAAAGCTTCACTGTGGAAAACAGCTTGAGTGGTTTACATGATAATGAAAAAAGAAAAAAGGTTAAGCTAACATTATTGATTAATATGAACAAAGGGGAGAGACTGATAATTTGTCAAAACTTTGTCTTTGACTAAATACAAGAATAGACAAATGAATACCACGTTGTGGGGCCATTGACGTTATATCATTAATCATCACTGTCTATCAAGTGAACCACTTTTGAAATGGTGAATTTCTACAGGATCATAAGAATTAGCTTTAAGAATAAAAATGATTCATCCCAGAGGAGGTATAATTCATAAATAATGTTTTATAATTTATAAATAATGTATGTATAAGACAGCAATACTTTTATTGCATAAACTAAGTTTTCTTTACTAAGAATCATTGGCAAGCTTAATAATGAGTAGAGTTGGTAACTATAAGGAATAAATACTGAAGTATTTTAAAGGCGGTTATAATGTGTATATATATATATTTATACTTTGAATTTTTATTGCCTACATTTGTTCTAAATAAGATACATAAAAATTGATCATTTGTTCCCTATCTTCTATTTCTATCTGTAGTCAATCAACTTCCATCATCTATTTTACCTTGAATTTTATATTGAATTCCTAACTGAATTGTATATAGATTTTCAACACAAGGTGGCATAACTAAAAGTAGTGTTTTATGAGAATAGTTATGTTAATGGCTATGCTTCCATGAATTAACAATATATAATGATAATGGCAATAATGTATACATTCTCATTTTCTCAATATTCTTGTTAAATCTTATATAGGTACAAGGGGGAAAAGGATGGGAGAAGAAAGGGAGGTAGAGACAAGGGGAGATAGTAAGAGAGAGAGAGAATATAATATAATATAATAAATATAATATAATTTGCTATACAACCTGTGTACTTAAGTACCTCTGCTGCCCCTTGACAATAGGATTCATTTTAATGAATTTGTTGTACAAACTACTCAATTTTACATCTTCTTCCTAACATTTTATACATAAAGAAATTCGTTCAACATCTTTGTTTATAGCAACCAAGGCAATTAAAAGAAAATATATTAGCATCATAGAATAATAGAGTGCTGTCCCTCTGAGGGAAAATTGTCTAGTATTTACCATTGTAAGGAAAATAATTAAATATTCAATAGACTGTGGGCTATTACAGGAAAGATTTAATATTTTCTTACAATCTATATTCAAGCTGTGGCTAGCAGCACTGTGAACACTTCAAAGAATACAGTCCTTAGACTGGGGAATGTCAGTGTGGTTTTATAATTCAGTAGGGAAAACGTATGAGTCATAATACTGTGATCAAATATAATGTCATCAGGCTATAACAGTGGAGAATAAGGAGCAACATAACTTTCAAGTTTCTCAAAATCTTTTCCCAGAAAATTTTATTCTCTTGAAGAGATCTAGGCCCAAAAAGTCATTGCACAAAAGGAAACAGAAAGTATTTGGTTTCTCTAGTCATATAATATTTTAATACAATGCACTCCATGATTTATGAAATATTTAAAACAATCCTGCAAGGATGTATTTCAGTGAGAGCTGAAAGGCTTCATAATAACAAAGTGCAGTGAAAAATACATTGTATCAAAGTAATTCAAATATTCATTAGAAACTATAAAATGCCTGAGGGGCTGTGCCATTTCTGAGGGCTAATTGCTTGACCCCAGGACAGATCTTTAGTCATTTTAATTTAATCATCAGTTGAAATATTCAAAGTTAATGGTAATTATCATATTCCATCCATATGTTTTTAAAGAAGGAAATGAAGACCCAGAACCCCAATTCTATCCTGCTTGTGATAATTTGAGTGCAATTAGCCCCCATAATCTCAAAGCAAATGGCATTATAAGGAGGTGTGGTCTTATTGGAGTAGATGTGTTCTAGTTGGAGGAAATACGTCACTCCAGGGACAGGTTTTGAGGTCTCTTTTGTTCAAGCTTCCCTCAGTGTGATACTCAGTATTTCTGGTTACCCTCCAGATGTAGAACTCTCAGTTACTTTTCAAGCACCATGCCTACTGCATCTTGCTATGTACCCATGACGATACTGAACTGAACCTCTGAACTGCAAGCTAGCCACCACAGTAAATGCATGGTGTTTCTTCACAGCAATAGAAACCCTATTCATTTATCTATTCATTTACTCTGTATATACAGAAAACCTTCTATGTGTAAGGGATTGTCGCAGAATTACGAACACACTTCACAGCTTAGTACTAACACCCACTGCTGGGATAAAAAGCATGTGATACAATGTCTGGATTTTATTTTCCTATTTTTCTAATTTATTTATTTTTTGAAACTAAAATATAATTATATCATTATCATTTTCATTTTCCCTTTCTTACAATAATTATATCATTATCATTTTTATTTTCCCTTTCTTACCAGTTCTTACAATGTACTTCTTATGTCAAAATCCATGGGAATTTTTAAAAATTGCTGTTATGTGTGTACTGATGTTTTTATTCTAAACATACAAGTACATCCTGCTCAGGTTGTATGATGTCACTTGAATATATGATTTCAGAGATACCGACTTAGCATTTATTTAGTGTGTGACCACGTGTCTGTGTGGAGGTCAGAAAACTATTTTAGGGAGTCAGTTCTCCCCTTTCTACTGTCTGTGCTCTTGTGATTAAAGTCATAACATCAGGCTTTCAGTAACCTTTACCTAATGAGCTAACAACCTGTCTTGCTGAATTTTTATATGGTTGCTTGGCACTAAACTCAGCAACACTTTACTGACTGAGCTATCTCTATAGCCCTATGTTCATTTATTTAACAGTAGCTTAGAACAGAGTGTCTTAAAATAGCTATATTAACATGCTTATTAAACTGTATGTTTTAATGTTGCAACAGTAGTACATTCTGAAGAAAATTTCCTTACTTTAAATTCCAGGTATTAATGTCATATATTCCCTTCATTAAAACATGGCTATAAAGTAGATAAACAGATGATGGAAGCTACATCATATGAAATGAAATTGTGTCTTATTTCTGTCGTCAGTCATGGTAAAATGAATGAATACCAATTATACTGACAGGTCATCAAACAAAACAGAAAATGAAATATATTGTTTACAGATGAGAGGCTAAATCACATCCATCATATTTTGTTTTTGAGAGCCTCAAACTTAGAACTTACACAGCAGTTTCATTTCACCAGGCTAGGATCACAGGTATAAAAAAAAATATGCCAAGTTTCTTTGAGTACCCTTCACAAGGAATTTATTGAAAAATAAACAGTGAAAATTATGATTGATAGGCAAACTCAAAACTAGTTGTATTTTTTTCTTCTAAGAATTCTCAGAGATTTTGGGGGAGAATTAAAAACTAAAATAAAAGGCAGACAAAACTACAAAACACTTATATATTTCTAAGTAGTACTTCAACCCAAATTACTCTAGAATGAATACAATTAAATTAGTGACCACTATTGTGAAGCACTGTAGACTGAGCTCTCAATGAAAACAGATATCCAACAGGTGCTACGATGGATAGAAGGTTTGTGTTCCCTTCTTCTTTTAGAAATATAGATGGGATGGGTAGTCTCTCATGGACCCATGCATGAAGTTGTGTCCAAAGGCAAAAACAGGTCTTTGATGGTTACAAAAAAAAAAAAAAAAGGATTACAGAATGGTTCACAAAGAAGACAGAAAATACTGATGAAAGAATAGAATAAATCACTTTGCCTGTGAAATAGGAAAAAATACTTAGCAGTAATGACTCAGAAGCAATTTTTAGCTATGTTGAGTGAAACAAATATTGGATGATACAGCTCAGAGACAGGTTACCGAAAATGAATCTTGAACAAGCACATAGATAAATGTAGAGAACAAGGTTCCTTAAAACAAAATTATGTACACATATATGTATGCAATAATATTCAGTGTAAATAGGCCATGAATTGGAAGGAGAACATAGAATGGCCCATGGGATGCTAAGTAGGAAAGAAAAAGAAAGAAATTTTATAATCATAGCATAATCTTAAAAATGAAAATATCTTAAAAATCCAATCTTGACTAGCTTGGCACAAAAATAGGTTTTTAAAATTATTTTTAAAAACAAATTGATAACCTTTATGTAAATTTGTCAAAATTAAACAGTGTATCTAATTTTTTAAAGTTTGATTATGTCTATGAATTTATAAAACAATTTTATAAATCTCTACTTGTATAATATCAATTAAATAATTGTATTAAAACCAACTATACATACCACCTTGGTTTATAGTTATTACATTAAATGAAGTAGATTAAATATTTGCCCTTAAAACCTAATACTGTCCATCAAATCCCTCGCCTCAGTTTCAGGGAACCCAATGGAGAAGAATTGGAAAGAGTGTAAGAACCACAGGGGGTGGAAGACACCAAGCAAACAATGCTCTCTAAATCAACATTAGAAAAATTCATATAAATTCAGAGACTGGAGCAGGATGCCCAGGAACAATACAGCCTTCAACAGGTCTTCTGAGCTTATATTACAGCTTCTAGTTGTGTATTTTTATGGAATTCCTGAGTGTATCAAAAAAAGGATCTTGGCTCTTGGCCTCTTTTCCTTCTGTGGGTCTGTCCTGTCTGACTTTGATGTGAGAGTTTTGGGTTTTTCTTATTATATTTGATTTTGTTATGCTTTAAAATATGAATGACTATACACCTGTCACTAGGGTAAAGGTTATCAATGGAACAGTCATCCACGCCACAGCAACCTCATGTTCAGAAGTAGATGACTAACAAATAATAGACTCCACAGTTTTTTGAGTTTCCTTTGTTATTTCGAGATCAGTAACTTTTTTGTTTGTATGTTTGTTTGTCTTTCTTTTTTGGTAATATATTTTGTTTTCTAGATTTTGAATGATTTATTGTTGCATTTGATTTTTTAATTTGTGTTTTGAGAAAGAACTTAAAGCTGGATGGGTAGGGAGGAGAATAGACAGATAAACTTGAAGGAACGGAAGAATATGATCAAAGATACTTAAATTTTTAAATAATAAAAGCATAAATAAATTAGTATAAAAATCAGAAATCTACTTCATAATGTGAAGAACCGTAAAATCCTCAACTATGTTCAGAACAGCATTGTTTGTTATAGCCAGAACCTGGAAACAACCTAAATGCCCCTTGACCGAAGAATGGATAAGGAAAATGTGGTACATTTACACAATGGAGTACTACACAGCAGAAAAAAATAAGGATATCTTGAATTTTTCAGGAAAATAGATGGAACTAAAAACATCATTTTGAGTGAGGTAACCCACACATAGAAAGACAATTCATAATAATAAATGGTTTTTAAACATAAAGCAATGAAAAACAGCTCTTATACTTTTTAATTACTCTCCTATCAGGTTTTCTACAACTTTCTGTGCCTCAACTAGCTATCCTTGTAATGAACATAAATGTCTATTAAAATTCCAAGCTCACATATAATCACTATTAGATAAAACCTTAAGATTAAAAAAAATAAATAGAAGCAAGAATGAGTGGTGTAAAGAAAACGTGAACATGAATCAGGATAACTGTGGAAAAAAGCAAACAATATAATAATTTTACAAAATGGATGACCCAAATGTTTTTAGAGTCAAAACTGTGTTTTGTGTGTGTGTATGTATGTATTTATATACTTTATATACTCACACACTATATATGTGTGTGTACGTATGTATTTATACACTATATATACTATATATATTCACACTATATACTAATAGACATCATATATAATATTATAGTAATATACATTACTCAATTTCTCAAAATACCCACATATATATTATATTTAGAGAAAGAGAAAGAGGAAATTAATGTGAATAATACTTTAGTATATAATTCAAAGAAAATTATTGCCTCCAAATGCCTTTTAAAATACAAGCCTAGCTACTTGTGAGCAAGTTCAAACAGTAAACTGCTTGCCATGCTTCATGGGAACCTGACATTGATTGATTCCTCCTCAGAACCCTCATGAGGGATCTGGATGTGGTGAAAATTATTTGTAATCATAGGACAGAGGCTGCAAAAATAGAAAGTTCTCTGAGGTTCACTGGTCAAATAGCCTATTCTACTCAGGGGAGCTCAAGGCCAATGAGACAACCTACTTAAAGAAAAAACAAAAGAACCAGTCAGTGGTGGCGCATTCTTTTAATCCTAGGTCCCAGGAGGCAGAGGAAGTAGGAATCTCTGAGTTCAAAGCTAGCCTGCACTAAAAGACCTAGTTTCATGACAGGTTCCAAAGCTACAGAGAAATTCTGTCTTGAAAAACCAATAAATAAATAAATGAAATAGAAAAGAAAAAACAAAACAAACAAAAAGATGCACATGGACACACACACACACACACACACACACACACACACAGATACAAACGACTCTTCTTTTTTAGAAGATTAAAATTGATCAGTTATATGGCTGTCAGGCTACACACTGTTCTAAGCTGCCCTATATTGTTTGCAGGCTCTGTCCTGTCCAGAGTGTAGTCTCCTTCATTTTGTATGCAAATGCCAAGGCAGAAAGAGTGAGCATCTTATTTGGGAAAGTAAATAGCCACCATCTGTCCAGTAGAGATCATGAAGTAAGACTGATAACTAATTTATGCAAATAAGATATTATCACATATGAACTTATCAAATTAAATTTGGAACAAATGGACACATGGATGTGTCAAAACCATATTAGAAATACCAGGCCTCTGAATTTATCAAAAGAGCCAAACCAATAAGTTAGGTGATGGCTTCTTTGGGCTTATGTGAAATGACCAAGGTCAATTAGCCAGGGAGACCAGAGGTAATTCCATCCAGATTTGCTACTATAGAATTGGTTTCAAGTATCAACTTCCTCTCTATAGCCAAAGAGTTTTGGCATAATAGTGTCTATTCTGACACTATTATGTGACTATTCAGACATCAGGCCCGAGCCCTACAGCATTCCTATGAGGCTGGTATGCTTAATGACTACCAGCCTCATAGGAATGCTGTAGGGCTCTTTAATGCCTTGAAGAAACACCTGCCATGACCCTCTTTAGCTCTCCATCAGCCCTGAGTTCTTGTCTTCAGTTTGGCTTCTTTAACTTCTGCAACCTGTTTTTTTTTAATCCATTTATTATCATTTGTGTAGCTTGAATGAAGTTAATGAATGATCTAATGAATGATTAGGATTAGTGCTAGTATTACTACACAATCCTCGCACAGTAATGGACCCTATGAATACCAGATGATTAGAAGTTCAAAGTCTTCCTCCATCACATAGCAATTTCAAGGTCAATGCAGGTTTAGGAGATCCCTTCTCAAATATAGCCAATGTGTCTTCTTACATCGCTGGGAAAGATTAATGTAATTATATGCCTGGGTTAAGCGTGATGCTTAGTCAATGATATAAAGTTAAATTATTTTGTGGTATAAAGGTATAAAGGAAAGACATAAAGGTAAGTAGGGAAAATGGGTGATTACAAACTACAAAAATACTTCCAAATGTCAATTTTCTCCTCGAATGCCTAACATAAACCAAACTATTTTCTAAGTGTAACATCAGTATGAAAAACAATAGTAGAAGGGATTTGTATAGAGTGAGAATAGGGCTGTCAAATTGCTGTTGGACATTGAAAGAGATGTATGTGCAGACTTCATACACCGTAAGCTTTGGAAGGTACTGGTGAAGAACCGGTCTACTCCATGTATAAGGAACATTAAGGACAGAATTCTTTTTTTTTTTAAATATTTATTTATTATGTATACAATATTCTGTCTGTGTGTATGTCTGCAGACCAGAAGAGGACACCAGACCTCATTACAGATGGTTGTGAGCTAACCTGTGGTTGCTGGGAATTGAACTCAAGACCTTTGGAAGAGCAGGCAGTGCTCTTAACCACTGAGCCATCTCTCCAGCCCCAAGGACAGAATTCTTGAGAGGTCGTTTTTCTACTCCACATTCGTTGTGCTTTCAAAACATCCCATTTTTAAGTGACTTAATTTGTTACTGCTTTGAGATTTTTCATAAACAAAGGAGTAATACTTTATAAGTTACCAAAAAAAGCCACCTTGAAATATCAAAAGCACTCAGAGAAGAACCATGTGACAGGAGAAAGAGAGAGAGAGAGAGAGAGAGAGAGAGGATGAATAATGCAAGGTGCATATGCAAGGCAGGAACCTGAGAGCAAGGTGCTAGAAAGTGGGATAGATCCAAACACTGAGGTGTTTACACCCTGGTATTTCACAGGCTATATGTGAATTTGGACTCTGTTAATTTTAGTTGTATAGTACAAAGACTGTGAGGGACTTGTTTCATAGAATAAAATGCATAAAAGTTACAGGTCAGAATGTAGTCATGCCCCGTGTCCCCCCTGCCCAGTGAAAGGTATTTTATTCATAAAGAAAATGTTACTGGTGCCATGAAATAATCCTTTTGTACACTGTGAATATGTATTAGGCTCATTGATCAAAAGAGATGCTGACTTGCTGGTAGCCAGGCAGGAATTAAAAGAGGGACAACTAAACTAGGAGAATGATTGGAGAAAGAAGGGCAAAATTAGAGGAGACACCAGCCAGCTGACTAGGTAACAGGATGTGTAGAAAAAAAGATAACATCATGAGCCATATGCTACATTGTAGATAAGAAACATGAGCTAATTTAAATGTAAGAGATAGAAAAGTAACAAGCCTGAGCTATTGATCGAGCATTTATAAGTAATATTAAGTCTCCCAGTAGCTATTTGGAAAGCAGCTGATGGATATTTGGGAGCATGCAGTCAGAACAAGAAAACACCTACAACTAGAGATCTCCTTTTGGAACTACAAATTATCAAAGTTTAAGCCATACCTTGTGCAAGTTGAACTCTTACAAACTAAAGAATACACAGAGAGAAGCAAAACCTTAAAGATGTGGCACAAACCATGAAAGCATTTAATAATTCTGTGGTATTAGTTTCCATAACTTTGTCAAAAATATTTATATTTATTTATATTCTAATAAGTGGCTTCCAGCACTCAGGAAATTCAAGAGCCATGGGAATAGTTTTGGGTTGTGTCTGTCAAATGTGATTTTTGTGGTCCTCAGTTTGTGGAGAAAGTTCCTGGCACTTTGTCACACTTGCAGGTTTTGAAGTTTGAAGAAGCCTTCACCCTGCCCATTTTATCAAAGCAGGGTCTTCTGTTTCATCTTTTTGTCTTTAAAATGCCATGAGTGACTCTCATATGAAAGACTGTTATATAACATTGTTGAAGGAGATGCCTACATTAGATAGCTGAAGGTATGATTCCGCCCTTCCTCCTTGGTGGAAAGATATAGTCTTAGCAATTAAGTCCTCATTACAAAGTTAGGTCACAATACAGCCTTTGTCATCACCTTTATGTCTGTACCATGAGGCTTATTAGTGCGCATATTATAGTGGGGAAAGTCGAGAGGGAAAAGCAGAAGGAAGTTGGTGTAAAGTTCAAATACAACAATTATAAAGGAAGAAAGATAAGACAAGTAGCAATTCCAGTCTTTTATATGGTAATTGGTTACAAAATTGACCTTTTTTGGGGAATGCTGTCATTTATCATAAAGGAACTAGAAGCTCTGTATTTGAATGAATCTTTTGTCTTTTAGCCAATAAGAGCTATAAACCACTAGGTTTCCAAAGTGATGAAATTAGAAGTAAGCCTTTTATGAGTAGACTAACAAAAATGAGGAGGAGTATCCTTCCAGTTTATTTTCTTGGCTACTGAGACCAAGGTGTAAAATGAGTTTTGACATATTATTCACTAGTTCAACGTATATATCTCAGGCACATCTGGTGACTGAAACATACATTCAAAGAGTTACCATTCATCAAGTTTCTTTACCAATGACACAGCTTCTCTTTGCCCATTGTTTCCATATAAAACTAAGAAAAAATTCAAACAATATTCAGATATATTTTAAAAACTGGCCCGTTCCCTAAAATAGTAAATTGTGGAATCCAGAATTTCATTTCTTATGATATTGAAACATATGTATCTCATCTCTCTCTAGTGATATGATATTGGATCCTGTTGATTTAAAATCCTTGGATTTTAAATATGTCTTGGAATAACAGTTTCTAGAAATAGGAATGTAAGAAAAATTTCCGAGGAATATAATTTACTTTACCATCTGTTTTTCTTAGAAAACAATTAGTTAATAATGAATCTGCCTTGGCACTATTCTCTAAGTTATACATATGCTATGCTGGATGCAAATTATAGTTTCTTACAAATTGAGCTAGAACGTTGCCTTGGAGCTTTTCATCTACCTTCTGGTTTTGAGCTGACATTTCTGATGGCTCATATACTTTGACCTATTCCATGAAATTTTCTTCGTAAGTTTGTATATAAACCTTAACATAGCAAGAGTTCGTGGTCTTAATACCATAGACAATGAGAGCACAGTATTTTATAGCTAGCTGTTTTTTCAGTATATCTATAATATTTTACCTATTATTTTCCATCAAAGTTTAAGAAATATTGAAGTAATAGAACCTGATTCTTCAAGGACACATGACAACTAAATAAAATCTTGTCACATAGTATGTTTGTGTATATTTATATATAAGTTTTTAAAATTTTGCTGTTGCTTAATTGTTGCTGCTGTTTCAATTGCCTCAGTGGACTATTGAAATAGGCAAAGCCCCTAATTTTTAGATTGTTTACTAATTTTTAACTAAATATTTAGGAGAATTGATCTTCAAGGTTCTTGGGTGAAATAAAAAACAGTAATTCTCATTCTCTAAAGAAGTGATTATATTACAAATAATGCTGCTATGAGCATAGCTGAACAAATGCCTTTGTAGTGTGATTGAGCATCTTCTGGGTATATGCCCAAGAGTGGCATTGCTGGATCCTGAGGTAAGATGATTCCCAATATTGTGAGAAACTGCCATACTGATTTCCAAAGTGGTTATACCAGTTGCCGCTCCCACCAGCAATTGATGAGTGTTCCCCTTAATACATATCCTCTTCAGCATAAGCTATTATTGGTGGTTTTGACCTTAGCCATTCTGACTGGAGTAAAAGCATTATTTTGATTTCATTTCCCTGATGGCTAAAGATGTTGAACATTTCTGTAAGTATCTTTTGGTCATTTGAGATTGTTGTGTTGAGAATTCTCTGTTTAGTTCTGCACCACATTTTTAAATTGGGTTATTTAAAATTTTGATGTTTAATTTCTTGAGTTCTTTATATATTTTGGAGATCATTTCTCCAAAATATGTGATGTGAGGTTGGTGAAGCTCTTTTCCCATTGAGTAGTTTACCTTTTCGTCGTATTGGCTGTGTCCTTTGCTTTACAGAAGATTTTCAGTTTCTGGAGGTACCATTTATTTATTGTTGCTCTTAATGTCTGTGCTAATGGGGTCATATTTAGGAAGTGGTATCCTGTGCCTGTGCATTAAAGGCTACTTCCCACTTTCTCTTCTATGAGGTTCAGTGTGGTCGGATTTATATTAAGGTCTTTAATCCATTTGGACTTGAGTTTTTACATGGGAATAGATATGGATCTATTTTCATTCTTCTACATGTTGACATCTACTTATGCCAGCACTATTTGTTGAAGATGCTTTCTTTTTTCCATTGTATAATTTTAGCTTCTTTGTCAAAAATCAAATGTTCATAGGTGTGCGAATTAATATCTGGGTCTTTGATTCAATTCCATTGGTCAACCTCTCTGTTTTTATGCCAGTTCCAAGCTGTTTTCTGTTTTCATTTCTGTAGCTCTGTAATAGAGCCTGATATCAGGGATGGTGATGCCTCCTGAAAACAGCCTAGATGCCCTTCAAACGAAGAATGGATAAAGAAAATGTGGCACATTCATACATTAGAGTACTACTCAGTGATCTAAAAAAAATGACATCTTGAATTTTGCATGTAAATGGATAGAACTAGAAAATACTATCCTGAGTGAGGTAGCCCAGACCCAACAAGATGAATATGGTGTGTACTCACCCATAAATGGATACTAGCTATAATCAAAGGATATTGAATTCATGATCCTAGAGAAGCTAAATAATAAGGTGAACCCTAAGAAAAACATACATATATCCAACTAGAAAGTCAAAATAGACAAGATTGCCTGACAAAATTGAGAACATGGATGTGGGGGAAGAATGGAGTTTGGAAGGGAAAGAGGAAGGGAGAATGGGAGGGCTAAGAAGACCTTGAGGGATTGGGATATTTGTGATGGAGGAAGGACAGAGTGAGAGCAAGGAAAGAGTTATCTTGATTTAGGGGGCCATGATAGCAAGAAACCTGGCTTTAGAGAAATTCCCAGGAATCCTCAAGGATGACCCCAGCTAAGACACAAAGCAATAGAGGAGAGAATGCCTGTTCATGACTTGCCCTATCGTCATACTGATGAATATTTTAAATATCACCATGAAACCTTCATCTAGCAACTGATGGAAACAGAGACAGAGACCTGAATCAGAGCACTGGACTGAGCTGCCAAAGTCTAGTTGAAGAGTGGGAGGAATGAGAATATGAGCAACGAGGTCAAGACCATGATGGGTACACCCACTGAAACAGTCTACCTGAGCTAATGGGAGCTCATCAACTCCAGCTGGACAGGGAAGGAACAAGCATAGGACCAAACTGAACATCGTTGACAGTTGCATGGCTGGGGCAGACTGAGGGGTCCCCGGCAGTGGCACCAGAATTTATCCCTACTGCATGTACTGGGTTTTTGGGAACTTATTTTCCTTGGATGGATACCTTGCTCAGGCTAGATGTAGTAGTGAAAGCCTTTGACCTTCCCCAAAGCAATGTGCCTCTCTGAGAAGTGGATGTGGGCAGGGTGGGAAGGTATGTGGAGGGAGTGGGAACTGAGATTGGTATGTAAAATAAAAAAGAGAGTTTTCTTTTTAAAAGAATTAAAAAAGAAGTAAGTTTAAAGATTCTTCTTGAGGCTGGAGAGAAGGCTCAGGGGTTAGGAGTGTATATTACCATTGCAGAGGTTCCAGGTTCAGTGTCCTGCAGTCACATGTGGCTCACAGCCAGTTTCAGCCTTAATTATATAAATAATTTGTGATGTTATAATGGGAAATCATAATAAAAAAGGTTTACAAATACAGAAAATATGTTGCATAAAGCTTAGTTTGCCCTGCTGAGACCAGCCTGGTCTACAGAGTGATTTTCAACAGAGCAAGGGGCACACACATAAATGCTGTCCCAATGAAAGGGAAAAGAAAAATAGAGGAAGGAAAATAGAGGAAGGAAGGAAGGAAGGAAGGAAGGAAGGAAGGAAGGAAGGAAGG
>JABTXL010005752.1:10233365-10329275 GCA_025134845.1 Neodon shergylaensis
AGGAAGGAAGGAAGGAAGGAAGGAAGGAAGGAAGGAAGGAAGGAAGGAAAAAGGAAAAAAAGGAAAGCACTGCAATTTTTAAGGAGTCTAAATATTTTGTTAGTTTTATTTTTTAAATACTATGTTATACAAAATTTAATGAAGGCTAGTTAGTAGCCAGGACAGTTCTATACATACAACTAAATACAATAGCAATATCTTTGTTTCTTACTCATAGAAAGAAGTAAGAATTCATGGAATCAACAGCTGTAAGCAATCAAGTATTGACTCTTGTATTAAGTGGCAAGGATGCCACAAGTCTATGATCACTCACGAGGAAGATCATTTTGCACATCAGAATAGTTGAAGATGACATCCTCATCACAGTCATGTTTATCTTATGCATTCATATTCTCTAGCAGACTCTGAACTTAAGATTTACATTGATAAAATGAGCTCAGATGATGAATTCATAACTTTACATTCTATTAAATTATGTAAGAATATTTTGTGTTTTAAATGATACAGCTGGGTTTTGCTGGCAATATTTGAAGAGTAACTATCGAGCACTAACTGTATATGGTGCCTGATATTGTTGTCAAATATCCTTCCTACATATGATTAATGCATACTATTCAATTTGCAAAGAGTAAATTGATTTTATTTTCAAACTGCCATTGTAAAATATGCTATTTTCTCAGCATCTTAATGATGTTTCTGCTATCCACTGTAATTTTCTACGTCAGAATATAATCTTGACGGAAGGAAATTCTATATTTCAGCAAGATTGAGTCTTGTAGTAATTACCATTCTCAGAATAATAGTTATTATTTATTTAGAATTATGTGAGCCATATTCTTTTGCATATATTTAACTATGCTCTTCTAAATAATGTTAAGAGATAGTGTTATTAACTTTATAGTATCTATAAGGAAACTGAGGCAAATTAAGCAATTTACCATACTGCCTGTATATATAGGATCCCCATGGCTACATGACTCAAATGCTGTGAATTTAACCTGCATGCATGCTTTCCCATGAGTAGCAGACTATTTCTTCCATTCTTAAATTATTCTTGGTTATGAGTGAGTTTTGTTTAAAATTTTCAAAATAAGACAGCACCACAAATAATGACCAACACAATACACTAACTCTAGGGTAAGATTTCAAGAGTAAAAAATTTCTCTCAAGATATATAAAATGAATGATTGAGTCTACCATTTCCTTTGCAAGAGCAATCTGTGTTGGCACCTAGGGGAATGATGAAGGGTCCAATCAATCATTTAGATGAAAATGGAATTAAGGCAGATCCTTGTTTTCAGAAGAAAACACAAACCAACATGATTATATTGATGAAAAGCTATTCCTTTCCTTTACTGTGCTCATTTTAAGCAAAGCGCTTTATGAAAACTTATCAATAAGTAAGGTGTCACTGTATAGCACTGTTTAAAACTGATCATGTGTAAACATACATCCAGCAATATTTGCTAATATAATAAACGTAATTCACACTGTTATAGGTCCAAAATAAAGATATTCTATGTGTAAAATATTAGTGTTGTAGTTCTTCCTATTGAATGTCGAGTTTCAAAGCAATTGACATCAACGTGCTTTCTCATTTATTATGTGTATACTAACTAAAATCTCCTACTATACTTTTGTCCAATGTGGGGGCAGAGACAGGCCATAGCTGCTCTTGTGATTGGTGGTGAGCCGTGTGAGTGTTCTCATTCCGAAATCCTAATACACTCTGGTTAGAGTTCAAAATCCAGCAAAGCATTGCTAATAGTAAGTGCTCCCAGAACAAAATCACTTCTTTTTAAAGCCACAAATACATCACTTGGTGATATTTTTCATCAATGAAAATGTGACTATTTAAATAGGTCTCCCAGATTGGTGCCTTCTCCAAATGCTTATTGCCTCTAGAGGAATGCCACATTGAAAAACCGAACAGGAGGACGCTTTAAAAGGCTAGCCACCTCTCTTCTTGAAGTAACAGATGCAATCTCTGTTTAAATTTACAATGAGATACTTTCAAATCCCCATGCTGATTTTTCTAATTTATTTACTAATCGAGACACTCAAGATGTACTTGCTGTGGGATCATGTCATAATTTCATTTATTCCTCATTAAACATTCTACTGGGTGGAAATCTTGGGTCATTCCCCAAAGGAAGAGAAGTGCCAGTGGAGTTCTTCAAATGACTCTAGTTTGGTTTGCAATACACACTCTTATCCAATTCAATACTACAGAAATGCTGTAAAACAGAAGAACACATCCATACAAGACAATATAAAGTAAATTTGGTTTAACGTTCAAAGTATCTGTTTCAGGCACTATTCATTGACTCTCTGACTTAGATATCCCATGGCATCTTTGTTTTAAAGTAAACTACTAAAATCTATAACAGAGAGAAAACAACCTGAATGATTTTTGTAATGATTATTAATGCTCTTTTGTGCTTCTATCAATTATGAATGAGAAGATCTGCTAGTTAAAAATATTTCAACTGTTACAATTTAATGATAAATTTTAAAGTGCTCTTAATCAAAATTGATCAAGGATTTTGAAAATTAATTGTTTTTAATATACACATTTAAAATAGTAAACAATTTTAATAATGTATATATGTTGTAAATATAACTTTGTGCATGCATTACCATTTATTTACTTATAGTTTTATATATACCAGCTAGTATATTAATACATATTGCAATGCTTGTCTATGTAAGTCTAATTATAAGAAATTGAAGTGATTGTACTTTATTTTCATTCTAAAATATTTTGTTCATAGCTGTGTATCTTAAATAACAATTTGATTTCCAAGGTTAATCATATAAACATTAATTCATTAACAAATATTCACAAGTAGTATGATCTATCACTCTTGCAAAGTTGTATTAAGAGCCTTAACCTCCTGGCTTAGCAGTAAAGGTCATTTAGCACAACAGCTTTACATAAATCACCACCAGATGGCAATCTTGTGTCTCTGATCATGTACGCTTATTTCTGAGGTAAAATTTCAGTAAGTGGTCTCCTTGACAAACATTACCCAAATCATCTGCTAGCAGTTATTAAACAGTTAGAAGATGTATAATTTTTTTATTAAAAAGATGGATTTATTTTCTTTTTTAAAGTGTTTATAATTCCACATTAAATGACAGCTTTTTTTTTTTAAACAAAAAGTCTCAGTCTAGTAATTTTCCCTAAATGCCTGTGTCTACTTTTTTGTGATAAATGTGCTAGAGGTTGCAGAAGGAAACTTTCAATGCCTTCAGCTGCAGTCAGGAAATCCATGTACAGTAAAACTTTCCCATGATTTCTATGTTATTTCATTTTCAGATTCACTGTTGCTTTTCATTTTCTTTGTGAAACAAGGAGTGGTAAGACCTAAAGGGTCGGTATGTTTTTACTTTATTGGAAATTATGTGAAAAAATCAGTAAAAGGTATTGAGTTTTCCTGTTAATAGCTTATTGACTTTTGATTGTTACATATTAATGAAGCAGACAATTACGTGATCATATATGTTTTATAAACTTTCAACAAATAAAACACAGACTTGGGATGGAGGGGCTGATTAGAAGTTGGTAATCAATGATGTAAAAAACTAAAAGAATTATTTCATGGCTCCAATTACATGTGAAAACTAAACACAATCTCTTAGAAACGAATAGGCATGAGGATATGAAGAAAGTGTTAAAATGGTGCTAGTTAAAGGTCATGAAACTTTGGCTATATAGGAGGAAGTTCAAGAGAGTATTTAATGCAACATGCTGACTGCTACTAAAAATATTGCATTCTTTGAAAACTGCTAAAAAAGCCTGGGATAAAACTGGTTCGTATATGTATCAGCTCTGTTTTTTCCAGAAGATGGTTCAAAAATAAGATTTTTGGTGTAGGAAGGAAGGAGAAAACACAACAGATATTTTCCAAGTAGCTTATAAAAATGTTCAGTCTTTTGGTATTTTATTTTGCTAGTAACCTAATATCTAGAAAATTTCAATTATTCCTTTCCTTTTAATTTTGGCAAAACTGAAAATATTGAAATCCCTTAAAGATTCAAATTTCTCTTGCTTCAACATGAATTTATCAATTGACCGGAATAGTATTTTATATAGTCAATATCATTTTTATAAAGATTATTTCCAAAAGAAATGTTAAAACTATACTAATGCGTTCTGTGCTATAGAAATGAAACAAGAAGTAAAACCCTGATGAAAAATACTGACAAATATAGTGTTTTTTATGTGAAACATGTAAAGGATGTTCCTAAAAAGTAAAGAAGGAGAAACAATAGCATTATTTTCATATCTTAAATTTTGGGTTTAGTTGAGGATTGGGAAACTTGGTTGTTAAAAATGGAGAAATAATTGAGGCAACAAATCATGAACCTCCAAACATTGCCTAAAATAGCAAATAATAAAAGGGAGACTTGTATATGAGTGATATTTAGGAACTAGTGATGTGAAGAATTAGTGTTGGTATAGAAAACAAAAAAAAAGTGAGGTGGTTAAATGACATCAAGATGCAAATGAGCCATAGGAAGGAAATCAGGAGATGAAATTCTTCCATAGAGAATCCTTTAAGTATGAAAGCCAGACGTTTTTATTTGACAGTGAAACAATGGGCCACTATAACCGGGTACTCATAAGAGGTTTGTTTCCACCTTGATCTTCCTTTGCATGTGGATATGAATGTTGATGTCCTTTATTTTTAGCTGTCCAAACCTACTGTATATATATTTTAAGTGTTCAGTGATATCTATTCAACAACACAAACTGTTCACTGTGGCATTGGGATCTGACTCAAACAACTAATTATTTTTTAATGTTATCCAGTAAGCTAGAGTCCAGAGATTCCTGGTGCCAGTAAAGAGTGCTGCCTTGTGCCAGGACTCATTCCTGAAGGATGCACTTTAGTGTCTGTAGCTGAGAAATCCCTTTTTTATGGCCCTGCCTGTGTGCTCACGGAGGCTTTATGTTGTAAAATATTTCTACAGCTTACTTATTATATTGGAGGAACGTTCTCATCTCTGTCTATCCTCCACCAAATGGCAAAATCACGGACACAGATTTGTTCCGTGGAGAAAAAAAAAATCAACAATGAACACACATTGATCAAAACAATTTATGCAATTCAATCCACTTGGCTTGACTCTAATGCAGATGACTCCAAAATGAGAATGAAATGCCAATTAAATTGGTCAAAAGGAGAACTACTTTTTACATACAGACATGCACACACACTAACATACACGCACACACACACACACAAATGCACCCACCCGTATACACACTTGTATACATACGTACACACATGAAAACACCCATTCTCTTCCACATAAGTACACATATGAATATACAAACACACATCAATATATACACATATAATTGCACAAACACACACACACACACACACTTTTCTGGTAGAAGCTGTAAAGTCAGATGAAATACAACAGATAAAGGAGAACAAAGGTCTCTTTCTAAATTCTACCCTATAAATCCAGTCCTCCTTTTTTTACAAATTCCTTATTAACCTAAATTTGTTAGAAGATAATGCATTCAGTCATGACAAAGAACAGGTATTTATAAAATAGCAACAAGTTGCTTCTATAAATAAGTATTTCTCAGCAACTAATACTTGTGAGAATGCTAAAAACAAGATCTCTTTTGTCAATTTAAAATTCAACCTTTTTTTCTTATAATGCAGCTATCTGTTAGTGGACAGCAAACAGTAAAGACAAGCCCTAAAGAGGAATTTCTGGTCTTCCTCCTAGGCCCATGGGGAGCAAGGTTGATCTCCTTTGACAGTTGGTCACTTTGCTTTGTCAGGGGACAATTGAACCCACAGCTTCAGAGTGACAGAGCTGATGTGCTCACTTTGGGGACAGTCTTCTTAATGGCACAGCAAACTGCAGTCATTAGGAATTCTGGAATTAGAATTGGGGCCTTTAAATCCCAGCTCAAGCACTTACTAGATTTACAACCTTGGATAAGATAATGGAACTCTTTAAGAACTTCAAAAAGTAAATAATGTTTTACCTCACGGGACTCTATAAATTATAAACAAGCTTAGGAACATCAGGAAATTAATAAATTCCTAATTTAAGGGATGCATTATGAATGACAAGTTGATCATCAATAATTTCCCTTCTATAATACACTTTGGAACTAAAAATATAGGAAATATACAAAATTATTCAGCAAACAGTAAGGAGAAAAGACAACAAGAAACTGCAAAGATAGTCTTAAAAGGAAAAGGAGAGAAGCATATTAAGCTTGGAAGGATTTACAGTCCTCAGTAGTAGTATCTTAGTAATGGCTTTGCAGTTATTTAACACTGTGCTTCCTGCAGAGGGAGATAAAGAGTGGCTTATTTGAGGAGCAGAAATGGTTGAACGCACCATGGAATAACATCAGCTATGACAGTGGATCAAATAAAACAAAATTGAGATATGAAACCATATCTGAAACTGATCAGGTCAGAAAAATAACAATCCGTTCTTAGAAAAATTGATTGGTGGCTGGGATATTGACATTGGCACCGTAAGACTTGGCCCTTAATCCTTCTTTGGCTTTTTCTTGTTACATAGCCATGTACAACTTGTCTTTCATCTCTGAGCCTGAGATCATCATCTGAAAACCTGGTTTATAATAACCCTTTCCCAGTGGGATTGCTTGAAGTTCAAATGAGTTATTGTAAGTAGAGCACTTGAGTCATGCTTAGTGCCAACTAATCACATTATAATTATAGCTATTATTACCTTTAATATTACCTGAAGAACAGTTTCCGTAATCATTAGCATATATGTATCCTCTTGTGACTAATCATTTTTATTAATAATTTCACTTTAAATAATTTTCCTAAGTAGTCTTTCAGCATGGTTTCTGTGGGAGGAAAACCTTCATTTTTAGGGCTCTGTTCCTATCTTACATTATTACCTGTACATTTTTGTACATGGTTTTATGTTGCTGAATCCTTAGTGATGTATTTCTCAATCCTGGATAGACTTTAGAATCACCTGGATAAAAATGCAAATACTAATTTTCGACTTCAGCTAAGGTGAAATACATCAATTCTCTCTTGGAAAGGATATAGTCCCAAAGTTCAGGTGATTTCCATGGTGCAGGTGATAAATCAAGTGTTTGTTCAATAATGTGCCATACTTTATGCCTTTTTCTATCAAACAAAATTTAAAGGATTAATAAATATATAAGCACGCACCATATAAACCTATAATCCGCCATAAGTGATAACATATCTACATTGATAAGTGTAAAACACCTAGAAACCTCACAAGAGTCTGAAAATAGGTCAGTCACAATCTGGTAAGCAACAAACACTCTGTAGACCTTGATGGGGTAGTTTTGGACGAAACTGAGCTGCTTTTGTCCCTTGGAACACACAGACACACAGTGGAGAGATGCTGCCCATCCCTGTCCACAGCACTTTCTCCATTACATCAGCACTTGCCCCACTCTGCCCCTTTAGTGAATTTAAGCTAAAACCCGCTCCGCTTGTTACTCATCTCCTACAAAGTAACCATCTCACCTTCATGTAAACCAAGAGGGTCCCAAGAAACACGATTTCATCCACCTGACAACTAGGACGGTAAGAACTGTACTGGTTTAGATTCCATTTGAAGGATGTTCTTTCAGAGTACATGGCTCGTGTACAGTGTATGGACTAAATACTCTAGGCTATTCATATTAATATGGAAATTCCATATTTTCTTTCAGCTAGTTCTCTTTGACAGAACTCTCTGGCTCTGCTACATGCCTGCAGTACTTCCCCCTCCAAAAGTTTAAAAAGTCATCCACAATCAGCCCAATCGGTGTCATTTTACAGTTTTCATTTCTGATGGGTCAGTGGCAGGCATCACAAATGATGGTAAACCCTAAGCTAGGAAACTATCCATACACCCAACTGGAGTCCCATGCGCCGGCTTTCCTGTAGGAAAGCAACACCGACTTAATGTGTTATAAATAGCATTTTCAGGATTTGTTCCTGAATAAATATCTCTCCCAACATCACATCTTCTATAGTTCTCAGGCCGTTCCATGACACAATGACCTTCCACCTTTATTCCCTGAACCGTCCCAAACGGCTTTGCAGTCTTATCAAGAGTCAAGTGATACCACACTGGAATTATAAAACCGATAATGGCGCTTCCACACAGAGTCATGAATGATTTCGAAAATTTATAGAAATTTGCTTTCTTCTAAGATTGTATGACTTGAGCTTGTCATGCTGATATATATATATATATATATGTTTAATTCCAATACTAAAAGACTTTTGTGTGTGTGTGTGTCTGTGATTTCAAATCAAGCTTGGTGTACACAGAGACCCAGGCCCAACCAGAAGTAATTTAGTTCTTATCTCAAAAAAAGTAGTCAAAGAAATATGTAATTTAAATATCCATCTCCAGGCAGCCAATGATTGCTTGTAGCATCTAGTAATGGAACCTTAAGATGTTTCCATGGTCTATGTTGACATGATATTAATATAAATAAATGGAACCAAAATTATCTATCTATCTATCTATCTATCTATCTATCTATCTATCTATCTATATCTTTTATTTCATTTTTCATTAATGTATTGCTTGTTTTTGGTAAAAATCAAATTTAATTTTGACTCACTGTAATTTTCAATCACACACAAGAAGTCACATTATTTTTATAAATCACACCCAAGTTAAATTCAGTAGTCAGATATCCACGTATGCATGAACATTCCTTGAATGAGAAATGCAAATATTATATCTGCAAGAAGGTAGAACACATTCTTTAATGGAATAATCTTAATTGAGTCAAGAGAGAAAAAAATTATGAAATTTTATCAGCTGTGAAGATAAGCTGTCGGTTAAGCAATAAAGGATGGTCAAGTGAGCACTGAATTTACGTGTTAAGTAAACCGAGAAATAAAAGTGATAGGGATAAAAAAACGGTAAAGAATAATTAAGTATATCAGAAACAAGGCAAGTGAAAGAGAAGCAATATTTCCACTTTTTAACTTTCCTCATGAAGAAAATTGACACAATAAAATGCCAGAGAATAAATATTTACAAGAAACTTGAGAAAATAAATGCACTCTAAGGGTACAGATTGCATACCTGTCTTAGAGACACAGCGAGTAAAGTGAGTTGGAGTAGAAAGGTTATTTGGCTTACTCATACAAAACACTAGGAAAGTCAGGACAGGAACCTGGGGGCAGGAGCAGATGCAGAGACCACGGAGGGGTACTGCTTACTAGCTTGCTCTCCCTGACTTGCTTAGCCTGTTTTCTTTTCTTCTTTCTTATTTTAGTATTATATTAATTTTTAAACAATTTTTTCTCATTTTACATATCTATCCCAGTTCTCAATCCTTCTCCTCCTCATGTTCTACGCCCCCAGTGCCCAGCCACTCCTCATAGAGTAGGTAAGGCTTCTGAAGTAGAGTCAATAAAGTCTGACATATTGAGGCAGAACTGAGGCCCTCCCCCAATATCTAGGCAGAACAAGATATCTCTCCAAAAAGAATGGTTTCTGAACTATCAATTAAAGCACTAGAGATAAAGCCTGGTTCCACTGTCAGTGGCCCCACACACTGCCCAAATCACACAACTGTCACCCACATTCAGTGGTCCTAGTTTGATCCTATGCAGGTTCCCTTGCTATCAGTCCAGTCAGTGATCTCTCACTAGCTCAGGTCAGCTGTTCCTGTGGGTATCCCCATTATGATCATGACCCATTTGCTCATTATATCACTCCTCCGTCTCTTGAACTGGTTTCCTTAAGTGTGATCCAGTGATTAGTTGTGGTATCTGCATCTGCTCCCATCAGTGGCTGGATGAAGATTCTATGATGTCAATTAAGGTGTCATTAATCTGATTACAGGGGAAGGCCAGTTCAGGCTCCTTTTCAACTATTGCTTAGGGTCTTAGCTGGGGTCATTCTTGTGGGTTCCTGAGAATTTCCCTAGGTCCAGGATTCACAGTAATCCCATAATGGCGCCCTCAATCTCTTTTCTTGCTTTCCCTCTCTGTCCTTCCCCCATCTCAACCATCCCATTCCTTCATGTTCTCCTCCCTCCATTTCTCTCTGCCCCCTTCCCTCCCACCCTCCCAATTTTCTCAGAAGGTCTTGTCTAATTCCCCTTCCAAGGGGAAATCTATGTTGAGAGTTCCAGGACAGCTAGGTTTACACAAAGAAACCTTGTCTTCAAAAACAAAGCAAAACAATCCAACAAACTGAAAAGGAGAAATAAACTTGCTAGGGCTTAGTGGTTAAGATTACTTGTTGCTCTTGCAGAGAACCTGTTTTTGCTTCCCAGCACCCATGTATGGGCTAACACCTGTGGAACTCCCATACCAAAGGATCTGATGCCCTCTTCTGGCCATTGTGAACCCTGAAAGCATTTGGTAAACAGACATACAAACAGTCAAAAGAAAAAGAGAATTTCAAGAGACGGGGTCACAGGATAAACAATATATTGATTTTTCCACCCAAAGAAACAGCACCACCTGGAGCAAAGACTGTTAATTATATGTCTGGAAAAGTTTGGCATAGTATGTGCAAGCAAATAATTAAAGATCACTAAACTGGCATCTTGAAAGACTTCATATTAGACAGATTACACTGAGACAGGATGGGCAGATGAAAAACATAATTCCTGGGTTTGAAACATATTGACCTTCCAAATCCATTTCTTAATAATGATAAAGTTAACACTAGCACAAAACTCTAATGCTCATCATAAGATGTTTCAAGCATGGGTGGTGGTGCATGCCTTTAAACTTAGCCCTTGGAAGACAGAGGCAGGTTGATATCTGGGTTTGAGGACAGCCAACGCTAGACAGAGAAACCCTGCCTGGTAAAATCCAGTATAAATAAATAAATACAATGCCTGAAAAATATGTTTCTGCCTGTTTTCTTATAGAACCGAACAATGGCTGGACCCTTCCTCACTAAATATTAGTTAAGAAAATACCCTCCAGGCTTGCCTACAGCTGAATCTTATGGAGACATTTTCTCAACTGAGGATCCCTCTTCTCTGATGACTCTAGCATGTGTCAATTTGATGTAAAACTACTCAGCACAACTGACATTTCCTCAACTGACACATCACCACATCACTTTTCAATTAGAACTTTTCTTTTCTAACTTATCTCTCCAAAATAGTCCAACACTGTGAATATAACATAAATCATAAATAATTTTAAAATCTCATATTCCTTACAAATTCAAACACGTAAAAATTCCAGTCCCTTTAAATATCCAATCCCTTTAAAAAAATCCCAAATTTCTTTTAGAACTTCCAAGTCTTTCAGCTGTGGGCACCGGTAAAAAATCAAAATTAAGTTAAATAACTCTAAGAGGGAAGAAAAAGGTCACAATCACAATCTGAACAAAGTAAAACCAAAATCCCACAGGGTAGATAATTCCATGTCAGTTGTCTGGTATTCACTCACAATTTCCTGTAATCCTTCAAAGGACTTTGATACCTTCTCCTGCTCTGCTCTTTACAATACACACAATTTATCTTCTAAGATCAGGCAGGTTGTTACTGCTGTTCTTGGTGATAATCCTAAGGTACTGGCACCTCCAAAATTCTGGGGTCTTTAATTGCAAATGGGCTCTACTTTCATCAATAGACTCTCTTTTATTGTCTTCATGGTGCCAAACCTCATTTTCTCTGCATGATACCTTCAATCCTGTGTCTTCTAGTGCTGGCTATACCTTCTTCAACGGCCTCCACAGAACTCTCTCAATGACAAGTCTCAAATGTTTTCCATGATCCCTTCATGCCCTCAAAACCAGTACTACCTGGGTGACTCTTACACTACCAAGTTTGACTGTCAGCAAGAGGTATAAACTTGGTCACCTGTGAAACACAGCTTTCTATGCTGTTTCTCATGAAACACTTCCAAGAAGATTTCATCTTAGTGGTACTTGCCTCTTCTTAACCATGGGTAATTCTTAAGCCCAAGCTAATTTGACCAAAGCATCTTAATTCAAAATAAAAAATGACCTGATACAGATTTTAAACTTCCCTCTGATACTTAACAAGCCAGGTCTCAATCATCTGTATTGCTCCCAATGTTCTTATCTTCCAAACTCCTACAGAATAGCTCACTGATATCCCAATACTCAGTGGATTTACTTTCACAAAGTTTCAAAGTCCTTCCACAATCCTCCCCAAAATAATATGGTCATGTCTGTCACAACAACTCCTTATTCCTTGTACCAACTTCTTTTTAATTAGGGCTTCTATTGCTTCAACAAAACACCAAGACAAAAGACTTTGGCAAGGAATAGGTTTATTTGTCTTATACTCCACAGTGCTGTTCATCATTAAAATAAGCCAGGACAGGAATTCAAATAGGGTAGTGACATGAAAGTAGGGGATGATTCAGAGGCCATGGAGAAGTGCCGTTTACTTACTTGCTCCTCATGTCTTGCCTAGCCTGCTTACTTATAAGACTCAGGACTCATGTTCCATAGGTGGTACCATCCATAATGGGCTAAGCCCTTCCCCATAAAATATTAATTAAGAAAATACCCTACAGGCTTGCCTGTATGGAGGCATTTTATTTATTGAATTTTATTTCTGATATCAAGTAGATTCAAGTAGATATAAAACTTGTCAGTACAACAACTAAGATGGTATATTAATAGAAAAATTAAAGTTTTGGATTAAGATAACTCATAATACACACACACACACACACAGAGTATTCCCTTCTGTGTAGCTAATATATGTTTGATCCAACAAGACAGGTGGGCAGGTATGTTAACAAAACACTGATTTTAAAAATTTATATTTTAATTGTAATCTCAGCATCAAATAAAGTCTGTGCTCACAATAGAAAGATGAAGAATACTTGTTGAACTTTTCTTCCCCAAAGGGAAAATGAAACACACCGTGAAGAACATTTTTCTTTAGCACTCAAGAATGTGAGACAGTTTCTCCTGCCACACTTGGGTCTGAACGTGGCAAAGCTAGAACTCTTACACCCATTGTCACAGCTCTTTCCTCCTGCACTCTTGGTCTAGTAAGAAACCATCCCCTATTACAAAAGAGCAGGAATCATTTGTCATGTTACCTTACACATTGTTGGCTCCTCCCTCCACTCTGTCCTCATATATCAACCTCTGATCCATGATCACATGTATATTTCCACTAACGATTGTCTTTTCCTTTATGCTTTTGACTATGTTTTAAAATATTTCAGAAAAACTCACCTATATTTCTGAATTTCCAGTTTTCAGATTTTTAGAAAAAATCTCAAGTTTCTGTATTAGGTATCAAGTGCATCTCTTCAGTGTGGGGCTTTCTTGTGAGGTCTGTAGACAGGCATTGTGATCACTGAGTTGTAATTGACAGCACTAGGCATTTCTTGAGATCCAGCTTCTTATTAGCAGCAGCAGTTGGTTGTCTTAGGTAAAATACTATCCAACTCAACTCTATCTCCCTTATTTGAACCTGGTCTTCCTTTCACTGGACTGTATTTCCTTGCTATCACAGTAGCTACCAGGTAAAGCAAAATTTTGCGTGTTATACATGATTTCCCTCTCCCCTCACAACCTTTGTTTAGACATTAGAGAATGCTATGCTGTCTTTTAAAGAACTGTAGAGTCTATTGTATTCTTCAGTGATCTCAAATGCAAACTTTTATCCGTCCCTGTACAATAAAAATATCCTGTCAGTTTACTTTCAACATCAGACCAATTTCTGTATGATTAGTAGCAATCATCTTGTGCTAACACAAACCATAGGCTATTTATGATTGCTTACATTCCTCTTTAGACTCACCACACTCTAAAAATGCAACGCTAATCGTGCTGGCTTTCTTAAGCACACTTATGGTTAAGATGTAAAAACTGTTTGCAGTTGGCTCCTTGCAGCTAGACTTTCCAGAATCTTATTTTTTATTTTTCTTATCTCCGCAAAGCCCCAGACACCCGCCTCTTACAGCTGCCTTTGCTGATCTTATTATAGCATTTATTATCTGAAAGCCAGGTAGGAAATCTTGTCTACTTATCAAATCACTAGCTCTCTGATCTTTGCTGTCATTCTAATTAGTACAAAGTCCTGCTGTTAAATTCATATCAGTGATTTTTTTTATAAAATTTACAGCTGGATCTCTCCCAAACTTGTGATTTGTGTGTGTGTGCATGTGTTTCACTAGATCTACCCCCTTCATGTTACTAAATCCTAAACATTCAAGAGCTTATTTTAGCTACTATCACTTCATAAAATATACCCATTTAAATATTATTCTAACAATACCTTATAATATCTGAATACAAAATGAAAAATACATTTTATTAATGTTCATGTACTTTTAGATGCATTATAGAATAACTTAATTATTATACTGAGGGTTTATGAATTTATGTTGCTCGGTATGCACAAAGATTAGATAAGATAGCAATTGCAATACTTTGAACTTGATGCTTGTTGTGTACAACAGATAAGTAAAATATACTTCTGCCTATCTTTTTGGCAGTCCCAAGTATGTAACATGCAGATAATATATTTTTAGAGGTTAGTTTATCTTTTGAGAATAGTAGAATTCTATTTCTCTTGTTTAACTGGGTATCCTTCAGCATTATCAGACCCAATTTAAACTGTGCTAACACTGTGATCATTTAGACCCTAATTTCTGTTAAGAAATGAAGTACACAGAATGAAACAAACAAGGACTCTATAGTCATGGGTATATATTGCATCAATCATTTTATTGATTCATATTTATTAGTTTCTATAATATCTATAGACTTTCCTACCATACACACACACACACACGCGCGCGAGCTATCTGGGTCTCCCTCTGTACACTGTGAATATCTTTTATTACCATTGGTTCATAAAGAAACTGCTTCATTCTAATGCAAAACAAAATATAGCCAGGCTGGAAGAGACATATAGAGAGTAGTCAGAGTCAGGGAGATGCCATGTAGCTGCCAAAGAAGAAGGGCATGCTGGAAACTTACCAGTAGGCCACAGCCTTGTGGGGATACACAGATTACTAAAAATAGTTATTTTAAGATGTAAGAATTACTTAATAAGAAGCCTGAAACTTTGGACAAACAGTGTTGTAATTAATATAGGTTCCATGTGATTATTCAGGTCTGATCAGCAAAGAACAAAAGAGCAGTCTCCTATTACACACACACACAGAGAGAGAGAGAGAGAGAGAGAGAGAGAGACAGAGAGACAGAGAGACAGAGAGAATTTAGAGAAAAACTAGCATAATAAATGTGAACATAAATTTTTCTAAGGTTTGATAATAAACACAACTCTCAAAAGGACATTGTTTTCTTTCAGTTACTATTTCTGTATAAAGTTTAGACACTATCATCTATCCTGAGACATGAGTTTCATGTTTTATCGCAAAGCTTACGCATCTGTTATATATTCTGTTTATAGATAGTGAGACTTGGTCAATTATCAACTTAAATAATTCTGAAGTTAATGAACATTTTAGATTATGATGTTTTTAAATTGGGTTTCATTCCTAACACAATCTCATTGTTTTACTACGTTTCTGTTAGAAGTTTCTATCTGTTAATTTATATTGTGATTGTTTTAGAAATACACACTTAAGTATTTTCAGTTGATTCATTGGTTTAAAATCTAATGGTAAATGGTAATTTAATTTTCTTTAGAATCTCATCTTACTTATGTATGGACCTTCCAATCTATTCTGCAAAATTTTTCTAAGCTCAACTGTCTTTTATTTGATTTTATTATGAGATTTTTGCATATTAACTAGGAGGTTTTCATTTTCATTTGGTTCTATTAAGTAAAACAAATCCAAAGTTCAGTTTGCATATCATTACCAACTTAAAGTACAGATGCAAATATGGGGTACACAAAGATAATGATAACACAATAGCTTCCCAAATACATGTGTTTAAAACTCCAACAAAAATTTTCAGCCTTTATCCTTATATAGAAGCATGGTAGCAAGAGAAGATTTGCCTTGCATCCAGAATCCTTACTACACAATGAATAGAAAACAAACAAAGCCTCTTCCTAAATAGTTCCCGGTGAACAATGCAGTTCTCTATGTTACTTTCTATTTCACAGTGAGAATGTATGGTTTTTATTAGTATGAGGTCATTCATTTCACTTTAGATGTTCATTTATTCATAGCTTCATAATGAAGACATTTAACAAGAGCTGGTGTTTGTATTTAGGAATAATAAAATACCAACATGTGTGTGCAACAGGGTCACTTACAGATATGAAACAGGGTATTTAGAAAAAATTGTATTTTTAGCATGATTTTCTTTCCATCTTCTAAAGAACAAGACACAAAATTTTTCTCTATTACATTTTTGGAATTTCTTTGAATGTATCCTAACTTTCCTGAGCATTCCACTTTGCTACACAAAGAATTACAAGGGAGATGTAATATTCCACTGCCTTCTTGGTACTAGACATGTAAGAAATAGTTGACAGAAACTTAGTATTTTTATTGTTTTTGGCAAATCAGTTTGAGACCAGCATTTTCCTGTGTGATGAACATAATATAGTCTGAAATGTTTTGAAGGCTAAACCAACAGGAATGGCAGTTGTGAGTACTGGCCAGACTATATGGCTTACAGATGCCTTCAGATTTCTTTTTAAACCTGGAAAAGTACCATGGAAGTTGAATAGTAGTCTAAATCATATAACTCTCTTAAGTATATCCACAGCCACCTGAAGCCTTTAAATTTGTGTAATGAATTAGTAAAATAGACAAAGAAAATTGCAAATAGCTCAGGGACCTTAGAGAGTAATATTAGAATCTATTCATTATTTTTTGTTAATTCAAAGAACTTGACTCTGTAGAGTTGTTTTGGGGTATAGCTAAATAAAGCAGAACATGTAGAGAGTTCTTATATCATCCTTGGGAAGCCATCTGCACAACCTCCTCATTGGTGACATCCTGTGTGATGGTGGTTGATTTGTTATAATCAGTCAGCCTGGACAGACAAATCATTGTCACAAGTCACTCTTTATGCTGGAGTATTGGAGTATCTTCTTTCTTTTTTATACGAATATATATATATATATATATATATATATACTGTTTCTTCATACTTAATGGTTTTAACTGCTCTAATATTTTTCCCTATTCTATTCTAATATTCCACCCTTCCTAAATCTTCTTCATCAACATCTAACAGTAGTTTTGTCTCAGAGAGTTGTCATAGAGTTAGAAATGTTGCTACATGTATCTTTCTCAGGTTAGTTGTTTCCTTAGTAGGAATTGGCTTGTTGGCTTCATGTTTTCTGTGGATGGATAGCATTTCTTTTACTGCTTAGTCTAACCCAGTTTACTTAAACATTCACTAACTGCAAGGTTTCTTGATTGCCTCCAAGTTTTGGAACTTGCAAGTAAAACTGCTACAAACATTCATGTGGACATCAGTTTTTGGTTTATCTGAGAAGAAATCAAGAAGCATTATGACTTGATATTATGGTAAGAGTGTTTAGATCTGTCAGCAACTGCCAGTCGTCTAAAGTGAGTGCACCGTTGGCATTCCCTCGCCAATTAATCAGTGTTTCTTTTGCTTCGCCTCACCGCCAATATCTGTGCTGTCACTTCTCTGGGATTTAGCCATTCTAAAAGGTGGGAAATGATATGACTTGGTTTTAATTTGCCGTTCTGTAATGACATATATGATGTGAGGTGGACAATATTTGTCAGGCTTCCTTTCCATCTGTACAGCTCTTCCGTGATGTCTACTCAAATTTGTTACCTCCCGTTTAGTCAGGTTATTTTCTTTCTTCTTGTTTGGTTAACTGCTTGTGTATTTTGTATAACACTAATTATCAAATGTGTCCTTAACAATTAGTCTCTCTTACTGGGAACTGTCACTTTGATATTATCTGTAGAGAAGTGATTCTTAATTTTAATGAAGTTTCACATCACGGCGCTATTTTATTCTTTATGTCCCATGCACTGTTCTTGTGTATCTAAAAAATAAAGAAAGTTCACACTTTCAAGGCTTTCTGGGATCTCTATAGTTTTGCATTGAGATCTATAATTAATTGGGATATAAAATTTTGTTAAATGGGTAAAAATCAGTTTATATATTTAGTTTTGGATATGCTTATAAATTATCAGGTGTTACATAATATTTGTGATAAATAATGTATTTGCTCTGTTTCATGGTTTTGCTGCTTTGCCAGGTTCTGTTGAATTCACTGCAGGTGTTTGATTCCGGGATTTCTATTATACCCTTTATTTCTTTTCAATTCTTTTACACACTGTAACAAATATTCAGTATTGTAGCTTATACAAAGTTAGAAAACAAAAAACCCAGGATAGCCAAAACAATCCTGTACAATAAAGGTACTTCCGGTGGCACTACCATCCCTGACTTCAGAGTCTATTACAGAGCTACAGTAATGAAAACAGC
Organism: Neodon shergylaensis; assembly: GCA_025134845.1. Classification (NCBI taxonomy): domain Eukaryota; kingdom Metazoa; phylum Chordata; class Mammalia; order Rodentia; family Cricetidae; genus Neodon; species Neodon shergylaensis. The sequence goes on from JABTXL010005752.1 coordinate 10,251,756, forward strand.
TTGGTATTGGCATAAAAACATAGATGTTGACCAATGGAATACAGTAGAAGACCCGGATTTTAACCCGCAAACCTATGAACACCTGATTTTCGACAAAGAAGCTAAAAGTATACAATGGAAGAAAAAAAGCATCTTCAACAAACGGTGCTGGCATAACTGGATGTCAACCTGTAAAAGAATGAAAATAGATCCATATCTATCACCATGCACAAAACTCAAGTCCAAATGGATTAAAGACCTCAATATCAATCTAAACTCACTGAATCCGATAGAAGAGAAAGTGGGAAGTACTCTACAACAGATGGGCACAGTCGATCGCTTCCTACGTATAACCCCAGTAGCACAGACATTAAGGGCAGCATTGAATAAATAGGACCTCCTAAAACTGAGAAGCTTTTGTAAAGCAAAGGACACTGTCATTAAGACAAAAAGGCAACCTACTGACTGAGAGAAGATCTTCACCAACCCCGCAACAGACAAAGGTCTGATTTCCACAATATATAAAGAACTCAAGAAACTAGACTTTAAAATGCTAATTAACCCAATTAAAAAATGGGGCACTGATTTGAACAGAGAATTCTCAACAGAAGTAGTTCAAATGGCCAAAAGACACTTAAGATTGTGTTCAACCTCCTTAGCGATCAGGGAAATGCAAATCAAAACAACTTTGAGATACCATCTTACACCTGTCAGAATGGCTAAAATAAAAAAACACCAATGGTAGCTTTTGCTGGAGAGGTTGTGGAGGAAGGGGTACCCTCAGCCATTGCTGGTGGGAATGCAAACTTGTGCAACCACTTTGGAAAGCAGTGTGGCGGCTTCTCAGGAAATTCAGGATCAACCTACCCCAGAATCCAGCAATACCACTCTTGGGAATATACCCAAGAGATGCCCAATCATACTACAAAAGCATTTGTTCAACTATATTCATAGCAGCATTATTTGTAATAGCCAGAATCTGGAAACAACCTAGATGCCCCTCAATAGAAGAATGGATGAAGAAAGTATGGAATATATACACATTAGAGTACTACTCAGCAGTAAACAACAATGACATCTTGAATTTTGCATGCAAATGGATGGAAATAGAAAACACTATCCTGAGTGAGGTAATACAGACCCAAAAAGATGAATATGGTATGTACTGACTCATAAGTGGATTCTAACCATAAATAAAGGACATTGAGCCTATAATATGAGATCCTAGAGAAGCTAAATAAGAAGGTGATCCCAAAGAAAAACAAAGTTATCCTCAAAGAAGTCACACCATTCCCAGTGTGTTTCTTTGGTTCCTACATGTAGACCTAGCTGTGAATTCTCCGTCATTCCTGTTACCATACCTTTGCTTAACCATCCTGAACTCTAAACCTCTGAAAATGCAAGCCTACTAAAAGACTTTCTTTTATAGTTTGCTTTGATTAAGGCTTTTAATCACGGCTATAGTAAAATAACCAAGACAAATATTATGAATGTTCTCTTTGTCTGCTAATGATTTATTTAATATATGTGTCTTTTCCTGTAATATCTTCATCATAACACCCCTAGTTAATTTCTCTCTTTTTAGAATAAATCATTTGCTTCATGTACCACCCTGTTCATTTCTATTCTTAGATTTTATTTTCTGTATTGTTCTAAGTCTTCCACCACTTATATAACATAATTCTCAGCTTATTTAATTTAAATTATACAAGACTTTTCTTTATATATTTAATTTTAGTCTTATTGGTTGTTTAGTTCAAGATTTTTATTAATGTGTGTGTTAGCTATTGTAACAAATAATATTATTGTTTACAGAAGATTCACTTTCTCAAATTCACTGGTATAATCCACTTCAGTCTATGCTTGAGAATGCCAAGTCAATCAATGGGTTTGAGAGGATACAATACATTTGGAGTTTATATATGGTAAAATTATTTTTAAAGTCTTTTATATATGGGTATATGTATATATTTTACTTTTAGCTTCTACAGTTTTAACTCTCCATGTCCTCTTTAGTATTAATTTTATTTTCATACCTCACACTTGCTCATTAAAATGAATATAACCCCAAACTCTTCCATAAAATCTCAAAATCTACAAAGCTAAATTTACTGTACATAACTTTATATCCTACTCTGTGATATATAATGAATGTCTTATCTCCTGTTTTTCTTATGTTTGCATTTTCACTTCTAGTTGATTTAATTTTTTTACCAGTAAAACATCATAAGTAATTATCACACAATATCTAAAATTAAAGAATGCTTTTATTGAAGTGTACAGTATCTATAGATTTTTTTGACAAAGTTCTTACAAATGACAAAATTCTGTTTTTCAGTTATCCATGTGTACCCAGCATAAGAAGAGACCAAGTCTGACTAGAAGAGCAGAATGAAAGTGAGTCTCACAAGAGCCTGTGACTGGTTTGCCCCTGACTCAGGCAATAATCAATTATGAGAAAAGCAGTCAGTTTGTTTGTACCTCCACTTCCTCATCTTAAAAGAAATAAGCATTTTTCTCACAAAACTTTCAAAAATATCTTCTTGTTTCTATAATTTTGCATTCTATTGTATTAGTATGCACTATTTCTTTCCTCTAGAGCAACAAAGGAAGAAGGCATAGCAGAGGGCTGGAGAACTGCTTCCCCTTTCCATTGATGAAGTTGATACTTCTAATCTTGACAGATTATAGATGTCTCCAGCAGGAAATTACAACATGTACTTTCCATTTCCTTAGATGTATCTGAGATCACTACTCTATATTTTTTTTATATTTTGGCATATCTGTCACATGTCCTGATGATGTGGGATTCCCTTCTGTATGCCATGATTAACATTTATTAATAAAAAAAACCTGCTTTGGGCCTATAGTAGGGCAGGACAGAGCTAGTCATGAAAAACTTAACTGAATGCTGGAAGAAAGATGGTGGAGTCAGGAGAAGCCATGTAACCCCACCTGAGACAGACAGTGGTCGAAACCTTGCCAGTAAGCTATAGCCATGTGGCAATACACAGATTGGTAGAAATGGGTTAAATTAAGATGTAAGAGTTAGCCAATACGAAACAGTGATTGAATTAATACAGTTTCTGTGTGGTTAATTCCGGGGATGAGCAGCCAGGCACAAACAGCGGCCTCCTACAACATCCAGAAACTTTACCATCTCTTCCTCTAGGACCTGTTATCTTGTTCACATGCACATAATTCTGCCTAATTCCCATCTTCAGGATAACTCCCAAGCCTGGCATCTCTTGCCATGTTCACAAATTTAGGAAATTCTTTTCTTAAAACTTGTATTAAGAGCCTTGTTGTCATCCCCAAAAGTACATCGTGTTTTCCTTCTTATCACTTATACTAAAATGATGGTAAGTATTATTTTGTTGTCAATACTAAATTGAAGACTGTGACTCAGTCTCTATGTTTTTGCTAAGTGCTCTCTATTCCCTTTACAATATAGTCCCTTTGTATATAGTCAAAATTGAATAAACACCATAAAATTGACAAAAAAAAAACCCAAAAAGTATTACTTCTAATTCCATTGCTGTACAAATAAAACGTTAGTTCTTAAAACATGCTAGGGTAGACAAAATCATATTTCAGAAGAGTAGTTTTCTCAAGGAACTTAAAGTATTAAGTATAAAATAAAGAAAAACAAACCTCTAAGCTTAAGAAGAAACAGTAACAGTAAGGGTTTATAAAAATAAATCTTTCTCAAACAAAGTTTTCATAAGCCATGTTTAAAAGCATGCCCTCTTTATGCTGAGAGGCAGACTCAAAGGTTATGAACCCCACAATACATTACGTATTTTATAATTGTTCACAGGCAAGTAGAAGCATTTTTAAGCACTGTGGGAGTGCAATAATCCATATGAAATCGGTGCAAAAAGAAAAGGCTCTACAGATAATAAAAGAATACAAAATCCAGAGGAGTGTTATGGATCAGTGGTAACAGATCATAAGCAGAACATTATCAAATATGGAGAAGATTTATCACAGAATTTGTGCAAGCGATATCTTGGTACTGGTGTTTTACTACAATGAATGAATACTGACTAAAATAATTATAGACAGCCTAATGATAATAAGAATATTTAATTCATAAGATTATAAGAAAAAAATGTGAGAACTTAAAGGAAAGATAGAGAGTTTTTAAGTCAACATTGTTACAAGTAAGACAACTGACCTTATAGCAAACCTTAGGTCTGCTAAGCGCACAGAACAACACAGGGAAAAGGGTATGGTATATGGACTCCAGCAAGGATCAAATGTAATGCATCAATGTTAATATTATATACATATATAACAAGTAATTTATTTTTAAGAAATTAGAATATTCAGCTTTAATTTCTAGATAACAATGTGCTGTTTCTTTTGTTGGTATAAACCCTGAGTTAAAGAATATGAAATATGAAAGGTTTATCTTAGTATGATCTTCAAAATCTTTGCTCTCTTCAGATTGAATTCTGCTCGATTGACTGGGTAGCAACAGAAAATACTTGGAAAGCTGATACCGATAAAACTATGGCTTACATGATTTAATTTTATTAATGTGAGTTTATACTATGAGAAAATGTATAAGTGCATGAGATTGAATCATAGATATGAAATAAATTCTCACAATATTTTATTATTCACTCATATGTGTTTGGCTTTAATTAATGAACAGCTTTAGAATAATTTTTCTCAGTTAATTTTTAATAATAGAGTAATTGTTTAATGTTCAATATTATTTAGGTTTTACATTAATCTCATTGAATTCTTTCTGGTATTAATGGAATACAATATTTATTCGTCCGATAATTTGAATATGATGGATACTGTAATTAGTATAATATACAACAAAGGATCTATTTAGAGTCACTAACTAAAGAGACAAATAAGAATATAAATAATTAACTATTTAAGTGGATGTCAACAATTATCTACTATATCAACATTTATTGAAAACATTTTTAGTATAGTCTCAATAAGAGACTATTATAAAAAATAAAAAGGGAACCGAAAAAATTCAAACAGCACTTTCTAGTAGATGTGCAGCAGGATATCCTTGTGACTTCAGTATACATTATCTTAATGATAAAGATGGGGTTTTTATTATTTCCTTTAGGTTCAATTACATAATTATTTTAACTTAATGACAAAGATAGTATTTTCATTATTTTGTCATTATAATATCAATTTACATGAACTTAATGGCAATGAGGGTATTTTCATTTTTTATTTTATTTTTAGAAATTATAAAATAATTATACCATCTCCTCTCCTTGTTACTCTCTCCAAGCTTTCCCAATTAACCCTAATTTCTTTCTTTCAAGTATATGGCCTCTCCTTTCATTGTGTTATATACATATATAGATATTTTTTCTTTCCTTCCCTTTTTTTTCTTTTTCCTTTCCTTTTTTTTTTTTTTGAGACAGCGTCTTTCTGTGTATCATTAACTGTTCTGGAACTTTTATGTAGATCGGACTTGCCCTGAACTCACAGAAATCCTCCTTCCTCTACAACAGGAGTGCTAGAACCATTACAAACTCTTAATACGTTCATTTTATTTTATTATTGAGTTTTTAAAATTAATTATTTAGTTAGGGTTGACAGATATACAAACGGACACATATACATGTGTGTCCATGAGCAAGAGTCTGTGAGTGTGTGCAAGAGGGGAAGTGTGTGTATAAATATTCTCTTCTAGAGTGTGACAGCAAATATAGAGAATTAAACTGATCGATTCTAGAATCACAAATAAATGTCTGTGACAAATGATCAAGGTTAGCATTAATGAAGTCTGAAAATCCATCCTAAATATGGACAGTATCATTCTAGGGTAAGGAATCCTGCCATTAATGCAAGTAAATAAAGGCCTATCCCCAGCATTCAACTCCCTCTCTCTACCTGACTGAGGTTGGTTGTCAATGTCTTTTTCAAATTCTTTCTACCACACTGTCTTTGCCTTGATAGTCTATACCCTTGGACTATAATTAACCTAGTCTTTCATTTTATTCTGAAGTTGTCTTTGCAAGCTATTTCATTGCAGTGATAAGACAAGTAGTTGAGGCATAGTCTATAATTTACCCTTTATTCATCTCACAATTTCTTTTAACAACAATATACTTTTAACTGGTGTCCAGCTGACCCTCTATAGCACCACATAAAATGTCCCTTACCCTTTTGTAACTTCAGAAAAGACATTTACTTTCATTCACCATCTATATCTAGTGCCATAGATCCTGGCATGATAACTGTATCAAGGGGAGTTTGCATTAGTTCAGGCCAACTTTATAGGGTCATGAAGGATTGGGAGAGATGAGGGTCATCATAATGTGGAGTAGTTCGGGTGCAAGCTGGATGCAAAGTAAACATCCTCCCCCAAGCGTTGCTACCGTATTGTTCCTGCCATGATGGATTGCACACTACCTGCATGAGGATGCTTGTGAATATGTGCTTCAACTTTGTTCCAACACCAAGCCCTTGCAATGATGGGTCCAATCCTTGGATTGTAACCTAAAATAAACTTTTTCCCATGAAGTTGCCTTTGTAGTTATTTTGTGGCAATGTGACAGTAACTGATTTTTAAAATTTTATTCACAGTGGCTTTTAATGACCATATAATTTTAACTTGTAGATAGCAAAATTGGTCAAATTTTGTCTTGTCTAATATCATCATCTACTCCAACAACAATTACAAAATGTCATGTGATTAGGTACTCAAACCACGGAAACTTATTTTACATGTCCACATATTGAGAAAACTTGTTCCGTGGTACCATCAGGGTCAGACACTGGTAGGGGTTTTTCTGGATTTCTGGTGGTTGTTTTCTTTCCTGTTATGTATTTGGGAGAGGGGGAAGAGCAACACAAAATTGTTTTTCTTGTTTCTCCATAATATCTCAATAATACTGTCATTCCTCCCTTATTTAGTTAAGAAAGTGGGAGTCTCAAGGCTGTTTGCAGCTGTTTTATGTAATAAAGACTGCTCTATTTCTTCAGAGAAAGTTTATAGTTACTAATAATGCTGCTTGTGGTAATGTGTAGCTTTTGCACGTTAATGAATTCTATTGCTATAGTTCCTTTTGGTATCATGGGGAACCATGTAAAGAAATAAGAGGCAAATTACAGTCAATATAAAAGGAAACAAAAAAAATGAGCCACTCCAGAATGAATACTAGCATCATTAAACTCATCTGACTCTAACTGCTTCTCCCATCCACCTTCTCCAAATCATATCACATTACAGGTTAGGATGCCAATATCGATTTTAGGGAGTGGCTAAAAATACTTATTCCATAACTTAACACAATCTGCCTTTTATGTAATACCTTAGATATCTATTATGATTATTATTTTTGAAGGACATTTGGCTACATACTTCTTTCAGAGCCATTAAAATAATACATTTCTTCATTGCATTGACTAGGTCCTTTATGCCTTTAAATAAAAATGTAGATTATTAGCCATGGAAACTTCAAAAAAGATGAATTAATCGATGATTAATATTTGTTTCTATTAACCCATATGATTGGAGTGATAACTAAGTAACTCAGCCTCAGCATTCTAATTAAATACATAAGAACAAAATAATTAGTGCTACTTTCACATTTCAATCAGTCACATTCTCAGAGCACAAACTTAATGATGCCATAACTTAACTTATAAATGGCATTAAAACACAGGTGCTAAGATTAATAAAGTCATTGGACCAAGAAGAATTTATACTGCTAGCAGAAGGGAGTTAAGGAATTATTTTATCATGTCCTAAAACAACAAAATTATTTAAAATTAATTTATATATAAATACTATTTGTCTAAGATTACACTTTTACGTGGTAAGGGTATATATAATATTAGGTCCATGTTTGTATAATTTAAAAAGAAATACATTTATGAGCCTTGAACTATCATATAAACAGTATTTCCTCCCAGGTGAAACAACTAAAGAGAAAACAAGGCTGTATCAGACCTCATTTTTCTCTTGACATGCTCATGGATAGAAACAGTTACTTTGCCTTAGATAAGAACTCAATAGCTTCATTTGAATAGGAGTCAAAGGTTATCTTTGGGAAGTGTTAAATGTAGGACTTTAAATTATGTCCCTCATGCTGCATTTTTCTTTGCTATTGACAGTTTCTTCTTTTTCTCTGATGGCTTTTTATTGACACAAAGTAATCAAAGTTGACACAGAGTAATCAAAGCCAAAACTCTCCAGCACCAAGTGAAATGACCCTGACCATTTACAGCCTCAGAGAAGACCTTTCCTTTCTTCTGGAATCTATATCAATTGCCCAGATCCTGGTCTGATAATGGTATCAAAGGGAATTGTATTAGTTCCGGCCAACTCTATAGAGCCATGAAGAATTGAGGAAGATGAGGGTCATCAGAACCTAGGGATTTTCTGTCAATAACACCAAGAGAAAGGATCTGCTGAGCAAGGAAAACTCGATCTCAGCAAAGGGAAGAGAAATTCATCCCTTGAGATTAACACATACTCCGAGACTGTCAGCATAGAGCAGCGGTTTGCTAATAATATTTGAGGTACCCATATATTCAAAAAGTACTGTCTGAAAAATATTCTTAAGAAATAATCTCCATTAATACAAGAAGATATCAAAGATGACATATGCAGAAAGAAAAAAACGTTAAATGCTAGCATTTTAACAGAAGCATCAAAATAGATTTACACTAAAAAAACATTTTGTTCTTAATTATATGTCACTCTTGTTCCTCAAGCTAAGCAATCATATTAATAGGCCTTTCTGTAAAACTTCTGTATCTTACAAATATAAGCTTAAAGAAGCACAGAAGAGATCATAGTTCAAATTTGTAAACTTAGTTATGTGCCAAAATTTTATGCAACATTATCAGAAAATTGAGCTAATATATAAAAACATTCTTTGCAAGGAATAAAAATAGTTTATGTATCCAGAAAAGTCTCAATAATCCCTAAAGTAGTGACATGGTGGCATATTTGGTAATAATGTTAGGTAGAAAATTGTAAGACTAAAAGCTAAACTGAATTGCTTGAGGGGCTGGTGAAATGGTTCAGGGTGTAGAGCGCTTGCCACACAAGTGACAGGACTGAGTTCAGCTCACAAGCAATACCTGGGCAGAAGTCGGGTGGAGCCATGAGTGTCCATAGCAATAATGCTGGGTGATAGAGGAAGTATGACTATGTCTGTCAGGGGCTAAAGAGTTTATTGGAATCAGTGATCTCCAGGTTCTGTAAGACCAGTGTCCCCAAAAATATTCGTTAGAGCTACTGAGTCAAGTATCCAGTAATGACTTCCCCAGTCCATATACATACACATTCACAGTTCACACATGAACACAAAACAGCACATAGATAAACATACATCACATATATATACCTACAGTGAAACAAATCTGAATTTCTGAGACTGTGTAGAGACTCATATTTCCACATAGTCTTGTACATGGTGTCAAACGTCCGAATAATAAAGGCCTTGCCATTAAAACAAGAGAGAAAAATTTCAGTTGTTGTCATTGTTCTTTAATGGACTTTGAGAGTAACAGCATATGTCCTGAGATAGCCTGAAATGTTGAAAGGAACTGCATGACTTCCTGATGTGTGTGCTAAGCAAGCATCTGACATCACCGACTGCATTTCTCCAGATGAGATCACCTCACTATAATAAATCCTTTGCCTTTCAACCATTACTATTTGGACTTTCTTCAGTAACAATGATTTCCTTTTTATTATATGCCCAATCATGAAATCATTATAAACACTAAGAAAACAATATGCTATGCTTAAGTACTAACTAGATATAAGAAAATTAACAATTTTATTATATTGCTATAATTATGTAGCATTAAAAATTAAATTTAAAAGGTCCTATCATGATATACAACTATATAGAAAATATTTATCAATAAAGCCAATGTGACTACTAAAGGCTCTACCTTTTCAAATAACATTATATTTAAGCACATAGCATAAGGTACCTGAAGTTAAAAATATAAAGAAATTTTAATAAAAACCACAAATGCATAATTTCACTGATATTTAAGTAAAGATTGTAATCGTATGCAATCCAATACAATTATTTTAAAACAAAAATAGAAGAGTAATTTTATAAGAATTTTCATGTATTTTTTGGTAGCAAGTAGCAGTGAAGAATTTTCACAACTTCTTATTATTCCACTAACAGAGGATTTATGTGGTGATATTTTCTATGTGCTATAGCAAAGAAATATTGACTGAAGATCCGAGTATGACTCTAGCCACACTAATTAACCATCAAGGTCAGGCATCTTTAATCCAAACACTCAGAAGACAGAGGCAGACATATCTCTGGATCTCTGTAAGTTCAAGGCCACCCTGGGCTACTGGAGATTGAATCAGTCTAAAGAAAAAATAAAGCCAAACAATGGTGGCTTACACTTTGAATTCCAGCATTAAGGAGGTGGGGGATGAGGAGTGACATGACTGGGTGCAGAGAGGAGTATAATGCTTGAGGAGACTGGAGCTCAGAATTTAGTCTGAGGTTTAGTAGAAAAAGCATTCAGTCTGAGGATTCGTGGAGATAGGATCTTGCCTCGTGTTGGTCTGAGGTTTTGGTAGAGGTAAAAGCTCTCTCTAGTGACTGGTTTCTTTGCTTTGCTGATCTTTGCAGGTTTTTATTATAAAGAGCAATTAGAATTTGCATTATAGATTTATAATCCCTCATTTGACCTCCAAGGGCACCTACATAAATGTTTTGTGTGTACACAAAACAGGCATGTACATACACCAAATATATAAATGCTAAAAAAAAATTTTAAAAAGTAGCAGGGAACTTTACCCACAAAATAATCTAAAAAGAAAACCTTCAGGATTTATTAGAAGAGTAATGAGTTGTCACTAAAAGAAAATATTGTACAAGAGAATTTACTGTGTTATAAATATGATATGGCAGGGCAGTTTTATTAGAAAATGATGGTCTGAACAATAATGGTACTAACAAACTAATGTCTACGCCTTGTAGAAAGTACCCAAATTAACCAGGAAAATAAATATCAGATGAATTAAGATGGCAGAAAACAGAGTCTGTAAACAATAAATGGAGATAAGTGTAAATTAACCCAAAACTTGTGCAGTCTCACACTCTACTCCTCCAAATCAAATTCCCCAACCTTAACCTAGCACAGCCTTCCTTGCCCTCACTACACCATGTGTCGGGCATAGCACAGAAAATCCTCTCTAACCACTCCTCCTGCCCCCAGTCCCTTGCTTTATCCTACCCAGCATTCAACTCCAATAGGTATTCTCTGGGAACCCACAGTCCATGCCGGTTTAGGAATCAGGGAGAGTAACTGGACATCCTCACTCTCCCTTCCCTAGTCTATGTACAACCCACCAATCTCATTCCAAGCTCTGTAGCAGAATACTTGTGGCCTCTTCTCACTCTCTGTTCTCATTCTCAGGGAACTAAGAAGATCCTGGTGCAACACTTTACTCTCCTCCTGCATGTAGAAGCTCTATCTCCTTATTCCTCTCGTCTACTGCCATTCTTAAATGTCAGCTCCAATACCTAGGAACACATTTTATCCAGAAGACCCAGTGACCACATCTACCTGGAACTCAAAAAATTACTACCAGATACAACACTTTTCTAAGAATCAGAGGGACCAGCAGAATGCAAGGGGGAAAAAGCACCTATTCAACAAAGAAAACACAAGATATCAGCCCTAGAACTACAATCGTTGCAAACCTAGGTCCCTGAGATGCAATTCTCGAAACACAATAACTGCAACGACAATATTTCTCCAGTGTTGCCCAGAAATCTACTATAGAAGGCCCTGATTATTGCAACACAGGTGAAGCATGAGGCAAACCAACATCTATACATTAAACACAAGGAAACCCAAGTCCACAAAAGTATCAGTATTTTAGCTTAAATCATATATAGACCTCACATACCCAAAGGGAAGAAGTCAATACTGCTAATAGGCAAATAATCCATACACAGAGTGAACAGAGAAATGCTGGAGATAAAATAAATTATAAACCAATTGAACTTCACAGATGTTTACAGATCATTTCACCCAAAATATAAAAGAATGTATCTTCTCCGCTTCTTGATGAACCTTCCCCCATAATTTACCATGTACTCTGACACAGAGTCAGTCTCAAGAGAAAGAAGAAAATTGCACCAACACGAGGCTATGGATTAAAGCTGAATAGGCTCAAGAACCTTATGAGCTCGTGGAAATGGAGCAGCTCACCTCTGAGTTAAAAGTTGGTGAAATCTGACATGAGGAAGGAAATGAAAGACTTTCAGAATCGAATGCAACGGAATAGACAACATGGCCAAAGTTACAACACAAAATGAGGGCTGTTCTGACAGGTAACTTCACAATACCAAGTGTGTACATTTAAAACCTTGGAGAAGCCAGGCGGTGGTGGCGCAGGCCTTTAATCCCAGCACTTGGGAGGCAGAGGCAGGCAGATCTCTGTGAGTTCGAGACCAGCCTGGTCTACAAGAGCTAGTTCCAGGACAGGCTCCAAAACCACAGAGAAACCCTGTCTGGAAAAAAATAAATAAATAAATAAAACAAACAAACCTTGGAGATATTAAAACTAGCAACACAGCAGTTCTCCGGAAACTCTAGAACAAAAAGACATCACACCCTAAAAGAATAGATGGCAAAAAGTAAGCAGACATAGGACTGAAATCAATATAATAGAAACAAGCAAACAAACAAACAAAAAAAGAATCAATGAAACAAAGACTTGTTTCTGTGTAAAAATCACTAAGATTGACAAACTCTTATCCAAATTAACTCAATGGAGGAGATACCATATCCTAGTTAACAAAATTAAAAATGAAAAGGGCAACATAACAGCAGACACTGAGAGAATACAGAGAATCATAAAAAATATATTTTAAAAACTTGTACTCAACCATACTGGAAAATCTAAAAGAAATGGATAATTCCTTCAAAACAGATCACTTGCCAAAATTAAATCCAAACTAAACTAGTTTTATGATTCCAACAGACCTATAACTTCAATGAAATAGAAGTTGTAATTAAAAGTCTTCCAACCAAAGAAAGTCCAGGACCAGATGGTTTTAGAACAGAATTCAATGAAAATTTCAAAGAAATGTTAATGCCAATACCTCTGAAATTATTCCACAAAACAGAAACAGAAGGAGCAGTGCACAAGTCTTTCAACAAGTGTCTGGTTATTCTAACGCCCAAGCCATATAAAGAACCCACAAAAATGAGAATTACACATTTTCCTTATGAAAATAGATTAAAAATATTCTCAGTGAAACTCTTGCAAACCAAAATTAAGCACCCAATGAAAAATTATCAGTTTGATCAAGCAGGCTTTATCCTTGAGATGCAGAGAGCCTTCAACATATGTAAACTATACCTGCAGTCTCTATATAAAAATACACAAAATCCATGTGCTCAGCTCATTAAATGCAAAATAGATTTTTTACAAAATTGTTGGTAAAAGATACAGAGATTAAGAATACAAAGGGCATGTTTCCACACAATAAATGTATTTTAGAGCTGGAGAGATGGCTCAGCTCTTAAGAGCATTGCCTGCTCTTCCAAAGGTCCTGAGTTCAATTCCTGGCAAACACATGGTGGCTCACAACCATCTGTAATGAGGTCTGGTGCCCTCTTCTGGCCTGCAGGCATACACACAGACAGAATATTGTATACATAATAAATAAATAAATATTAAAAAAAATAAATGTATTTTAGAGCAAGCCCAGTTAGCATCAACTTAAAAGGAGAGAGACTCAAACAATTGCACTAAAATCAGGAACAATCAAGGTTGTCCACTTCCCATCTACCTATTCATAATAGTACTTATTGTAGTAGCTAAAGCAATAAGGCAACTGAAGGAGATAAAAAGAGATTGAAACAGGAAGAGAAGAAATCGAATTATCTTTATTCATAGATGATATGCTTTGCATAAGTTACTCAAAAAAATACTGAGAGACTCCTAGAGCATGTACACACCTTGTTATAAGAATAACAAGCCATCAGGGGAAACCAAAGTTTCTTTGGGTTTTCATATTGCACCCTTTAGAAGGTCTAGGATCATTAAGTGACAGCTCATGATGGTGACGATGTGGAGTAAGAGAAACGCTCCTCTGTCACTGCTAGGAGTGGAAACTCATACAGCAATTATGGAAATCAGTGGGGCAGTTTCTCAGGAAGATGGGAATCAATATCCCTCAAGAAACAACAATACCACACTTGGGCATATAAGGAAAGGATGCTTCATCTGATCACATTCATTTGCTCAATTACATAAATTGCTGCTCTATTCATAATAGCCACATATTTGAAACAACATACATATCATGTTCCTAAAACCAAAAATAGATAACGAAAATAAGGCACATGTATATAATGAAGTATTATTCAGTCTAAAAAAAAACAAAGAAAATAATGAAATATGGAGGCAAATTGATTGCATAAGTAAAAACAAATCTTGAGTGAGATAGCCCAGATCTAGAAAGCTAAAGATGGTCTATATTCACTTATATGTTATGAGATATTTGTACACTGTGTGAAGATCTATTTGCTGTGATTGGTGTAGTGGAAAGCTGAACATCCAATAGCTATGCCAGAGGTATAGAAGGGATTTCCAAAGAGAGAAAGAAGAAAAAAAGAATCTAGAAACATAGGAGACACAGAGAGGATAAAGGAGATAAAAGATGGAAGGAGGTAATGTCATGTGATAAATTGTAGTTTAATATAAATGAGTTAATCTATAAGAGCTAGTTAGGAACAATCCTAAGCTATAAGCCAAACTTTTCAAATTAATAAAACATCTTGGTGCTGTTTTTTGTGAACTGGAGACCCAATTGAAAGTCCAATTACTCTTATATGTGTATTAGCTATAAAGGAAAAGACAACAAAGCTACAAATCCATAGAAGCATAGAGGTGAGTTAAAGATTAAGGCACTGGGTAGTGGAGAACAGATAGTTCCTCCTAGGGAAGTGGTATAGAATACACAGTTATGGATGGATTGAAGGTGGTAAGAGATTAGAATGGGAGGATCAAGTGTGGAGAAAGAAGGAAGACGTTTACAAAAGAAAGAATATGGGAGAAAATATCTAATAATTAAACAGCATTTGAAAGGTAGTATGGAAAGCTTTCTCACAGATGTACATCTTTGAATCAATATAAATGTAATCATGCAATAATGGGAGAGACAGTGCCACACCTGGCCATTTCCTGTTACCTAGTGAAGTTCTAGAACTGAACATTAAATTATAACAAACTGAGTTTTTGGCTAAATGAGTTCCATTGGAATCCCCAAATGACTGAGGCTGTTGTCAAGATTATAGCTTGTTCTTCACAAACTTATGCTAACATCCAACTGCTAAAGGCAACACTTTACAACTTAATGAACATAGAGAAGTTGGCCATGTGCCTACAATAACACCTTCACCCTCCATGCTAATATCTTTGGTACAGGAAGTTATTGTGAAGATTACCAAAGAGAAAACATGAACACTCACACAGTCACAGATTCTCTGATCTTCACTGGTGTCCTACCTGTAAGATATTATAGTTCGGTGGTGGCACAAATTATGTGGGATTAAACAACCAATATTTTATTTGACTGAAGGCCTATTCCATGGGATAGAACCCATATGTTAGACTGCTTGGCTTCATAAGAACTATAAAAATAACCTAGAAAGCTTTGGTCAAACCAAGCTCTACCCTTCTAAAAAAATTGTAGCAGTAAAATGATTACAAGTAATATTCTGCTTTATTCATAGATCAGTCAACATCTTGCTTAGCCTTCATCACGGAAGGTTCCTCCTGGATCAGATGATAACAAATACAGAAAGCCCAAAGCTGGATGCTATGCAGAAAGTAGGAGACCTTGGAACATTCAGTCCCAAAGGGAGCATCTCAATCAAATCCTTCCTCTCAGGGCTCAGAGAAGTTTGTGGAAGAAAAAAAAATAAGAATGTAACAGCCAAAATGTATGTGGGATATTAAGGAAATAAGGCCTTCAACATCAACAAGAATAACACATGTATGAACTCATAGATTCAGGAAGGATACATGGGTCTGTGTTGTGCATCGCGCCCCTGTGTCTGTGCTCTGGGCTCTGGCACCCAGTTCGTGAGCTTTGGGGAAAGGGGGCTGGAGGTTAAAATACACAGACACACACAGACAAAGAGACAGCGACACGGGTCATCCTTGAATTCCCCAAGAATGCCTCCTTTATTGTGTTCAGGGGCAGATTATATAGAGATAGCCACGCCCCAGCCAAACCCACCAGAAACCACTCTCCTGCCATCAGGAACTCCTGAAGGTCTCGTGCTCAGAGCAGCTGTAGGCACTCAGATCTGGGGATTACAAGAAATTCAGGATCTGGGGTCTCACTGCTCCCAACAGGTCTGCATTGTGTATACCAGAGAGGGTCCTTGAGTTGATAGGAAAAGTGGACACATGCTCCCATCTCTAAACCAGAAGCATTCTCCAGTTGGCAACTTCTTGCATTTGAAATTTTAGTTATCTCCAAAGGAGTATCTCTGGGTAAACAATCTACTCCTAAGTGGAGGCTTCATGCCCAGAAAGAGATGTACAACAGAAAGTGAACTCAAATGCATCTTGGAGGGTTCTTGTTTTATAATGGCATGGCAGGACTCTTCCCTGCTTTTTATTTCTATTTTTATTTTATTCTTTCTTTTTGTCCTAACATCTTTTTGTGTATAAATTATGGCACCAATTTATTGTTTTTGTGGAATTCCTGAATGTAGAAATGATTGGGTCTCTGCTTCACGTACCTCCTCTTGGGCTCTTTTCTGTTTGTTTTGGATATTTGTTTTTTGTCTACTTCTTATGTGTCTGTGTTCTTGTTTTTATTATATTTTATTTTATTATTATTCCATAGAAGCCTATTGTCTAACAAGAAAAAGAAAAGGGGTGGATCCAGAAGGGATGGGTGGTAAGAAGGAGCCAAGAGGGGTTGAGATGTGAAAAATGATAATCATAATATATTATGTAAGAAAAAATATTTTCAATAAAAAGAAACAAAACCTCACCACAAAACCTCCAGGGGCCTTGAAAAACTGACAATTGATTCCTAAAAAAAAATAATGGTTTTCATAGAAAATAATAGAATTATTAATGTCACTATAATATATAATAATAAAGATGATAAAACAGGCATTATTAATTTTATGTGCCCTTGAAGTGCATTCATTTGATTAAGATTACAATACTTTCCAAAAGTCACTGTGAAAGAGGAGAATCTGGTGGTTGTATGCCAACTGCCTCTCATTAGGCTTTTCAAGAAAAGAAAATTTATGTAGAAGTAACCTTGGGAGAGGGTTGAATGGGAGGAAAGAGGCAGGGAGGGGAGCAGAGAAATATGTAGAGCTCAAAAAAATCCTAACAATAAAAAAGCAAAATTCTCTAAATTATGAAGTAAAAGAAGTTGACTTAATGAAAGTGATGTACTTGGATTTGCTCCCTATGATGCACATTCAAGACTGAGGAATATGGTGGTGAGATTTCTTTCATCAGGTATATATGGCTTCATTGTTCATTTTGAAAGAGAATATAAGCCGGATGGTGGTGGCGCACGCCTTTAATCCCAGCACTCAGGAGGCAGAGGCAGGTGGATCTCTGTCAGCTTGAGGCCAGCCTGGTCTACAAAGCTAGTTATAGGACAGGCTCCAAAGCTACAGAGAAACCCTGTCTCAAAAAAACCAAAAAAAAAGAAAGAAAGAAAATAGAAAAGAAAGAATATAAACCCTGTGGTGCATTGTTTGGAGAGACTCTAGTCACTTTCTTTTTATTTTGTTTATATGCCAATTATTACTATTATTGTTTGTTTATTGTACTTGTGATTGAACCTACAACCTTATGCACGCGAGGCAAGAGATCTATCACTTAGCTATACATATATTACTTTTCTAATTTTCAGTTTTATTTAGACAGCGAGACAGCGCCTCACTGTGTAACACATGTAGACTTTGAAACCTTGCTTGCTATTCTATAGACCTGCCAGAGTTAAGGACGTGTACTACTAGATTTACACTTTTGTTCATATTTTGTAGTAATGGACCTCATTTCAACATGACAGACATTGAAAGGAAACTAACAAAAACCAGTAATTACTCTTGATATAAAGCAGAATAATTTCCAAAAGGATATAAATCAGGTGACTAATAAATCTATAAAAGCATAAACTCTTTTATTATCAAAAATAACAATCTAGACCTTGATAAGATGAGAAACAATGCAAAATCATTAGTTTTCTGTTTTAGGCTTAGAAAATTGTCCTGATTTTGTACTTCTGGAGAGAATTAAATAGAGGATGTAAGAAATAATTATTTATTTTCTATTACTCATAGAATTATCCTTACTTTTTACAGTTACAATATTTATTCTATTTTTATTTGACAAAATTACTCTATCATCTATAATATCTTCATGAGTCAAAGTTTCATATCTAACTTATCTTTTATCATAACTAAGGATAACTATAATTATAGCTGTTTAGTCTTCAACTCCATCACCTATGCTCTACAAAGAAACACAATAACCTCGTTGGTTCTCTGGAGTGACCTTTAATATTTCCACCACCCTTTTCTAGGTGGAAATATTGATTTGTTGTTAGGACCTTAGAAGAGTAGACACTGCTTATATCTTCCCCTGGGAAGGAAGTTTACCAACAAATTTTATAGGGAACTTTCTGGTTAATTTATTTGAAGATAGAAGTTACCAGGTTCTATTAACAACAAAATTTATAAATATCCACCTTATTTTGAAAATAAGTCCATTCAAACAAAAGAAACTAACAGTTTTACACATACTTATACAAGAATGCTTATTTCAGCTTTATAATCTTCATTGTTACAATAAAGTCAAAATTTAAATGACTATGTATTTAGCTTGAGTTCTGTCTTTTTTAGAATATTATGTATTTCTTGATAAGAATGCTACCTCTCTGGTTATATTAATCACAAAGAAACAAAAAACATTGTAGAGCATTGTTATTTACAAAAAAAACTTCAAAAGAAAGGGGGAACAAAACACAACAGTGTAAAGAAAAATACAAAAATAGAAAAGAATTGAAAAAAATGAAAGAGATTAATAGGTGAATTTTTATAAATGTAAAATCTATATGTAAATATTTATAGCATTTAAAACAACCATAATCACTATATACAACTTCTTCCAGGAAACCTCTTAAAATAGTAATGAAAATTCAAAGATTATTACTTTCATCACTAAGTACATCTTTTGTAGTAATGTTTTTTAATTATAATAAAAAACTTTGGGTTAAAGTCCTGTAACTGCATAATTGCCAGACTTTTGTTATCAATCTCTCTCATCACCAGCATGTGTCCCAATTACAAAAACGTTTGAAACTAAGCATACAGTGTCATCTCTCGTCTTCAGCTGTTCACTGAGGCATCAAGACACTTCAAATCATAAAAATTAATGACTCTAAATATTTAAGAAAAACAGTCATCTTTAATGAAAATATTACATTTAAAATTATAGGTCATCCCACAAAAGCAGCTAGCATCATCAAAATTTTAAGCACTCACCATTTACTTAAGTTAAAAGCTATTTCAAAATTTAAATGTCTAAATAAATTTAAAATTCTGTTAAGATTTATGAAAATACAGTTTTTGAGGTCACAGTCTATAAACACACAATGTACTATATTCAACCCACCAGAACTTTTAAAAACTCCTAAACCTGATTCAGACCAATTACTTTATCTGTAGTAAAGCTATAAAGTCATTTCCTTGAGAGGGTTAGTGCAGGTCATATTCATACTTATCAAAGTACGTAACCTTGTTACTGCCAGTTCTTGCTCTTGAAGAACGCTGCCATACAGCTAAATTGAAATGAGCCAGTTTCATGCCCATTTTTAAAGTTTTATTCTTCTTTTATTATATGGCAGCTACAATTTTCCCTCCGTCCACTCCTCCCAGTGCCCCTCCACCTCCCTGCTGAACATGGCAAAACATAGAATAGATTTTGCTGTTGGAATGGGGACAGGTGGGCATGGGAACAGAAAAGATCATTTGAGGTCCAGGGATGAAGAGAGAGTGTGCTAAAGACGACTGTAATTAGGGGATATTTGGGGGCAATTTGGAATCCAGTACACTGAAAACTCCTGGAATCTGCAAAGAGTGACTAGCAAAGACTTCTTAAAATGGGGAATGTTAAGCTTGAACCAGTTATCTTTTATAACCTGGGAAAGCATCCCACAATGTGACTGGAACCAAAATCCAGCCACCAAGTCTTCGGTCTGCAATCTATCCTGCCTAGAAGATGTCCTGGGATAACGGTGGCACAGAAATTATGGGAGTGGCCAACAATTACTCATCCAACTTGAGGCTTATGCCACAAAGGAAGCTCAGTCCTGACACTGCTTGGATGACCAGGAACCAGAGGCTGGGCTGTCTAAAGCCAAAGAAGACAACCAAACAGGACTTGAAAAAAGAATTCACTGAAATGTTTACTAATGATATTCTGCTATACTCGTGGAAAAGGGCTGGAAGATTTGTAGGAGTCAAGAACATCAACACCGACAAAAGAATGAACTAATCAGGGCTCATAGAGGATCACAGAGACTGAAGGGACAATCACAGGGCATGTATCTCTACATATACATTTTGGTTGTGTAGCTGGTTGTTCTTGTGGGACACATAACAGTGGGAGTTGGGCTTGTCTCTGATTCTTTTTCCAGTACTTGGGACCTATTCCCTCCTACTCGGTTGCCTCCTCCAGTCTTGATATGTAGGTTTGTGCCTAGTCTTATTAATGCCTGATCTCTAAAATAAGATATTATGAGTTCTAGAATTCTATAAACATTTCATTTAAAAGAATCAGGAAACTACAAGGAACATTTTAAAATATAGCAAGCATTGTAAATGTGATCGATTTTGTCATTTGGTTTGAGTCGTGCACACAATGTGTGCCCTTGTTATGATTTTATGTATCTGCTGAGACAATGGGAGATCATTAATTTAACTTGACATTTTTTGGTATTCCCCATGTAATCCACACTGATTAGGATCTGCAGCATCTGCTTCTAAAAATCCTTCAAGTTCACCTGCGACATAATATTCGATAATTGAAAACAGCATGGAGTCAGCGAAGTTAGACTCATGTCTCTATTCTGCAGCAGATTAATGAGTCATCGTGTTCATTCATTCATTCATTCATCTTCCATTCATATATGCACAAATGATGGCATGATCACATTTTCTGAGAATGGCTTCAGCTTTTGAACAAAGTAGAGTTCTTATCATTATGGCGCTTACATCTTAGTAGTTTAATATGAAATATGAGTAATAGTTCTTACCTCTTGCAATTTTAATGCAATTTAATGAGTTAATTTAGGCACAAAGATTGGGATATCCAAGGAACTGGATGAATATTCATAATCCTTTGATGATTCTTTAGTCTTCTAAAGTGAACGTGAAAATATATCCCTAAAGTTACGCACTATTAGTAGAAACTAACATGGTTATTAGATAACACTTTTTTATTTTATTACTTTGTTTGTTTGTTTGTTTTTGCTTCTTTTCTGGTTAATATTCAATAGAGATAGTGTCACTTCAAAAACAAAATTAAGGTGTTTACGGCCACTGAGAAAGGTAAACATGAAAGATTTATTTTTTTCAGATGGCACTTCCAGTGTTGCATCCTGAATCATTGCTTCAGTATGCTATGGCCCAGTGTTTGCTGATGGGAATGCAGGGCTAGTAAGTTGTATTTCTTTTGTCTGATTATATAGCACTTGTTTTATAGCATATGTCAAAAATAACAAGCGGTCTATTGTGAAAGTAGATTTAAGGTAGACATTAAAAAATGTGACATGATTGAACTTGGTCTGCAAACAAGAGTAGGTAAAATAATGGGCTAAAATTAGACATAACCATATAATGTATCCAAATACATATTGATGAGTTAAGATAATAACATATAATTTGGTTAAATCAGGGTTTTGAGGGGAAAATAAAGGGAAAAATAAGGAAGATCAGCATTGGCAATGAGTCTGATAGATTAGGAGAAACAAGATAGAGATGAAGAAAGAGAAGGTCAATTTTCAGGTACAACTTCTTGAACTTATTTCAGATCTGTCCTGCCTATGGATATTTATACATCAATTCTTTGTATTTTTTGTTTGTTTGTTTTTTTTTTTTTTAAATACAGGGTTTCTCTGTAAGATTGGAGCCTGTCCTGGAACTAGCCCTTGTAGACCAGTCTGGCCTCAAACTCATACAGATCCTCCTGCCTCTGCCTCCCGAGTGCTGAGATTAAAGGCGTGCGCCACCACTGCCCAGCTATTCATCAATTCTTATATGATTTTTAGGTTCCATCACTGAATTATTATCTTATTGAAAAAGAGAGTCCTTGTTTGTTTTTAAATTCAACGACATATGCAATAGTTTACATGAAAGAAGATCCGTGGAAGAACTTGTAAGCACTATTATTGAAACCAAGGAAAGGAGGATAAAATAACCCTGAGTTGAATTTCTTTACAATGTACTCTACCCTTGATCAGCAGTAACGATGGGAACTGTAGACTTGGCTGTAGAATCCCCTGCACCTACAATCTCAACCGTCATGTCAATAACTTTCTAGTTGAAGCACCACCATTAATGATTAATAGTTTCTGAGGTTTGAGCAACTATAGATTTTATGACAAATCTTTCACAGGGTTGAAGAAATGATGAAAAATTACAGGCGTGCAAGGACACTTATTTCACTTTTCTGTTAAAAGAGGAAAGACAGATCAAGTAAATAGTTCCAGTAGAACCTGACTTGGTTTTTACAGCTGTAAATTTGTTTTATTTAATCAAAAAATGTGCATTTTAATTGGAGCAGGAATGCATTTTAAACCACAGCCAAGTGAACCTCTTTTATTCAACTGACATCCATACAGATTCCCAGACCTCTTCAAATTAATATAGTCCTAAATTTAGTCACAAGTAAAAAATACAGAATGAATGTGTCCTGTCTCCCAGACAACATCACGCGTTCATTTCATAGGTCCAGATACAAAGGAATGATAGTGCTTAAAATGGGAAACTGATTGAAATTATCTTTTTGCAAGTAAGAAAAGAATTCACAGCCATTGTTAATTGGAAAGATGGAGAATAATTATTTTGCTACAATAGTAACAATGAACTCAAACTATGTAACATTCTGTCGGTCTCATTCACAAGTACCTTCCTAGATTCAGATTTATTTTTATTTATTGGCATTTACATTTTTCAGATAGAATTTCTCCTTTGTGTATATATTTTCATTGTGTGTTTATGTTGCATTTAAAACAAACAATATGAGAGAAAATGTTTATAATTTTGAACTGCATTTGTCTATCATCAATGAAACTAGAACAGGCTTCACATTCAAAAACAGCTGATTCTTATTCATGTCAACCCTAACGATGAGATGGCAGAAGTGATTTAAAAACAAAATAATGTCACTGACATATTTAAAAGTGACTTTCAACACTAACATGATATATTAGAACTTATGGATTACTATATATATTCAGGTATTTTAAGAATTAATTCATTTACATATATATTTAAGTATTTAATAATAGCTGTTATTTGAAACAAATTATTAAAAGGCATCAATTCACAGTCTTTTTTCTGAAAATCAGGCAGTTCAGAATAATGAAGCATAGGATGAGGGTTTAGGTATAAAAAAACAGACAAATTTTAAAGGAAAGTTCATCTTATTTAAAGATATGTAATATATCGGCATCTACCATGAAAGAGAAAATGATTTTTTAAAACATATTTTTCATGGAATTGTAGAAACAATATCTCCCTTCACTTTGCAGACGCAATTAAGCTTGGATTTAAATGTATTCTCTGACTCTATTGTGACAGCATATTTTCTACAGACCGTCCATCCTTACCTTTGTAGTTAACCTTGAAGCCAACAGATCCAACACTTTCATCCGTTTGAAGATGCAGCCACATTTGACTTCTCATGCTCACTATCAGGTCTGGCACAAAGCTGCCAGTCAGCCTGAGAAAGAGGGTGACAAAAGATGGAGAGATGGATTACTAAAGTACCCTCTGCATGCAAATTATGAGAAAGGTAACCATTACTGCTTTCTATATTGGAAGAAAGCAAAACTTCAAGCTTACAGGGCTGTGTGTGATGTAACGTGAGAGATAAACCACCCAGTTTAGTGATCAAACTTTGTAATTTAAAAATGCCATTTCATATGTTTAACTAGGTTAGATCTTTCATATCCCTGAGGTAAGATTACTAGAGCATCAGAGAGTTTTATGCTTCCTTTTGAACTAAAAAGGGAAAGTAGATCTATGATCTTTAAGCATTTTTATTCCTAATAAAAAATCTATACCATTTTAATCTTCAAGTTCCAGAGAATTTTGTTGCAGATGTTTTGAGAACTATTGAAATGTTTTGCACACACAAATCCCCAAGTGATATACCTTAACTCTGTAATACTCATATTGAATGCATGATGCTTTATATAATTATCCTCATGTTGGGTGTAGTGGATAGTTTTATGTCAACTTGACACAAGCTAAAATCATTTGCAACAGGAAAATGCCTCCAAAAGTTCAGGTTGTAGGCAGTACTATAAGAAATTTTCCTAATCAGGGAATGAAGGGGGATGGTCCAACCCATTGCAGTGGTGCCAACCCTAGGGTGGTGGTCCTGGGTTCTACAAGAGAGCCGGGTGAGCAAGTCATGAGCAACAAGTGAGAAAGCATCACTCTTTCATTGCTTTTGTAATGGCTGCTGCCGCCAGGTCCCTACCCTGTTTGAGTTCCTGCCCTGACTTCCTTTGATGATGAACTATGATATGGAAGAGTAGAGGCAAACATTTCCTCCAAACTTGCTTTTGGTCATGGTTCATCATAGAAATAGTAATCCTAACTAAGAAAATGCATGCCTGTTTACACATGTTCTATTGCTAATGGTGTCATTTAAAGGAACATACTTCTTACCTGATGTAACATAACTGCCTCCACACATGAATGATGCACATTCAGTAATGTGATGTTTTTGAACTATTGGAAAAAATTACTTCGTATTCCCTCTCATATTAAAAATGTATCATATAATTGAACAGAAGCCAAGGGTCAAGAAAGGATGAAATCAAATGAGTAAATCAGACATAGGGAGATGGGCGAAGACTCCATCAAGAATGCAAACTAGGGAAAGTAGTCTTTCTATAGAGTAAATATTTCTGTTTATTGATTTTCAATTTTATACTAAAAAGATAGAGTTTTTTTTTCAAAAGAGAAATAATGAAATTGCCTACTAAATGCTAAAACCACAAACATGGCAACAATATTAGTTCAGGAAAGAAAATGCAGTTTCCTTTCACAAAAAGGATTAGAAAATAAAAAAAAATAGGAGGGGACCATCCTCAGAGAAGATTATAAACACCATCTCCTGCCAGGTCTGTTAACTAATGAAGGCGAGGTTAGCATGGATGATCACTTGCTTGAACAGAATCTGGAAATGACAGCGAGTAGTCCTGCTCTAGAGATGACTATCAAAACCACACAGGTGGAAGTTTAAATACTACATCTTAAGTATAGCAGCATCAACAGTGCCCCTCCTGAGACAGTTTATGAAATTAATCATGGAGGAAGTCAATAAAATATTTTGATATAATTGTGAGTTACATATGCTTAGGAGGAACACTGAGATAAGGAAAGTATTGTGATACATTAGATTGTATTACCTTTCTGCCTGTAAAAGAATTATAAATTTTAGCCGGGCGATGATGGTGCACGCCTTTAATCCCAGCAATCGGGAGGCAGAGGAAGACTGATCTCTGTTAGTTCTAGGCCAGCCTGGTCTACAAGAGCTAGTACCAGGAAAGGCTCCAAAGCTACAGAGAAACCCTGTCTCGAAAAAATTAAAAAAAAATTATAAATTTATGATATAAAATCTTTATCTGTCTTGACACTGCTTACTTGATGCGTGTGTATATATATATATACATATGCACATATATTATATCTAAATGTATACTATCTTAATCTTTAAAGTTTCACACTTTCATTAAAATATTTGAATGCTGTACAAATAATAAAAACACATTGTTAAAATATATTTCTCCCAACTCACATTTAGCAAACTATTTGTCTGTCTGTCTCTCAATCTATCACTCTTAACAATAATATTTCTCATAGGAAATATTATTGAAGTAGCCTTTGTCTTGTGGATTTTCAGTGTGGTATCATAGAATTGTGGTGTGATACTGGCTATGGTGTCTTGAGGTAAGTTTTTTTTTTAAAGATTTATTTATTTATTATGTATACAACATTCTACCTTGATGTATGCCCACACGACAGAGGGCACCAGATCTCAGTACAGATGGTTGTGAGCCACCATGTGGTGGCTGGGAATTGAACTCAGGACCTCTGGAAGACCAGCCAGTGCTCTTAACCGCTGAGCCATTTCTCTTTGGAAATGAGTAAATCTTTACAAGAATGAGAATTCAAACATAGATTCAGAACAGAAAGTAAATTGACTAAGTCTGAAATCTGTGTATGAGCCTAAATATATACAACACTTTTAGTTTTACTATATCCAGCATGCCAACCTTCTATGTTATGGTGGATATTTAAATTGTTTTATTTATTGCATTGCTTTGTGTGTTTGCCAGTTCTGAACTGTGCAAATAGCCAAAGCCTATAAAATGGTATGTTGCCAGTTCACAAACGATACCCATGGAGGGTCAATTGCACCCTTGCTCCTTACTCTCTGACGGATCTTGCATTTCTTGATCTCAGTTCACCCCCAATTAAGGGTACTAACAACTCAAACTAGTGAAACCTACACTTGAAATGAAAACACAAATAACAAACTCCCATGTGTCAGTCACATTAGATTTAGAAAATGATAGAATCATAAATCTCAGGTTTCTCTAGATGAATAGAAAGATTTTTGAAGATTACTAACTTGTATAAAGTTACATGCCAGGAATGGCTTTTGTTCCTGGAGCCACCTGTATGATGTAGAAACAACAAAGAGATAAAAATATTTCTTCCAGTTCCTATGCTGCTTTAAGCCAGACACAGGACTCCATGATTTCCTTTTCAGCTTGTCATAGAACAGGTAGAATTGTATTTTTGTCTGGATCAGGACAAGCTATCTATGTGACATGATTCTATCTGCTCCTTTAACGATAGAGTGAAGTTTAGTTTTCTTTGGTGAAGTCAGCTTAGCAGATTTCCTATTGTGCACATTGCATTCTGGTTTAATACATACTTAATAAGAAAACTGCTTCATTTTTCCTTTATTTTGTGGGGAAGATTCACTGTACTTGTATGTGATTTCATTTTAAATTGTATTTTCTCATCATTTGATCTCTCTCTTAAAACTTATCTTCGCATGCAACTTCAATAGATAATTCTTCTCAAAGGACTTGATTTAAGTTTCAGTTGTCCCAGCAGTTTGAACAATTTTGTCTCCAACTTCCATGCATGACACTAAAGAATGTTTGGGGGCTGAAACAAGATTCTTAGATCATTCATAAAAGGCTCTCAAATGGTTCTTCAAACAATTTTAATGCATGCTTTGAATTCACTGTTTGTGACTAAATGAACTTCAATCTACGTTTATTTATAAGCAGAGTGACCTCAGTGTGCGTCCATGCTGTGCTTTAAACCTCCTGGTTAGTCTCTTTATGCAGAATAAAAGCATAAAAGCTCTACATAAATGCACTCAGAAATCTTCATTATGTTCTGAAATAGAAACTGAAATAAAGGCAGGATATATCAAATATCTATTAGGCTCAATGCCTGATCTTTATATTCACTCAAAGAATTTCAGTTATATCCATTAGAGAACAACAGCATTTATACATCCTAGCAATTTTCTTTGTGGCATGTAAACATGGAACTATTGCTTTTTTTTGAAAATGCATTCAATATTTTATCTTACAAAGCTATGAAAAGTAAGCATATGTTCACTGTGAAGTACCTACAATTCACTAGAGATAGTGGCTGCTGGTAAAATATTTTCTAAAATTCTGGGAACAGCATTTGACAATTACATTTCAGAAAGGATCAAGATCCTGAACGAAAAATATATCATTGGCACATTAATCCAAGAAGAAGTCTAGGGGCTGGAGAGATGGCTCAGAGGTTAAGAGCATTGCCTGCTCTTCCAAAGGTCCTGAGTTCAATTCCCAGCAACCACATGGTGGCTCACAATCATCTGTAATGAGGTCTGGTGCCCTCTTCTGGCCTGCAGGCACACACAGAATATTGTATACATTATAAATAAATAAAATTAAAAAAAAAAAGAAGAAGTCTATAAATGTGGATTTGAAATCATTGCTGACCCTGGGCATCAGAAGTTCTAATTCACTTGCTATTTCAAAGTATAATGATTATCATCATTAAATTTGGTGGAGAAAATTTTGACACATGCATTGTGTTCTTCACCTATGGGTTTTTATACTTGTGAGTTTATTTAAATACTATTTCCATATTTTGTGTTGTTGTCTTTTGTTTCTACTATAGTAAGAAAGCAAGTATTTTTGAATAAAAATAAAAATGAAACTGGCAACTAAAACATTTTAACACATTATTTGTGTGTAATAAATAAACACATAAACAAGCAAGCTCTAGGAAACTAGAATGAAATTGTTGTTTTCCATTGAACTCAACAGTTGTTTTACAGTAGATGGACATAAAAATTAGAGAATGAAGCTCTAGTGAGCAGTTATTTTATAAAGTTAATATTTATGGTTAAAATCAAAATTGCATAGGACTTATTTTTATAGTTTAAGCTAAAATATTCAGAGAACTGAAAGCATATATTTATCATGCTAGAAGGGACTTGGATGACATCATATTAATGAAGTCTTGTCTACAAAAAGTAATTTCTGCAGTGAGCTTTCTTTCTTTCTTTCTTTCCTTCCTTCCTTTCTTCTTTCTCCTTCCTTCCCTCCCTTCCTCACTCTCTGTCTCTCTGTTCCTCCTCCTTCTTCTTCTTTTTCTTTCTTTTGCTTTTTGATGTTGTGATGATTAGAACTTGGTCAATTTATGAATTCTCAAAACTGGGTGTGTATATTTGCATGTGTGTAGGTGCTTGTGTATTTGAACTTGTATACATGATAATGGACTTGGAAGTCTGTAAGGTTAGGTGTTCATATATATATATATATATATATATGTGTGTGTGTGTGTGTGTGTGTGTGTATGTGCATTGATCATGTGCTTTTCTGTGTATGTTTTTAATGTGATTTATACCTTGATATGTGAGTGTGCATGTGTATATGCATATGTATATCAATAGGAGTTTATGTATATGTACTTATGTGCCATATACACTTGTGTAAGAGAATGTTCAAATATATTCATATGTGCATGATATTTGTATGTGTATTTGTGGATTTGTTTGTATGTGCATTTATATATTGAATTATGACTGTCAGTTTGTGAATATACCAGTATTTTTGTGTATATATATATATATATATGCACATATATATTTATACGAAGTAAGCTTCTGTAATCGACAATGTTCCATCAATAGCTGCAGATAATTTAGCAAAATCCCAGTATTAGGAATGAAGATTGCCTCTTTCAAATTATTGATCAGGGGATTTTAAAAAACTCACATCACAGAGGTTGAATTCCTGTCGCTATCACTAAAGACACTGTAACAAGAATTGGAGGACTGGACCTGGCTATGTCTTGAAAGCTTCCTATCCGAGAACTAGCATTCATGGTACAAGAAAGTGGGAAGTGTACATGTTTCCAAAGAAATAAATCAGAGCTACAGCCACAGTGGAAAATACCCAGTATGGCAAAAGTGCAACAGTGCTGGCACTGATATTTTAGTCATGGTCAAGAGTTGTTTAACTGGATTTAGTGTCCACTCAACAGACTGGAAAATGCCCAGTATTGGAAATCTAGCCAACTTCTTGTGGCTCAAGAGGTCATAGATCTTATAGGAGAACCTCCACACACTACTTTTCTAAACGAGCATAATTTCTAGCTGCACTCTAAGTCCTTATTCTTATAAACAAAGATAACTATAGCTCTCATCCCTCATCATAGACATTTATTATCAGAGAAAATCAAGACCATTACAGAAAACTACAGTGAAACAAAATGCCCAGAATAATAAGCCATGAGTGCACAGCCCCAGTACACTGTACCTAAGGCTCAGTGAACATCCTGAAAGAGGGGGAAGGAAGATTTTAAGAGGCAAACAGATGACCAGGAAGTCTGATGTGAATTGGTGTCTCCTAGAAATAGTAGGAAACCTGCATCCATTATACCCTAACAGTATGGCTGTCTAAACTCCATCTAACCAATAACAATACTAATAGACATGTTATCATGGAAGGGGTAAATCTCATGGGCCCCCATCCCTAGACAAGGAACTACAGGCAATTAAGGAACGCTAAGAGTGTAAGATGAAGACTTCCCCAGAGGTAACTCCCTTAATTAGTTATCTAATTCTGAATGGTCTGCCCTGAAATCAAACTCACACAGCATCATTCAACAGAATCAGTAGGTTGTCTTTAAATTTTCATACATTTATACATATATGTAAAAAATTAAGGTAAAAAGGGCAGGGATTTGAGAGGAAGCAGTATATAAGAAAAAAGATACTGGCATGGAGGGGGGAGTGAAAATTATGTAAAGATTTTTAACTAAAGATTAAAAGAAATCAATAAGTTATTCAATCAAAGGGATTTGGTGTTGAAACAGTCTTTTAAATGTAAACTCTGTCAGCCAACTATCCAGTTTCTGTTAAATGTCTTGGTTGTGATCACTGACAAAATTATGTTTCTGTCCATTTTAATAGAGAAAAGAAATTATATTTATCAGATAAATAATTTGTTTTTAAGAAGATTTTTTACTGATGGTAGACAGAGGAAGACAGGACAAAATATTTTTTATATAAATATTTTAAATATTTAAGTTATTTCTCAGGATAAGGAAAATACAGGAAGAGCTGAAGCCCATGCACTGAACAAACCAGGTAAAAATAGAAACAGCATTGTGAAAACAAAAAACTTATAAACATTTATTTCACCCTTCTATAAGTGTTGAATGAAAATCTGGTTTAATGGTATAACTTTTTCCAGATGATTATTCATTGGGAAAATAAGAGCACATCCCACAGTTCTATTTTTTTCTATACAATCTTACATCAGCCAGCTGTACTTATCCGCACTTTATTTAGAATTAGTTGTGAGTCTCTACCATTTACTTGATGACACTGATATCATGGTTACCCCTTATCTACTCTACTTCCTGATCACATTCATTGAGAGCAAGGTATTTAACAACACCCCCAGTCATGGCATCCAATAGAGAGGAAAATAGGATCTTCACTCCACTTTTCTCCCATTCCTGACATCATTTCCTCCTTTGAAGTTCAAAATGGTACCAGGAATTCAAGCCTTTGGAATCAACTATTACAGAGACTTAAGCAGCAAGCACAGAGACAAAGAGTTCCACATCAAGTCCTCTATATATGTATTATAGTTTTCAGCCTAGTATTTTTCATGGAATTCCTGAGTGTTTGTGAAGTAACAGGTTTCTAATTCATGTGCCTGCTCTTGGGACTCTTTTTCTTTCTTTTTTGGGTGTTATTTTGTCCTGGTTCAATATGTTAGGTTTTTTTTATTTACTTTACATTTAATTTGGTCATATTTATTTGTTGTCTCCAGAAGCGTGTTCATTTCTAATGAGAGGCAGAAAGGGAATATATCCTGGGTAAGGGGTATGAACTGGGAGGACTAGAAGGAGGGGAAATTGTGATCAATATATTGTATGGGCAAACAATAAATTTTTAGTAAAAGGGGAACAAAGAAAAATAATGCTGCCAGTGTCTTGTGTATCATTCCAAAGGTACTCTGTACTGTTTGTGGTATAGAGTAGCATGAGTATTGGAAAACACATTGACAGTAAAGGTTTGCAAATAATGATTCACTGTAACAGACATGAAACACTGACTACTTACACCTGAAGCACAGTCCTTGGGTCTCCAACTTCACCCCCATCACCAATAGTCAAGGTGTCATAGCCAATCTCCAGATCAAATTCCTCAAAATTTATTTGGATAACCTACGGACAAATAAAAACAAACACTCTAAATATATTGAACTATATAATAGAAAACAATGGTAAGCAATGGAAGAAGATTTTAATATGACATTATCTAGGAACATCACACCGTGACAGTAGATATTACTATATCGCCACTCCATTTTTGCTTCCTGTCTTTTAACTCCAGTATTAAATTTTCAATGAAATGGCATGATTTCTGTTTATAGAACACGCTTTTGGATTTAAGCATAATTAATGCAAATCCACTTTGGGAAGGCGTTATTCAAAGTTCATGTGGGAGAGAGTGGTTTTCCAGGCACCTCCATGTATTTTTTATAAACTGGACAGGAAAAAAGTTTGCTATTTTCTTAACTAGTACAGCCTAAAAAATGATAGTGCCAAATTTGAATGCCAATGAACAGATTTAAAGTTACAGGTTTATTTTTATGTTTACTTAACTAATAGAATCTCTCAAACGTAGTAAAATGTGCTCTTAAAACTGGAGACATATGATTTTGAATAAAGCAGACAATTTGGAATTGGTTTTTACAAAAACATTTTTGTACACTCATTTTATCCTCATTTTAAAACAAAAATACAGTTACATTGAAATTATTCAACACACTACTGAAAGTCAAGGAATTCTGTGCAGAAAGAGTTGCATAATTGAGGTCCTAAATATAACCGTGACTTCAGCCAATAGTGATGCATAATGGGATATTAATACCGCTGCATAGGGAAACAATTGTTAGAGCTCTCTAACATTTTTTAGAGGAAAGTAAAGAAAATATGTCCTTAGCAATAGTCACAACTATTTGTGATTTTTAAGTGTAAAAGTATAGAAAGTAAAATCTGTCTCTGGCAGTTTTAGCTCTATTATCAAACCATTCAGTGTTTATGATTTTTAGTTTCAAACGTTGTTTTGTGTTGACATTTACTAAAGCTAGCTTTTCAAATTCAAAGCAGCATACAAAAATGTATGAAAAAGTACAGTTTACACCGTCACAATTTTTTAATCATTTTTAAAAGTATTTATTTATTTATTTATTTATTCATTCATTCATTCATTCATTCAACTGTTTGTTTATTTACCTTTTATTTAGCTTCAACTGCTAAAATAAGTGGTTTGAATGATATCAGTTATAGGTCCAGATATTGGAATTTTGGTCCCTTGTTAGTGGAGCTGTTTGGATAGGTTTAAGTGGTACTGCTAGGTTAATATGTTACAGGCATATGCAACAAAAGTTACGTTTGGTTGTTTACTGTTCAGACCTGGCTCAACACATAACTAATATAAGTGTTCTAGATCTACAGTTTACTCTCTCAAACTGTTATCTCTTGTTTATTAGTGCAGATTAGCTCTATATTTATCAGCTGCATTGTTAAGTGTGATAAAATCTCTTTCAAGGAGTTTTGCAACGTTTGAAGCAGGGAACTGTTTTGATATATTCTACAAACTTCACTATTTTGGAAAATGACTTTTCAAGAAACCACAAAGGAAGTATTTGGAAGAATGTTCAGCCCTACCTAAGACTTCAGGTATCATGTTTTTGGTAGGAAATATAGTTCCTTCTGTTTTATTGAGGGCAGCGTGAGTGTTTAGGTTATATCATTCAGGAAACCTGGGAGGATAGTGTAGAATCAAACCTGAAAGGAAGCTGCGTATTGAATAAAAGCAGTAACTGCAATGACAGTTCTCCTTTCTTCTCTAGTGCTCACTATGTTAATGATCATTTACTTGACCTCAAAAGACTGAGAATCAAAAAATGAAAATACACACACAGACACACACACATGCACATACACATCACCTCTACAAGTCTTTGAAAAGGAATTAACTAATGTGTTGCTGCTTAAATTCAAACTCGCTAACATTTTGTGTTTTTTATTGTTTTTTAGTGAGCCAAGATGTGTCAGTATTGAAAGCTTAGCATTACTGGGTCTGATTTTTTATTATAGACTGCTAAATACAAGAAGGTTCAGATTTTCAAAGTTATTATTTCCTGGATTGCCTTCTTAGCTTTTTGTGTTCTGCATGTTTTTCTATTGGAATCTTTGGCTCAAATAGCCTCACACAATTAAGTTTACGAATCACACTGAAGCCCTTTTGCTCTCAATGATTCCAGATTACATGAAACAAGGAGATGACTATCAGTCAGTGAAGTAGCCACCGTGACCTTAGAACAGACAATGACTATGATTACATACAATCCCTTTTCTAGAATCACATCCTGGGTTAACACCAGGAAACTAATGTGCAGGAGGGAAATCATAGTCAGGAAGATACAGACAAAAGAAAGGTGAAAAGCCACAAAAATATCTATGATGCAACCGTTTTCTCCTTGTAAACTTTGAACTGCTTTATCACATCTAGGGACATTGGTTGGGATGAATTACAGTAGGTTTTTGCAGTTCCTTGTTAGATTATGGCATTTTGTAGTGTTTTTTCAGGCTTCTCGGGAAAATCAACATGTATAGAACTAAAGGGAAAGGCATAATGTTGCTGTAAAACCTTGTAAAATAGTATTTTCGTTTAATATAAGAAATGCATAAGGATTAGTTAATATCTATAAAGAGCTTTCTTATGCATTACAGAACTTTAATATATTGGAGTCCATATTGTGGGTTCACAATTTTTTTGTCCTAAATTTTTTTGTTATTTGAGAAACATCTACAGAGGTTTCCTTTTGTAGATCTATCAGTGATAAACTATTTAATATTCTAGCATCAAGAAAAATTTTCATTTATTTTTCATTCATTCTTGCTGAAAAATGCTTCCAATTATATATTTTAGTTATTTATTTTATAAATGTTCTACAGATATTTCTCTATTGGGACATAACTTTTAATGCTAGCTTAATAAGTCCAATGATGAGATATTAACATCTGTTTTTAATTTTTGCTTATTTCTTTGGCTATTTTTACAAACTCTTTTTCTCTGTTGTATTTGTTTACCTCCTTTAAGACATTCTTGATGAGATAGGTGTTTTTCTGCATGGTATGAATATAGACCACAATAAATTATAAATCACTGATTCTTGATAAATTTTCAGTGTGAGTTATCATTTTATCTTTTAATTTTATTGTGTATGAGTAATCCTTAAAGCAGGATAGGCTGTTTGTAAGGACATGGAGGATTTTAAGGAACTTTTTGCTTGCTG
Source organism: Neodon shergylaensis (assembly GCA_025134845.1). Taxonomy (NCBI): domain Eukaryota; kingdom Metazoa; phylum Chordata; class Mammalia; order Rodentia; family Cricetidae; genus Neodon; species Neodon shergylaensis. The sequence goes on from JABTXL010005752.1 coordinate 10,286,957, forward strand.
AGTAGCTAATTAGAGCACTGGGTTCAAATGCAAGACTTCTAGGGCTGATTGAAAACAAGATGTCTAACTCGGACTCTGAGCTCACCACAAAGTGCTCCTGACATCCTGGCAGCGGGCCACCTGTTAACACCTAGCTCTGTGGTATATCAGGAAGCAGAAAAGTCAACTGCTTCAGGGAGGGCTTTGAGAAAGGGGGGCCTGCTTGACAAAACTTGGGGCTGCTTGACATAACCACTTTGGGGAGGGGGCTTGTTAGAGGTAAGGCACACCTGCTGTTATGTAAGACTAACTCCTTTGACCCAAAATGAACCTGGCTTTCAGTTTTTGCCTATATAATGTCAAGCCCAAATGATGAGGGGGCTCTGCTCCTTACTTCGCTGTCACAAGTAGTGGACGAGACCTCAGCCTGGCTGAACAGAGCTCCGAATAAACCTTGCCTTTGATTCTGGTTGACTGGATCCTGGTGGTCTCTCTGGGGGTTGTAACTTGGGCACAACACTGGTATACATGTGTATAGTCAAGTGTTTTCTTCATTGGTTGAATCCTGTATGGCATGGAACTCACAAGGTAGACCAGGCTGATGTCAAACTCAGAGGTATGCCTGCTTCTTCCTCCTGAGGGCACTGGCATCTGATGCTTTCTCATCAACATGGAGTATATAGGCACACATACATTCCTTTTGTAATAAATTGCCCTGTGTATCCTTTTATGCATTTGTGACTTTCATTAACTTAGGAAAGCTAATCCTCTTTTCTTCCTCCATCACCCCTCTAGAATCAAAATTGACGTAGTTTGATTTTTGCTTTCTATATCTCTTCAACCATCTTCTGTAATTTCCATTAACTTACTTTTATCTAGTAATTGCATAATTTTTTAGTTCTATCTTGGTTCATTAATTCCTTCTTTATTAGCATATTCATTGAATTATTTAAATTCACGTATGCTCTTTGGTTTTTTTTTTTTCCTCCTGGCCACTGGAGGCATGGGCTGGACTGTTAAATTAGCATGTGGAGACAAATGTGAATCCAAGGGTTTCCTGTCTGGCAGTAATACTGGAATTAAAAACATGGAATTTGACAGTGCTGGAGTTTATATCTTAGCAGCTTCACATTACTTTGCTAGTCAAATCTAAATTTTCAATGATTACTAACACATTCCAGGATACACAGAAAGGTACTTTCCGTTAAAATTTTTACGGAAAATGCATTGACGATCTCAGGAAGTCATAACAGAGCCCTCAAACTCTGGAGTCTCTCCAACGAAGTCTGCACGAAGACAGTATTTTGAGTTTCCAGCGGTGATGATATTGTCTGCACCCTTCAATGAGTAATTTGTGAATATTTTAGCAAGAAAATTCATTTGTAGAACACCTGACAAAAGAGAATGGTTAACGATGTAACGCTATTGGGGATGGCCACTGCTCCGGACTTAAGCTTAGAGAGGAATGGCATGTGGAACTGCTCCTGTGATGATTTTCTGAGTGTCATTGGTATCTCAACAAATTCTGTCAAACAGACAGACATTCAGTATGTCTATGTCCAAATGCAGTTCTAATTATAGAAGAGCACTCTCCCATCAGAAGGACAGTTACATACCATCAGGATCAGCTGTGAGGTCTATAGAACATTCATGCCCACCATCAAGGACTCATGCAGTGATCAACTGGGCACTAAAGGGTTGAGGAAGCCTCACGGTTAGAGTTCTCTGACTTGTAGCACATACAATCTATTTCTTTTCAAATACTGCTTATGCTCGTAGGTATCGTTGGCAGATAACCCTCAGTCCTGATGCTTTCAAACTTTTGATTTCTCCATAATAACCTAGGTCTTTTCATTATATGGAGTGTCCAAGGGCAGAGGTTTTTCACAAGGTATCTATTGCATTGCTTCAGTGTAGCCCATCAAGTGTTCCCGAACACTTTAACAATTGAAGTTGTGTACATCATTCTGCTTCAGAGATGGTTGGTCTCAAACCAAATGCAATATCATAGCTGTGGATTAACCTTGCATGACAATAGTGTCAGTCCCTTCACACAAGTAGGTATCTAGATTATTAGGGTCCTGAAACTGATGTGATTATTGTCGATATGATGGGAGGAATAATATGTTAAGACAGGGTTATAAAAGGATATCTGAGTTTTCAAAGTAAATTAAAAAACTTGTGTGTGCTGAACTGACTTTACCTGACTATATGGATGAGAGTTAATAGAATATGTAGTTTGAAGACAAAAGCTATATAGTGAAATATGTAGTGTCAAGAAACAGGTGCTTTGTCAGACAGTGCAATCCCAGCATTTGAAAGGCAGAGGCAGGTGGATCTCTTTGAATTTGAGGCCAGCCTGGACTACAAGGTGGGTTCCAAAACAAGATCCAAAGCTACACAGAGAAACTGTGTCTCAAAAAAAGCAAGCAAGCAAGAAAGAGAAAGAAAACGATGTTTTATCAACAGGCTTTGTGTCTGTATATCCCTGGAGAATGCTTTATCATAGAGCTATGCCTTATTATTGAAATAGAAACTCTTCAAACAAAGGTAATAAAGACTTAATTTAAAGGAATTTCTTTTAGGATGTAATTTATCTCTATTTATTCAAATAATCAACAAATTTTAACCACAAATGTTCAGTTTGCCTTATGTCAAAATATATTTGCTAAATACTTCACACTGTTTTTCATTTGGCTAGACAAGTGCTACAAATTTTGGAGCACTGTGCCTCTAAAACACTTCATATCTAATAAAATACATTAGGGGCTGAAGATATAGCTCAAAGACTAAGAACATATGCCATTCTAGCAGAGAAGGGGTGTTCAGATCTAGGCAAAGAAGGCTCATGAGTGCCTGTAACTGCAACTCCAGTGGATCCAATGTGCCCTTCTGAGCATCTCACATACACAAGCACAAACACACATACATACATGCACACACACACTCTCACACACAAATAGGCACACAAATACACACATACACATATTAATAAAATGTATTTTTAGGTCAGGTATATGTCTTATTTTAATAATTCCTGAAATGCAATAATCTGTAAGTATTTACATATTAATTATTTTTCAAAAAATAAAGTGCCTAAATTAGCATAAGCTATTTATCTTCCATCTAAAGTCTAGATTTTTACTCAGTATGAAAGCGGTTGAAAATTCTCAATATTTCTCTAGCAGCTGTCCCATCTAGGGGACATTTTGTACTTATGCAATTAGTACAGCATTTGAATTAGCCTTTGATAGTGTTTAACTCAACAAATTAATGATGCTTTAACACTAATATCAAGCTATCCTCATTAGCGAGACAGGATAATATAGTGAAGGGCACAGGAAATGCCTGAGGTTAAGTTCCATCTCCACTGTAGAATGTTCTACAAAGTTAGAAACATAAAACAGTGTTTATACATGATACTTTCTGAATCATGATACTCTGGAATTGGAAGATAGCACACAAGGCAGGGAGTAAGCAATAGACATTCAATAAGTGACAGCCATTGTTTGGCAAGGTTACTTAGGCCTCTTCAGGTAGATGCTCACATGTGCTTGTAATGCACCTTGAGAAGTACAACTCTTTTTTTTTTATAGCCTTCAGTGTGATTTCTGGGAAGAGCTTTTCCTTGATCTTTTCAACAGCTAAGAGTGCTTCTTTTCTTTTAGTACTTTCCTCCGTTATGTGTGCTTCAAAATAAAAACAGATCACTGTAATATCAATAACTTCTTTGATTACTAGTTAAATTAATCTAGAATCTATATTTAATTGAGAACACGAAAAAAATATAATTGAGGTATGCAAATAAAACTGATATCTAAACAAGTTTCTGGATATATTTTTCAGACATTGTCATCTAAGCCTAGTGGAGAAGACTAAACTTTAATATGCTGATGTAATGTCCACTGTATAGTGCTCTCTAAGGGGGACTTGACAGTTATCTCTTTTGGAAACATGTGAAAAGTGTCTGCTCCACAGGAAGAATAAAAGAAAAGTTTTCTCAGGAATAAAACCCCAGTCACAGCAAAGCAAAGAGGAAATGTGAATGAACTAGGTGTCTTAGGGTTTTTCTTGCTGTGGCAATACCATATACAAAAACATCCTGGGGCTGGAGAGATGGTTCAGCGGTTAAGAGCATTGTCTGCTCTTCCAAAAGTCCTGAGTTCAATTCTCAGCAACCACATGGTGGCTCACAACCATCTGTAATGAGGTCTGGTGCCCTCTTCTGGCCTTCAGGTATACACGCAGAAAGAATATTGTATACATAATAAAAAAAAAAAAACCATCCTGGGGAGAAGGGAAGTTTTCATCCAAGGATGGCACTGCAGGTACTGATACAGAGTGTACGGAGTAGTGATGCTTACTGGATTGTTTCCCCATGAACTGGTCATCCTGCTTTTAGATACCATGCAGGACAGACCACCTGTCCAGCTCATCCAGGTCAATCATTAGTCAAGAAATGGCCAAACACTTACCTACAGGACAACACAGTGGGAGAAATTCCTTAAATGAGAATCTTTTTTTTTTAAATGACACTAGCATGGCTCAAACTGACATAAAACTTGCCAGCGCACTGGGGACAAATATTTCTGGGTCTTGCTCTTTTTTTGGTCCATTCACAAACAAGCTTCATCTGGGTTTAAGTGGCAACAGGACAGAGGAAGGGACCTTAAAGACTCATGCTGTGTTATGCAATATAGGAATGGGACAGAGTAGACATTCTCAAGATGCTTTTTATTTCAAATAAAGATGTGGTAAAAGCCATGTTTTTCTCCTGTTGTATTTTCACACAACGAAAAAAAATATATGCTGTGGAAAGGCCAATGTAGAAATCTTTGCTTCAAAAGATTATTTTGTCAAATATTATTATTTAAATAGCAAACTAATATCATATCATAACAGTATAGTGCTAAAATTGATAAATTAAATACATGGAAGTAATTAATATACTTTCTAAATCATTGGCTTTAAAAAATGAATAATATCACACCACCTTGTGAAATATATTGACGAAGAATATAAATGACTTAAAGTATGATGTATGCAGATCTATTAATCTATGAATTTCTTGTTTGAAGCAATCATTTTAAAGAGAATAATCTTTTATACTCTCAAAAGATTATATCCTGTAATGCTATACTTAGATATTTTGTTACATAAGATATATCCCAAGGAGCTTGCCTAGACCATTAATAATGAGAAATGCCAGATCAGGGAATTCATAGGTTCATACATTTTGCTTTTGTATCAGGTTAATAGCTTCAATTCTTATAAGGGCTCATATTTTACTGACAAAGGAGAAGAAGAGTCTAGGGACAGAGAAAAATATTGATAGTATGATAAAAACTTTTAGCTTCTTCTTAATTTACAATGCCTTTCCTACCTGGACACAGGTTTTCCTCTGTAGAGGACTGAAGCATGAAACAATGACAGATTGCAAGACACACTACAAGTGCTTCACTGAAGGGACAATATTATATAAAATGAAAATTTCATCAAATATTAAATCTATAGCAGAAAAGTACAAAAGCATTGGCACTTTTCTGTCATTTATCCACAGTCAGCTCCTGCAGGATATAACATAGTATAAACTCACAATACACATTAATGAAAAACTTAAATTATTAAATATTATCAAATATTTTCTGTACATAATATGCTGATCCTTTAAGGATATGGTTTATAACTTTATATAATAAATAATATGTATTTAAAATGATTTGAAACACAGTAGTGTTTAGTCAACAAAATTAATTTATAGGAAAAGACACTTTTTTCTAACATTATTTCTTATTAATAATGGCATAATTCTGACTGGGTGCTATGTCATCTACTCATAGATATAGGTGTACCCATTTTTTAGTATTAATCATCCTCTATTATCTATCTATCTATCTATCTATCTATCTATCTATCTATCTATCTATCTATCTAATCTCTCTCTGCCTGTCTATCTACCTTTTTATATGCCTGCATATACTTTTATATATTTTAATTATTTCCTTTTGTTTCTTTTGACTTATTATTGCAATTATTTTGTTTTCAAGTTAATTTGACAATGTGACAATAAAAAAAAACATTGTCAAAGACATTAGCAATTAAGTTTCATGGGGCGTGCTTACATAGAAAGGAATCATAATAAGTTCTTATTCACTATATATACTTTATAAAGAATTGCATTGCAACATAAACTTGGATTTTTATTTTTGATTAAAATTCTAGTTTTACATTCTTATTATCTGAAAACTTATTATTCAATAACTTACAGAATCAAAAATTAATATATATTTAGCCCTCCATTATTTCAGACTTCCACATTTGCTTTTTTTCTTTTTTTATTGATTATTGTTGAGCGCTACATTTTTCTCTGCTTCCACATTTGAAGTTCAACTATGAAACACCTGAATCTGTACTCCCTATACTCTCTTAATTAATTGCAATAATAGAAGAGAAAAATATGTATACTGCAGTTACACTTTAAAGTCTGTGGAGCTACACAGACATAACATATTTAGAATTTTACAATTTCATATATGTGGCCTAAACAGCTGTGGGTTTTCATATGGGGAAATAGCTTTAAGCAATGTCCCATAGATATTGGGGCATAAGTTATTTATTTTCTGTTGGAATTCTAATTGGAACACCAAAGCAACAAATATGTCGATGATTTTATGCAATTCAAAAGAAGATAGAAGCTAATATTCATTTTGTTTTACTCTCTATGGCTTATCTCATTTTAACTTAAAGTTGCTAACTTAGCAACTAATTTATAATCTTTCAATTTAGACCTATATCATTTTCAAATAGTAAAAAAAACATGTTTTGTGAATACATTGTCTGGATATTTTACAAATATTATAATTATGAGATTCTTCTGATAGATTTGGATGAATAATCAAGATATTTCTCCTGAAACAAATTTTAAAATATCCCTTCAAAATGCAATGACTTGAGATTTCAAAGTGTTTGATACATAAAATGTTATGTAGTAAAAGAACTACTGATGTCAGTGAGAAGGCCATACGGTGTGGGTATTACAAAAGCACCTAAATATTAGAGCAAACCTTGCTTAACTGTTTCTTTGCAAGGGAACACCAGCATGAAGTCTGGATCCAGTAAAGTTTTCACACCAGACAACAACAGTAACAGGAAGAATCTTAGGTCTCTTCACATCTAGTATCTAATATCAAATATCTGTCATCTATCTGTCTGTCTGTCTATCTATATATCATCTATCTACCTATCTACCTACCTACCTACCTACCTACCTACCTACCTACCTACCTACAGACCTATCTATCTACTCCTTTTGGGACCTGCATCTTTATTTAAATAAAGAAGTGTTAGATTCTGCTTTTATTCCACGTAGGGTGTCTTCTTCCAACTGTTACTGTGTACTTCTGTATTCTTTTATTGTTCATTTAAAATCCCAGGTAAAAAAAATCTTGAGAGGAAATCATCTTTTTTAGAGCAGGTTATAGATTGAGATTTTTTTCCATGAAAAAAAAATGCTGTATTTTTCACATACAATTTTGAATTATTATATCACCTTTAATAAAATAAAAAATCACATGGAATCTTTCATTCTAGCTGTTGAAAATTAGAGGTTATCATGGACTAAGCATCTAACAGGAATATATGAAAGCAATCGCAGTTTAAAACAAGAAAAGTGATCAATAATATTTCTGCAGATGTGATCCCATTACAATATTGTCTCAGGTATCATACATTATAGGTGGCTATGTTCTTAGGCCAATGGCTCTGGAAATCAAAGACAATAGTCAATGCCAAGTAAAGAAACAAAATAGCAGTGTAGATGTTGAAGATATGGAGCCTGCGATATTTATCAAAAAAAAAAAATTAAGTCTCAATGAAATTTTGTCTTCAAGGTAAACTTAATATTGTAAGGGGTAATTTCTTTGGAGTTTATTAAACTTCTATTCTTTGGATAATTCCTCACACAGCTTCACTTTTAAGATGCTAAACTGATATAAATCTAATTTTAATAAAATTGCAATGTATGATATTCAACATGCAATTTTAGAATGAATGAATCTAGCAGTGTGTGTGAGGGAGAGAGGGGGAGAGAGAGACAGAAAGAGAGAGAGAGAGAGAGAATTAGAGAGAGAGAATTGGAGAGATAAGTGTTGTGATCCAGCTGCCCTCAGTTCCCCTGATTGACAGAGGAACTTCCTTGTGGTCTGTAATTGACAAGGATGTTTGTTTTCTTTCTGGCCGGTGGGTCTCCACAGAAGCAGTAAAGGTATAAAAGGGTTTAGCTGAGGCAAAATAAAGGCTGCTGTTCTTCCACCTGAAAAGAAGCCTCCATGTTTGATTGTTTTGTCCTATTATAATGTTTATTTTCTCTTATTTTGTTGTACTATTATCCCTCAGAAGCCTGTTTTCTTCTAACAAGAGTCAGAAATGGGATGGATCCAGATGGAGGGGAGATGGTAGAAACTGGGAGAAGTAGAGGGAGTCAAAACCATATCAGGATATATTGCATAAAAAAATATTCCTGAAAGAAAGAAAGAATAAAATTAGATACTCTGAAACTAAATAATTTTAATCCAGAGACTGTTTTAATTTTTTTGTGATTTTATTTATACAAATTACCATCAGATGAATATATATGTCAGATACTATGGATGGAATATTTTCCCTTTAAAGTGAATGTATTGGTTTTGATATAATGAAAAGGTGAGACCAGTAAGATGTAAATGGATCACTAAGGCCTCACTCTTGTGAATGGTAGTGAGATGCTTGAAATGCATTAAGCAGCGGTGAGTTCATTAGCTTTCCACATTCTGTCCATGAGAAGACCGGATGTTCCTACTCTGTGGGGAAAATATAAATTTCTGCCACATTAGAGATAGAGAACTAACCTTGACTTGACAAGGAAGCTATAGATACAGTCATCTTGGACGAGAGATCCTCAATACCTAAGAGAAGGTATATTTTCTTTCTTTATAATTTAACCAGATTCAGGCACTCTGTAAAAGCAGCACAAACTGGAGTAGGACACACACACACACACACACACTAAAAGAAGAAATTAATAAATATACATGAATAGAAGTATCTTTTGAAAAGCATCAATAAGAGTGTTTAAATATTATATGTATCACAATTTATTGGTGTTGTTTATTCACAGTTATTCATACTTCATGAATAAATACAGTATATTAGATCAAAACCAGACGCTGGCAGTTGCTAAGTAAGGTCAATAGTGATCTGCCTCATAAGCAAACCCTTAGCCTTGGTTGTCATGGAAAGCATTCTTCTATAATAGTAGACTGTGACGTCAGTATTACTTCTAAAATGAACATTTCTTCCCATAGGGAATAGGAAGACTCATAATATATAGACAGCAAATGAATGTTGTAGGGCTTCAGAAACTCAGAAAAATTTAAGTTCCATAAGGCCTCTCGCCAAGTTTAAACACTTAGTAAGGCAATGGTGATTTCCCAGCAGAGCTGTCAGCAAGTTGCTCAACGATCTTCAGGGACACACCTCTCATGAGTGCATCCTTACACCCATGCTGGACTGGGCTTTCACAGTTATCTTCAAGTCACTCATGCTTTTGCATGGCCTATGCATTTTTTTTCCTATAGAGAATAAGTGTATTGTCACTTGCCATTATAGGCTAAACTGAAACTATAGGAGTGGAATCAATCCTTTCATAAAAAATATATATATAATAGTCAAAATTATTATTTTCTTTACCCTGGCCATTGGCTTGCTAGTTTCAAAGTTAGTTGATATTCTAAAGGAGAACAGTGGAAATCTGAGTAAAATGAAACATTAGCATATTGCAAGAATGTTAATTATCAGGAATGAATCTACTCGATTTACATTTATATATGTAACAATGAGAGGGAATGACAAATGAATTGCTAATATTTAAGGATGGTGCCTTTCAGAGAGATGTAAAGTGAAGATAAGTACTGCCAATACTGAGAAGGAAGACAAATGTTCAGAACACAATAATTGAGCAAATGAAAGAGAACTTTTCAAAAAGTAAGTACTTTATAACACCAGTGACTCTATAATATGAATGTCTTGCATTACATAAATTTTATTCAAGCATATATTATTATGTTATATACTATAATATTCAAATTCACCATAGGTTATCTTTATTTTTATATTCTCAGTCGTTGTATTTATTTTCATAATGAAATGTGATGGCATCCACCCATTTTTCCTACATCTCCTCTCATAGCTTCCACATCATAGTTCTTTTCCAATTTCATGTTTTATGTTTTTTGTTGTTGTTGTTTTAATAACCTATTACATTACTGCATTCAATGGCAGTTGTCCAAAGTAATGTTATGAGAAAGGAATAGTTTGTTCTGCCCTGGGAACTGCTCAGTGGGAATGCTCTTCCACAATAAAGAGAGACCTGAAGCACACCTTGTCAACCTAGTGGTGTTGCTCCTGCTTCCATGCCATAACCATAATTTAAGACCTTTTACTGAAGACACCACACACTTCAGCTGTAGGAAAAAAAGGAATCAATCTCAAACTGACCAGGAATCTTCTACTATTATGGATTTTTTATACTTGAATGTGTTTTATTCAGCTGCTGATTAAAAAAAAAAAAACAAAAGACGACATTAATGGTTTCATCCAGAGTTATATGCTGTATGTCTTGGTACTAATTCACTAAGCAATATGTAGCATTAGTCCCATATTGGCATGGATATTGCAGGATGGCAGGTTAAATTGATCTCTATAGTAGAGGTGAAGAACATCTTTAATTATATTTCCAGAGGTGACCTTTATAACAAACAAACAACTGGAACCTCTCCTTATATGGCTGGTGTTGTTCATTGATGTTTGTATGTAAGCTCCTTTCCATTGTAACTAACGAGGGAAAATTCAATAAAGTGTTTAAAACAAATGGAGCATTCAATGAAAAAGATAGGTGCTATGGCTGGAGATGAGAAGAGAATAGTAAAGGAATTGCTGTATTAGTATATGCAGTGAGGAAATAGAAAACAAAATGCCAGCATTTTCCTTGTTCTTCTAAATTTCAAGGACAAAGTGGTCCAGATATATTCTTCTTATCTATGTTTATTTTCTCAAAATATTCTTTATTTTCTAATTTCTATCTAGAAACCTCAAAATCAACACACCATTATTATTATTTAAGTACTATAACCTTTATGGCTGCTCATATGGTTTTGTTTTTAGTGAAATATTTAATTTCTGCCTCAATGTGACCTAAATGGTCCCCCTTTTATGTTAGTAAGCACTAATATGACAGCATATTCTACAAATGATCAATCCAAAGTTCCTTAGATGTTTCTTGAACATTATTTTAATAGTTCTCTATCTCCAATGCATTTACTTCTAAATGACTTCACTGATTAGACTTCTAGGGACTACTGTAGGTACACATGGACAATACATGGGAACTTAAATGGGATAATGCTTAGCTGATGGTTATGGAATGCAGAAGTATAAAATGTCAGTTTTCATCTCTGATTTGGAACAGACACTCAGGTGTGGTTTTGTTGCAGGGAGCTGCTTGTTTGTCCCAGCTGCCCAGAACAGAAATAATCAAATAGAAACAACATTCATTAAATCACCTTCTTATTTGTTAACCATTACATATTAATTTAACCCATTTCTATTCATCTGTGTATTGCCAACGTGGCTGTAGCTTACAGGCTAAAGTTCCAACCAGCATCTGTCTCTGGCTGCTCCATGTAGTCTCTCTGACTACACCCTTCTTTCTCCCAGAATTCAGTTCAGTCCTCCCAGTCTAACTAAGTTCTGCCCTATTAACAGGCCATTGCAGATTTCTTTATTCATTAATGGTAATCACAGCACCCAGAGGGGATCCCCACACCATGGTTTACACTGTGGGCAGTGGTGCACTGCTTAGAGTTTACTGATAGTTGTAGTTTTGTTGATTACTAAAACATCCTGGTTCTTCTACTACCTTCATAGTTCCACTTAGTGCACTTCTCCAAGCAGTGCTACCTTCAGGTACCTACCGTCATTCATTCTCATGACATGACTGGAGTATCTCAAGCACCATTGTCGTATCCTGTGGTATACTTCCTTCTATAGATGGAGATGTTTCTTAAAATCATGGTTGCACAACCTGTCTCTCCATGTTATGTCTAGAATCTGCCTGAGATATGCCATCTCAAACACACTCAGCTGCTGTTTTGAGGAACATTTCATTATACCATTATCCAGGTTTTTGAGTTGTAAAGAGGCTACTCAAGAAAAGTGTCTCAGCCTTGTGGGAAGTCAGGAACCCAGACTGCTTTTCGGGCTGATGAGGGAGGGGGACTTGATTGGGGGAGGGGGAGGGATATGGGAGACAGTGGAGAGGAGGAGGCAGAAATCTTTAATAAATAAATAAATAAATAAATAAAACTAAAAAAAAGAAAAGTGTCTCATACTTGTAATTTTGATGTTGTCTTTATGTCTCTTGCTGTCCAAACCTTTCCTAGTGCCTGGAATGCATTCCTCACTATCCTTATTTGGCTCTTGATGTCTGAAATAGGTCCCTCTTTTGAGTTTCATTTAATCTGATATAAATATTGTGTCAACATTTATTTATAAGACAGCATATATTCATTGTGTACTCTAGACTTGTAATGTTTTAAGTCTGGAGGTGCAGGCAGAATATGAATGCTGAGAGCTTAAAATAATGCTTGTCTTACTTCAGCTGTACTAAATGTGTTAAATATATTCTTGAAGTCACAGAAAAGATTTTCTTAAAAATGTTGTCAATTTTTAGATTAATTTTATGTCAACTTTGGGTTAAAATTATGCTACTCCCTTTAATGAACATTAATTTCACCTTTATTAAAATGCAGTGTCTGGATATTAGGAAGTGTATAGTTGACATTTCTGAGTTTTTTTGTTTTTGTTTGTTTTGTTTTGTTTTTCTGGTTTTTGAGACAAGATCTCTTTGTCACTTTGGAGACTGTCTTGGAACTAGCTCTTGTAGATCAGGCTATTCTCCAGCTCACAGAGATCCACCTGTCTCTGCCTCCCAAGTGCTGGGACTGAAGACATGTGGCACTACTGCCTGACTATACTTTTGTTTAACAATGCTAGATTCTCTTTAGCTCTCACTCACAAAATGAATTTTGAAAGTTGCATTTTACCCTATGATTTTTTATTGAAAATTATTCTAACAACATTATTTGTAAAACAAAGCTAAAGAAAAAAAATAAATTGCATTTCTCTTGTTCTAATTTAAATAAAATTTCTTCAAAATATGAGATAATTAAATCATTCTGTTTATACCACAAATAGAAAGTCTTTAATTCTGAAAAGTCAAAAATTATTTTTGTTTAAAGAAGTGAGACTTTTCATTTTGATTCAGATGAATTTATTTTCCACATTACATATCATGAAATTTGTTAGACAGTTATTCTGAAAATCGAACAAACAATTGAATGATTTATATGTAGGTAGATGTGCATGCAGATTTTTCTCTGAGTTTACTCCTTAGGAAAAATAAAGAAGTCTTCCTTCAAATATTTCTTGGTTAACATTCCTCTCTCATTTCTTCTAAATAACTCCCACCCATTAGTTATAAATTTGGAATTTTCTATGCTGATTTTCTATTTTATTTACATGGAAGCAATGTGATTTTCACCAGAAAAGTTATATTTGAATTCTTTGTGCAACTGGAAAAATACTTAAATAAGGGAACTCTAAGAGAAGAGATAGATAAAGATGTTAAACTGGTTTATTAATGAACAGTAAAGTACTACTTTTGATATTTTATCTTTTTACTATAAAGTTAACCTTAATTATAACAAATTACAAAGTTGGGTAAAATATTCCCTGTCTTATCCTCTGAAATAATGATGGAGCAAAATACAAACACATACCAATCCCGTAATGCTCAGACATATTTATTTCTAAATATTTCACTTTTAGGTTTTAATTAATTTATGGGCATTTATTTGGTCTCTATATACAATTGCTGCTCATACTAGGGTAGATGGGAATATTTAATTGCCCTGATGCCCTAATTACAGGTAAGATTGAAACATTCCAAGTAGGTGTTGGACCCAACTCTGGTCTTCGGCAAGAACAGTATTAACATTTAATTTCCAGCACCTATATTATATTTATGTGCTTTTATTAAGATAGAGAAATAATTAATGACCCAATAAGTTAGTTGCTTAATATTTTAAAATAAAATGTAGGCACACATTACATAATTAAACATACATTTGTATTAATATGTGAAGTTGTTTTAAGAAGCAACTGAAATATATTCTTCTTAACAAGGTAAAAGTAATATAATATGTACAAGACATTGAAAGTTATCATTCTGAGTTATTAGGAATTTCACAGTCTCTTTGCTAATCAGTACCACAAACATATAGGATGTGCAGATCTCAAATAAAAAATAAAAAACACCTGATTTTCAAATGATTATGTCTATAAAATATAGTTATTAAGGGCAACAGTCCAGATATATCTTTTACACCAATTTCTGTAGATTTCATGCCTCACATTTAATATGTGACAGCTAGCTATGTACTTTCGATGTTTTTAACAACATGATTGATTGTGGATGCCTAATACACATGGACTGCAATCACAAAAACAGTTATATAGACCTACCACACTTACTTGGGATTTACACCAAACAATAGAGGTGTGGACTACTGGGGTATGTAAGCAATTGCATCTCATAAAGTGTTCCTGGAGGCAACCTATGGAAACAAATCTTCCCAAGAGTGTTTTGAAGCTTTGTGTTCTTTAAATTGTATGTGTATATGTATGGTACTTATGTAAAAAGGAGAAAGATTAATACAGATGCATATTCTTATAGTAAAGCATATGTTCCTTCCCACTCTTCCTGTATCTCTATCACTTTCATGCATATTTTGAATTGGATAAGTATATAAAATATAATCAGTAATATGATTTGGGATTTAAGTTAGTGAAAAATTCTATAGCGTATTTCAAATTAGAGATACATTTATCAGTCAAAATTAGGGTTTATATTCATTCAAGTGTAGGAAAAATGTTTAGAAGATCATGTTAGATAAATAGAGAGAACACTGAAAATCTTAAGAATTATAGGAAACTCATTGATGGCAGTATTTTAAATTTCTCAAGACCAAAGTCTTCTATAATTATGGATAACTCCTCATCTTGATTTACATGATTCCTATGACACAAAACATTTTTTATTTTTATCTCACATTAATATAATGCATTTGTTACATACTTAATAATAAACCTACTTCATATATATTTCAAAAAATATATTTACAGCTTTTTGTGAAACTTATCTTATTGGGTACATACACACATATAAACCATATAAACGTATACACATATACATACATTCATACACACACACACACACACACACACACACATATATATACACACACATACCTTCATTATCAAATGAATGCTTTGTTGACCTTTGCTATGTGATTTTAGAACTATTGTTCAAGGGTTCTCATAAATGCAGAAAACATAATGACTGCCAAGAAAAGTTTTTTTTTAGGTAGTGCAAATATTACCAAATATTTACAAAGTGTTTAGCAAATTTTATTTTATTTTCCAAACTATATTTTGAATTTTTATTTGCTAAATTAACCTAAAATTTTGTTGGAGAAAGTATTTATTAAAATTTTAAATTATTATTTTGTTTTAAATTGATAACAGACAATGATTGATGGAAAAACTTTCCCTATGTAGTTGAAAGTTTAATTTAGGATTTCTTTCTTTTTTTCTTACTTTTGAAAAAAATGAATTTTTTGATTTAGTGAGGGTCTATTTCTTTCATTTTTCCTGATTTAACCATTGTGGTTCTTAATTAAAGCAAATATAGTTGATCAGAAATGATAATTTTCATACCAAACCAGTGGCTATTAGGGTCAGGCTTAAAGAACATGATTGATACCAGATACATTCTCTTAGACAGTGCTTAGTTTTTCTAACAATTACTAATATATTCCAAACATCTACTAACAGAACTGATGATTCAACATATGCTATTTTACTTATTATTCACAATGAAACAGGAAATACATGATTTTACTTACTGAATTTCAAAGAGAAAGGAATTTAATCAAAGTTTAAACAAACTAAAATGTTCAGTAAATTATCTATCATCATGAGATTCATGATCTGACACAGTTTTGTAGTCTGGTCTCCTGAGCTGCATCTACTCTAACCACAGAACATATAGGATACAAGGAATTGAAAAGAACTTAGAATGTTTAAGTCTTAGAACAAAACAAAATAATAGAGAAACATACTTTCAAAGAGAATCAGAGTAGTGAAAAAAAGAGAATGATTCTAAATTTAGTTTATCTTGTCCACAGTTGATCTTATAATCTGGTCCATGTTTGTGTCAAACGAAAAGAAAATCCAACCTCTAGAAACATCCATAATATAGATGAACTTTTCCTTTGAGCTCATTTAATCATTTATTTCTAAAAGATTACTGAATGATTTTTAGTGACAGCAAGACACAAATGAAAGTTACCTAGGCATGAAAATATAATAAACCTGAAAGACACATCAAGTAGAAAACATGTCAAGGGAAGAGCCATAATTCACAGCTACTTTAAAAAAAGAAGCTTTGGGTTGCAAACTCCAAATATATATGATCAAAAATCAATGATACCTCCATTTCCATGTTACTAATTGGGAGCAGAGACACTAGCTTTCAATTTTATCATGTATATTTCTTTCAAATATAAATAAGAAGAGTAAATTTAATTTGTGAAACCATGCTGACATTACAGGTTTCTGTTCTGTTCTGTCCTCACTAGCTTGTCATCGTTGCCATTATGACTTTTTTTAAAGTGTGGTTGCCCTTACCTTGTTTGTATTCACAGCAGTGATGACCCAGACACATTGTGCATTGCTGTCATATTGAAAGGGAAAGTTGGGCGATGTAAAGGTGCCACTTGGTCCTTGAAGATTAGAGCCACACGTCTTCACTGAAAAAGAAATTGAAATTCAAAACATAGGTATACAGCCTCTGTAAAATCACAGTAATCAAATATCTTTCAATAGATGTTAAGTTCAAAATTGCACAATTATGACTGCATTGAAATGGATATTACGATACTCTAATGTTATATATTGAAATGAGAGTGCTTGCTGCATTCGGAAACTTGAAAACTGTAGAATTTGTATATGAGTTGAAAGCTAGTTATAAGTAAAAGTATAATATATTGAAATATGCAGTATGTGGAAATTGTAGTGTCTTTTATTGATTTTACTGAGCTATACAACAATTTCAGTGTTTTTACATGTCAAGTTTCAAAATTTTGATTCTTTCAGTATTGCAAAGGCTTGTGAATGTAAGTGTGAAATAATATACATGTAAATGCATAAATTTCTGCATGTAAATTTCTCAGATAGACAGAGGTATATTTACCTAATATTATCTTAATACAAATCCCCAAAGAAAGAATCAAAACCTCAGATTGATTGAGCAATGTGAAAAGAACTTTTTTGCCAGTTAATGAGTATCCAAGGACTGTTAATAAGAGCTAAGAAATATCAATATTAAATTGATTCATTTTTATTTTTAATTTTTGCCTGTGAGTTAGACTGCTAAGACAGAAGGGGCATCCAAGTAATTTTAATGGATTTACACAGAAAGTGGCAATATTTTCTCAATTTTCAACCCATTTCTTCTTAATGAAACGCTAATCAAATTACAATATTTCTTTATTTCCTTACTGAACCACAAAGTTCCTTGGTGCTAATAACTGTGACTTGTGTTTTCTTGCATTATTTCATTAAAATCCCATCATTTTATAGTTTTCTAGCCTGTCTATATCAATTATATTTTTAAGTAAGTGGCAATTCAGTATGCATCTTCATATACTTGTGTTTTTACAGGGATATCAGCATTTTCATGTCAAAGATTAAGTTTTGATATTCCTACACACTCATGTGATAAAGCTACAATATTCTTCTAGAACAACAGCACAATGACTTTTACACTAATTTATTTCTGTGACATGGATGTTCATGTTGGGGTTGGTAAACTCAAAATGTCTTTTTTGTTTATTTGAATTTCTAGGTAAATTTTTACAGAAACATCCTGAACTCACCCCTATACTTTACTCTTAGCTGTAAAACCTGCCATGGACATGTATGAACTTGTATTTAGATGTATATGATTTCTGATTTATTTCTTTTTTATCTCAAGATTTGACATGCATATAATCCACAATCAAGACATGAAAACATGCTATTCCAAATGTTCCACTGGGCCCTTTGTAATCACTCCTCCTCTACCTCCTTTTTCTACAAACCACCAATTTTCCCCTTGCTAAAGATAAATTACATTTTCAGGATTTAACATAAAAAGACTCATACAGAATATACTGTCTTATTTTTTCATATGACCAGTATCACTAAAGTTCATCTGTATAGGAATATTAGCACTTCATAACTGGTGTTGCATAGATGGGCTAACATTTATTTTAAAAGTTCACTTAGAGGCATTTGGATGATTTTGGTTCTTGACTATAATACATAAAACCATTATGAACATTTGTGTATATATCTGTCTGTGTTTTAATATTTTTCAATAAACACTTTGGAATAGATGTACTGGATTTTTTTTCCTGTTTTTAACTTCAGATAAAATTGCCAGATCATTGTCTGGTTTACTGCTTCTTTATGCTGGTGACTTCTATATCACTTCTCCTGGAGTAAATAAATAATACTTTATTTTATAACCTCAGTTTCTCTCTGCACTAAGATTTCCTCTTTGCTATTACACCATCTAAAATCTGTACTGGGTTATCTTACTTAATTGCATAGAAAATTTTGTGGCTATTCTCATAGGATGAGTTAGAAAGAACTTAACATAATATCCATGATTCCTGTAGACTTCATTTCCAGTATTATGCACTGCTATCATTCATACTCACACACGTTGTTTGCGCTCATATTGGCTCTTGTTCTTCTAAAATGTGCCATACCTAAATTTCTAGCTAATCATGGCATTCTCAAGGTTAAAATATTTTTTCTCTATTTGATTTGCAGCAATTATACCCACTTGAGTAAATCCTGCCTGATACATCATTACTGTTTATAGGAAGCATTCTCAATTTCCCCACTTCTGATATAAATTGTGTTTCCAATAGAACATCACATGAACAGCACGTATATAAAACTGCTCAGCTACTAGTGACCTGATAAATTGCATGACTACAAAGACTCTGAGACTAAGAGTCTGTATAAGCAATACTTTCTATTTAGCAGTTCTCTGACAAAATTTATCTCTTTTTTTCTGGGATTGGACTTCAACGAGGTTTTTGCTGTATATCTCTGACTGTTCTGGAACTCACTCAGTAGACCAGGCTGGCCTCAAACTCTGAGATGCACGTGTCTCTGCCACACCCTTCCAGGTGGTAGAATTAAAGGTATTAGCCTAGCCTCCATTGCCTGACTCAAAATTCATTTTTTCTAAAATGCACTTGCAATTAGAAGCTTCTAAAGAAAGCTTATTTATCATACCTGTTAGTTGCTCATGCTTTTCTTGGTAGAGGCAGTTTGCTACAGTAACAAATAAACAAGCCCTTCGGCACAGATTTGAAGTGAATCATAAAAGCAATGCTCCATTCATTTCAGGGAAGACTCTGTATAAATCTATAGCTGTCTGTTGAAAATTATGCTTTTAGTTATTTTTCTATTCATTTAACTGTGTATAAAGAGCAGTAATGGAATGAGAGATAAAATCTAAGTGTTTTGGTAGTAGTGCCTGCTGAAATCCAACCTGAGGGTATGTTTAAGACATTTGCATTTTGTGCACATATGTGGTGTTCCATATTTCTGTTTGTCTGTGCATGTGTGTGTTTGTGCACATGCATATATGCTCATATTTGAAAAACCTGAGCAATTTCTCTTTACATTTCTCTTGATCTCAGTAGATTTCTAGGTCAGTACATGAATGTCATTTTTCACCAGTTTAATAGTGTGAGGGTTGAACAAAGTATTACATATGTTGACAGTCTTTCACTGTGAAAATAGAAAAAAGATTTCTTTATCCTTGGATGGGAGATGAGAAGACCTCGAAGAGGCCTTAAGCACGAGGAAAGTTGGACATATTGATGCAGAGCAATCAACAAAATACGATGTAATTGAATAGAGAAATGACTTAATACTTGAGATTGTGTGCTTGGCTATGGTTGTATGATGGCTATTTTTATTCTATTTTAAGTTTTAAGACTATTATAATATCTCCATGAAGATTTGCAGATGATCTTTCTGCAGTTTCTTACAGTTTGTGCTTACGATTGTATTATTGCTGCCAGATAAGATTAGAAGGATCTTATTCACTGTATTTTAAAATTTTAAAAGGCTAGCAAGAATTCTACTACTGGTGATGGTGACTCATGTTGTTAACCCCAACATTCATAAGTCAGTGGCAGGTGACTCTCTGAGTTCGAAGCCAGCCTGGAGTACATGGTAAGTTCTAGTACATGGTGAGTCTGACCATGTCTTGAGAAACCAAAAGAAACAAAAAAGAAATAAATGACCTAAACAACTCTCTGAAGTTGTTTTCTGTATTCTCATACAACGTCATATGAAATAGCAGCTTGAAATATGAATAAAATAACATCATTTATTTGTCTTTCATGTTGATAACTATTCCACTTTTTAATTTTCTAATTATCTTTTTATCTGAATATGGTTTAATATAATGTTTGTTTACTCCTATTAATTTTGCTTGGCTTTTCACTGAACACTATCCCTGACTCCTACTGCTCTCTATTGGTTCAGGGGAGCTTGTATACCAAACAGGAAATATTTTCATGTGCTGCATATATTTTCTACTGGCTTGTGCTTTAGAACATTGCATAATGTTAAACTGGCTGTGTTGTAGTTAGTTTTGCTTTTTTTCCCCCATGTTTTATTTTAAGATAAGTATTCAAGAAGTTGACCTAAACCCAAAAAGACAAATACAGCAGTATTGTCTTTTATGTAAATCAGTGATAAACAAGCTACAATCCGTAAAACCAGAGAGGTTAGGTATAGAGATAAGGACTAGAAGGCACAGATAGATCTTATCAGAACAGGGAAATAGAATAGATCATTAAGGATA
The DNA here is from genome assembly GCA_025134845.1 of Neodon shergylaensis. Lineage (NCBI taxonomy): Eukaryota > Metazoa > Chordata > Mammalia > Rodentia > Cricetidae > Neodon > Neodon shergylaensis. Next base: position 10,308,036 of record JABTXL010005752.1, read on the forward strand.
GATGGAGGGATTAAGGAAGATGAGGATTAACTGGTGATGAGGAGTTAAGAGAGGCACAAGGGAGGAAATATGGGGAAATAGCTAAAATTAAGGGTCATTTGAGGAGTAATATGGTAACATTATATAAGCTTTCATATACTGACTGTGTGTGTGTGTGTGTGTGCTTGTATGTGTGTGTGTCATCTCCTGTCATCAGTAGTAGAAATGTTATCTGTTGTCACCAATAATAGAAACACTAGGGTAGCAGTGACACAGAACATCTGGACGTGATCAACTAATGTATGATTTAAGTTGATGACATACTGGTAGTGGGAACACACATCCAACACTACCTGTGTGGTCAGAAACAGGAGACTGGATAGCCCAAATACTTTAGTAGACCCAAACATGACTAGACAAATAAAGAAAATTATTCCTTAATGATATTCTGTTATAGTCATAGATTGGTACCTTGTCCAGTTGACATCAGAGAGGCTTCCTCTAACAGCATGTGGGTGCATGTGCAGAGACCACACTCAGACACTGTACAGAAAGAAGCTAAATTGATAGTCTCCATGTGTACTTCCCTAAGTGCTTGGGAAACTGATATGGGATAATGCTTTTGTACACTGTTAAGAGTTGTCACTCATATTGGTTTAATAAATCACTGATTGGCCTGTCATCAGGAAAGCAATATAGATGTGGCAATAAGACTCAGAGAATTCTCAAAAAAGGAAATGCAGAAAGTCACTCACTAGCCAGACACAGAGGAAGCAATATAAGAATGCCTCATTGGTAAAAGGTATCAAGACACATGACTAAACATCGACAAGAATTATGGTTTATAGTTGTAAGAGTTAGGTAGGAATACACTTAAGCCATGGGCTAAACAGTGTTGTAATTAATATAGTTTCTGTGTGATTAATTAAGTGTGCGTGGCTGGGAAATGAAATCACAATCTCTGTTTACAGGAAATCCCATGGAAAAGGGGGAGGAACAATTGTGAGAATTGGAGGGGATGGAGTATATCAGGAGAACATGGCCTACTGAATCAACTAAGCAGAACATACATGGGCTCACAGAGACTGAAATAAGAGTGGCCCCTGCAGGGATATTTTTCTAGGACCTCTGAGTATATGTTATGGTTATAGCTTGGCATTTTTGTGGGAATCCTAATATTGGGAGATGTTGTGACTCTTTTGCCTGCTCTTGGGATTCTTTTCTTCCTATTGTGTTTTCTTATCCAACTTCCATATTGGGTATTTTGGATTGTCTTATTGTATCTTGCTTTGTTGTATTTAGTTGTTGTGTTTGGAGATTTGCTTCTTTTAGATGAGTAGGAGAGGAAATGGATCTGGGGGGACAAGGTAAGAAAAGAGAAACTGGGAGAAATAGAGTGAGGAGAAACTGTGGTTAGGAAGAATTGCATGAGAGAAGAACCTATTTTCAGTAAAAAAGTAATAGGAATTATCTTGAAACAAAATAAAACAATAAATTATGAATTGTAAATTACTTATGTTGATATTTATGATATTAAAACAAGGTTAGTTGGGAAAATAAACATTTATTTCATATAATTCTTGATTCGACACAGATTTTAAAAAAAATTCCCATTATTCTCTTAAGTGAATATTGAATTTCATGTGCATATATTAATCTAAGCATTTTTCAGTTAATTAATCTTACTGTGTCAGTCACAAATAGGCTCCAGAAAAATAGTAGCAGCAAAAAATTATTTTGAATTATTTGAAAGAATTATATTAAAAGTAAGTTATGAGGACAAAAAGATAAATGAACATGTAATAGTTTAATTTCTCCTATCTCTAAAACAAACTCTTTAGAATATCTTATATATTAAACATTATGCAATATAAGTACTATTTTAGAACTAAATTATATTGAAGGGTATTTAATGCTTTGACATTAAAATATGATATTATCATCAATAACTGTGTTAAGTACTTCACTGCTAACTTGCGAAGCAGCAGGTGCACTGGAGGCACTTTAGATATTCCTGACCTAAAATATGGGTTCACTTAGTCAGTATTAAAAATGATATTCTAGGCCAGGCGGTGGTGGCACATGCCTTTAATCCCAGCACTCGGGAGGCAGAGGCAGGCGGATCTTTGTGAGTTCGAGGCCAGCCTGGTCTACAAGAACTAGTTCCAGGACAGGGACCAAAAAGCTACGGAGAAACCCTGTCTCGAAAATCCAAAAAAAAAAAAATGATATTCTATTAGTCAAGGGTTAATAATAGGGTCATATTCAAAATGATGTCTAGATTCAGCTGGCTTAAGAAAATGTTAATAGTTGTTAATGTATGCTATACAAATATCCGTCAATAAATTTACTGATTAAGAAATTAACTGTTAAATTTGAAAGTAAATGCATGGATCTTAAAAATAATGATACTGAGTGAGGTTAACTCCAGCACAGAACGAGTTGGTATGTATGGTAATGGTTCCCTTATATGTGGATATTTGCTATTAGACCAATGATAAGCAAATTACAATCCATAGAAACACAGAAATAAGGTATTGACTCCTTATATAGTAAGGGAATTGAGGGAGAAGACAGATAGTTTCCCCAAGGAAAGATATATAGAATATATAGTTATCAATGTATGGTGGAGGAGGACTAGAACAGGAAGAACAAGTGGAGAAGAGGAGGGAAGAAGAATATGGTGTAAGAAATATGGAGAGAGGAAGCTAAAATTGATGGCTATTTCAGGGGTAATACAGAAACCTAATGCAGTAGGAGCTTCCTAAAATACATACATATATAAATGTGATCAAAATGAATCCTCAAATAATAGTGGAGGCAGAGATCAAACTGAACATCCCTTACCACCTAATGCAGTTTCTAATTCTAGTTCTAGTTCTGAGTTATTGGCCAAAGGTATCCCATGGGGATCACCAAAAAAAACCTCAAGTTTTTCTCCCCAAGAATATAGATTACTGATGACAATATCCAGTTTTAAAGACAACAACTACAAACTCTTTGAGTCTGGAGAAGTTGAGCTGGGAACCCACATAGAGCCTTCACCCTATGTGTTATACTGTACTTAATACTGTATTTAATACAGGAAGATATTCTGCATGGTGTCAAAGAGAAAAAAACTCCATCTAGCCAAAACACTTTGATCTACCATGGTATCATGCCTATAAAATATGCTAGGGCAGTCATGGCATGACATTTTGGAAGTAACCAACCAATATTTGATTTGACTTAAGGACTACTTATAGTTTTCCTTAGTTATGATAAAAGGCAAATTTGATATGAAACTTTTCAGATACAAATAGACTAAATATTATAACTGTAATTCTTTCTTGTTCCATGAGTGGGGCCCTTTGTTCTGTCATGTACAGCTAAATTATACCCAATATAACCACACAGAAATTGTAGTAATTAAGTTACTGCCTGGCCCATTATCTCTAGCCTTTTATTGGCTAACTCTCACATCTTGATTTAACCCATTTTTAATAATCTGTATCACCACTTGACTGTGTCTTATCGGCATGAGTCTAATCAGCATCTGTCTTGGGCAGGAGAACCATGGTGTCTCCCACACTTCCCTTCTTTCCAGCATTCTGTTCTGTCTACTCTGCCCACCTAAAGGCTGACCTATCAAAAGGCCACGGCAGTTTCTTTATTGAACCAATGAAAGCAAGGCAAATACAGAAGGAGCTCCTACGCCACTGGACTGTATCACATTTTACCTATTCCTTCTACCATTATGGTAAGGAAAAACAAACCTCCCAGTAGATTTGAAAGTCATATACTGAGATTCATTTAGTAAGTTGTGTTGCAGAAAGTCCTACACTGTATTTTTTATAATCATCTAAACACACATAAAAATGCATATTAAATATGAATAAATATTATTATGCCAGGTTTTTGTCTTGGGGGTTTATTTCCTATTAATATTTAAACAAGTTTTATAACTTGTTAAAAGTTTTATAACTTTTAAACATCTTAGCACTGTTGAAAACAGCAGTTAAAACAAATTCTTCATTTTTTAAATTTATTATTTGCCACTATTTTGCTGTAACAATGGGAAGCAGATCAAATTAGTTCGGAAAGACAATGTAAGACCAAGAATGATATGGTCTCTCATTGTTTTGCAATTTTGTTTATTTTTAAAAAAAGAATCTTTTTAGGTATTTACTTCTATCTACTGCTATTACCCCTCAGTATACTGTAAAATACTTAGGAAGTGGTAACATCAATAACTGGTTTGTTCTTCTGTAGTTATTAGCATTGAGTTAATATAGGATGTCTCCAAAAAATATGAATAGAATGAAGACATAAAAATAGGGTCTCTGAGCTAACATGACAAAAATGAGGACAATTGGGTGTGTAACGCTGGAAAACTTGCTCATGAAAGACAGTGGGGCCCAAATGTGTAGGTCATTTCAACATTTCCTTCAAGTAACTACATGATTTGCATTAGATATTTAATAAAAAATAAAATACAAGAAAACATTTAAAATAATGATGTCTGACTTGACTTCCAAAGTTGTCAAGTCATTAAAATGTACCCAAGATCTTTCTCCTTGTTATAATCCTTCTTATACATTGTTCATCAATAAATTAAAGACTCAAGTATTATCTCAGTGCAAAAGCCAGGCCCCGGTTCTTAAAAACACTAGGAAACAAAATGTAACAGCATGAGTGCATTGATAACCATGGTCTGGCTTTCTGGTTGTTAGTGTGTTGCACAACATTTTGATAAGCTCCTCATGTATTTATTTGGACCGTTAATGTGAAGAGACAGACTAGCATTCTCCATGTATGTATGGCCACAAAGATATGTTGCTATAGCTATATCTACAATGAAAAATCCAAATTCAATATTCCACAAAGAGAACTTCATGAAATCCTAGCTATTGCCTGGGACACTAATAAAGGTCATGATGATTACCTTCATCTAATTACCTTCAGCCTTGATGAGTTCCAGGGACTGTAAATAAATGATTCTTGATATTTTATAGAAATTCCTCTATGCGCAAACTGGATAGCAAACTTTCTATCACAAAGAAATAAAACTTTTAAGCTTCCAATATCAGAATTCTGTGGGGTTCACTTGATTGTTTATCTATTTTATGGAATTACAGTTAGCTTTTTCAGGGCCTTCATTTTAAGCCATACAGTTACATTGCATATATATTATGAATTCCAGTTGTGTGTTTTTATGAGATGTTTGAGCATGTAAACATGTGTGGCTCTGCATTTATGTGTCTATTGTGGTTTTTCATTGAATCTTTTTCTCGTTTGTTTCTTTATTTTACTGTTTGTTTACTTGTTTTATTTTATATTATTGCCGTGATCTTATACACCTGTTTGTATTCTAAGGGGAGAGAGAACTAAAGGAGAAGGTTTGCTTGGGTGAAGATGTAGGCGAACCTGGAATAGATTGTGGGATGAAAAACCAAAACAGTATATATGGTGCTAAACATAGAATTTTTAATAAAAGAGGAAAACTGTGCACCATGTTTATCCTGACCATGGGAACTACAATGTCAAATTGTCTGAAAAACGCTTGCTTTTAATATTTTGTGTTATTTTAAATTCTGTGTTTCTGATGGTTAAGTACATTATACTTTTATGTGCTCAAATTTCATTTATACTTTTAATAGCCTATCCAATTTGCCAAATAGTACATTATTTTCAATTAATAAGACATTTGTTTTGAGCAAAGAAGTGACATCATTGTAAAGTGCCCTGATATTATATATAAATCGAGCAGTTCTTTAAAGCCAAGGAAAGTTAGGTTAACTTTAACACAGGTGTGTTGCTGTGGCTCTGCCACTTAAAATGTTTTACTTTCATTAAATCCTGATGTTATAGCAGAACTACTTGATGCTATAGCAAACAACAGTGGTCTCCTCTCTCTTTAGCACAGCAAGCACAAATAATACTTTCCCTGTGATGGTGCATAAAATACTCACCTATTCCGGAGCATCTAAGAACAAAGACTACAACAGAAATTGTATCACTTGTAAGATGAGCATTGTTTTTGAAATTTATCACTTACATCATAGAATGTGAAACCATGATTCATATCCTGATTCTAATTTCAATTTGATAACAGTGAAGCAGTAACTCTGTGTCTCATTTCCTTGCAAAGAGCATAAAGATATACATGCAAAAGATTATTCACCATGACCAAGCTGGCTTTATCACTAAAATGAAGGGGTGTTTCAATGTATGCAAGTTGATAGATAAGATAAACCACATAAATGGACTTAAAGACAAACATCGCATGATCATCTCAATATATGCAGAAAAATCTTTGCCAAAAATCCAGCATGCTTGTATAATAAAAGTCTTAGAAAATATAGAACTTGAGGGGATACACCTCAACATAATAAAAACTATATATGAGGAACACCACCCTAAATATTGTATTCCACAGTGTCTATAAGTCACACTTTTTATTCATTTGTCATTTAAAGGACTTCTAGGTTGTTTCCATTTTCTAACTATTGCAAAGAGAAAAGTGATGGACATGATAAGTTCAGCAAAACATTCTAGAAATGATAAAGAAATTTATCAATGTGGCAAGATACAGAAAACTTGCACAAATCAATAGCCTTATTATAACCAATAAAAACATACAGAAAAAAAAAACAAAAAAAAAAAACAAACATACAGAGATCATAAACACACACCCATTCACTACAGCCTCACAGAAATAATATATTTAGAAATAAACCTAACCAAGGAAGTGATGGATTTTTACAATGGAAAATTCTAGTCTTTTAAAAAGATATAGAGAAAGATAATAACAAATGACATGTTCACAAACTGGTAGATTTAATATTCTGAAAAACCATTTACAAATTCAATATAACCTCATTCCAAATGCCATCTCATTGTTAAGAGAAATTTTAAAAGAAACCTAAAAATCATGTGAAACCACAGAAGACCTAAAATAATTAAACAAATCTGAACAAAAAAATCAAAAGATAATAATAATAATAATAATAATAATAAATAAAGCATACAAACAGCAATAAAACCCAACAACTATGTAAAGAAAAACATCACTGAAGGGATTAATATTCCAGATCTTAAGATATATTATGGAGCCATAGTAATAAAATGAATAAAACACCAACACACAATCATATTTGTAAAACAATGAAATAGACCCAAAAACACACACATGAATTCATCCAATTTCAGACTTTTAATATTAAGCAAAGTTGACAGAATCATATGATGGAGAAAAAGTATCTCCAGCAAATAATGCTCGGAAAGTTGGATGCTACATGCTGATGAAAGAAATTAGAACGCCATCACCTTGCACAAAATTAATCACAAATGGAACAAAGACCTAAACATGAAACATGAAACCCTAACACTGCTAGAGGGAGCACACACAACACACTACATAATGTGGATATAGGAGCGGACTAAATAGAACTCCATTTGCTGAAGATTTGAGGCAAACAAGTGATAAGTATGACTATATTAAACTAAGAATGTCTGCATAATTAAAACAAAAAACAGTTCAACCAGATGAAGATGAAGAGAATGGGAGGGAATCTTTGCCAGTTAACCATTTTAGAAAGGATTAATATCCAGAATAGATAAAGAACTTCCACAAAAAAAAAGAAGAAAGGAAAAAGTGTTTGATAGAAAATGAAATAACTCATTTAGAAAATGGTCTTGGGTTTTCAATGGAGATGAAGAAGGAGTGGAAGAGATGGAAGAGAGGTGGAAGGGCAGAACAGGAGATGAGGAGGGAGAAGAAACCTTGATTGGTATGTAAAACAAATAGAAATTTAATTTAAAAAAATGAAAAGTGGGCTTAGGAACTGAACAGAAATTTTTCAAAAGACAGGAAAATGTCTAAAAAGGAAAAAACTCAAAATGTCTACAATCAGGAAATTCGGGATCAACCTACCCCTGGACCCAGCAATACCACTCTTGGGAATTTACCCAAGAGATGCCCTATCACATGACAAAAGCATCTGTTCAACTATGTTCATAGCTGAACATTATTTGTAATAGCCAGAACCTGGAAACAACCTAGATGCCCTTCAATAGAAGAATGGATGAAGAAAGTGTGGAATATATACACATTAGAGTACTACGCTGCGGTAAAAAACAATGACTTCTCGAATTTTGCATGCAAATGGATGGAAATAGAAAACACTATCCTGAGTGAGGTATCCCAGACCCAAAAAGATGAACATGGGATGTACTCACTCATAATTGGTTTCTAGCCATAAATAATGGTTACAGAGTATATAATTGGTGAACCTAAAGAAGCTAAATTAGAAGGTGAACCCAAGGAAAAACATATAATTATTCTCTTGACTAAGGGAAATAGACAAAATTGCCGGGGAGAAATTTTGGGATCTTGGGGGGGGGGGATGGGAGTATCGGGGGAAGGGGAGAGAAAAGTGAGAAGGGGAGGATGAGGGAAACTTGGGGAAACAGGAGGATTGGGATAAAGGAAGGTTGGATAGGGGAGCACGGAAGCACAATTTTTAGTTAAGGGAGTCACCTTAGGGTTGGCAAGAGTCTTGAACCTAGAGTGGCTCCCAGGAGCCCAAGGCGAGGTCCCCAGTTAGTTCCTTGGGCAGCTGAGGATAGGGAACCTGAAATGACTCTATCCTATAGCCATACTGATGATTATCTTGCATATCACCATAGAATCTTCATCAGGTGATGGATGGAGATAGTCACAGAGATCCACACAGGAGCACCGGACTGAGCTCCCAAGTTCCCAATGAGGAGCGGAAGGAGGGAGAACATGAGCAAGGAAGTCAGGACCACGAGGGGTGCACCCAACCACTGAGACAGTGTGGCTGATCTATTGGGAGCTCACCAAGGCCAGCTGGACTGTGACGGAAGAAGCATGGGATAAAACAGGACTCTCTGAACATGGCGAACAATGGGGGCTGATGAGAAGCCAAGGACAATGGCCCTGGGTTTTGATCCTACTTCAAGTTCTGGCTTTGTGGGAGCCTAGCCAGTTTGGATGTTCACCTTCCTAGACATGGACGGAGGGGGGAGGACCTTGGACTTTCCACAGGGAAGCGAAACCTGACTACTCTTTGGACTGGAGAGGGAGGATGAGAGGAGTGGGCGGAGGGGGAGAAGGGTGGGAGGAGGGGGAGGGAAATGGGAGGCTGGGGGGAGGTGGAAACTTTTTTCATTTTCTCAATAAAAAAAAGAAAGTAAAAATAAATATTTTATGATTTAAATTTCCTATTCAAAATGGCAAAGATAAAAGCTAACTGACTACGAATTCTGGAAAAAATATGGGGGAAATTAAACCCTCATTCACTTAGGTGGCAATGAGTCATTCAGCATGGAAATCAGTATGCAGAATTCCGAAAAGCTAAAAATAAATCTACCATATGACCCAGCTAAAACTGGTCCTTGGAATATGCCCAAACACTCATTATCCTACTATACAGATACTTGCTCAACCATGTCCATTGCTTTTCTCTTTGCAATAGCGAGAAAATGGAAACAACCTAGCTGTCCTTCAAATGATGAATGAATAAAAAGAATGACTTTTAGACATATGGAATACTATTCAGCTGTACAGAAAATGAGTGAAGAAATTTCCAGATAAATGAATGTAACTAGAAAAGATCAAATTGAATGAGATAAGTCAGGCCATATGATACAAATGTTACATATTCTTTCTAATTTGAGACTCCTAATTTTAAACCTTCAAAAATAAATACCTTTTCCTGGAAAAACTGAAGAAATAAAAATTAAAAAAAAATAATTATTTTAAGGGTTGGGGAGTGGCTGAGCAAAAGAGAGGCATAGCAGAGCACTAAAGATCTGATTTGGCAAGTGGAAAAACAATACAGATATTAATTAGGAAAGGGGAGAGAGGGGGCTGGAGAGATGGCTCAGAGATTAAGAGCATTGCCTGCTCTTCCAAAGGTCCTGAGTTCAATTCCCAGCAACCACATGGTGGCTCACAACCATCTGTAATGGGGTCTGGTGCCCTCTTCTGGCCTGCAGGCATACACACAGACAGAATATTGTATACATAATAAATAAATAAATGTTTAAAAAAAAAGGAAAGGGAAGAGAACTACAGAAGGAGTAGAGAGTAAAATAATGGTAAGAATGTCTAAAATAGTCATGAAGAAATATTATTGTCATTGATTTATATAAAAATGACTATCACACATGTAATCATGTAGAGAAAATCATAGATTTTAAATAAAATTTTCTCATCTTGTCTGACAATGACACTCTAGAGCCAATGATGATCTAACAAAAAAATTACACAAGGCTTAAGCATTGACCATTGCAGACTATTTTATGGGCATCAGTTAGGAGGAAAGAAATTATTGCTAATTACATTGTGCATTTCAGACACAGAGCACATCAGCACCTGATCTTGATTGACTGTACAACCTCCTTCCATGATCAGGTGCTGATGTAAAAATGCAAGCTTCCAAAGGAGGGAAGCAACCAGCAGCCAGTCCTAATCAGCTATGATGCCGCTGAACCACAAGAACCCTAAAGATGCAGTGGCATGGATAGCTTAGAGGTAACCAAGGATTGTCTCATTGGACTAAATATGCACTCAGGAAGATGTGAATTAAGCTTGATAATAGAAATATAGTCAGCTGACAAGGGATTATAAATTCATGGATCTTGAGGACCATACATCTTTATTATACTGTACTAAATCAAATCACTATAAACCCTAATTAATATATATATATATATATATATATATATATATATCCTTCAAACCCAGTCTAGTCCTTCCCACTGATAAAGTTTTTTTGTGAAACATCAGACCAGAAAACTGTGTCCAATCAGAATACAGAGTTGTGGAGCCCAATCCCAATTAAAACATCTTCAAAACAATTACTGTACCAAGGCCTTAGAAATCATTGTAACTGAGAGGGAAGAAATATTATAAGATCCAGAGGATCAAGGTGTTTGATGTGAGGTTTGCAGGAATGTCAGAAGCTATATCCTCATGAAAACAGTGCCTAAACATCATCTGAACAAAGAAATAGTTTTCCTCAGAGAAGAGCACACCAATTGGTTTTCCAATATGAAATGGTCATCCCTGAAAAGGTTCACACACACACCACACACACACACACACATAAATTTATAATGATATATATATATATACATATGTATATATATATAATTGTGTATTTAAGAATATATGTATACACATATATGTACGAAACAAACATTAGTGAAAAAGTTAATGGATTTGAAAGAGAGAAAGGAGAGGTGTATTACAGTGTTTGAAAGAAATAAAGGGATGCAGCAACTGATGTAATATATATAATTTAAAAATAATGAAAAATAAGATATCAAATAGGTTAATATGTTCAAAACTATCGTAGTTATGATTTTTATTGCTATGATGAAACATGATGAACAAAAGCAACTTGAGAAGGCAAGTGTTTATTTAATCTTGTATTTTATAGTTCATTATCTACTGTTATCAGGACAGCAACTTGAGACTGCAAACTCAAGGTAGGCGGAGTTGATGCAAGCATCACGGAGGGGTTCAGCTTACTGGCTAGCTTTCATGGATTACTCAGTCTCTTATCTTAAAACGGGCACTGTTACTGATGCAGGGGTAGCACTGGCTGTAGTGAGCTTTGCCTTCCCAATGAACCATGGAAATGCCCCACGGACTTACGCATAGACCTAACCTATGGGGACATCTTTCACCGAGGTTCCTTTCTCTAAAATGGCTTCAGTTTTTGTTACGCTGACATGAAAACTAACAGCACACTCACCTAGCAGACAACACACAAACTCACTGGGTTTTTAAGATAAAAGCTTTATAAATAAGTTTTATAATGTCTTTCATTTTTTTCAAAATTAGTTTACTGTATGGGTAATGTTTGCAATACACTTTTAAAAAGCAGGTGTTTAGTAAAGGATGAATGGTTGTATACCAAGTTTGATTAAAATGATCTTGTGTAGAAAAATATAGAATCTAATATGTTAGGATATTCTTGTATTTCTAATTACATAGAGATCCTGACCAAAGATTAGACAACAATACAATCACTTTGGTTTAGCTCATAAATCAATCTTAAGTTCAGATTCTATCCAACCATGAAATATTGTTAGCCTTCAAATAATGCTTACATAATGGCTTAATGCCTTCCTGGGAGGAAAACTGTGTAGAAGTTTTTATCCCACAATTGCATGATATAGCTCATCATTGTAGAGAAATCAAGGTGGACAGAAGTTGAAGCAGCTAGTCACATAATATCCACAGTGCAGAGCAGAGAGGAAGGAGTTAATGTATGCATGGTAGTATTTGGAAGATATGTTGGAAGGAAACTGTGTTCTGGAAATAGCAGGACAGCTGCACATGTGAAATAGCCATGATTGTAACATGATGCCCAAGACCTGTTGAAAGCCTGAGTCACACGAATGTCCAGCATGGAAAGTGCAAAGGGACATGGTAAGTGAGGAGTTAGCAGCAAATGCAAGCTGCTGGAAAAATGAAGGGTTTTGCATATCAGTGTCAGCCCTAGGAAGTCAAACATGTTCCTGGGAACCACCACACATCCAAGAATATTTGGGTTACACATTTGCCTGAATGTGGGGGAAGGACTTAAAGTTGAGCAGGAAGGAAAGTGGATTGTGAATTCATGAAGAGTTGGTGAAGGGGAGGAGAATATGACCCAAATATGCTGTATGGAATTCTCAGAGAATGGTAAGGAGCTAAATAGGCTGACAGAAAACCAGAGAGATAAGTCTGCCAGTTTGCTTGTTTTAGACAATGCTGCCAGACACTAGGACTGAGATAAGGACTTGCGTGGTTGAGATGTTATTTGCAATGCAATCTCAGGCAACAGGTGGATGTGAGACATGCCTGGATCACTGGGAAACCAATTCAAGAAGCATCGTCCAGTTCAGTAACACTGTGAATTACTATGACCTCTTACATGAGAAAAGTAATGAAATTTGTATAACACCTCTGAGTAAGGCAGAGAATATTGCAGGGGAATAAGAAACACATTCATATATTTATTGCTAGCTCCTTGAAGGCTAATAATTGAGTTACAAATGTGAGATGCTGTGTAATTCCTTCCAGTATTTGTATAAGGTCAAAAAGGTCACAAGTTTCCTGTCCCAGCTGAAGGAGAGGACAGACAGAAAAAGTTAGTGTGTTCAAGGGACTTGGGATAGATACACTTCCTTAAAATCCTAACATGAACAGAAGCAATTAACCCAAATGCTAATTTATTTGAATTTTTTAGAAAATTGAATTATTTAGGAAATATTTTAAAACAAAAAATTTCTGCTTTCCATCATACTTTTTGAATCATTAAAATTGAGTTAAACACAATTCTGGTTTCTTTATAAAAATTTTCCTCAAGTTGTCCCTACACTTTTCCCATTATTCATCTAATTCTTGTAATTGAATTGCCAAGAAAAACCCCTGCAATATTTCTGTCCCAAATAATAGACTGGAGAGTGATGAGATGCCACTATTACCCTGATGACACTCAGCTGTGCCATTCATTTCCTCTGGTCTCAGAAGTCACTGTGGTTCCAGGGCCTTTCCAGCAGCCAAGAGTGGAGGAGATAGGCTGGCATCCTTCCAAATCATTAATGACAACGAGACCTGCCTGACATGCTTGAGAAACGCCTAGAGACATTAAAATAGGAAGGTTGGGTTTTCTCAAATGAGGTGACTAATAGTACTTGCCTAGCATCGGTCTATTTCGAGATGACAATTCTGCCCAAGTCCTTTCAGGTAGTACCTATGGAAATGCGTATCAATTCTGCTCACCTATTAACTAGAACTTTGTCAACCTTATTCAATACTCTCATTTTCATCTGGGAAATATTCAAGCTTTGCAAAGCATGGGGGCTGCTTATGCTGTCCTTGTGAAATGGAACCTTCAGACTTCAAGAGTGTATATTTGAAGAATGCATTATATGTGGAAATTACATATCAACTGTTTTAGACTGTAATTTTAATCTTGCTACAATTGGATAGGATATTACTGAGCCTAGCCCCTCCCCCATTTCCACCTCTAGACTACCTTGAAAGAAGTTATATTTGTAGACAGATCCTCAGGATAAAAACCCTGATACTTGGCTTTGAGAGCTCCCAATGTAAAATCCGTCTCCTATGACATGCTTTGACAAACACGCAGGTCATCACTCCTGAGGAAATAGATGAAAGCTCCATTCAGGATAATATTTTAGCATTTAATAGATGTGAAACAAGAACAGTTCCTTTATTAAAGAAGATACAAGAAAGAACTTGTCAACTTAGAAGCCCACAACTTTTACAGTGTCACTGAAGTTTCTGGTAGTCTTTGGGGGTACTAGTGACTTATTTGTCATTAAAATTCAAGAGAAAGATGAGATGTCAGTTTCAGCCCCATGTGAATTCAGTGAGTGACTACAGCATTTTGCCATGGGTTAAATTGCCCTTAGCTTTTGTGTGATTGACCACACTTCCTTAGAGGTGATGATAATATCTTTGATAGAAGTATTATTATGTGGATTTGAGATAAATAACGCTCTTGGTAAGAGGAGGGTCATTTAGAAGCATTATATAAAATTATTTTCTGTACCAAACCTGTAATGAGTAGAGTTTTATCATGATGTCAGAAACAATACCAATTAAGAGATTTTACACTGTAGGGTGAGATGTTTTAATCATCTATTACACAGAACGAGGTCCTGCTACCAGAAGAGGTTCCTGTGTGAAAGGCAGCATCTGGTTTTCTCAAGTTCCTGCAAATTCCACAAACTAGATTTTAGAATCCTATAACCTTTTTAAATAATTTATCATCTTCTAATTTAAAAAATGTATGACTAAAGAAAAAATCATTATCAATATCGTGTGACCTTCATAGGTGCTTAATAACAATTTGCTCAGGGACAATATCTGAGTAATTTTACATACATCAGTCTTCAGTCTTAATAGATGTATGTATTGATGAGGTATCTAGTCGTGTGAGATATGAAATTAAAGAGATATTAAATAAACACGCATGCTGTTATTATACTTCTAAATGAACATAGTAATGAAATGACATGTAACACCAGCACGCAGTACATGCTCCAACCTTTAACAAAGAAGTTTCTATTGACAGTAGGAGGGAATTCACATAGGGCCATAACTGCGATGTGCAGACTGCGAGAGATTTGGAAGTACTCAGCACTTAATGTGACATCTCTATCATATCATTCCCCCAAGGCTTAGGGATATATGTGTAAGAAGAGGCAGAAGATTATAAGAGTCAGATATAGTGAATGACTGCCTTTTCCTAAATCAGTATGGCTTAAGCCTTTGTGTCCTCACAAAGACTGTGAGTGCAAGCACAAGACACAAAAAGATTCAAACAATACAAAATCCCAGAGTGAAGAGGGAGAAGGAGACACAAAGTCCCATGTCTAATCAAGAAGCTATTCGCAATTAATAGCTGTTGGGGAGGAAGAATAATTTTCTTCGATAGAGTAACAGTATGCCAAGCACAGTCTCCTGCACAAGATTAACTAACCAACACAAAACAGATACCATAATGTTAATATATGTTTATTTATTATGTGTGATTTTGTGTTGTGCATATATACTTACATTAGTTTGGTTTGAGTTTACTTATGTTTTACCAGAGGAAAAAAAATGAAATTTATGAGTAGAGGATCTGGGAGGGCAGGAGAAAGAATATGATAAAAATATACATACTATAAAAGTTTTAACAAATTAAGATCTTAACAATTGGAGTGCATTATATAGATGCTGGGAATTGTCTAGAATTATGTTTAACTAATAAACGTAACTTATTTTTAAGTTCATACACATTTGTTCAGGATTTCTGGGAGACGGATGATGTTACAATAATAATATATAGATGAATAACTAAAAAATTAATACATTTAAAAATATTGATATTTCCTTGTTTTTCCTTATTCTTTCTTCTCCTGCACATTCATTCTCTAATATACTTCACACTACATCTTTTATGAAATCTTACTTCACATGTTTCAGTAGGAAAAGCATAAAAGTAAATATAATTATTACCAATTTTTACAACAAGAACCATAGTTCCAAACCCACTTAGAAAACCTTCAGAGGCTTCTAAGTTTTACACAATGGTCTTTCCTTTCCCCCTGTTATTAAAAGTGTCTTCAGCCAGAGCCAGAAGTAACCTAATTTAGACACCTGTTATTGAAGACTTCAGGCCCTGAGTTGCCCAAGCAGTTGCTCTATTTAGTATTAAGCACCTCTGCCCTCTTCCAAACAGCTTCCTTCACACACAGCTGCCCTTCGATTGGTTAACTCATTACGGTTATTGATGGAAAATATTTCTCTTGCACATTTGATACCTCGTACTTAGAAACCTTTATTATCTGTGAAAAGGGTGCTTTTACAAGGCAGATAATTCTTGCTGGCACCTCCAGCAATGTGGTTGCTATTAAAATGCTACGAAGCTTGAAGGGAAAGGAGCCCTCTTATCCTGGTGTCCTTTTCAATATGGCCTTAAGTTATTCTGCCCTCCTTGCTTCAAAATAGGAGCTATCAAAAACTGAATTCATCCAGTCAAGATAGGGAAACAGGATTGCAACTTTTGGGACATACTTCTTTTATTCTTATTTGCATATCATGGAATTGAGGTTCTTGTAGCATATTTATCTATATTCATAAAAATATTTATTTTTTAAAAGGATCTTTTTTTTGCCAGACATTGTAAAAATCTTAAAAATACGAATGGACATTATACACAGTAACTGCTGTTCTGTCAATGATTATTATTTAAAGTTTATTTTTTACTAATCAAACGGTGGAGAGAGAATATGTAAATTAACAAGATCAGAAATGAAAAGGGGGACATAATCACAGACACCGAGGAAATTCAGAGAATCATTAGATCTTACTACAAAAGCCTATATGCCAAAAAATTGGAAAATGTAAAAGAAATGGACATTTTTAGATAAGTACCATATACCAAAGTTGAATAAAATTTTAAATAAATAAACATGTACATAAATGCATACCAATATATAATCACTTAATCATATATATATATATGTATATATATATAATTTGGAGAAGCATTGAAAATAATTCAAAAAGTAAATTTTATCTTTAAAAATATTATAAAGGTTGTCATATGGAAGACAGTAACATAGTCATTACAAGCTTTATTTTTTATTTCTGTCATAAATCACAGAGCCCTTAGTTATTGAGTGACACCATGGGAAATTAAAGAAGACAGAAGCTCTCAAACTTTATTTCCAATGGTATTTGCTTTCTCTTGTAATATTGAAGATTGCTAAAGCTCCAAATAATTCACCTGCTAAAGTGAAAGCCACATAGTTTAGAAGCAATTTACTTAGGTTGTGAGTCGTCATCTCATAAAGCCCAGTATGCTTCACAATTTATATTCCTCCAGCATAGAAGCATCTGCTGTGGGAGCTCCTTTGGCCAATTGCCTTTAAGATACCAGCCCACTTGGGCATGGTCTTTTACACTATAAACGCAAGCTCTAAAGCATGCATTTGCTCTCTTGCTTCAGGCTCTCACTTCCAGCTGATAGTCTCCATAGACTCTGTTCCTGTTCTTGTTCGTGCAGAGGACTATGATCTAAGACAGTGATCTGTGAGTCTCCTCTAAATAAATAACCCTTTATTGTACATAATTCTGAACTAGTGTGAGTTTATTTTGTATCTTCCACCATCAAGCATTCCCTGCAAGGACTGTATTTAGGCTCTCAGGGATGTCAGGGAAATCAGAAAGCACTACCACAATTGAAACCGAGCATAACATATTTGTGAATGAGATGCATGAGTTTTAACTTAAGTATACATGTGAAGAAAGTGCAATTCGTGCCCTTAAATAACACACCAGGTTCTTTAAAATAGTAAAGCATGAATGGTCTGGAATCTTAAATTATTAAGCATCATGAGTTAAATTGAGCAGCAAGCTCACGATTGTATCTAACTGTGCTGCAACTCTTCTGCCTCCTCTTTCACGGGTTATGCAAACAGGAAATGATATATATGGATCTGCCCCCTCTTTCACGAGTTATTCAAACAGGAAATGGTATATATGGATCTATCCTTGAATAAATCAGAGTTGTTTAACGTAAACTGTGAAGTTCCCATGTTGTTGTAGATCCTTTCAGGAATTAAAGGGAAAGGTGGCCAAAAATAAGTTCCTGGAACATGTTTTCAGATTTGTATTTGGTTGTTTTTTTTTTCATAATCATCTGAAAAATTTCTAAAGAAATCAGTGTTTAAATGTTTTCACATTCTATTGGTTAGAGTAAAGTATATTTTATATAAAAACCTGAAATGCTTTCAAGAATATACGCTGATTCCACATGTGTTATTGTTTTCCTTCCTATTTTCAGTCCCTACAACATAGTGCTCCTTTTTCTAACCACTGAAGTCACATCTGTGTTCACTGAAAGAACTAAGATTAGTCATTTTTACAGGATTGTGGGCACCATAACTCATGGAATTAAAGGAGACTGTTGAGGAGGCATTTGGTGCTATCAGGATAAATAGGTTATTTCCTAGCTCTTGACAGTCAGCTCACCTTGAGGTTCAAGAATGGGTATGTTTCTTAAACACAGACCCCTTTACTCTGGACTACTTTTTCAACTATCAGCCTTTAATAAAGAGTCTTAACACGGCACTCACCAACTGCCTGAATAAGCTGACCAAAGAACTCCAGGGACCTTTGTGTCAACATCCTTCCGTATGTGGCTTAGAGGCGTGTGCTTTTGCACAGTGTTTGGAATGTAACTAAGATCCTTATGCTTCTCGGTAAGAATTTTATGTATGGACTGAGCCATCTCTTCATTCCCAATTATTTCTTAGTATAGAAGATAGAGTTTCCAATCCTGGACACAAGGATGCTCAGACAGCTATTTCTTATCCAATGGGTGTTTATAGAAAAGAGTTCACTTGATTGCTGTGTTTCTCAGGCCACCATAAGCCAGATAGGTCCCACAGTGACTTCCACTGCATTCCTTTACAGACAAAAATTCTAAGAATTGAATTGTTGCCTCTGTGAACTACACAAATGCTCAAATATCAGGCTGTGGTTCATAGACGTTAAGGAGTTGACTAAATCCATGCAGAGTCATTCATATCATTGTCCTTGTGCACAGATGACTGGTGTGGGGAAAGAGTGGCAGACTCGGGGCCTAAGGACGATGGTTATGAACTGTCTTTTGTATAGAGAATACTGACTAGCAGTTCCTCTCTTGTTTACCATGCTCAGTTCCTCCTGCTTGTGAGTCCTGGGGGAAAAAGATATAAAGAGTAGATGGCTCCTGTAAAGTAGCTACCGCCTTGGCCAAAACAGTCCTAGTCGGAGGAAGATAGATTCAGATATTCAGAGAGTCTAACAGCAAAGTCTTAGATGGGTAGCGAGGAGGTAAAACTATCAGGGTCTGCTGTGACAGTATTTGTGCTGTCCATATTAGATCCAGCCTATTCACTATTCCTGTACTGTGTCCGTCTGCCTGTTGCCATACTCCCCTTCATGACGGTGTGATGGGAGTGGTTTCTGACTATAATCCTCTGGAAATGTAGCCTCATAATAAAATGTTCGGTCATATAGAGCATGATGACCATGATCACGATGATCAATGACGATATAGTATATACTTGAAAAATGCTGAGTGTGAATGTTTAGTTTCCTCACCTTAGCTATAATTACATGAAACACCGTGAATATTAATCTACTACATTTTATACATTTGATGGCCTATATACACTTTAAAATGCATGTAGTATATTACAAATATGTATCTAATGGTCTCTACAATGAACAGGAATAAATTTTAAAATTCTTTTAATGAAACTATTCTTATAGATCCTGTAGCCCTTGCATAATTGAACACAAATTCCAATATGAAATATTCTTGACCATATTTGAAGATACTATGAAGGATGCAGATTTGGTCTTTCCTGAACTCTGAGGTACTTTATTTATTTTAATGAAAGCTATTAATGAATTAGAAAATGTTGTATAAAGTGAGTCCCTGATTGTTGCTGAAATGTTCAATGACATTACCTAGGTTCTGGAAGGCATTATTTTGAGCCTCTGCTCACAGACCAGGGTTTCTACAGGTGGCCAAATGGCTTTAGATCTGTTTAAAGTGCCAGCATGATTGGTAACACATCTTGGATTACCTAAATTAATGCTTCAGGACAAGTGCAAAATCAGAACACAAACAGAAAGAAATCCACCTTGGTTTTTCAAAGAATCTCTGAGGGTGGTGTGATTTGTTCTGCACATTAGGTCTGTGTCCCTGGAGATTGATCTTGTTCTCTAGTTCAAATCCTGTTGGTGATTATCTTAATTAAATGCTGTGTGATAAAAATTGAAGAGATTTGGTCTCAGCTTCTGGCATAGAGATTAATCAGAGTTTCTGACTAATGGGAATTCTCACAGGAAAATATAATAGAAGCCAAAACACTGTAGAAATAAAGATGGCACTGCCAAAACCCATAAAAATATGGCAAGTTTGGAAATGGACATATAACCTCCTGAAATTTAAGTTGCTGTCAGATTCCCAAAGCGATAGAATATAGCAGAAAAGATTTGGGGCACTTATTAGGATGTAATGTTGGAAAATGCATGAGCAACTATAGTTTCTGTATTAGAATTGGGTAAACTCTTTTTTTGTTGTTGTTTTGTTTTTTCGAGACAGGGTTTCTCTGTGTACCTTTGGAGCCTTTCTTATCCTCACTCTGTAGACCAGGCTGCCTGAGAACTCACAGAAATCCACCTGCCTCTGCCTCCTGAGTGTTGTAATTAAAGGCATGCACCACCACCACCCTGCTGGTAAACTCTTTAGGATGTGAAGTTTCACTATTCAACTGTCAGCTTCTTTGAAAGGGTTTTCAATGAAATTACGTCTTTCTCGTAGCCTGTTAAAAGAAATTCACCCTACAGAACTGTGATTATAAAAGACTGTTGATAAAGATAGCCATGGTAACATGCTAATTTCTTTCTTAATTTACATACATGGTAAATGCCAGATTTTTCACAGTACTAAATCCATTATTCTGATCATCTTGTTTTGTATGTACAGAGTTCAAAAGCTAAAACACATCGACTAATGTTTGCATTTCAGAGTTCCTCATTATATAATACAACAAAAATATAACCCATTGTCTTCCTTTTTGTCATTTTTTTAAAAAATACCATCTATCATCTATCTATCATCTATCTATCATCTATCTATCTATCTATCTATCTATCTATCTATCTATCTATCTATC
>JABTXL010005752.1:10329285-10359882 GCA_025134845.1 Neodon shergylaensis
ATCTATCTATCTATCTATCTATCTATCTATCTATCTATCTATCTATCTATCTATCTATCTACTATTTTGGTTTTTTGAGTCTAGTTTTCTCGTTGTCACAGCTCTGCTTGTCCTGTCCTGGAACTTGCTTTTAGACCAGGCTGGCCTCAAACTCATGGGAGATCTGCTTGCCTCTGCCTCCTGAGTGCTGGGATTAAAGGCATGTGCCACCACCATCCAGCAAGAACTCTTTCATTGCTTTAAAAACTAAAGCTGTATAAGTGCTAAATATTTTAACTTATTCATGAAATTTAAAAAAAATGAAAAATTTAAAGGAAGAAAACTAGGTTTTGTATTAATTTCTTAATTGTTTGTATTCATTATTCACTATTAAGTTCCTTAGGGCATTCAAGGAAGGAAATTTGCATGATTTTGGCACACATAATTAAGCAATCAAAATTAGTTGTTTCTTATGACTCTTTTTTTTTCTTGAATCTCACCCAAATATGTTCCATGGATACATTCAATCAAGGTCCAAACTTTTTTCAGGATTTCTCAATATTTCACCCATTAATTAGTTTTTTCTTCCTTTCATTTCCAAAACGCCAATATTCTTTTTCACAGTAACCTAGTTCCTTTAGTCTTTTAGGTTATGGATCGTCAATTTGAGTGTTTCTCTCAAATCTAGTCAGTGCAAGAATTAATATCTACCTCCTGCTTCCTGGATTAAAATATTATACACAATTATATTTGTTTGTGCTTTTCATAATAATTATGAATAAAATAAATGATACATCTATGACTGTTAATCTATCAATATTTTGGTTATGCTTATAATGAATGAAGAAATTTTCAGTTTTAAGGTGATACCATTTAACTAAAATTGTACTGTTTGAAATTACTATTACCTGAATCATTTCCCCTTTCCTTTTTCCAACTCCTCTCATGTACTGCTCTTTCTTGATTTCTCCCAATTTCTAGTCCTTTGGCCTCTTTTTCTTTAATTGTATACCCTATGTATGTATGTATATATATATATATATGTGTGTGTGTGTGTGCATATATATATATACCACATATAAATAACATATGCAAATATGTATAACTTTGTGTGCATTTAATATTTTGTTTATTTTCTTGAGACAGTGTTTCTCTATATAGTGCTGGCTACCCTGCAAGTCCCTATATAAACCAAGGTGTCCTCAAACCTATAGATGTCTTCCTCCCTGTGTCTAATAACAATAAAGGAGAAAGAGTCCATGAATTTAAAGAACATGAGAAGAAAGGTATATGAGGAGATTTGGAGGGAAGAAAGTGAAGGGATATTCTGTAGTTATATTTATAATCCCCAAAATAATTCTAATCTTGTGATCTTCATAATATTTTAATTCATTAAAAGATTAGTAGAAGTTCTGTTCCTCCTCAGCCTGTTGGCCACCAAGTTGAGAGGGGAAAGAGGCAGATGGGGTGACAAAAGTTTGGCATCCCATGAGCATCAATGGAGACAGTCCTCCTGGGAGACAGACTTCAGGGACTGAGTTCAATTTTATTCCAGAGTATAAGGAATATGTAGGACTGGGGAATCTAGGGACAATCCCTAATTTGTATTAAGTGGCAAGCAGGGCCCCTAGGGGATGGGGAGGATGTGACCTAGGACCACCCAGGAATGTCTTCCAACAAAGATTCAAAATAGGCATGGAAATATTGTATACCATCCTGGAATAAACTGGAGGGAAAGTTTAAGGAACAAATTAAATAGAAATGAAAGCATTGAAAAATGAGACGCTTCCCAGAAGACAGCTCTTTAGTCGATCTCATAAGAAGCCATGTTTGACATTTGTGGAAGCTGACATAGAAAGAATAAAAAGATCCTCCTCTGGTTGATGAGTTTAGACTTAATCATTCTACTGATAACTTTCTTCTAAGAAATTAGTGCTTGACTCAGAAAAAAAATAAGAGAAGCGTGAGGTATTCGTGGATAAAATAACTGTTTCAGAGTGTCCCATGTGTTTATTTTCAGGATGAAGACATAATTGCAGAGTGTGCAAGACACAAATGTCCAGTTTTTAAATACTGAAATAGACATTCATTCAAGGTCAACCAAACTATAAACATCTGTGACTGGTATATAACTCTGGAGGATCAGTTTGAAACACGGTGACTATATGAAATTTTCCTTTTCCCAGATATGAAAAATTCTCTAGTGTACTATCCAAAACAACAACAAAAACATTTTTCTGCTAAAATGTAAAAGAAAAAGAGAAAATATGGCACTCATATATATTGACCATCTGATTTAAATTTTAAAGTTTCAAGGGTTGGCAATTTCTAGGGCTTAGTCATTTTCATTATGACAGTTTAATAGCTGTGTATAAGGAACTCAGAACATTTTTATGTCAAAGCTCCTCACTCCTGTCTCTGTCTTTCTGATCCCTTTACTCTACCCTAGTGGCCACCCTATTATGTTTATGAAAAATTTTTTTAAATATAATCAACATTTAAAATATAAATTTTAAAATTTCAATCAGGGGCGCAAGACACATGCCATGGTACATAACTCCCAGCATAGATGGAGAGGTGAGAGGATAGGTTGCAGGAGCAGGCTATCTCTTTTTTCCATATTGGCTCAATTATCAAACTCACGTCATATGCTTGAAGTAAGTGTCTTTACCCCTGAGAAATATCTCTAGCCAATGTCCGTACAAATAAAAAAAATTCAATATCTGTTTTGTTTTAAAATGGAACTATAATACAGTTAAGCAAGGGCTGCATAAACTAGAGACTCTTTCATAGCTTCATAGCACGTAACAAGGAGAGGGGGAATCAAAAATACTGAACATGTTAATAAAATGTTGCTGCTCTTGTCACGCTTGACAACTCTGTGCTTCATGGAGACACATTTTTTAATATTTTCCTCAAAATCATCGCCATGGTGTAAACCTAAATTTGCCTAGTCTTGTTTCCTTGGAATGAATAAGCTAAAGGTGGCCGAAAAAGACGGCAAGGTGCACATTATATGTATTTTTTTAGGTCTGACACCATTTCATTTCTTTCCTTTAAAATACATATTTGAGAGGAAAATCTTTTCCATTTTCACCTGGTAGTTCCTGGCGACCCTGAAATGAGTGCCTCTTTGGCAGGGAGTATGCAGGTGTAGAATGTTCTCATCACCTGGGTGTGCTCAGTGAATAGAGGAGGCAGGAACTGCTGCTTTGGTTCAGTGCTCTGATGTAGCAAATGTCCATTTTGCCAATCTGTCAATCAAGAGCATTACAGAGGTAACTGAGGATTCCAAATAGCCTGCTAGTGAGTGCATTACTCCTATTGAATAATCGAGACTCTGCCCAAGAAGCAGGATCATTTCAAGTTTTTTTTTTTTGAATCCTTGATGCAGTTAAACGAATCGATTTATTACAGACTGGGTGATGCTAAGTGAATTACCCTCTAGAGATTTGATTTAATTGGTCAGAGGTTGGCTGCAGGCATGGGTTCTTATTTTAAAAGCTCTCCAGATGATTAAAATGTTCATCCAGCAATAAGGACCACAGGGCTACATGGAACCCTCAGGATATAATTGTGTTTCAGAGGCTGACTGACTGCTGACCTCCCTAGGCCCCGCTCATGTGGATTTTAGCCACAGTTCCAATTACAAAACTTCCGTTCTTCTGCCAACTTCACGGGAAACATAAGGGGTAGGTTTTCTTAGGGTTGCTATTGTTGTGACGAAAGACCATGTCCAAAAGGAAAGTTGGGGAGAAAAGGTTTTGTTTGGCTTCCATTTCCAAATCACTTTTCATCACTGAAGAAAGTCAGAACAGGAACTCAAACAGGAAAGGATCCTGGAGGCAGGAGCTGATGCAGAGGCTTGGGAAGGGTACTGGCTTGCGTCACATGGTTTGTTCAACCTGCTTTTTTATAGAACCCTGGACCACCAAACTAAGGATGACACCTACCATTCCTTGCTTTAGTGGCTCCTTTTGTCAGCTTTGTTTAGAGATTCATTTTTCTTCTCCTGTTCCTTAGTTCTTGAGTCCCCTCAAAACAATTCTTTAATGCGTTCTCTGCACCTTTCTTATCATTGGCTTAATCTAAAATCATTTTGGGTATTACAGAATTGTTACAATATATATGGAGGATATACCACCATCCTTTTTTTTTTATCATGGAACATGGTCTCTTTTTTATTTTTATCTTATTTAATTTACATTTGCTATGTTATTACATTATTAATGTGTATATAACACATAAAATGGTGTTTACTATATGCTATATATATATGCATTAATTAGCATAAGCATTACCAAGGTCATTTAGTTCATTGTTGTAGTTACATTTAAAATGTTTTTTATCAGTAATTTAAGCATACAACAGAGTATTGACAATTACTGTAAAATAAATCTCTAAACAAATCCATCATGTTTAAACAAGATCTTCTCATGCCTCCTAATACTGAGCATTGTACAATCACTGTTATATGCTATAGAAATGAATACTTTTCATCGGTATGGATCTTGTTTTATTGATACAAATTTAAGGTCAATTTACAATGCACTGCCTATTTACTTAGGAAATATTATATTCTTCTGGAAACTAAGAAATTCAATACTGAATAAAAAATGGTCCAAGAAAGAAATATAAAACAATTATAACTTAATGAAAATGTAAACAGAGCACTTCTAAGTTATAAACACCAATAAAATGACTCTAAAAGGGAGGGTCCATAGCCTAAATGCCTATATGAAATCTCTTATTAGTGATTTAATATCACACTTGAAATATCACACCAAAGGGATGCATAACAAAGGAGTAGACCAAAAAAAAATTTAATTCAGGACTGAATCAACAAAATAGAAAGGAATCAATAAGTAATTAACAAGGAATCAATAAAACAAAGAGTTTGTTCTTTAAATAAATGAATAAATTTACAATTTGTTTGCCAAATTTAAAAAAAGGCAAAGAAAGAAGAAGAACCAGTTTAACAAAAATAGAGATGAAAAAGGGGGATAAAACTGAAGAAATCCAGTCTGTCCTAAGGACATACTTTAAAACCTGATTTCAAAAATAAAATAAATGTCTAAAAGTGATGATGTGGCATTTCCCTCTGTACCATTGATAAACAAAGAAACTGCTTTGGAATGAATGCTGAAAGAAAGAAAGGTGGAGTCAAGGAGAAGCCATGAACCCCCGCTGGAGACAGTTGCCGGAACGTTAGCCAGTAAGCCACCATCATGTGGTGATTACCACACAGATTACTAGAAATGGGTTAAATTAATATGTAAGAGTTAGCCAATAAGAAAGTAGAGCTAATGGGCCAAACAATGATTTAATTAATATAGTTTCTGTGTGATTATTTTGGGGCTGAGAAGCTGGGGACCAACAGGCAGCTCTCTCCTACAATAAATTGGTTCCCACGTGGACAATTAAATCCACTTAAAACCTAAGAGAGCTTGAAAAGGAATTCTAGACACAAACATACAGAGATTAACACAGCTTCTTGCTATCTGCAGGTGGCAAGCCACAGCTCCTTTAAGAGAGATTTTCCTGACTCATCAGTAGCAGAAAAAAAAGTCATTCCATTTTGAAATGCACAATTTCTGGGCCATGCTGCAGGTGCGAACTCTGACTCTTTCTGGAGTTTGGCTATGGTTCACTTGAATGGGGTTTGTGCACTTGGGTGCTTGTATGCACGCTTGGGAAAGTAGCTGAGCCATACTCATCCCTGAGTTCCCCCACACCTGGGCAGGCAGTGAGATCAGGACTGCTAGGAGTGCACAAGCCGGAGAGCATGGTGAATTCCTGCTGCCATACACAGAGATATTTCCAGGCCACACAATTCTCTGCATGGCATATCTAGCTATTACTTAGATAAAAGGGGTTTATGTGCTTCATGTTCATTCTCAGAGTTGAAGGGCTAAGCATGGCTTATTATTACTTGCCTGACAGTTCCTTGGAATTTATATTATGGCTTTCATTCTTGCTTTTATATGGGAATCCTGTGTGTGAGAACATGTATTTCTATGTGTCAACATGTATTTCTTGTGGTTTTTCTTTGACTCTTTTTCTTCTGTTTCTTCTTTGTCCTATTTTGTGTTTTGATTATATTTTATATTATTATTTTTTACATGTGTGTTTGATTTCTAACTAGAGTCAGAAAAGCTGTAGATTTGGATGGGAGAAAACATGAGGAAAATCTCAGGATATGGGTGAAGGGAAATCATAATCAGAATATATTGTACAAAAAAGTTTCATTTCAATATGATAAGAAATAGGAAAAAAATATTAGAACAACAAGAAACTGTAAAATCAAGTGGATATAAAAAGAAAAGTAAAATGGAATGAAAGATAATATTTGCAAACCATGAAATTAAGGTTTAATATCCAAAAATTGTAAAAGCTCAAACAACTCAATATATTAAAAATTCTCAATAATATAAGGCTATATCTACAAAAGGATATTCCCTTGAACTCATCAAAAAATCATCAACATTTATACTGACAATGATCAAAACTGTTTTTAGAGAACCATACTAGGCCTGAGAGTTTATGTCTTTATAAATATTACTCCTTCTCTATGCCATTTTCTTCTTGTCCTCCATTTGCCTCCTCATAAATCACAATTAAATACACCTTTCAGAGTCAGTACAGTGCTTCCTCCTGTGTAAATTATTTGCTACATTTTCAGTCAAATATTACTGCACTTGTGTGTAGTGGTGACATAGACTATAAGTATATGCTTGTGATGGGGCTCCATGGTTTATGTGCTCCAAAACATGTGCTCAATCATTACTTATTATCTATTAAAAATTTCAAAAATTTGAAGTTTTTCAAATTTTTCAACTACAATAAAACCTTTTGTGTCAAGAAGCAAAGAAAATTATATTTTTGTACCCAAGCTAAAACCTAACTTTCAAACATGCCCATATATTGCTTATTTTTATGTTCTGCAACCAACTGCCAGAAGGAATCTACTGAAGGATAGAAACACATTTGGTTCACATGCATTAAATCCATCATACCAGGGAAACATGGCAAATAGATATGGTTCTTGGGGCATGATATTAGGAGCATAAAGGTCCATCAGTACAACCCTAAGTCTTACAACTAGGTTCCAAGTCCAAAAGATTCTGCCTCCCCAAATGATTTTACTCTCTAAGGATCATATACTGAAACACTTGAACCTGTGTAGGGATTTCACACTCATGCCATAGTAGCATACAGGCCTTTCGCAGGCAAATCATCCATCATCCATCTCTCGCTCTAATTTTGTGACCAAAAATACATAGAATCTTTTTTTGCATTGACAAATTCCCTTTCTTAATCAGTATGTCTGTCTTTCACTCTCTTTTTGATTCATTGCTGATCCTTTTCTATAGTCAAAGAGGTTTTATGCTTGCTTTGAATTCCCTTTAATGATATGTGATAATTTAAAACTTTCTGTGACTGCCTCTTTCTAATTAATCCAATTCTAATCCACACCATAAAGATGAAAACACATATTTTACCTCCTCTTAATTAGAATTAATTAGTACATAAATTTCAAAGTTGCTAAAATAAATTCATTGTTTTCAAAATAAGGGAATACACAGTCGTAACAAAGACATAAAGTGGCAAAATGTTATTTTCATGTCCAAATTGAATTTACTTTTGAAAGGTTAATAGAGTAATTCTGGTTTTGTTTGTTTTGAAATGTCTTTATATTTTAGATATTGACAATGTAATCATGCCTTACTTGTGTTTCAGATGTTCTCCCATTGTTTCACTCTGAATGTACTGTACTTTCAATAAGATTGCAAAATACTCAAGGGCTTGATTTGTTCATTTCTAGTCTGTGTTTAATGTATTGTACCTAGTATAGCGGTTAAAGAAAAGATTCACTCATGAATTCAAGTATCAGTTACCGTGTTTACCATATACCAGAAATTGCAAGTTGTTTGGATACTTATTCTGTACTCACTGACACAAAAACTGTAGACTAGGTTAACCCCAGAACATCCCTCTTTCCTTAATGCACAGAGAATCCCCAAGAGGTAATAAATAAAATCATTAAAGAATTAAATGTAGTTTGTTAAATTTAAATTCCATTCTTTTTATTATTAAAAATCTAACCTTGTGTATGTATATATAAATATGCAAAGTAATATGTACATCCTAGAAAGTACAGAGTGCCTTATTTCATCTGTTTTGTTTTAAGCATAAAGAGCTCTAAACTATTGGTATTAAAACAAAGGGAAACCTAATTAATGAAAGGCTCATTTCATATCCTGAAATCTTCCATCTTTTTAGATGATAAAAAATATAAAAAAGTTATTGTCTCTCCGTTCTTGTTAAATAATAACATTCCCTTACCAAACATGAAAAGTAAAATATGCTCTGCTATAGAGTTCTGAATGATATCATAGACACACTACAAACAAAAGTGTTGTAAAGTAGGCTGCTAGCTGGTTCCTGGCTGCCTAGCCCAAAAATATTCACACAGAAACTATTAGTTAAATCACTGCTTGACCCATTCATTACTTATAACTTCTTATTGACTAATGCTTATATATTAATTTAACCCATTTCTATTAATCTGTGTATTGTCACATGGCTGTGATTTACAGGCTAAAATTCTGGCTTCTTTCTCCGGCAGAGCTATATGGTTTCTTAGTGACTCTGCCTCCTTTCCCCCAGCATGCCATTTAACTTTCTCTGCCATTTTAAATTCTATCATGTTAAAATGATCAGTAGCCCTTCTATAGACAAACAATAAATGGGTTGAGAAAGAAATCAAAGAAAAAAACCACCCTTACAATAGCCTCAAATAATATAAAGTATATTGATGTAACTTTAACCAAGTAAGTGAAAGATGTGTATGACAAGAATTTCAATTTTTTTAAGAAATAAATTAAAGAAGTTATCAGAAGATAAAAAGATCTCCCATTAGGACCAGCATAGTAAAAATGACTATTTTACCAAAAGCAATTCACAGAGTCAATACAATCCCCATGAATATCCAAACACAATTCATACACAATTTGAAAGAATAATACTCAACTTCAAAGAGAAAAGCAATAAAACCAGGGTAGCTAATATAATCCGGTACAACAAGACTTGCAGAGCTTTCACCATTCCTGCTTTTAAACTAATACAGAGCCACAGTAATACAAAGAGCATGGTATTGGCTCAAACACAGATATGTGAAACATTGGAATCTACTCAAAGGCCCAGAAATAAACTGGGTTTTTGACAAGGAAGTCAAAATTGTACAATGGAAAAAAGAAAGAATCTAAAACAAATAGCACTGTTCTAGTTGGATGGTGGCATATAGAAGAATACAAATCAATTCGTAGTTATCACCCTTTACAAAACTCAAGTCCAAGCAGATCAAAGATTTCAACATTAATTCTGATACTCTGAACCTGGTAGAAGAGAAAGTGAGAAATTATCTTGAACAAATTGTCAGGAACTTCCTAAGCAGAACACCCATAGCACAGGTGTTAATATCAACAATTAAGAAATGTGATCCAGCCGGGCGGTGGTGGCGCACACATTTCATCCCAGCACTCAGGAGGCAGAGGCAGGTGGATCTTTGTGAGTTCGAGGTTTGAGGCCAGCCTGGTCTACAAGAGCTAGTTCCAGGACAGGAACCAAAAAGCTATGGAGAAACCCTGTCTCAAAAATCAAAAAAAAAAAAAAAAAGAAAAAAGAAAAGAAAAAGAAAAAAGAAATGCGATATGCGATCCAATGAAATTGGAAAATCTCTGTAAGGCAAAGGACACTGTCAATAGGACAAAATGGCAGCCTACAGAATGGGAAATAAATCTTCACTAGCCCCACATCCAACAGAGGGCTGATTTCCAAAATATATAAAGAACTCAAAAAACTAGATACCAACAAACCAAATAATACAATTAAAGAATGGCGTGCAGGTCTAAACAGAGAACTCTCAACAGAAGAATCCAAAAGGACCTAGAAACACTTAGAGAGATGTTCAACATACTTAGCCTTCTGGGAAAGGCAAATCAAAATGACTCTGAGATTCCATCTTATACCTGTCAGAATGACTATTCGAAATGAAGTCAGATCAAAAACACAAGTGACAGCTCATGCTGGAAAGGATGTCAATCAAGAGGAGTACTCCTCCACGGCTGGTGGGAGTACAAACGTGTACAGTCACTTTGAACATCAGTGTGGTGGTTCCTCAGAAAACTAGGCATCAGTCTACATAAGATCCAAATATACCATTCTTGGGCATATATCTAAAGGATGCTCAGTCACACCACAAGGACACTTACTCAACCATGTTCATAGCAACTTTATTTATAATATCCAGAACCTCAAAACAACCTAGATGTTTTTCCACTCACGAATGAATAAAGAAGCTGTGGTACATTTACACAATGAAGTATTATTCGGCTGTAAAAACAATGATATCATCAAATTTTTAGGCAAATGGATGGAATTAGGAAAAAATAACTCCAAGTGATGTAACCCAGACCAAGAAAGGCAAGTATGGCATGCACTCACTCCTGAGTATATACTAGCTATAAAATAAAGAATAAGTATGTTATAACCCACAGAAAGTGTAGGTCACAAGGAGAGTTTTTGGGTGGATACACACATATCCCTTGGAAGGGAAAATAGAAGAGGTTTCATTAATAGACTTCACAGGTGGAAATGGGAACGTGAGCAATCAGGTTGGGGCAGCACAGAGGGCAAGAATGATGACAGTGATTGCTGCAGGGTAGGAGGCATTTTGGAGTTGGAAGTCTGGCACAGGGTTGTGTTCCAACTATCATTAGACAGATGTCATTCAGCACCCAGTGGAAGTAGTCAAGCATTAGGCAGAGTTCAGGAATCCTGTGCTGGTGGTGGAAAATGGAGTATAGGAGGCAGAGGGGTCAAGTACACCAGGGGAAACTTCACACAATTAACTAATCTAGGCTCAGAGGGTCACAAGGAGACAGAACCAACAACCAGAGAGCCTGCATGAGGCTAACCTAGGCACTATGCAATTATATTAGAGTTGTGTAGCTTGGTCTTCCTATAATATTCCTAATAGTGGGAGTAGGGGCTGTCTCTGTCACTTCTACTGGCTTTTGAAAACATACTTCTCATATTGGGTCGCCTTGGACACACTTAATACATGAGGCTGGACATATCTTCCAGCAATTTGATATGCCATGATTTATTAATTCTAATAAAAAACCCTGTCTTTTTTAGGTGGAGACAGAAGAGCAGGGGATTGAGAGGGTAGGGGGGAATGGGGAGAGGGACTAGGAGGAGAGGATGGGGAAATAGCAGAGGTTGGGATGTAAAATAAATAGCTGAAAATAAAGATTTTTAAAAAATATTGTTTTCTCATCTCAATTCTCCTAGAATCCATATTAATATCAATTTTGTACACAATTGAGATTATTTTTCTTATGAAATAGTCTTCTTTGTGAAGTTGATAGAGAATATTATATAATTTACAACTGACTGGAATTCTGAGAAAAATTAAGCTAGGCACGCTCAGAGCTAACCTTAACTTTCCAACCCCTACTAAAAGGGCTCATGGGACATCCATGAGGAGGGGATGGAAAGAAGGTAAGAGCAGACAGCTAGTAATCAAAAAACACAAACAAAATGTAAGAAAAACATAACATGTAACATCTTAAACTGCCAAAAATGATCACAGATACTGGTTAAGGAGGGTCATATTCTTTAGCCTTGCTCAGCAATTATTCATAATATAACTTAGACACCCAGTTTTTGTGTTGTGTATGATGAAATTAATTAAATCTTATTTAGATTGTTTTGTTGAACCTGATAACAATGAATTAATGAACTAAATTGATGACCGAAGTAGTTTCATTAAAAATCTAAACATAAAAAAAAAACAAAAAAAAAACAAAAAATCCCTATAAGCATATTGGAAAGTGTGTATGCATGTATGTGTGAGTGTCTCTGTGTGTGTGTGTGTGTGGGCATGTCTGTGTGGTTGATGAGGTATATATATGCCACAGAATGAGACGGTGAAATCTGAAAGATTGAAAGAATGCAATTGGCTTTAAAGGACAGAGCACCCACACATGGAAATAATCTCCTGAGTATTGAGTTTTTGGAAAACTGTTCGCAGTTAAATAAATGAACTTAGACATGAATCCTGAGTGATTTTGGCAATCAGAAGATTCAGAAGATTGCAATAGCAGCAGGAGTGGTAGCCGAGCCAGATGCCACCCAGAACTGAAACCTTTGCAGAAATTCAGGATGAATACAAGTGTTTAAGTGTTATAATACTTTTGTCATAAAATCCTTTTACATAGCTAGAATATGAGCATTTTAAAGAGATTTCATTACTTAAGATACTGAATGAGACCTGAAATAATTTATAAAATGGACTATTTTATTTCTTTTTTTTTTTTTTTTTTGGTTTTTCGAGACAGGGTTTCTCTGTGGTTTTGGAGCCTGTCCTGGCACTAGCTCTTGTAGACCAGGCTGGCAGGTTCACAGAGATCCGCCTGCCTCTGCCTCCCGAGTGCTGGGATTAAAGGCGTGCGCCACCACCGCCCGGCTCTATTTTATTTCTTTAACTTGTAGTAAAGAAGAGCAACATAATTTCTCAGAAAATTTATAAAAGGGTGAATTTGTTATAATTTATCTACCAGTCACATATAGCTATATTGTAGCCAAAATGGAAACAAATTGAACTCTTAACATAGTAGGTTTATAGAACACACAAAGCAAATGAGTGTGGCTTTCAGACACATTTTAAGGAGTGGGCTGAGAACGTAATTTTGTTATTTTTTTTTTACAGTTTTATTGTTTAAAGTGAAATTCTTTTTTAATTATTTTTTAAAACTATCTTTTTTTCATTTTGTTTACCAATCCCAGTTCCCACCCCCTCTCCTCCCTTTTCTTTCTCCATCTTCCCTTCTATTCCACCCATCCACTCCTCAGAGCAGTAAGGCTTCCCATGGGAAGTCAATGAAGTCTAGAACATCGCTTTGAGGTAGGACCAAGGACCTCCCCATTATATCTAGGCCTAAGAAGATAACCCTACAAAAAAAAAAAAAGAATGCATTCCAAAAAGCCGGTTCATGCAGTAGGGATAAGTTCTGGTCTCACTGCTGGTTTACCTACATTCTGCCTCAGCCATACAACTTTCACCACTTTCACAGGGCCTAGTTTGGTCCTATGCTGCTTCCCATGCTATCAGGCCAGCCAGTGAGCTCCCACTGGTTCAGGTAAGCTGTTCCAGTGGGTTTCCCCATCATGATCTTGAATACTTTGGTCATATTATTGCTCTTCCCTCTCCTCAACTGGACTTAGGGAGCTCAGCCCAGTGTTGCCCTGTGGATCTCTGCATGTGCTTCCATCAGCTGCTGAATGAAGGTTCGACGATGACATTTAAGATAGTCAGCAACCTGACTACAGGGTAAGGCCAGTTCAAGTACCCTTAATCTTCATAATTGATTAGGGTCATTGGTAGGTTTATTCTTTTGAGAAGTGCCAACTTATATAGCCACTTTGAAAATCAGAATGGTAGTTTCTTAGAAAATTGGGCATCAGTTTATCTCAGGACCCTGCAATACCACTTTTGAGAATATACTCAAGGGATGCTCAATCATACTATAAGGATGTTTGCTTAACTATATTCATAGAAACATTATCTGCAATAATAGACAGACTCTGAAAACAATCTAGATGCACCTCAACCAAAGAATGAATAAAGAAACTATGGTATATTTACACAATGTTGTACTACTCAATAGTAACAAATAATGACATCTTTAAATTAATGCAAATGGATGGAACTAGAAAAATCCATCCTGACTGAGGTAACCCAGACCCAGAAAGACTAGATAACATATCCTCACTCATATGTGGCTATTAGACTTAAAGAATAACTAGCCTAGAGTCCACCACCACAGAGAAGCTACATAGCAAGAAGAACCCTAAGAGAAACATACATGGATCCCCCTGGGAAGGGGGAATAGACAAAAATCTCCTGAGGAAATTTGAAGCATGGAGTTGGGGGAAGGGAAGGCCAAAGGAGAAAAGGAGGGGAGAAGTGGGGGGAGAAAGGAGAACCTGAGAGAACTGGTTCGCCAAGATGTGGGGAGGACAGAGAGGGAGAGCAAGGAAAGAGATATATTGATTGAGGGAGTCATCATGAGACTAGGGAGAAACCTGGCACTCTTTTTACTCTTTATTTATTTAGAAAATGATAAAGCCTATTAGTCTCTATCTCTTCCCTGTATCTGCCATTCACACTGTGTGATGAATCATGGTATACTCCTCATATTAAAATCACACTCACAGTGCTTTTTTCCCATTCAATATGTATGATAATTTACATCAAGTTCATCTTTCTCACCAGAAATCGCAAACAATTGCCCCTGTCATCTTTACAGAATCTACCACATACTTCCTACATTCGTGTGTATGATTTATGGGTTAATGTAAACTAATATCAAATTCATATGCTATATCATATATATCATTTAATTTACTATAACTATACATGCTGATCAGTGAATGAATGGATATATAATAATACATTAATAAGTTAATAGAAAGATAATTTATGGAAGGTTGAACACAGTCATTAATGAGTGTTTTTGTGACTTTAATGTAAGAACACGGGATTTTAGTCTTCCGTTCACTTTTCTATCCAGTCTTCCCTCATTCCCCTGACCCACTGTTTTCACAAGTTGCACATGACATTGTGTTAAAAACTCCTAAACACTTGTCTGCTTAGAGCCACCCTAAAAATACCGAAATACTAATTGGACAAGTCCATATAATGTGCTTAGGTATTATTGTTAAGTTTCTTAAGTGTTTTCACATTAACAAAATTATATATTCTTTTCACAGCTCGCCCTCGCTAATCATGCTGAAATCTCAAATGAGTGTGCCAATCATTGTAGGAGCTGATAACGTTCATACGCTTCCTTTGGGGGAATCTATTGCATACACAACTATGAAATAATCATTTTTCTAACATTAAAATGACAAACACTTCATAGGCATATATCATATCTAGGAAATGATACTTATTTGAGTTTCAATACAGCCATAGTACTAATTATGAAATTTAATTGCTTTAGTTTATAATGTGCTGTTATTAATGTGAAAATATGTCCCTTTAAAATTAATTCCATCGTTGCTTATCCATACATTGTGTGGACAGCCATATTAATGATTTCTCAAAGGCACCGTACACTGATACTGCTATTGACAGCACTTTTGTGAACAAAGACATATTTATTCTCTCCAAGCACCCATGAGACACAAGTGCTATTCTTCGTTCAGAATCACAGTGGATGTCATTTTAAAACTTCAATTACTATGTCAGCAGGTTCCCTCCATTACTTTTTCCAGAACCACAGCAAGTGATTTCTAGTAGCAATGCATGCCTGATAAGCCATACACATGTGCACCTTGTGAGCAATAGTAAATGAATCTTTGCAGACATGGTTGAGATCTAGAGAAATAATGTCTCTGTATGGAACTATAACAGTTATGACTCTTGAACATATAGTGTTTTTACATTCCTGCTAACAGATGAAGAATGAATGTTTCTACAAATAGACATGACAACAGGACGCATGCTAGAATGCAAAAGAAACAACATTAACATTCAAAAAATATTTCTGGACATGGCAATCAGTAGAGAAGTGTAGCATTTTTGAAAAATGACAAAAAATGTAACATTATTTCTGCCTTAGAATGTTCTTCAATCAAAGACATGATTCATCCCGTCTTACAAAAACGAAAGTCTTGAATAATGAAGGGCTTACCATCTCAGGTTTACTTTATATAGATCTTAAATTCCATAATTTGACTAGAACTCCTTGTATGTGAGTTTGTTCCCATGTTAACATTAATCACCTTTTCTGTAATAAATCATATTCTTAACATTATTTTTGTCATTAAATGTATATAAGGAAATTAGGATGCATTAGAATGCACAAAATATTTAACTCACAAACCATGATAACTTTTTTAGAGCTACTTGAGAGTGGGCCAGACCAGGACACAGATGAAACAAATGCCATGACACATTATCTAGTATTTGTTTCACGAAGTACATTAAACTTGTTTTATGAGTAAAAGCTGGAAAAAGTATGCTTTCTTTGTGCTGTTGGTGTATGTGTATTTTCAAAACATTATTCTGTGTATACACAAGCATGCATGTATGTGTGTGTGTGTGTATGATGCATACACATATGAGTGCTGGTGGTCTATATACGTGGCAACTATAAGACTAAACACAATAGAGTCGATTTTTTAAAAAAAATACACAATTTTATTTCGTTAGTTTCATGTAATTTTATGGCCGTTTTGATACAGCGTATCTCATATGGCTCACGCTGACTTAGATCTTTCAAGCTGGTTGCAATGATTTTGAATTTCTGGTCCCCTACTTCTACCTCTTAAATGCGTGGAAGATGGATACATGTTGACAAACTCTTAAATTTCATCAAATTCGTTGTATTAACAATGTACCTTTAGTGTTGTACACCATCCTTTAAGACTTTAACTTAAAGATGTTAAGAGGAAATTTATATGAGACCAAAAATCTTCCACTGAACCTGTGAATTTCTCAGCCTAGGTTGCCATTGCCAAGGGAGTACAGTGTACATCACTTATGTTTTATATTTTTCTCTGTGTGCCTTTTTGATGCTGTGAAATCTGGCATCTCTTCCCCATCTTATGAGATTATTTTTTATATAAAATGTTGCAGGACTTTAAGTTTTGGAAAGCTGCATCACTCGCTGCCTTATGCTTTTTATTTCTAAAATGGAGATGGCAATGTCTCCGTCAATTTGTTTTTTGAGAAGTAAATGAGACAAAGTATATGCCGTTGTTAGCATAATGCCTGGCACATAGGAAATGTTAAAAATAATAGTGACAATGTTGTAGTAACTGTGGAGTCCTTCCCACATAGCTCCATTTTCAGCTCCTTTATATTTATTAACAGCACAAGATAGTTCTATTCAAACACACTTGAACATCATTTTAATGCTTTCTTACTGAACCCTCCTTCTATATCTAGACAATCCTGAAATAACTTTTCCCTTTATAGTACCTAGTACATATGCCCCTCTCTATTCTGACATCTTCCTCCGCTTTTCTGAGAAGAATCCCCTGGGTGTGGTGACTGTAAAAGGCTCCTCGAGAGAACTAAAATGTCTTGACTATTGATGTACTAAAAATGGAGACAAATCATGAAAAAATCACAATAGGCACAGGAACAAACAACAGACATGTGAAAGGTAAATTCACAAATGCGACCTAATAAAGTTCAGGAAGATTAAGCGTACATAGTGGTGAATACCGCCAGACACCCATAACCAATGAATTTGGGAGAAAAAGGTAGGGGATCACTGTATTATTGAGAGCCCATCCTGGTGGAAATTAGTTCCAGGCCAGTCACGGATATATAGCAAGACCTTGTCTCAAGATTAAAATATTACAATTTTGAATAACTGTATAAGAATTTTTCTTTGAGGAGATGTAGTGGGTATGGGAGCTGGGACAAAGGAGGAGAGGTGTAGTGTGGGAAGAACAAATTTTCAGAGTTAGCAGTCAGGTTTTTAAAAGAGAAAAAGGAACAAGTAGACCAGATGGCAAAGAGGCAGTCAGAAGGTGGGAAGACTGTGCAGCAATATAGATACTAAAAAAGAGATAATATTGTGTAATAACATTCAGACATTGTCTTCAATGAAATCATAGTTATTTTCATGCTCTCTTAAAACACAGGGACTAGCATTTGAGTTTGAGAAGTAGCATATATCATAGATGTATGAACTTAGGTATTTGCTATTGATGAATACACCCAATCCTAGTGGCATGATTCTTGAAAACATTTACGTTTATGTCTAATTATATTAGCACACTAATTTCATTGTCTTAAGATTATGGTATGCATACTGTGACCTAACACTATGTCTAATAAATATGTATTGTTTTACACCATGAAAAGCTCACTAGTACCACAAAACTAATTAAACAAGCATATATAGTACATTTGAGTTCACATGATAAATAAAAGAGGTAGTCTAGTATGAATACTTTAGGCTTAGCCCACTTTGTTTTCTAGACAGTTAAAATTTCAGTTTTCCTTCAAAGTGTTTTTAATAGTATATATTTCAGAGACAGAGTTATCATGAGTCAGATTATTCATATGTATATCCACTAAAACTTTATCTAATCCCAAACAAATAATTTATAATACCAGCAATTTCATTTTAATCACACTTTGATAAAGGTGAATAAAGAAGTACCACCTTTCTCTGGAAATATTTTTTTGAGGAAAATTGTTGAGATTGGAGTGAGGACAAAGATCTTACACTCACTCACACACACACACACACACACACACACACACGTACACACATGCACACACACTCAAAGGAGTAAGAACGGTATTCATGTGGAAAGAGAATGAGAAAATATCTATGTTAACAGGCAAAACAGAAATCGAAAGCCCTCATTATTT
Organism: Neodon shergylaensis; assembly: GCA_025134845.1. Taxonomy (NCBI): domain Eukaryota; kingdom Metazoa; phylum Chordata; class Mammalia; order Rodentia; family Cricetidae; genus Neodon; species Neodon shergylaensis. Next base: position 10,347,737 of record JABTXL010005752.1, read on the forward strand.
GGTTTTAGTGTAAATTCAATAAAATTAAACTTAATACTATGGGCAGGTAAAATGAAAAGTTCTGCATGTGAAGGTGGGATTTCACTTACCAAATATTCATTTCACTATCACACAGGAAAATTAATGAAGTATTTGTAAAGATGAAAGACAATTTCTAAAGCTTGATATTGCATGCTTTCTGATTCAGTTGTGATATTTATGATTGTTAGGTTGAATACTCTTTAGATTAGAAAACACAGTGCTTTACAACTTCTCTAAAATGTTAAAAAAATGATTATTTTAAGAATATATTTCAACGTTTTATCTTCATTGTTGGCCTATGAAAACAATCATAAGTATCACAGTATCTTCAGAGAATATTTTATTATAATGCTTTTCTTTACCTTTACAAACAGGTCTGTGATCACTCCAAGCAGCAAAAACTTCTGCTATTCGTTGACAAGTGATGCTTTTTGCTCCCTGTAGGACATAGTCTTCATCACAGGAGAACTGTACAGTGGATCCAAGACTGCAAATGAACAAAGAAATGTCTTTATATTTAGACAAACAGAATGTGATGGACAAGATCTACATCTATAGACTTGATTCAATAAGACAAATGTGTACCATGAGGCACAAAATTTTAATGTAAAATGTGAAAATACAACTTAAATAATTATGTACTAAAAGTAAAAGTAAGAACAAATCTTCATTAAATATGTTCAGTGCCAAGGATTATAGAAATTTAAGCCCAGCAGCAAGTTCAATTATTATTAATAAATTTAATTCTTTAAGTGGATGGTAAATGTGAATAAATACTGGACATTCTAAACTGAATTCCAAATTTTGGGTTCCTAAAAGCCACAATATTTCTTTATGGAGAACCTACATGTGTAGGTGTTTTTACATGTCATTGTGTAATATCCACAGAATATCCACCTGTGTTTGCAAATACATTCAAAATTGTACTTTTGAAATATATATTGTCCATGCTTATTGATAAGTTAAATGTGTTCCATTTGTTGCCAGATGTTGTCAGAGAAGCTGGAAATGGTAATTCTCAATAGAGCAATCACAAGTGACTGAGAAATATTCCAGGCTGCTGTTAAGTGGTTGCTCTCCAAAATTTATGGGGGGGTGGGTATTGCCATGCACGACACCCACACAACTCATTGAACATGAAGTTGAACTGATGCCTACATTGAACCCACATTTTTATGTTCTATTTATTTGGTGCAGACAAGATACTTTGAAGTCTAACAAATGTGGACACCAACCCAGTCACAAACTTTTTTTTCATTTCAGTTTACCCTTCTTTAACTGATAGGAGGGGTCCTCACAGAACATGGGGTATTTTACAGTGCTGTAGAGCATGCAGGCTTTGCAGATGGTTACATCTGGAGATTAGCATGTGCATTAATTCGCATGGCTACTTGAATCCATTTTTCTCTTCTATTTTTACCTCCGCTTAGTTTAAGCAAATCCTACTGACAGCCTTTTGATAAAGCTGAATCTAACCTTCTGTCAGCTGCCGTATCAGAGCCTGCTCTAAGCCAAAATAATTTCTCAAGAGAATCATTGTGTTTTTACATTTTACTTTAATTTCCCATGTTTATTTTTTTATATTTTTTATTGATTTTTTTATTGAGCTCTACATTTTTCTCTGCTCCCCGCCCTGCCTTTTCCCTCCCGACTTCAACTCTCTCCCAAGATTCCCATGCTCCCAATTTACTCATGAGATCTTGTTCATAAAAAGTATCCTTAACCAAGCATATATTGACTTTTAATCTTAGTTTCCCCTTCATTCAGAAAAAGGGTATTTTGTGATATCTACCCAAGAGACTCAAACCTGGTTAATTCTAAAATTAATTTCCCAGACTTCCTCCATCGATTTTTCTTCAAAAACCCTACTCTGTGCTTTGGCATGGACATGCTAGCACAGTCTTGCTTTTCATAGTAAGCAAATCTCTTCCTTAAAAAAGTATGAATTCATGTTTTAATTTGTTCTCAATTCTTCATGTCAGCTTATTCATGGGCCTCTTCTTGATCACTATTAAAATATAACTCAAGCTATTTTATTTACACTATCTAGTCAATGTGCGTTTATTAACCATCTGCTTTTTCTTTGGTCTCAATAGAAAAATTCAGTTTATTTATCTGAATATAAAGAGAGACAGGTCAAGAAGTTGGGAGGACAAGAGACAAAACACACACACACACAAACACACACACACAAAAACACACAAAGAGAAAGAGAGAGAGAGAAAGAGAGAGTGAGAGAGAGATTGAATTGCATTATTTATTTCAGACTTATTCACTAACATCTGCCTAAGGTAGACTAAAAACACACATCCTGCATGCCAGCAATTGGATGAAACATTCCCAGGTCTGTTCCTGGATCAGGAATTCTAAACTTCTATAATCCACAAGCACCAATTCTCCATCATCTGACACACTTTCAGTTTCCAAGAAAGAGCAAAAGGAATAACATGATCAGAATGTTGCAAATGAAGCAAAGTCATGTATAAAATTAAAGTAGGGAAGCAGTTAGGCATTCAATAAGATAAATTCCAACTCTCAAGGATGTTATAAGTCTTTTGAACTTCATTTTGGAAGTCATGGGTTTTCAGTGAGTGCCTAATGAATGACAATATATTGTATTTTATAGTGATTCTCAGTTGTGAGTTAATAATACAATTTGAAAGCACAAGTTTGAATCAGGAAGGCAATACAGATGTCTCATCTGCAGAGAGGTTCGTAACATATACAAGATGGAAGACAATTGACCAATAATGATAAAACATTAAGGAAAGGAATATTTTGCAGGAGTTGTGTAATTACTGCATCTTAATGACTTAACAATGACTGCTAAAGCTCGCTGCATGTGTCACAGATGAGTGTATTTAATTTCAACTAGAATCTTTCTGGTAAAATGGATCAATGATAACATCTTTAGCCATAGGAGACTCACTGTGTTGTGTGCGTGTGTGTGTGTGCGCGCACACGTGTGAGGGTGTTGTAAGTTCATTTTTATTATCTGGATGTAGGGAACTGTTAAATATAAACATATACCTTCTTTGCTAGCTTGTCAAAAGTATCTTTAAGGTATGATTTTACTCCCTGTGAGGTAACAAATTCATTTCTCTCTTTCTCCAAACAATGTGTTTGTAGTAGTTTACATGTGCGATAAAGAGGGTCAGTAGTTATCCTTTTAGATCACAGAGCCAGACTTGCTAACCCCCGACTCATCTGCTGTAAATTTAAGATGAAACACCATTTATTGAACTGACATTGTCTAACCCATTTCAGGAACTTAATTATTTCTTTTATTTTAAAATCAGATCACAATCATCTGGGAGCTCATGATTTGAAAGTCATCTGAAGACCTCTATTCTGGTCTTATTGGAACTTAATGTTTCATTCTGCTATTGCAATTATTCTCTTTATTTGGGGGGTCATTAATCTATGAAACTATTGCATTCCTGTATCATACGACAGATACCTACTTTGTATTCCTGACACTGTCCTGATATTGCTGAACCAAAACGCATCATTCTTTTCTTTTGTCATTGCCAATACTTGTTTTCTAATGTCTGTTATACTTGATAGTAAAGTTTTTCCCCTTTTGTTCAATGTAGAATCAAATGGTTCATTCTTTGTACCTAACGATGTATGTGTTTGCTGCTAGGGGACCAAAGTTTGTTTCTCAGTACCCATGTTTGGTAACCTACACCCACTTGCAACTGTAGCTCTTGGTTACCCCAAATCATTTTCTGGACTCTTTGAGCATCAACATAATATGCCATTAAATTAACATAGTTTACTCTGTAATTTTTATTACTGTGTTATTGTGATTTTGTGATCTTTTAATGAATAAGCATTTCTGACACAATTTAGAGGAATTTAACTTTTAAATCATTCATATATAAGAGGAAAAATTAATCTTGAAGATTAGAAGAAAACCTATAACTATGGAAGTTTAATAATGCTTTTGAAAACAATGATTTATAGGAAAGCATTTAGATTCCTTGAAAAGATGATCATATGTGCCCACCATAATTTCTCTGTCATCACAGAAGAGATGATGATTCTATTCATTCAATATTGTCCACTTGAGTAGAATACTTAATATGATGCCACTTTCAAACACAAATGATTGAACACTTTATTAAAAATATAAAATTACACTATTTGAAAACAAGTGTGGCTCTTTACTATAATTATATTTGCCCAACTTTAAATGTAATCATCTTTTAGAAAATACTTAGTTTTTCTTTTTTTAAAAAATATTTATTTATTTATTATGTATACAATATTCTGTCTGCGTGTATGCCTGCAGGCAAGAAGAGGGCACCAGACCCAATTCCAGATGGTTGTGAGCCACCATGTGGTTGCTGGGAATTGAACTCAGGACCTTTGGATGAACCTCTGAGCCATCTCTTCAGCCCCAATACCTAGTTTTTCAAAAAGTGTCTTGTTAAATAAAGTACTAAAGCTGTCAGTTGAATGAGAGAATTTTCAAAATGTTTAAATTTTGAATCATATATGTTGACTGAAATAGTTAACCTATTTATTTTAAAATCAATTAAATGAGATATAAATGAATATGAAGAAAGGAAAGGCAGCTGCTGGTAATTGATTCAAAGTGAGGATCCTCAGAGACCAAGCAATCTTCTCAGCAACTCATTTCAGATGGGTTGATGCTTAATTTTGGGTTTTTTTTTTTTTTGGTTGTTGTATTCCAGATACTGTGTGTTTTGGTTGATTTAAAGGTCTCATGATTTCCTGACATATGCAGAATTCAACATTAACACAGATGTCTAGTCTTCAAAAAAAACTTACGAGTAGAAATTTCCAGACATAAATACTGATGCAAAACTTAGAGCTTATGTAAAACATTTCTGTACTGAATAGATTAAAGTTCTAAACACAGAGGGGAAAACATTGCCAACTAAACCTGAATATGACAAGATAATGCTGTTCAAAATAATTCTTTTAATTAATTTAAACTGCACTTTCAAAAATGAGTTATTGTACATTAGAAAACTTAAACTGACCTTCTCCCTTTACTAGAATGAAGTTTAGGGTATTTTAAATATAACCATTATGTGTTCCAAGAATATAAAGTGATACTAAAAATGAATAACAACTAAATTTTAAAGTTTTATACTTTGTATTCCTGTAAATTTCAACACTCCTGGAGCAAAGGATGCTATGATATCCAAACCACCATAGAAAAGGTTCCCACTCTACTGTAGCCCTCTTCGTAAGATCCTATAATTCATTAGAAAATACATTGGTCACAACATGATTTAAAAAGTTTATGTCAAATGGTAGCCCCTGAATATATGCATATGAGTAACATTTTATGAGCAGGTTACATTTAAACACACACATTTGTTTATATAAATTGGCGTCATATATATATATATATATATATATATATATATATATATATATATATATATATATATGTGTGTGTGTGTGTGTGTGTGTCACACAAACAGAAACACATATAAATTGGACTCACTTCCATGGTAAAACACTATCTGACTTAATAGAAACCATATCATGTTTTATTTGGAGTAAGAACTTTATTTTATTTAATTTCCCAAATTAACTGGCACTTATTTTTAAATGTTTTAATTTCGTCTAAATATTTGTCAAATCCTGTGCTCACGTGAAAAAAAAAGTAGATAAATCATAGGCTTCACAAGTATTTATTACTCATTTATCATGATTTCCTTAGGTTCTGTCAACAAAACCAATGTTGTTAACAGATGAGGATGGATTCAATTCAGCACCCAAACGCTTTTGGGCTTGTCTAATCTACTGCTTTCTGCACCGTAATTGTAACCAATCTGAATATTATTCCTGGGTATCTTGTTATAGGAAGTGCTTAAGGTATTATTCAATAAGCAAAACATTCTATGCTCAAAGGCCAAGCTTGTTCAACAGGAAACAGAAACACTTTAGGAAAGTGTGCTCGCTGAGGCATACTTTAATATGAGAACAATTCTTTAATGGTTACATAATGAGATAACCTCAAAGAAAATCCATAGAAGAGGAATGTAATTTTATAACACCAGAAAAGAAGTAGCAACTCTCATAGAATCCATATTTAGTAACCTATAAATTATACTGGGAAATCCAAAAGTGAGTTTATAAATGCAACAATAAATTATTACAGAAACAATCAACACAACTTTGTAAAACTTCTTTTACTGTAATAAAGCAATAAAATAAATTTATATTTTCATATTTAATTTATATATTATTTCTTACTGTCTAAAGATTTGAGTCAATAAGATTAGATTTTCTCTAAGTTTTCAAGAGCCGTAGCATTCAATGGCTCAACCTAGTTTTTATTGACATAGTATGTCAAAACAAATATATCGCAAACACCTTACTATGTTATTGTAATTTTGAGACCCTTTAATGAATAAGCATATTTGACACAATTTAGAAGTATTTAACTTTTAAATCATTCCCATTTATTCTACTAACTTGGCTATAAGGCATTTCCTATAATATGCAATTAAAGAAAATTGAATCATTTTTAAGTTTGAAGTTAGCACATTCCCTTTTAATAAAATGCTTATTAAGTAAAAGCAAAACAACAAACAGTATTTTAACCAAAGTTGGACAAAATTTAGTATCAGCTTTGAAATAGCACAGATAAATTGGAAAAACTGAATATGCTGAAAATGACCTTTAAGGTTTTAATCCAAGATCTACAACTCAGAGACGATATTTGAACATACCAGATTGTAGTCAAATACAATTCATTTTGTAAAGCATTATCAAATTTACCAAATGCAATTATTTGGGGCAATTATTACTGAGTGCTAATTTCATACAGAATTACTCAAAAGATGCAGATTATGGACATGGAGGCCTTCTCCTTTTGCCTTCCTTGCTACAGTGGACTGTCTTTTAGCACTGTAATCAAATGTAAACTCTTGATTCTACAAGTGTTATCTTTTTTTTTTTATTTTATTTTTGTTTTTTCGAGATAGGGTTTCTATGTGGTTTTGGAGCCTGTCCTGGAACTAGCTCTTTTAGACCAGGCTGGTCTCGAACTCACAGAGATCCACCTGCCTCTGCCTCCCGAGTGCTGGGATTAAAGGCGTGAGCCACCACCGCCCGGCTACAGGTGTTATCTTGAGAAATGGAAATGTTATTAAGAGCCATGTCCTTTGTAACTTTTTAAAATTGATTTTTATTGAGCTCTACATTTTTATCTGCTCCCCTCCCTGCCTCTCCTCTCTTCTTCAACCCTCTCCCAAGGTCCCCATGCTCCCAATTTATTCAGGAGATCTTGTCTTTTTCTACTACCCATGTAGATTAGATCTATGTATGTCTCTCTTGGGTCCTCATTGTTGCCTAGGTTCTCTGAGATTGTGATTTGTGGGCTGGTTTTCTTTACTTTGTATTTAAAGACCACTTATGAGTTAATACACGTGATAATTATCTTTCTGGGTCTGGGTTACCTCACTCAAGATAATGTTTTCTCGCACCATCCATTTTTTCCTGCAAAATTCAAGATGTCAGCTGGGCAGTGGTGGCACATGCCTTTAATCTCAGCACTCGGGAGGCAGAGGCAGGCCGATCTCCATGAGTTCGAGGCCAGCCTGGTCTACAAGAGCTAGTTCCAGGACAGGAACCAAAAAGCTACGGAGAAACCCTGTCTCAAAAAAAAAATTTTTCAAAAAAAAATTTAAGATGTTTTTTATTTTTTTTCTGCTGTGTAATACTCCATTCTCCATTGCGTAAATGTACCACATTTTCCTTATTCATTCTTCAGTCGAAGGGCATTTAGACTGTTTCCAGATTATGGCTATGACAAACAATCCTGCTATGAACATAGTTGAGCACATGTGCTTGTGGCACGATTGATCATCCTTTGAAATTGTCTTTTTAGGGACTGTGAAAATTCAAAACTCAGAATTTTGGACTTGTAAAATCCTTGAACTCTAAACTGGGGCTACTGGAGCACTCTAATGTGGAGAGTGAGGACGAGGAAAACAGACCATAAAGACAGAAGTCATGCAGTTACACAGGGAGGATTCTATAAGGCACTAGGATAGACACATTTAACGTGATATTCTGGCAATCAAATCGGCTACATTCATTTTGTGTTCTGAGAATTTGACTCAGGTTGATTTATTATAATGGACTAATTTGTTTATAGAGGAAATCACACCACCAGCAATTGTTCAGGATATATCCTGAATACTGCTTTGTATTTTCAGACACAGCTATCATGAGACAAAACGTGGAGCAGAAACCTAATCAATTGTAAAGTTTGATGAGAAAGGAATGCAAACAAGTTGAATATTTCAAATGGAGAGTACACATTATTAACCTCTGTAATTATTAAAGAGGATAGTATAATTAAGGAAAACTTGATAAAATACACTGGGACAAAAGGAAAAGTACCTAGAGAACAGGGTTTAATTTATCTGAGGCTCCACCTGAATAAAGTGTGAACTCATTTGAAAACAGACAGCCTAAAATGAGAATACCACAAAATACTGGATTAGAACTGCCAATAGATTTAGAATTCAGAAACATCTATAACTCCAGAGAATCACTAATTGCAGTCCAAGTGTAGCCAGGTCAGACTCCCCGTAAAAAAGCGTTTTGAAGGTTCTGCATAAATATGTGAAGGTAAGAACTATATTGCAGTGGAGATTCTTGAATACTAGAGATGCTAAGACCATGGGACACTCACCAAGAAATCTATAGGTGTAAAGTCGAGCCAGTTCAAGAGAGAAGCTACATGTGCTAAAAGCAGCAGAACAGTAGCAGTCATCTTTTGAACCCTAGATGCTGGACCACAGATCTGTTTAATGTGGTGGTTTACATCCCAGTTTTCAGTGGTGCTTCGGTTTGTTCATTCTCTCCTATGCTGTCACTATTCCTGTTGAGTAGTAGAGGAGGGTAACTTGTTCTATTCACATATTCATTTAATTCACAGATAGTCATATACATCTCAGATTAGACATATTCATTGGATCTTTACGTTATATGAAGATAAAGTCTTTTAGGCATTTTAAACTTTAAAAGAAATAAAATCTCAAACATTCGTCCAGATAATACAATGGAACTCACTACCCACTTCAGGTCTAAATGCTTTTGTGCCAACTCGGGGTGGGGAAACAGTAGCTGAGAGATATCCACAGCTCAGCATTACCCTCCCCCATGCAGAGGATTGGGTGCTAGGGGTGCACAGGCAGGAGAGCATGGAAGATCCCCAATGCCATATTTCTAGGACACACAGTGTTCTGCATGGCAGATTTAGCTTTTTCTCAGATAAAAAGGGTTTATATGCTACACTGTGCAACCCAAAGCCGAGGTAGTGAGGAAGGCTCCAACCCAATAGTCCCAGAGCTGGAGGTAAACTACCCCAAGATATTGAAAGCCTGAGAGAGGCAGAAGAAACATTCAGGGCTGCAAACAAGAAAAATTACCATTTAAAAAGCAGCCCTGCTCAGAAAATAATTACAGATACACAATAAGGACAAATCAAATGAATAAAAACCTCCAAATGGGTCACAAGGTTGGATAAATATATGTATGCTTGGGAGAGAGAGGAAAAGGAATGTAGACAGTTATAAAAAAAAGGAAATAGTTATAAAACCATAAAGCAAAGTTTTTAAAGAGACAAAGTACAGACAGTGAGAAAAAAGAGTAAAGAAAAATAAGCCATGTAAAGATATACACAGAGAGTCTGAATTATATATATTGTGTTTTCTTTGAATTTTTTGATTGTGAAGGAGCAAAGTACAGAGAGATATTTCATTGTATAAGCTGCTAAACTAAACCAAGATACATATATTAATGGTATTGTGATTTCAAAATTTGGATCTAAAGATTTTTGTTGCTTTGAAAAAGAGGTTCTTCTTTTGCTTTTACAGGAGATGGCAACCTGGAGATTCCTTCCAGACAAACTGGTTTGATGGACCAAGACCCCACAAAAAGTCACTGTGAACACCCCCCAAAATTACTTCACCCAACAAAAAACAGGAAGCATTTTGGAAAGAACTACACCTAAATTCCCAAGTATGGTTTTTAGATGTTTGTTTATATTTAAAGGGGGATATGCTATAGAGATTTGCATTGATATGGATCTTTGTTTATTCATATAAATTTTAGGTCAATTTTGTTGTATGTATATTTCTGCTTTTGATTAAAGATTTATGTTTTTGGAGCTCACTTAAAAATGTAATGTATAATTAAGAAATACATTTTAATAGATAGTCATCTATAATAGTCAAACTTGTAATCAAGATAGCTGGGTTTTCTAGATACATAGAGATTTATTTCACTTAGACCTACGGAATATGGTATTTAAAATGTTTTAAGAACTTAGGATTTTTCTCAACAATGAGACACACCAATCTACTTCAAGAGGAAGATGGGCATCGAAGAGGCTCCTTATAGAGTTTGTTAAGCATCTGGGCAAGAAACTGCTCTTTCCTGAATTGTTTGACTGGACTTGCAGAACCCACAGAGAAATGACTGCTGAAGGTGCCGAAATGAGGTGAGACAGTTTTGTGGGATTCCTGCTTCCTGGAAGAGTGTACAAGACATTCTGTAGCACACAGATTAAAGTGACAAATTGTCAATATATGTGGAACTGTCCTTGAAATTTCCTGCTTCATGGAAGTCTGTCATATACTATGGCTTGTAGGCTGAAGATGGGTGTCTGCAACATTACAGAAGAACTTTGGGTTAGTATCCTGTTAATATTATAGCCTTCTGGGGGGGTCTTTGACTGAGTTGAAGAACAGACAGCTGTAGTCAGAGTTTTTCCTTAGTTATAATAAAACATAAATATGATAGACTATTTTCCTTAATTTGTCAAATGTAAATGGACTAAATATTGTAACAGTAATTTTTGGTTGATCACTGTTTTGTTGTATGAACTCTTGCTATGTCAAATTTAAACCCTCCTTTTTATTAGACTGAAAAGGGGGGTTTGTGGGAGGTGATGTATGCTTTGAATATGTTTTATTACCATTGCTTAATAAAGAATCTGCTTTTGGCCAATGGCTTAACATTTTATGTTAAAAGGAAGGAGGAAGTCTTTGCCTATTTTTGAAAGAGAACTCATCTCAACCTGGTCACTTGGAGTATTTTGGGTTAGAAGACAACACTCTTGAGTTCAGAAAGTTTGCATTAAAATCATGAATCCTGTCCAAAATGATGTGGGAGTAACCAGTAACTATCTTATTGGATTTAAAGCCTAGTTCATGAATTGCAAACTATACCTGAAACTGCTGGGTGGCCAAGGACGTGAGATTTAATAGGTCATGGACCAAGCAGAAAACTAAATATTACTGTTAAACCAGAGCAATAAAATGAATACTAATCACATTCGGAATTTCTCATAGATCAGTGTCTTGTTCATCTATAATCTATCATCAGAGAATCTTCTTTTTGCAGTGGATAGGAACAAATCCAAAAACCTACAACCAGAAAATGTGCAGAGTGCAAGTCTTTGGAACGCTAAGTTAGTGTCCTAAATGGGATGTCACCATCAAATTCTTCCCCTCATAGCTCAGGAAGCTTTGTGGAATAGGAGGCAAAAATGGGTAAGAGCCAGTGAGAAATGGAAGACATGAAGGAAACAATGTCTTCTAGATATATCAGGGCTAGCATACATGTGACTCCACAAAGGTTGTCACAGCATTCACAGAGCTTGCCCCAGTCTAAGAAGATCAGATCCCAGCTCTAAGGAGGGAAGCAGACCAAAGATCACATCCCTAATTCAGAAACTGTCTCCAACTAACAGTAACTTGTGAAGGAAATACTGATTTCACCAATGGAGTCCAACTGGGTATACGAAGAACATTTAGTAGCAGACTCCAAGTCCAGCAGTACATGGACAATAAAAACCAGGCTCAATGATATTTTTGAGGTGTTTTTCTTTTGTATTATTGTCTCATAAAACTTTGGCATTTATTTTTACCTTATAGCTTTTAAGTTTTTTCTTTTAGTTTCTGTATTATGTTCCTTACGATCACCACCACTACCAAGAGAAAATGAAAGAAAGAAAGAAAGAAAGAAGAAAGAGAGAGAGAGAGAGAGAGAGAGAGAGAGAGAGAGAGAGAAAGAAAGAAAGAAAGAAAGAAAGAAAGAAAGAAAGAAAGAAAGAA
>JABTXL010005752.1:10359892-10379545 GCA_025134845.1 Neodon shergylaensis
GAAAGAAAGAAAGAAAGAAAGAAAGAAAGAAAGAAAGAAAGAAAGAAGTTTTCAACACTTAGAGAAAGATACCTTTCTAAAACTTTTGGTCAAAATTCATTCACCTCCTCTTTTACCACTTTAATAAAACATTTGTGCATTCTTCATTATAAAACAACATATTTATCAACATATATTTAAAATTGTACTTCAGTAGGGTATCACCGTGATTTCTTTGCGTGTGTCCTCAGATTATTCAGATTAAGTTTCTATTATTTTCTGGTTTATGGTTCACAGTTCCCCTCTACAAAGAAAGACCTGTGATAACAAAGAGAGTGCACACAGAGAGTGGCGCTTATTACAGAGTGCTCTCTTAACGATATGCATGCTATTCATGTTACACGCCTCCTCTACTTCCTATGTAATTTATGGATTTCCTTAAGTTATACATTCTCAAAGTCCTATCAGCTTAGACAGCATTAGTGCAGTGACTTTGGATAAATCCATTTAGACTATATTATCTTTAGCTTTATATAATAAAATAGATGCATTTCTCCTGGAGCTAAACTTTATAGGACAACATTGTACAGAAATTCTTGAGCCCTAAGGAATAATAATGTTGTGCTTACTATTACATCTGTTTTCAGACCCAAATAATAGGGCTTTAAGAATTTTTTCCTAAGTGTCCCGAAAAATATTTCCATATGGACAATACTAGTCCAAATTATTCATTTCAGTTTTAAAATATTATACTGGAAGATGCAGTTATTTTGGTTTGTCCAATTCACATACAAAGCTTTTCTTGAACATTTAAAAATGGATTGGCTTGGGTAACAAACATATAATCCAATGGTATGAATCTTCTTCTAATATATAAATTTGCTGCCTATTGTTGAAATAAGACAAACATGACTAAATAACTTGAGAGTCAAATGACACAAGTGAGTGTGGTCATAAATTATGATGTTAGAGATGTAGAAATACATTTAACTGAAATAATTTTTAGAGAATAGCAGGATCATCTGCTTGGAGAAAGTAGAGTATGCTACATAGAAACTCTGAAGAAAAAAATGTCATATGAAACTAGACAGTTTAAGGAATGGTAAATTATTTTGCATTTATTGTTTTGAAATACACAGCACAAAACTGAAATGAGTTTTTTTTTTAATTTTATGTAAGGCATGCTTAGCATTCTATATCACAATATGGTGCTGGAAATGATAATGCCAGAAGGCTAGGTTTAGAGTGTCTTAAAGAAGAACTTAAATGCTAAAATGCAAATGTATAAGCAAAAAGAAAGAGCAACAAACTGAAAGCTATAAGCCCTGGGTTCAAAGCTTGCTTTTGTAATTACTAAGTGGGAAATTCTAGCACTCTAGTTTTCTTAGTAACAAAATAGAACTGTGAAGTGACGTTATTCTTGAGCTTAGAGCGGGAGGCATGAGTATGATCCTGCTCTTATAAATTATCTCCATCATGTTTTCTGCTTCCTCTACTCTTCCCAGGCCCGTCCTTCTCACAAAATCAATTCCTCCACCATTTCTTCTATAGAAAAGAACAAGCCTCAAAGAGATGACATCCAAACAGAACAAAACAAAATACAGTAAGGCAAGGCAAAAGCCGTCTTACCAAAGCCAGAATGAAGGTATTTTTTTATCTGCAGTCATTAAGAAAATAATTGTACAATCAGAAGATGATATTGACTGACCTCTGCTTTGTTTTCGTTATTTACTAAATGACTTTATGACACTGCGTTAAATAGCTTATTCTTTAAATCAACTTGTACAGTTTAGTAATAGTCTTTCCTCTTTTAATAAAAAATAAAATAAACCAAACTTTAGATACCAAAAGTTCTTAAAGCGAAGACAAAAGATTGACAGGAAGTGATGTTACATTCATCTATCTCCAAACACCACACATTTCACCTTTAGTGATACATATGTGTTTTACAAGAAAGACTAGTTCAGATTTTATTTTTAAGTTGAAAATAAATATCCAAAGCTCAGAAGAATTAGAAAAGGTTAAGACTGCAGAGAAACAATTGAATCAGGATTCATAAGGTTCTTCAGTTCTGGTAGATGTCCTAGGTAAAGACATGGAAGAAAACTAGAGTTCTGAAGATAGAAGTTCAAGCGAGGCAGGATGATGGCAGAGACATTAGTGAATATGTGAAGGGAAAGAAGTTGCTTCTCCTGCAGTCTGATTGACAGGATAGTGGAAGAGAATTTTTGGCACAGTTTTAATAATTGTTGCATAGGCACCTGACATTGAGTTAATATTACTTTATGTATAGATATTTCATGTTAAAATAGAAATGAGAATGCATGTGGTATGAATGCATATAATCTTGGATAAAGACTTATGCTCATACCAGACATCTTCTGAGAACCTCAACCAAAACCATTTACGGGAATGATATCTCATCTCCCTGTATCCTCTAGCCTAGGCTTTTTTCTATCATCTTTAATCCTGTCAGATGCCCACAGAAAACACACAGTGATCTTACTAAGTCCATAGAAACCCTTTGAAGAGAATAACTTCAAACCTCAAGAAAATCCTACATAAGATCATTGTCAAAACAACCAGCTCTAATTCAGCCCTCCTTTTGAGATATCTACATCCACACTCCCAGTTTTGTCTTTTCTTCTGAGAGCATCTCTGTTTCCTACCCCCAGTGCATAAACTTAAATTTAAATTTCATTATTAACCCAATGCTTGTCCATAAACTGGCTATTATCTGCATTTCTATTCAGTATCTAAGCTGTGAATCCTGTGTTGACAGGAGTCAAGTTCCCTAAATCTGTAACTGAATGCCTCTTGCTATGGAGACTGAAATTGCACAGTTGAGAAACTGTGCATTGCCACTAATGTGAGGAAATCTTGAGGAGCAGAGCTCAAAAAATGCAAATATGACAGTTTGACATGTCTTAGATAAAACAATTTCTAAAGTCATGGGAGTACAAAATAGAATTGTGAATGTTGGTTGAGAAAAGATTGAGATTAGTATATAAAAATAACTGGTGATTATGAAATAATGTTCTTTGGTGATTGTGGAAAGCCCACAAGTAGCAGCTATTCCTCAGGAAATTTACTAGGAATTGGGGGCAGGACGAATGCCTCAGGAAGTTTCTATTGTAGATGATTTCTTTGCAATTACTAAAGTAAAATCTTGAATATATTAGCATGCTTAGAAAGTCCATTGCAAGATTTGGAGACACGTTCACATTCAAAGGTATGGTGCATTTGCATTATTACAGTTTTCCCACCTGACAGACTCTAATATAACCCCAAGAGCAATGCCCACTTTCTGAGCCATCCGTCATTGTCTTCGTGATCTAATCAACATGCAAACCTGTATCTAGCAACGTCTTCACTCTCAGAGGGAAGAAAATGGTTGTCTGGCAACATCACTTTTGCATCTTTAAATTTCCCATCTTCCTTACTTTCCTCTGCTTTTGACAAGAAGGTGTCATATAAAGTCTTTTTTGCAGGAATCCGTGAAAAGTAAGGATCCCACAAACTGGGATTTCACAGATGGTTGTAATTTTAAGAGACATTTAAATTTTTAATTTATATTTCAGCATAGACTACACTGCCAGCTTTTATATTTCTTTGGCAGCCTTTCTCTAGTTCAAATTCTGCGATGAGCCATGGACATTTCAAATTAGAAAAATAGCTTTGACGACTTCAAAACCCAGCTGCCAGGGTCTTACCTTGGAGATAGGAACAGTGATGCTAACAGTGAGACCCGGTAAGATAGCATTTCTAAGATTTTCCTATAGATTGCTTCAAGGCTTACAAATATATTGGTTATGTGCATATAAGAATAACTGCTTTTCAACATCTGCTGTAAGTCATTTAGTTTAATAATGAGTTTCAGGTCATCCAACCACAGAATCAAATGAACCAATAGAAAATTGCTGGTGATGCACTTTTTCTGTTTATTCAATTCAGTTCTATAAACGTATCTTTATGATCTTGACTGATTCTCCATATTGTACAATCAAAAATTTTCTCAGAGACAGAGAAGATATACTTAATATTATAGCAAAATATAGACAGTAATTGAGGAGTGAAGAACCAGGAAACAACTGATCTAAAAAACAAAATTTTCAGAAGAAAGTCTTTGATTACATTAGAGAATGAACGTCTAGGACAACACACAAAGGCATTAGGGCAGCAGATCTTCTCATAATAGAAAAATCAGAAATGAAACACTGAGGCAAACTGTATAGGATAATTTTCTATGTACAAATAATCGATCAAGGAACAAATAATGATACGATTAGAAATCTCTTGAGGCAACTTGTACTCTCAAATTGAGAAACTGTTTAAAAGAAGGCTGTGCACAAGTTTCACTGGTGAAATTTATTAAAGAACATCTATTGTACCTGGCATTGGGGAAGAAAAATTATGGCAAAGCCTGCTTATGGGGGAGAGGTATGAGAACCTCAAAGAGCAGTAAGTTCTGTAGATACGGGATGGTTGCCTATGAGGGTGTGGCCACGGAACAGGAGAGGAAGACTCTTTTTGTTCTTCCAAAAAATCCATTATTTCTTAGTATGGGAAGTTTTTAACTTTCTGACATCCTGCTTTGTAGAGCTTATTGCTACTCTGGAAGAATTTGAAAACAATGTTTCCAGTTGTGATCAATGTTCACACCTAGAGAAAGACTATAATATGTGTTAATGAAGCAATATGTGCCTACATCTCCCTGTTCAGCTGTGTGTGCTACCTATTAAGGGACAGAGCTGTGGTGTAGCTGCTGCTTTAAGCATTTTGCTTCGTATTTCTACCTGTGCAGTTTGGACACTATTCCTTGCACAGATCTGGAAATATTTTCTCCCAATATTTAGTGTCTGTTTTCTTCCAATTAGCAGTGTTTTTAAAATGAAATTCAGTATATTTTATTTGTTGTTGTTTCATAGATTGTGCTTTTATGATTTTTAATTTTTAATCAAAAATTTAAACTTCATCTGGGTAGAGAGCACCAGGGAAACTTGTCATGGGATTTTAATATTTATGAGACACATTGCTAGGTCAATCCTGCAACCAATCTGGCATCTCTTGATGCATATGGTGATTCATTTCAAAGCCACCATTCAATTCTCTCTTGATACAACAAGGGTATAAGAATACCAAATGTTTTTAGGGAGGATAATAATGACAAAGGAAAAAAGAGTTATCTGAAGATATACCTATCTTAATCTTTTATAGATGTTTTATATCTCTATTAGCTTTTGCTTATTATTTCAGGGTGATTCTCATACCACCCATTATAATGAATACAATTTATAGTTTTGAAACAAAGTCTTTGTGTCTCTTAGACAAATCTATGCATTCTTCGATTGGTGCTTTCTGAACGGGCAGAATGCTATTATTAAAAATGGCCGTGGGAGATATCCCAATGAAGACCCCTTAAAGATCTTCCAATTTGAGCATATATTTGAGGATTTCTGTGCTTCAGGTCTATTATTCCAATCCATATGCATGAAACAATTACTAGCAATTTGCCAAACACAGTAAATTTTTGCAGGCTTTTGAACAGTCCCTTTTACAGTTGGGCTTGGGTCATTCAGTAATGCTAGATAGAAATCATATAACAAACAGTCATTATTATCAGTCTCTAAAGGGCACTAAAAATTGTTCCCTAGGGTAGCATTTTAGCATCATGTTTGCTCTTTCCCCACGATAGTAGATATTTACCATTTTCCTCTCTGCCTTAAATGTCACCCCATCCATGCCTTCTTTACATGCACATATTTTGTTTACTTGGCTTTGCTTGATCAAGAATTATCAGAAAATAATAAATATGGAATAATTTGTCTTTACGTTACACAGCCACTCAATCTTTAATGTATATGTATCTCTGATACCTCTGAATAATTTTGATCCAGTTTCATTTCTGTTGCCAAAATAAAATACCATGGGTGGTACCTAATGGGAAAAGGGAAGTTAAAACTTTGAGGTTATAGTCCATAGCTGCTGGGAAGTCAGCATGACAAAAACTTGAAACAGTTAGTTAAGTAACATCCACAGTCTAAAGCAGAAAGAAAAGCAAGAATGCATGGTGGACACTCAGCTAATTTTTGCTACGTTTATAATGTCTAAGTCCTGAAGGTAAGGAATGGTACGGCTTACTTTCAATCTGGGCTTTTCTCACATCCTGAATGGCAGTCAAGTCAACCATTCACAGACCAATGTAGTCTAGACCATCCCTCCATGAGATGATGCCCAGTTATGTCAAGATAGCTAATGAATCTTGTAATGTTAACTAGTATCTCTCTCTGCAGTTGGATGTAATTTCTAATCTCTCTCTGCTTTTGGATGATATTCATACCACTAATCTGTTCTGTATATATAATTCCTTAAATCTTAGCATTTATAAAAATAAAAATGCCTTGATTTTCTAGTGACAATGTAATTGCCTCATTACTCCGTTGCTTTGAGCTACTTGATGTCTCAACTATGTGAGCTATCTGAAGTGTCTTTTCACTCTTCTACATGTTTAGAAGTATTTTCAAACTGTCTTCCCAATGAAAAAAACCTCATCAACAACACTCATGGTGTTAAAGAGAGAGATCCTTCTGTCCTGAATATGTTCCTTCACACCCATTGTGCAGACATACTTCTCTTTCCTACCTTAGGAGTTGTCTCATTCCAATGGCTGCTCAAAATCATGATCAGAGAGCTACATGTAGTTTACTAGTCACCAATAAAGGTGGTGGGTATCTTGCATTGTGCCACAGGTCTCCATATATATAAACTATGTGGTACCAACTATTTGTAATGTGGGAACTCAAGTGTGTGTGTGTGTGTTTCTGAAGAACAAAGGTTAATGTCAGACATATTCCTCTATTTTCTCCTTATTTCTTATTATAAAATAATTCATGCAATATGTTTTGACCATGTTATTTCTTTCCCTCAATTCCTCCCAGATCCTCCACACTTTCCTACCCATCCAACTTTATGTTCTTTCTCTACCTATACAAAACAAATAAAAACAAAACATGGATACCCAATATACAAAGAAATGTAAATAAAAATAAACAAGCAAAAGACAAGTAAGTCAATGAGTACCAAATAAGTTTACGAAAATACCATGAGTTCAGTTTGTGTTGCAACTAGCCCTAAATATGGGACCTGCCTTGAAATACCTCTCTACCTGACCTTTTGAACCAGGGTCACTCACTGAACTTGAGTTGACTGTTTCTGTCATTCTGGTCAGCCAGTGAGTGTTGATATCCTCCTCCTTCTGTTCCCCAGCCCTAAGGTTACAAGCACACTTTATATCTGAATCTTTATTATACAGGTCCTAATACTCACATACAAGTACTTTATCTATAGTGTCCAACTCAGCAACCCTTCTAATATTCTTCATAGATTAAATTAATCCCCAATACACTTAAATTTGATTATGTTTATTATAATCTTTTTATTTTCTTGTTTCTGAGACAATTGAAATGTGCATTGCCAAATTAAGACCTTAGATTTTCTCCTTATTCTTCTGAATTCTATGCTACTAAAGATTATAATTTTGTTAGTTGCATAGATTATCAGTTTTAAGAATAAGTTGTAATCAGTTTTAGATGTTAGTAAATTTAATTATAGATTAAATTAGACAATATACTTATAGATTTGAGTTATTTTATTTCGAGGAATATAATCAAGTTTTCTCAAAATATTTGCTGGCTATTATCACAAAGAATACCCCACTGAAAATTCACCATTGTGTAGGGGTGGTCTGATTTGCATATTACAGAGGAGGAAGTGTAAAAGACTGAACGATTCATTCAGATTCATCAACTTTTTAAAGTATTTGAGTGCAAATGGATATCTAAAAATTTTCATTTGAAGACAAAAATTAATCATGTCAACTCCAAGACAGTCCTATAATTTTGATGTATTATTTAACTAGTCATTTTAAAACACTGAAATATAATTAACAGTAACATATCTATAGATTTTAGCTTACATAGTTTGAGTTCGCAAAATCCACAGTTCAATAAATAGAATGAAAGAATTAAGAAGATAGATAAAAATAATTTAAAATATTACCTAAAATCTGATCCAATTCTTTTTCCGTTTTCTGGTTCTCCAGGATCTGGACATAAGTTGGAAGCTGTTTTAATTCCTCCCTCATTTACTGTAATAGGAGAAAACAAACAAACAAAAATATACAATATGTATGGTTAGAAACTCGGTGATTAATAATATTGAAATCTACAGAAATGTACTTTTGAATATTTCTCTGAGTACCTAAAGTTAAAATATCATTTCAGAATCAAAGATATATACTATTCTATATATTAACACATAAACATCAATTACTTTAATTTTAATAAAATTCACACTTTAAAACACCTCAGATATCAGTGCTGTTGTTTCTATAAATTATCATCAGTAGAGTGATTAGCTCCTTTAACTATGTCACCTGAGTCTCCATTACTTTTAAACTTGTAATTAAAAGTAGTATATCTATCTATCTATCTATCTATCTATCTATCTATCTATCTATCATCTATCTATCTATCTATCTATCTATCTATCTATCTATCTATCTATCAACATTTGTTACTAACACTTTTGCATAACAAAGAATTTTGGTTTGGCAACAGCAGTGTAACAAAATAATGCTGTAAATTATTGTGATTTATTGTATTTTGATAAGGTTGGAAAACAAAATGATGGATTTAAGTTCATGCTATTTCTTTAACGTTTGAATTTAACTCTTTTGCATATTTTCACAGTTTTTGAAAGATAATTCCAGTCAATGGTTAGTTAATATTTTTCAGTGAAGCAATTGTGATCACATTGAATAATTAAAATTTATTATATAAAAGTTTATTTATTTCTGTTTGGGTACATATCTACATATGGATGTACAAATATATTCATAATGAAACAAGATCTAATTATACGATGCAGACTGGCCTTACAATTACAGTACGTCATACTGGCCTTAAACTCATGCTTATCAATTCTAGAATATCTGAATGAAGTTGTTTTATAATATCAACTTTCAAGTTAACCTGTCTCCTTTTAAGAAAAGAACGGGGCTCCAAAGAGAAAAAGAAAGGAGCCTACAATGGCTCTTGTTTTACACTGTAGAGAGGGATCACCTGAGGATCCTTTATGGAGAGTAATAGTGTCCAATTCTACCCTACCTGGGCACTGCTTCCTGGACAACATCATTTGTCAACATATTTTGACTGCTTTAAAGAACTGCTGAAGTAATTCTAATGTAAAATCAAAACTGACAGTTGCTGGAATTCGGCTTAATTTTGATAGTCCAAATCCATCACTGCTTTGAAACTGATGCACCAGCCAGGCAGAGAGCTCACAGGTGATTTCTCACAGTTGTGTCTACTGTAAACTCATCATTTTCTCAGATAAAAACAAAACGGTAGAGCTTCTCAGATCATTTGTAAACGACTTTCATAAATATCATGAACAAATTAGTTCTTGTCAACTCTATTACCTGCTCATAGATTCATTTCATGTGGCATTTTTTATGTCCTTATTTTCTCAAACTGCTGTTTAATGCCTCTTGAACATTTCTGAGTGTTTTCTGGGCTGTAGTCTTGGGTAACTGATTCAACTATAGTGGCTACTTCTAAGTTGTTGACCCTGAGGTAGTCACTGTGTATTTTTCACTGTTTGGAACATTACCGCACTTCGTATCGATTCTGGATATGAATCTTTCATCTGTATGAAGATTCTTAAGAAGACTTCAATAAGTCAGTCTCCAAACTTTCTGTTGGCATTTATTGCTGCTCAGAAGCAAGCTAATAATCCTTATACTCCTGTGATAATAATATGATCCAATGTGAGTGTAAAATGATTGGTAAATTTTATAAAATATATTTTATTATTTTTAATATCTTCAAGGGCTTTAAATAACATACTAAGTCAAACTTATTTCTCACTGGTCATCAAAATGTATGTGTTACCGAATACAGATCCTTTCTGTCAGAATATAATACCTTCACAGATGGGTAGAGTTTTCTTAATGTCTCCACACATTGGTTTTTTCTTTATAGGTATCAAAACTTTAAAGAAGATTCTAATACAAAATTCTGGCTGCATTTATTTCAAAAGATAATCACATATTCTTACCTTGCTACCCTAAGCCTACTTCTTACATAACTGAAAATATTTTATTTAGATACTACTTTTTTTTGTGACAGGGTTTCTCTGTGGTTTTGGAGCCTGTCCTGGAACTATAGATACTACTTTAAATAATTAAAAAAGTCAGATATTAAATTGTGGATTTTACTTTCCTTTTATAATCAGTACTTAAGTTTATAACCTTTATAAAATCGTAAAACTTTAGTTATTTGAACATATTAGTAAAAGCTAAGTCAATTTTTCGATACATAGGCTCTATTAGTTTCAATATCAACACATCCTCATACACTCTTTTCAATAAGCGAGAAATTTCATTGTAATGTCTGTTTTGACTCTTGGAAGGCTTTTCTCTAGAATGATATTAACCTGTCACTTCTAAAACTATGTAAAAGTTATACAGGGTAGCATGATCGATTTTTAACCAGACTATGGTGTAATACATAGCATGTTATAATATACAACTTGCTTGTTAGGTCATAGTTAGAAGATAAAGAAAATTTCCCTTTTCAACTCACCCACTAATATTGCCTCAAATGCAAAACTCTAGCATTTTATATAAATATAAATAATATTTATTTACATTGTACAATGTCAGGAATCATTTTAGACACTTTGTAATTAATTTGATCCTCCAAATAACCTTTCACCTAACTACCATTATTATAAAAATAACCTTCTGCAGGCGAGCAGAGATGGATAGTTTAAGAAATATATTCGATGATATGTTATTAACTAATATTATTGTCTAGAAAACTTATAATGACATATCTATTATGTATATTATTTAAAATTCAAACTATCCCACATTGTATCTTAAAAAGAAGATATTGTATACTAAGTTCAAAGTTTTAAATGACATTTTTGTGTATATATCTTTATACACTATTTCATTATTGCAAGTATATAGAAATTTTAATATTTCCCAGACTTAAATAGCAGTAAGATCTTTAAACAAAATGATTATTCATTCAATCAACTGCTTTCAGTGCCTAATGCCTTTGAAGCAATTGGCCAACTAAATTTTCTTCATCACCTGTCGTCTCCATAGTAACTTGCAGCATGGTATGGACATAAGTATTTTACAGTAGGATGTTGACTTTTGAGAGTGCATCCTTGATAGGAAAACCTTTTAACACAGAACTTTAAGTATACTTTCATCATTAACACTGTTAATTGAGAATTGTTTTTGCACAAACAGCGGAACAATGATCTTAAAAGTTTATTATTTTCATAGTGAAAAAAAGTATTTATTATGTATGAGTTAAAATGTACTTTTAAAACCCATACATTTTAGTTACTTTATATACACTCTAACTTCAAATGTCTTCTGAACCTCTAAATAAATTTTTTTATTGTTAGTAGGAGTTTGTTGTCTAAAAATAAAAATAGGTAGATTCTGATTTAAATGAACCTCCATATGATCTCTTCCTTTTGATTACCTTTTATTTCTATTCTTTATGATTTTTGTTTAGTTTCTATTTTAATTTTAAAAATAAACTGCTTTGGATTTTTTTCTGATATTAAACACCAAACTATCAACAATGTTGTGTTATTTTTGAATGGGAGCACTTAATAGCCTTTAAACAATTGCTTCTTGTTTCATTTAGTTTCTTGTGTAAATGATGGGTCCTTGATGATTGTGACTGAATTTTAACCATCTTTTTATTGCATTATTCTAGCAGAACACAGCAGGGTTGCTGTGGAGTAAAAGATTCATGAATGACTGGGAACAGAATTTGATATGGGAAATAAAAGCATGATCATATGGAAGTCTCAATTTCTTTATAACTCTGTTACTTGCCAGAGGATTCTACAGAACAAGTCAACGAGTTACCAAGCGGAGCAATATGAAAATACAACAATTGGTTTATTAACATTTTTATAATACAGTAGCCAATATTTCACTTTTCTTAGAAAACCAATGAATTTGAAGCTTACATAGTCAACCTTTTCCTTTGAAGAAAGAAAGTGGATGGGACAATTAAAGGAGAATAATCTTTGACTTAGTTTTCAAGATGGAATGTGCCAGACTGAACACTGGAACTTAATGAACACCGAGTTGGGTTAGATCAGTTAAAGATGCTGGGATGCCGGGTGTTTGGTAATTGTGTGATTTATGCAAGATATGCTGATATTCAGTGCTGCCCAAACAACTGATTCTTTTCAACTTCAAGAGTTAGACATCCAGGTTTTATTTTTAGTCAAAGGATGGATAGTCAATAATAATACAGGATGTTTAACATTATTTTGCATTGGAGTGGATAAAGTACAACAAGTGTTAAATTTAAATACTGTCTTGAAAATAGGCATTAATGATTAAAATCAAATTGATATGCTTTGTGAAAGTCATCAATGAGATAATACAGTTTTCAAACACATTTTTCAATAATGGAAAAATAAGTTGAAGTAAAATAAAATTTAAGTAATAGTGCATTGCTGTTTTGCATTCATAAAACTTTTTCCACATATAACTTGTTTTTAACATATGTAGGGATTATTCATATTAAAAAACATAGTATTTTATGCACACTCTTTGAATTAGAAGCTTGTCTTAAATTTATGTTGCAATTTATTCACAATTTATGCTTGTTTTAATCTTTGGCTCAATTATATTAAAATTAAATACTAACATATTTTCAGGTAAAAGAAACATTGAAAAATTCTAATATGTTTGTATATATGGATCTCTAAAATGATAAAATATTTATTACATTAATGTGTTATACCAGCAAAAATAACCAATTCCATATACCAGATAATAATCTGACATTTACTATAAATAAACTGAATTGTTCAGGCCAATTGGAAACTTAAAACATGGGAAGTATGGAGTGACATTTGTACAGACAAAATAAGAAAAAAAGCGACTGAGTATGAGTCTTCTTATTCTCCTTAAAATTCCAAATAAAACACACAGAGAACCAAAGTTTTAGAGAAAAACTATAGTATATCTCATATATATTTATGAAAGCATGCATTTCTCTTGTCATATAGCTGTGATCAAGTCAGATATCTGGAATTATCAAACCTAGTATTTTTCTGCAAATCATAATACATATGCATTTTTTAAATTATGGGAATATGAATTTTCTTTTAACTATAACAAACAGTTTATATATAAAATTTATTTTAGCATTATGTACTTGAACATTGGTTAACAATTTGGAACAATTTGTTTTTAACCCAAAATACATAAAAATTCATAATTGTAAGCTGATTATTTTGAAAGTATCTATAGTATATCTATAGTAGCTATAGTAAAGCTTCCAAAGTCAGCAGACGTCAATTTTGTATTCTCAAATATAGCTAGTAAAATGTCAAAATTATTTTAAAGTTCATCTAATAATCTAAATTAATATCATAAAAAATGCACAACAGTATCCTAAAAGTTGGCACAATAATTTAACTGGTAATTTATTATTTATATACACCACTAAAAATATAAGCAAACTATTTATGAAAAACAGTAATGAGTTTTGCTAAAGAATTAGTTACAAAGCTGTTTAGCTAGGTTTTTTTTTTTGGATTTGAACTAAATTTAATTAAAGTGTGTTTTGTTCAAGAATAAATAAGAACATATGCATATTTAGCAAACACTACTGGCAACTTTCCATAATTTTTTAGAATTAAGATATAGGTATTATATACACTTTTCCTTCAAAGACTATATGTATAATAACAATGTAGAAAATTTCTATCAATTGCTGTTCCATGTTGTGGCAAAAACGTACAACTCTTTTGAAATCTTTTCCTTTTAT
The DNA here is from genome assembly GCA_025134845.1 of Neodon shergylaensis. Lineage (NCBI taxonomy): Eukaryota > Metazoa > Chordata > Mammalia > Rodentia > Cricetidae > Neodon > Neodon shergylaensis. Next base: position 10,373,761 of record JABTXL010005752.1, read on the forward strand.
GTTTACAATAGCATTGATTTTTTATTGGTGACTTATTTCAAATAGATAGAGGGCATCAGACAGCAAGACTCAGCTGTGTGGGGAAAAATGTTTATTTTAGGCCACCTAATGATATTTTCAAATTAGTAAATAATTATAAATATATTTCTTTAGAAAACATTGTGGGTTTTATTTGAATAAGTAATCTAAAAATAATAATAATTTTTAAAGGGAAATTCCTGTTTGAATTGTTCTTTAAGCTATGTCTGTATTAATTGAGACCTATCCAAATAAGCATTGCTAAAAAAAAGAAACCCGAAAAACATAAGTAATTAATTACATTTGTCTTCATATGCCAAAAATAAAAATTATTATGACCACACAAAATCACAGTATATTTTCACATATTAATTAGTTTAAGTGGAAAAATATGAGTTTTATAAATTACAACTAAACTTGTACATATTTAAATACAAGAAAATACTGGATAATCATCATGCATGTTATACAAGCATTAATGCAGTTATTTGGTCAATGCACAGACACTTAGATATGCACACACAGACGCCACAGACACCACAGACTTCACTCTTCCACTAGAGAAGGTAACAAAAAGGAGGTGCACTCACAGAGAGAAAACTTGTTGCTGTTGTCTTTCCCTGGAAACAACTTAAATCCTCTAGATTTAAAATCTATGGCCTTTTTCACTAGTTAAGAAAACAAACAAAAACATGTATCAGGAAATACAGTTTTGAAAATGAAATTCAAGTTAACAAATTTGGTTAGCATGGAATAATGTAAGTTAAAAAAAACTACTCTCTTACTCTTGATTGATGGCACTCGGAGGAAATTGAGAAATAAAAATGGTACTAATAACATTAAACATTGTAACATTCCAAATACTATATAGGGAATAAACTGATACAGATGTATCTATTTCCTTAGAATGATTAAAATTTTAGAATAAATGCATAACCTTGATTGTCCACTGTTAACTGCTTGACTTCATTAAGTTTTACTAGATAAATTATACTTGTAAGCAATGGTATTGGGGTTATCAGAAGAATGGAAATTGTATCATGATCTTTATTATTTTTTAATTGAATTACCAAGAATTTTGAATTATTATGAAAGTAATAAAAATGGAAGAATTATATTTAGTATATCTGGCAATAATTTTCACAAATTATTATTGTTCTTTATACTATGATTGAAACCAGACCAAATAGATCCAAATGTATGAGAATAAATTACAGGTGTTGCATATATTATTGCTGTTTGGTACCTTAAAGCCATTCTGTTAAACCTGATAATAAGGAGTGGAATTTTTTCTTCAGAGTGCTACTAGATTATTCATCTTAAAATAGATATAACCACGTATGAATACAAAAATACATAAATTAAATTAATAGTCTAAAAGAAGTGTTTTAAGACCTAGAAATGTCATAAAATATTTTAAAGTTAATTTCCATAAAGAGAAATTTTCATCTCTTAATTTAAGAATTGGTACATGTATTTTGGGATTTGCATATGGGTGCATGGGTGCAGATGCCTGTTTGTGTATGCACACATGATATACCATGGGTATGACTGTCAGCAACAACATCCAGTACTTGCTTTTTTTTTTTCCATTTCCAAACTAAAAACTTCGGCTATGTGGTTAGGAACTCTACTCACTAGCCATACACAATCCAAAAGTTTCTTTTAAATATTACATAATATATTACACTTGCTATGGATTTTTATAGACTGATTGCTGATATCCAGAAATCTACAAATTTAGACATAGTCTTGTTTTGTATCTCAGGTTTACTTTGAATTTCTTTCTTCTACATCTACTTCTCACGTATTGAAGATATAATTATGAGCAACCCTGTCAGGCCTTTATTAAAATAGTTTGGCTGCAAGACAAACAATTATTCATGCAAATGTAACCTGACTAGTTGAACATTTAAGGTGACTTAACCTAATAATATATTTGAACACACAATATGAATAAGAAGTTCTAAGGATAATTTAATTTCTTTAATTATAGTGTAGAAGTCTTCCTTCATTTTATCTAGTTAAAAATTGGAGGACAATAACCTTAAATGTTATGCTTTTCATTTCTTTTTCAATCATTTTTGAAAATTCCAAAACGTTTTAAATTGTAGTTTTGGCCATTGATTCACGTTTTTTATTGTTTTTTTTTTTTTTAAAAATTAAAGAATAACTTCCATGTTTTGGATACTCAGTTATAGGAACTTAGAGAAAATATCAGACCATTTAAATAGAAGCTATAGTTTTAGCACTGCATAATGAAATATTGATACATAACAAGGCAGTGGAGGTGTGGTCAAACATGACTTAAGTGATATGAATATATATATATATATATATATACATATATACTGTTTTTATATATACTGTTATATATATATATATATATAATCTGTTATGCAGTGTGGATGAAGATGTCTCCTTCTACATAATTTTCCTCTTAAGAAAGAAGTTAGGCACAGAAAACATCTCAGTGTTGCTATGGTTCCAACTCTTCAACAGTGACTCTCATTTATAGAAAAAGATAAGTGATTGCTACATCTCAAGTGAGGTTTCTGTTTGGTCTACTTTGTCTTCTCTACCTACCCCATGGTGATATAAAAAAAATGATTAACTCTACCTACATATTTAGCTCCTCTAAGCCAATTATCCCAACTGGGAAACTTTCTGCTGTCCTAAATACTTAACAAATTCTGGACTTCCTCCTTCCAAGCACGAATTACAAATAGAACTCATTTCTCTGTATCATATAATTTGATTTTTAAGCATTACAAATAAACTTGGATATTACATTTATCAATTTTAAATTATAAAAGTTTTCCTAAGTAAAACAAAATATATTCAAAGGAACAAAATTGTAGAATATTCTGTAGGTTAAGTAATTAAACCCTTATTCCTTTTTAATTGTATTTTTAGTCAGGAGAAATATGTATGTATGTGTGTATGTATAGGAAAAGTATATACATGCGAAAGCCTTTAATTGACTTTCTTATTAATACCCTCAAATGTAGGAGGATAGACACAGCAACAGGTCAGTTACTAGTTATAAATAAAATATGTAATCTTTTTTTTTTTTTTTGGATTTTTGAAACAGGGTTTCTCTGTAGTTTGTGGTTCCCGTCCTAGAACTAGGTCTTGTAGATTAGGCTGGTCTCGAACTCATGGAGATCCGCCGGCCTCTGCCTCCCGAGTGCTGGGATTAAAGGTGTGCGCCACCACTGCCAGACCTAAAATATATAATCTTATTATAAGTTGTGTTAATCAGTTGAAGACTCTTAATAGAGATGTTTTATATTGAAATTTGGTGTGTGTGTGTGTGTGTGTGTTGTGTCTGTGTATAAATTCAAATAGTACAATAGTTCTGTGAGCTAAAATTTTCTTTTGTGTTTTGGTGAAAAAACAATTTGGCTCTTTTATATTCAGTACAGCATTACTGTATTTTATATTATATTGTATTTTTCTGTCTAATTTCCCATGTAAATTAGTGCTCTGTTATTCTAAAAAATCAATTTAAACTGTAAATATATTAAAAATCAACAAAAATTGTTTACTAAATATTATTTAATATTACTGTAATTTTGTGTTAATGAATTGAAAAGTTTTATTTGAGATGTTTAAAATGAATGTCTATTATATAAATTAAACTTGTGTCCACATATATAAAAACTTCTTTTGAAGTATTTTGAAGCTATTAGTAAGGGTTTTCTCTCTGTGTGTATGTGTGTGTGCGCATGTGTGTGTGTGTGTGTGTGTGTGAAATCAGTTTATATGGCTTCTTTTCTATGTTAGATCATCGCTGTCAGTCAAAACAGAGGGCTTTAAATAGGACAGGAAGAAAGGGCTGTAGTAGAGGCAATTGGCAGTAATCTTTATTTTAAAAATGACCATTCTATGTAGATATGATAGAAGAAATAAATCATCAACTGAGTATTTGGAAAATATAGTGTTTCAGCGATATTTCTATTGCAGAACTTACACAATATAAAGTTAAAAGAAATCTAGCTTCAAGTACTTGGTTGAAATACCTGGGCTGTGTACTACACAACCACGCAGTGGCAAATCTAATATGTGAATTGCAATTGTTGGCCTATACACTTAGCAAAACATTGGAATTTGCATTATAAAATTTGGAAATGAGAAAATAAAGTATAGTATTTGTGAGATAAATATTTTTACTGAATATTATTAACTTGAATTTTACAAGATCATAGAAGTAAATGTCAAATTATTACAATTATAATAATATTATAACGTACTATAATAAGAAACTTATTTATTCCATATCTTTAGTATTATAGCATTTTTTATTACAAGTGTTTGATTAGTCATAGCTAACATAGTATGAATCTGATTCAGGAATAAGTTATCAGTTAATAACTCTTTTTTAAAAAAATCTTTTATGTATACGTAAACTATATTTTATGCATCATTTGTTTCATTTATACTTTAACATTTAATTTTACATGTATTATAGGGACTTTCTCATTTTTATACTTTTAGATATGGTATATAGTTATGTAATTGGAGCTTTTCATTTTAATTAATTATGAGCTTACCTTTCTCTTTGTAGTCAACAAATGTATTCTATTGACAAGAAGATCACTTAGTTTTTTAAAATCAATTGAAACATTCATAACTTCAACTGATTGATTTCACGACATGGAATATCTTAAAAGTGCCAGTGGATTAAATAACATGGTTATTAAATAAAGTCATAAATTAGGAGGGAAAGGTGTTGGAAGGAGAATAGAAGCAGAATTGAAGGAGGGGGCCTTACAAGTCTGGGTACAATCAAAACAATTTGTATGCATGTAATTTTCAATTTAAAAACCTTGCACAATGTAAAGTGTGTAAATCTAAATACAAACAACAGCTGTTGACATCCCACATATTTTGTTTAATAACAAACATGTATTCTGCCAACTGCCTACAAAAATATTTTAAGGTTATTGTCTTCATAATACACAAAATTGCATTTTGCTTTGTAGATTAAACAACTCTGTACTTAAAAATATTATAAATGAATTATCTTTTAAAAAATCAAGGAAATTAGTCTCTGATGAAGTTTTGTTATATGTTAAAAGGTAGTGGTTTATTAATGTTTTTGATACTTCTCTCACTGTTCTGGGAACCAGAAACCTGCACTCAAATCCCATAAACATACAGCTAATTGCTTAATGTTTCTATGTAGTCCTAGGAGATTGATTTGTCTAGTATTAGCTGTTTGGAAACAGAATTCAGACCAAAGTAAAGTGGCAAATTTAATGTAATCAGAAATCTCAGTTCTGTCCTAGAGGTTAAAATTTCTCTGTGAGATTTAAAATATTCAACTTCAACAAGAGAACAGGTTTTGTTACTATGGAGTGGCTCCCTGCTTTCAGTCTTTAAATACTAACGTTTAACTTGCTTTTCGAGAATTACTATTGGTTTATTCATGCAAGATTTGGGAACATATTCATTACGGGATTTCTAACTGATTACTTCTTCAATATACTCCTTTGAAAAAGAGCTGAAAACCTGGCGGGTGGTGGCACACACCTTTAATCCCAGTACTCAGGAGACAGAGGCAGGCAGATGTCTGTGAGTTTGAGACCTCCCTGTTTTACACAGTGAGTTCCAGGATGGGCTTCAAAACTACACAGAGAAAACTTGTCTTGAAAAAACAAAAATAAAGAAAGGAAAGAAGGAAGAAAGGAAGGAAGGAAGGAAGGAAGGAAGGGAGGAAGGAAGGAAGGAAGGAAGGAAGGAAGGAAGGAAGGAAGGAAGG
>JABTXL010005752.1:10379555-10438437 GCA_025134845.1 Neodon shergylaensis
AAGGAAGGAAGGAAGGAAGGAAGGAAGGAAGGAAGGAAGGAAGGAAGCAGAGAGAGAAAGAGACAGATAAAGAGAGAAAGAAGAAAGAAAGAGAGAGAGAGAAAGAAAGAAGAAAGAAAGAAAGAAAGAAGAAAGAAAGAAAGAAAGAAAGAAAGAAAGAGAGTTGAAGTGATGTTCACATCTTAGTTTCTATCACCATTTACATGTTACTATGGTTTAATACTACAAAATTTCTTGGAATAACATTTTTTCTTTGTCTAGCTTTTAAGTGCTAACAAATAAGCACCAATTAAGTAGTTTCCGGGATATATAGGGAAAACCTAGTAGAAAAGTCAGGGATATCTTAAAGATGCATGCTTGAATCATGCCAAAGCACTGCATTTCGAAATGTGTAAAAATAGAGAGAAACTTTGTATATAGAGATGTAGTGATGGGCACCATTTAATGTGAAATGTGTACTGAAACTATGTTGAAGTACAGAGAACATAGCTTCATTTTACATGATAGAGACACGCAAATCCTTAATGTACTCTGTTGAAAACCACTAAAGTTGTTGTTTATGACTCATGCATTCCAATGTGTTTCTCAGATTGCTAAATCCTGTTTATGCTGACCTGCAAGCTTAAAACACATACGTGTAATGTTAGCTTCTAGGATTCTGTTATTTCCAAATTTTTAAAAGTTTTTCATTCTCAGGTAAATACTATTTGTGATAGTTCCCAGTGTCTCAATGATTTTGAATTACGCCTTTTATACTAAAATGACATGATATTTAATTTATTACCTATTTTCTTTGTGATTTATAGTGCAAATTTCAGTTTTATGCCAAGTGAGAAACCTCCTCAGACCTTTGACAAAAAGAGTAAGTTCTGTAGGAATGTGTGGAAATGTCCTCTGCATATAATCAAAATAAATTATACAAACCTATGAAAGCCCCTTAACGTGATGCCAGCTACCCTCATGGCAAGTCTTTAAGAACTCAAAGCTAAACACCCCATTATAAAATGGGATTGGAACTTTTTACCCAGTTTTGAATAACTAATCAGTAGAAGGTTTTCTTTTTCAGAACTGAAAGCATGTTCAGCTTTACAAAGAATTTTCTTATTTTACTAAATATAGAAAAAACAAATCTGGTTAAATTTGCAGGTCTTGTAGGAAGAACTAAATGTGTTACCTTTTGTTCAAAAGACAGGATAGAGTTTAAATAAATGGCTAAGATTTACATGACTAATTATGGGAAAATACTCTAAAATTTATCTGTAACCTTCCTTTCTTCCTAAAAATGGAGCCAATTCAGGAATCCCTAACACTTGCCCAGATAACAGCAGATGCATTCTCAGCGCTTGGCGTAGCAGGTCTTACAACTACGGTGCGCTGTAAAATGTCAGCACTACATGTAAAAGATGGGATTTTATGTTCTCTCTAGGGATTCTTCTAGTCGGTATAAGAAAGTCACCATATGTGAAATTACCATTGCTAGAGCATACCCATATTTGCCACACTCTAGAAATGTTTTAACCTTTTAATTTAATTAAGTTTTCAACCCCTACTTTCCAACAGCTTCATATTCAGGAACTTTTAACTGTGTTTTATGATTTAATATTATGATTTTATTTAATGCATTTTAAGCTTTCTTGGTTGGTACATTCTCTTGAACACAAATGGATCAGTGACTATTTATTTTGCTTATAGTTTCAGTTCCGTTAATAAATTTCACTGGAATATTTGAAGGATATTTAACATGAAAGTGGTAGCCTTAGTATGTTCTTAATCAAGGTAAGCTAATATTCCGTTACCTTTTTTTTTCCATACTGTACATTGCAAAGATACATATATTCACTAGAATGTCTAAAAAGATGAAAAAGCAACAATTGTTTGAAAGCTAGTGACTACAGTAAATGCTCTCTTCAAACTACACACAGAGGTGTGTATTCCACCACCGCAATTTTCAACAATGTAGTGAAGAATTGTAAATTTAAGGAGGAGCAGGAAAGGAGACTACGTTAAGATGAACCATTATTGTTAATCCTTGAGATTTCGCTTCTCATGTTACCTACATATTCTACATTGGAAGACTTTGAAACACAAAGCTGCATTCTGTAGAAGGCAAATACCGATGTGCTTGCATGGATTCCTTTACTACAAAGCTATGCAGCTGTTTGTGTATTTGAGCATCAAGAAACAATTTAGTTACATATACTTTCTATTTCCGGTCCTGTCCTTCCTGGGTCTCTGTTATTTTTCTCCTTTTTCTCTGCCAAGGTTAATCTGAACTGGCTCTATCTTTGCTATGCAGCTGTGTCACTCCTCAATCTGTAAAACAGATCCCCAAGTTATCCTACAAATATGTGAAGATGTAAATAAACACTTTAACAAGACTCCCAGGTGAATATTATAAATATCTACTGCTTAAATATGAACTTGATCAGCAGATTCACTCAAAATCTGAACAATGTAATGGGAAGATGCAAAGAGAATGGAAAGCAAAATCGGCACACTTATTATGAGTTTCACAGCATGCTGTGAAATTGAGCTTGAGCTGGCTAAGCTGAGAGGTGAAGCTCCCTTGTTCTTTCAGACAGTCTGTGATTTAGCACTCTGTTTAATGTACATTATCTCTATCCTTTAAATTGGGAGTAACAGCTTGGTTTCTGCTATCCTAGATGACAGCACTGGAATCAACACCTGAGAAACCTTTACACTAATATACCTAGAAATATTTACTATACAGGGCTTCTTCTTAAATTAGTATAATGTTATTTTCCTTCCTAATAAATCTAAATGTGTACCTGAGTACTGAGTACACTATGATAATTGAGAACCATTAATATATATATATTTTTTTTCCTGGAATATTTCAAATGATATCATCAAGAAAAAAAATAGTAACTATTAATTATCCTGCTATTAGGGGGTTACTAGCTTCTTAGAAAATGTTTTGAAGATGAAGACCACACAACTGCACTCTCCTATAGGAATCTCATTCTCAAAAAGAATAAAGAATTCACAAGGATAGCTCCAATTAAATGATAATTAAAGGTCTTTGCCACATCAAAGTTGGAAAAATTGAATTGATGGCAAAACTCAAGAAAAAATATATTCTAGCAAATGATTGAGTTGAATTAATGTTACAATCTATTTTGATATGATTATAGATACAACAATAGGAATATCTAAATATCTTTGCTACTAATACATTTTATCAGCAGTCAATTGTCTTGGGCAATAAAAGCCAATGAACAACTTAAAATAAGTGTGCTACTTTTTTCTTAATAAGTTCACTTTAACTATTTTCAAGAAATAAGGTTTTTATATTACTAGAATATATTTTTTCTTTATACAGGATCAAGAAGATGGCGGTGCCTTTTTAAAATCAAACAAGCAAGAATCTACATAATAATTATTATTCCCTTTATACAGTCATGGAAATAAAGGATGCTAAGTAGATGGCTGAAGGCAAGAACTGACTCTCAAACCTCCATGCTACCACTGACACCTTTATCTAAATACAGAATGACAATAGTCTATGTAGTCAGACAACACTTTGAATTATGATAAAATTATTATTTCCAATCATTATTTACTCTTTTCCAATTGTTATTTCTTGTTACTTGATGATATGAAATTTAAATAATAATATCTACTTTTTATTTACATTTTATACTAATATATCTTAGCAACTTCACATAATTTATGACCCATTACACAAATACATTAGCTATTTTCTTACAGCGCAAAACATTTTCTTGTGTTTGCTGTTCTGTAATATGGAAATTTGTTTTAAAAATATAAAGTGTAGTGAAAATATAACTGTTTACAAGAAATTGTATTAATTATCTATTCTTTTTAGGAAAACCACTGGTCTCATTTCTTCCTAATGGAAAAGTCCAGAAAACCTGATCATACTTTCACTAGCTTTATTATAAGCTTATACCTAAAGAAAAAGCACAAAACTCACTAAGTAACTGAATATAATAATTCCTGAAATTTGTGTTACATAAAAGCTCTACTGATATGATGAAGAAATACCATTTTTGAAGAGAACATTTTGTGGAAAGTTCAAGCATCTGCATTAAAAGCAATCTCCCATGATTCAGAATACGGATGATGTAATCGTGAAGGGAAGAATACCCTACACAACGCATAACCAAACTCAACACCACACTGCTCTGCTCTCCTGATGAGTGTAAAGAGAAACCGTGTGACTTCACTCTGCTCACAGAAGGACTGCCATATGCTCTGAGAACTGCATGCAAGAATGGCAGCTTGTTGCAAAATGGGTGAAATGCCTTGAAATAATTCTGAAGACGATAAAAATGTCTTTAACAAGGACTGTTTTCCTCTACTTTAAAAGGCAGAGAAGTTTCTTTGGTATCAATTTCAACCATCAGTGGAGATTCAAGTCACTTTGTATATTTTACCAAGGGAAAAAAAACATGGCATGTGTTGGTGACCACCTCTTTCACAGGTAATTAGTGTCTGGTGACAGTTTGAGAAGAAGCTGGTAACTGTTTGAGAAGAAGTAAAATATACATATTTTAATTTCTTGTCTAAAGTTAGCTTCTTCAATTTATTAAGATTTAATTGTGTGTTCTACATTTTTTCCCACTTTCCCCTCCCTCCTCTCTTCCCTTTCCCTGACCCCATCTCCTGTCTATCTCCACCACCCATCCACTCCTTTTTCCTACAGAAATAAGCAGGCCTTGCATCAGATTCCACATGGTTTTCCACCTCAAGTTGAGGCAGGACCAAGAACCTCCCTCTGAAATAGGGAAGGGCGAAGCCTCCTTTCAAGGGGAATAGGATACAAAAAAGCCAATTTATGCTCCAGGGACAGGTCCTGATTCTACTGCTAGGGGTTCCACAAATAGACATTTGTCACCTACATGCAGAGAGCCTGTGTTTGTCCCATGCAGGCTCCCTACCTGTAGGTTCGGAGTTAAGAGTTGGTGAGCTCCCAAGAGCTCAGATCACGTCTCTCTTTGGATTCCTCTGTCATATCTTTGCTCCCATTGTTCTTGTAATCCCTCTTTCCTCTCTTCAACTGGACTTCTGGAGTTCAGTCCAGCGCTTGGCTATGGATCTTTACATCTGATTTCATCTGTTACTGAATAAAAAGGCTCTCTGAACATGAGGTTTCAGGTTGGTCGAGTTGGGACAGCAGGAAGTGGGGGAATAATGAAAGCGACATCTTGATAGAGGGAGCCATTTTGGGGTTAAGGAGAAACCTCCTGCCAGGGAAACTGCCAGGAATCCTCAAAGATGACCCCTGCTAAGACTCCAAGCAATAGTGAAGAGTGCCTGAACTGGCCTTCTCCTATAATCACATTGGAGACTACCTTAATTGTACATTTTACTTTTGAGACAGAGAATGGCTAGGTTTTCCACTTTCGAGGAAAATAACTACACAATCCTCAACAAATCCTCCTGTCTCAACCTCCCCAGTGCTGGGGTTATACTTGTTCACAGCCATTCCCAGGAACCCATTTTTTCCTACGATCAATTCATCAAACACTATTATCTCCCATTTTTGCCTATTTTATACAAAGCAACAAATTGTATGCTAATACAAAAATAAGCCAATCAAATCAAAAGAATTAATTATTATTGGGTATATTGAGGTGTACAAAAACCTAAAATATAGTGCCAGTAAAAAAGAGCATTTTATGAGAAAATGGAGTTATTTCAGTAATGTAGTCAACCCTAAAGTCCTCCTCTAAGATATATAAAAAGGTGGTTCGTCCAAAATAATAAATTCGGCATAAATCAAGTGCATGCTTTGAGTTATAAGTAACACTGAATAACAATATTAAAATTAATACTCACAAAGTATTCATGTTCAAATGAAATAACTTTCACTACCTAATACTGTCAGAAGTTCCATTGACAGACTAGTTTATGTGACAACTTTAGAATGTATGTAAACATTTTTCTTTTATTTCACCCAAAGCATCATTTTCTAAGCAAATTTTAAGACATTAGAAATGCAAGAACATGTTTAGTGTTATGAATGATGTTGCTTTGATAATATCATAAACATGATGAAACAAGAAAATAGAACAGAAGATGGGCATGATATACAGTCTACAATTATGTGTAAATAAGATATCAGGATGGTTCTAAGCATAGAATTTTAGATCATCACAAAACAACACAGAACACAATTTTCCACATAAAAATGCATACAGAAAATGGCAAGAGAAAAAAAATAAGAAAAACAAAAAAAGATAAATATTTTTAGGTAATGCTATCCAAAAATTGACAATTCTGTTTGTTACATGTATTTTACTATACTAGTATCAAACTTTTTGCATTCAAAATACCAAGTAGACTTATATTACAAAAAATCATATATAGACTGAATTTTTGTTATTCATTCTCCCTCCTTTGTTATTTATGCTTTCAAATTGTTTTAAAATCAATGTTATTCAGTATCAGAAGATATGACCTGGGAACTCAAGCAAGTGAAAGCATTTTGACTACAAAAATACAAGATTTATATGTGTACTGAGTACATTAGTATGGTAGCATTTTTTGTGTATTGTCATCATATTTTGTTATAATCTATAAGTTAGCCTTTCATTATTTTAAACCATGTTAAGAGATGGGAAAGTATTTATTCATTTCTTTCTTGTTTAAACATAATAGCACATTAAAAACAATGTCTGCAGGTAGAGAATGTAAGATAAAATTCATAACTATATACACTAAAATTGGACTCCAATAGTATCACTATTCATCAGTTTGCAAACTTAGTTTCTTATAAAATTACAATGGATGTAAGAGTTATTTTAATGGACTACCTGGATTATTGTCATGAGTACAGCATGATCCTATTTTACCAATGTTGGAATATTTTAACTGAGGACAAGATCTCGGAACAAGTTGACAGAGTAATACTGGTATATGTTTCTGTCTCCACATGATAATCATATTCCTATTAAATATCCCCACCAGAGCCTTAAACGTTGAAATTTAGAAGAACAGACAGCAGTGCAACACTTTCAAGTCACCTCCTCCCTTGGAACACACCAGTTTGAGAATCGATCCACACTGAATTTTGAGAACTCTAGACTAATATGTAGAAGCCAAGTCACTAGTAACTGTTATTTGGACTTTTGGATATTTTTAAGTCTGTTTTTCTTATTTACTTAAATCTCATGAAAATTTTTCTGTTCTCTCTCTCTCTCTCTCTCTCTCTCTCTCTCTCTCTCTCTCTGTCTCTCTCTCTCTCTCTCTCTCTCTCTGTGTCTGTGTGTGTGTGTGTAAGTCCTGGTTTTTCCTCTGTATTCCTGAAAGGCTGAAACTCACTCTGTAGAATAGGCAGGCCTTGAAATCACAGGTATTCACCTGCTGACCTCTACCTCCACAGTGCTGGAATTAAGTCATGAAACACCACCTCCTGGCTGTTACTTTTCCATTAGATTATATAATCTCCCATTTAATTCTGCTGCCAATTAATTAGATTCTTTTAATGGACGTTTCAGGCCAAATATTCAATTCCTCCCCATAATCCACCTCATCTGTGTCATTCTCCTCTTGTGCGCTGATGCCAGGAATACTAAATGTTACTTTTTGTTTTCCCTCAGCTGAGACTCAAACACTAGGTGATGCATGAGCTCAGACTTTGCCCTAGTTTACATTTTGTTTCGAGGGCAATGCAGCGCGATTCTATGACCATGGTGATCTCATTTGTGTTCTTGTGGTCTCATTTTCAGTTTTGTAACTCCAACAGGCCTTCGCTGATTTCCCAAGTCAAAACGTCCAACCTTTCTCACGCAGCTCATTTATGATTTCAGCACAGCATCTATAACCAGCAGATTATCACTCAATGCCTTTTTCATGTCTAATATGAACTTAATGAAGAAGGGTTATTGTCACTTTTCTTCAACACTGTATATTTAATATGAAGAAAGAAAAGTGGAAAGAAAATAATGGGAAGAAGGAAAAAGAGGGAAAGAGTATGCAGCAGATAAAAGAAAAAACAGTGAAATGGACTGAAAATGAATAGAAAACTAGAAAGATGAAAATCAAATAAATTATATGCTCAGAAAATAAGTTTAAGTAAACGAATAGGTAATTAAATATAGTGGAACATAGTAGTGAAGAAAGAAAAACCAGTCTAATTGAGCCTTCGGAATAATCTGTACTAAAAGAAAAGCTACAGTTGAATCCTAACTAGACAGTTTGGGGAATTTTAGGCACAGATGTTATTGGGCCCTAGGAAAATGTACACAGAGCTGATTTTATACACATGCGACAAAGACAGAGTAAATTCTTAGAATTTTTTTATGATAGCAATAACCTCTTCCATTCTTGTTTGTAAAAACAGTTATTAATTTAAATATTGATAAAATAAGCACATCTTATGTCAACAACCAAGACAAACAGAGCATGATGGATGAGATGTAAATTAATATGTGATATTATCATATGTCACAAACAATTTCATAATAAAAAAGGACTATAATATTGCATTATGGAAGGATTATTTGAAATGCTTTTGGAATATACAATTTGTCTCTTCTTCACCCTGACTTTGGAAATCTGCTATTTTACACTTGCCAGCTTATTGATTGGTGTGTGTGTGTGTGTGTACACTTGCACATGAGTGTTCCCTAGTGAGCATTTTTATGTCAGTTGAAAATTTGGAGAAATTTTCTATCTACTTCCACCATGTGTTTTCTGCTCATTAAACCCAGGGACTGTAAGCTTTTTACTCACCCAGCTATCTCACCACAATCTGTCTGAATGTTTTATTTCTCACATTGTGAATTAGGAGTATGCAAAAGCAGCTGCTATATGATTTTAAAAATGCTAGAATCGCCTTCCTCACACAAATTTTCTCTTAACTTTTGTTCCAACACTAAGACACATCACACAAGAGACATCACACAGGACAGATCACTTACACTCATCTTCATCTAGATGTTTAATCATTTTTGACTTTTTCTTTTCTTATAATTGACAAATCCTCTTTCTGTACCACTTTATCCATGCAACTTTTTCCTTGAAAATTCAGTTAATATCTAATATTCATCCCAATGACATCATCCCATAATTGGCAATAAGTAAAACTTGCAACAAAAGTTTACTAACTGATTCTTGGATGGACATTACTCCGTATACATCAAAACTCAGCCAAAGAATTTATAAAGTAAATTTATCCTGGATGGACATTACTCTGTATCCATCAAAACTCAGTCAAATAATTTATAAAGTAAATTTATCAATGTGATGATGCCAATGAGAGTTAAACCATAGCAAACCTAAACAATATATTGTATACTCTGTAAAAAAGTTAGCAAAACATGAAAACACTACTAATTACCTGAAAATATTTAAAGTATATTTACAAGAGATCATATAATTTAATGGCATGCACATATTTAGCATAAAATAATTATTTGACACAGATGATGGTCTGTCTTAATAATGATGCCAAAGCTTTGTATTAGATCAAACCCTTTCTCTACATAGACCTGTCTTTCTAAGTTCCCCGTGTTTGCGAGTCTGGGCTCACAGAGATTTAAACGATAAGCACTGGTCCTACTTGGGTCTGCACCAAGAACTCTGCTTTTCTGCTAACATTGTTAGGCTGGGTGTTCTTTTGTGACTTCTAATAGTGGGAGTGGTGTATTTCTGGCTCTTTTGCCTACAACTGAGACTCTTTTCCTCCTTCTAGATTGCCTTGTCCAGCTTTCATAGGACTTTTTTTCTTGTCTTACGGGATATTATTTTGTCTTATCTGTCTGCCTTTTGAAAATATGGTGTTTTCTGAAGAAGAAATAGAGAGGGAGCAGGTGTATTTGTGTGTGGAGGGAGGAATGCGGGAGGAGGATAGAAAGAGTGGACGTTGGATAAACCATGTTGGGATGTGTAGTATGAGAGAAGAATCTACTTTAAATAATTTTAAAAAAAATGCCAGGTGCTTGAAGATTTTATTTGAATCTTATATAAGTTTTTAAGAACTTATTTGAAATGCAAGTTAAAAGTAAAAATTTCTGTTTGTTTTTAATGTAATTGCTTGACTCATTGAATATGATGCTTAAATCAGCATTTTTTTCTCTTAAAACTAAAATAAAAGTAGCCTTTTTTAATCGAGAGAGTGATATTTAAGCTGTATTTTCTTTTCAGCTTTAGTTTTGTTAGGAAGTCTGCTTCATAGTCATCCTCAGTGATATACAACGAACAATAATTTTATAAAAATATAACACCCTATGGATATGAAACACTATTGTTAAGTGAAAGAGTCACTGTTCTCTGCAAAGCCAACATTGGTGATGTCTAGAAACCTTGTACAAATATTTCACTCCACACATTGTTGAAGTCATATTGTTAATTTATACTAGGAAGTTCAAAAAAGATTAATGATCATTCTGTCTTTGTAGAGGCAACACCCTTGGTTGAAAGATACAGATATTTTCATTATAAAAGTTACAGTCATCAAGAATATTCCTTAAGAAATGACATTAATTAACTTTATATGAAAAATAGATATCATTATGTTATAGTCTCTAAAAAATATAATAAAGTGAATGAATGCTGTTATATGTCGAATTTATTGTTACTATGGTATGGCTGATCATTTCTTGTTCAAAAATACCCAAGTATTTCTATGATCTATTATTAAATTCTATTTAAAATGTTAATCTTAAATAGTCTTATATTCTGTATAATCTATAATCTCAAAAATGAATACTGAATAAATTAATGAGAATTAATGAATAGTACTCAGTTGATATGAGTTCTAGGTTCTCCTTTAGCCTCTCCAAAAAGTAATCTATAAAATTATGGTGTGATAATACATTATCTGAGATTTAAATAAATGAAGAAAAAAGCAGATATTGTGTGTTTTCTTATATAGTTACATATTTAAGCTTTCATTGAGGTAAATTCTTAGTTGTTTTTCTTTAGTTCATAGTGGTTTAGAGTTAGTTTTACAGAGAATTGTGTGTATATGTATATATATATATTAAGCAATAATTTCAAAATATATCTTATAATCAAATTAAATAATTCTAATAATATTTAATTGTGACTATTTACATGTTATTTTAATTAAAATATATGAATTTTTAATAAAATATCACATATTTAAGTTTATTTACATTAATATCATCTTGTTTTAAACACAGTTTAGCAATTTTAAACTGATTTTGGATTTATACTTCTATTCATCACAAATATCCACTGAGAGTATTTCCTATAGGTGCAACTAAGGTAACACAATTACAAACTTTCAACTCCTAATCTACCTTCTAGTATTAGTTCAAGAATGAATTCCATTTGACTTGAGTTTTTGACTTTTATTTCCAAGTACTTTTTATTTATGCACTTGCTTCGGTATCTTTTAAAATACTGTAAGGAAAATGTTTTTTAAGTTAAATTTCAGTTATTTCAAATATATAGAGAGACTACTTAGCCAGATACCAGTGATTGACAGGGTAAATTAGAAAGGAGGAGATGTTTGGGGAGGGCAGGGTAAATAAACACTAGCGACGGTGCAGTAGTCTGTGGCATGGACTGTACTGATCACATACTGTTCAGTAAAATTCTACAGATTTAAATGTCATTATAATAATAAAACAACTAGCATATGTTAAAAACTTAGTCTGAAATCATTTTTCTTAATTTTTTTAAAAAATATATTCCTCTAAGGCAGCAGGAATATTTATTTGTTTATTTGTTGTGGCAATGGTCTCAAACTCATTATTTTAATTCAGAAAGCTAAACAAGGAGAACAGAATGATGACTCAAAGTAGATTTCTGTGCTTTGAATTCAGTGCTCCCATAGACTTTCTGTTACTTATATTAATCTGAAAGTACACTTGATTACATAGGAAAAGCATTTGGAATTTGTTCCTAGGGAGAGTGTATAATGATGATTGATAAATACCTATTTTTAAACTATCCATTAATTTAAGTAAAACTATTATTTATAAAAATGGACATAGCGACAGGAAACTTAACTTTTCACAAATATATATATATATATATATATATATATATATATATATATGCACTTAAGTCGCCTACAACCAAGTGTCCATTACCAAACTAAATTTCAGCTTTTGCAGTCTTGCTGTGTTTTTAAGTACCATGCATCCTAACTAAAGATACTTCAATTTATTCTAACAGTTGTAAAATGATATACAAATATCTACTAATGATGTTTAAATTGACCAAAATAAATTAATTGCAATAGGCGTACAAAAAGGCAACAAGAAATAGAAAAGTATTATAGTACTAAACATCATTAATTTATGAACACTGAAAAGTACACTACACGAAACTTTCCAATGTTTATGCTCTAGGGCATAATTAACCTCAGCTAAATGGCATGCACTGTATCTGTATTTGTTAAAATAAAATTGATTGACTTTATAATTCATTCCTGTTTAATTAAAGGTATATTTTTGTTTTGAAAATATGTACAAAACCTGTCATAAGGCTTTTCATTCTTAGACATTTGAAATTTGAAGCCATACAGAAATTAGCACCATATGAGTGCGGTTTTATGAGAATATTATTTTCTTTATTACATTTATTTTTAAGAAAATAGTTAAAATAGTGAGAAAATAAAAAGTGTATTTTTTTTTAAAGAAAAGGAACCATAGTTATGTCAGTATAATGAGCAATACTCATTTTAATTTCAGCAACTTAAGTGACTATTTAATTTTTATTTTAACAGACATTTTCTGGATACATGGTACCAAACTACCCTAGTATAAGTGAATGCAGTGAAGAAGAATGAGGATAGTTTCTTGGAAGATTGTATCCTAATTTCTAAGAATACACAAGGTAAGTCCTATGGTTAGGATTTACCTACACATCACAAAAGCAAGTTATGTTTAGATAGTTTAATTTTTCTAGAGATGACAGTTTCATATCAGAAGATGAAATTATAACCATCTATGCAAATGAAGGATGAGAAGTCGCAGAGCCCAGTTGCATTGTAAAAAAAAAAATCTTTTAAAAGAAAGTCTAAAATGACAGTAAAAGACAGGAACAAGAATTCACTGTAAGGTGTGTATATATAATGTGTTTATGCATGAATGTATATATGTGTGTGTATGTATTATGTATTTAGAAATATATATGTAATGCACATGTAAGTATGTATATATCAATTAACAAAAATGTTATGAATTTGAAAAAGTACAGGAAGTGTCCTATGACAGAGTTAGAAAGAAGAAAAGGGGAAAGTGGAAAACAGTGTAATTATATTACAATCATAAAAAATAAAATAAATCATTTATAAATAAAAAATCATTTAAAGTTGATAACAAGCAAAGCATGGTGTTTTAGGAGCCGGGCGATGGTGGCGCACGCCTTTAATCCCAGCACTCGGGAGGCAGAGGCAGGCAGATCTCTGTGAGTTCGAGACCAGCCTGGTCTACAGAGCTCCAAAGCCACAGAGAAACCCTGTCTCGAAAAACAAAACAAAACAAAAAAAAAAGCATGGTGTGTTAGCCAAACTTAAAGACAAATCATATTACAGTAAAAAGACAATGGAAGAAAGAGGGAGAGAAGAAAGGAAGGAAGGGAGGGAGGGAGGGAGGGAGGGAGAGAGAGAGAGAGAGAGAGAGAGAGAGAGAGAGAGAGAGAGAAAGAAAGAAAGAAAGAAAGAAAGAAAGCTGCAGTGTTTGTGAGAGTTTCATGAGATAAATTTTGAGACTGAAATAATATTCAGCTTATAGGTTTCCATGCCATCACTAAGTGTGGGCCCGATAGGTTTCCATGCCATCACTAAGTGTGGAGAAGAATGTGAACGATTTGGATTGTATTAATTCTCATTTCAATGATTCGCATGCACTCAATAACCTGTTTCTAACACTGTATAAAATCTCGCTTGTCAAAACTGTGATTCCCATAGAATAATAGGAGTGATGCACGTTTAAAGGAATATTCATGGCTAATGTGTGCCATACCCTATCAGCAACATTTTTCTAAAGCTAACAAATCCAATGGATAAACAGAATCAGATATGTTTTTAGATACTGGAGTAACAGTAGGACCAGTATAATTGAATTCAATTTGATACAAATATAACAACTAAATGGATGAAAATAATAATTAATAAAATAACACTTAAATGCCATCTGCATAATCTTTTCTCTATTGAAGCAACATAAAAATCATGAAGACTATTTACCATAGAGTGAGTCCTATATAAAATCATCATTTAAAAATAAACATTGGAAGGAAACAAGTCTTTTAAACACCACTAAAAGATTCCGACAGCAGCTGATACATGACTTTAAATCTATCAAGATAAACATCTTGACATTAAGATTTATATGAATAGATTTACTTTATATAAGCAACCAGTTTTCAACAAATACTATCAGTATTTACTGAGTTTTCAATTTTATATCTGATTAGCAACTATGCTAGTGTATAAAAAACTATTGGTTTGTAAATCTATAGTTTTCCACAAAATGTATTGGTAAATTTGGGCAAAACTTAATTTTCATAACTGTTTATAGAGAAACAAACTTTAAGTCACCTTGTTTCCTCTTTTGAGTGATATAGCTATTATGGTAACTTTATTCCCAGTAAAAAAAAATTCGGGGTAACTTAAATATAATTTTAGTATCATGTTTTTCTCTTATGAGTAGCAATATTCATGGAAAAATGTGAATAGAGAAAAAGGATAATCTTAATAGAATGCTTTAGATGAAATTGCTACGTGCTAAAATTTTACTTTAGATTATGATTTTAAGAACCATTGCAAGTACTTCTAGGATAAATTCACATCGAAATAAACGTCCTTTGGAGATGTGGTTCGCTGGATTTTCTATCCTAAGCATTTATGTCACAAAATCTTGATTTCTGTATGTCCTCAGTATTGGTATTAAAAAGTGCATATATCATGATCTGCATAAAACACACAGGCACACTACATACACCACATGCAGATGAAAGAACATATATGAGTCTGATAAGGAAAATGGGATGTAACGTCTATTATATTTTCAATGTGTTCAATGGATGTATTTATCCAACAATCCATATCTTGATAGAAATGATCTTTTTATTTTTGATACTACTTCGAATTTTTTCTCTGTATTTAAGCATTATGTTGTTTAGAAACCTAAAAATCTGTTTCCTGTTTTCCTCAACTTTTGAAAAGTTGATTGTATTAATTGAGGTGAAATTTTACAATATGTAAAATTTACTTTCTCTTAAAATACAATCTAAATTAATTGTTATTTTTGATTCTTAATGTCACCCATTAAGAATAGCATCATGAAGTATAAAATAACATCAGATTTACTTCCTTTTTCTTCAGATATTTAATTTTCTTAAGTACTAAATAGTACTAAATAACACTTTTAAATTTTATGCAAATATTTAAAATTCCTATGGGGTATACATTCTGTGTCTTCATATATATTCAATTATTTATAGAAAATTGTATTCTGATTTTTTTTCTCAAAATTGAATGTTATGGTAAGAAAAACAGGTATTTAACCCTCATTTGTGCTATTCCTTCTACTTTTAACCCTCCCACTAAATCATTTTCATTGTACTTTTATTTTTTTAATTTCTATACTTCCAAATTATTATAATTCAGTTCTTATTATCTACATTGTTCTCCTACACCAAATTAATTTTTTTAATTCGGCAAAACTATAAGAAAAAGAGGAAGCCATCTGAGAGACAAATTGTTTACTTCATTCTCTACACCTGGGCTCTCTTTCAACTCCTCTAATTGGAAGCATCACCAAGTATAGCTTTGTCTGTAACTAAATGGGCACAAGTAAAATAACATCGATACCTCTATGAGTAACACCTGCAAGTTCTTTAGTTCTTTCTATCTGTTCAGCATTTCGTGGTCTTCTCCTTGTACTTTGTGTGTCTGCTGGATGAGAAGAGAGCTGGTCCTTGGATGTGTTGTGGTCCAGACCTGAATCTCTGAGACTTGTCTCTTGCACTCGCTGCTCCTCGGAAAGTCTATGGCTGCTGACAGCTGTAGCCCTGGATGCAGTAACCTCTGCAGGTGTGCTAGCAACAGCAAGAGCACCAGTGGCAGTCCTGATATGCTCCTCTAACTCACCAGTGGAGGTAGTGTGGGTCAATGGAGAAGAACCTGTGGGACACAGTAGCACTAGATGCTAACTTTTTCTTTTGAAGTTTATAGGTTTTTGATAAGTTTAATAAATTATATTTCTACTATTACCTTAAGGATAATCAACATGGTGAAGTAAAACACAAGCACACCACTAAAATGTGAAATCCTCCAGACCTCCCCCCCCCCAGGATTGTTTTTATCAATCTATGAGTGCAATTACAGACAAAATAAAACATTCTAACAGAATACATTAAGGTGGACAAAATTGGAGGAGAAAATTCTTTATGGAACCCTCCATCAATGATCTTCATTTTAGTTCATCAGATGAACTTTAGTAGACACAGATTTGACAGAATAAATAATTATGTAACCACACTTTTCTCAAAATTATGCTTTGCAATATCTGGTTTCATATCAGTTCAAATTTCTGGGAAAATATCAAGCTTTATTATTTTAGAAATGCAAGTGAAAAAGAAAAATTGAAATCAAAGCATGAATGGAAAACAAAGTGGTGAAAAAGTGAGGTGCTGAAAGTATTCTGTGTATGTGTTCATCTTAATCTTGTTTGCCAGGCAAGGATCCAGCCAGGGAAGACATTCGAAGTCATAAGCACTTTTCTTCTTATACAGCTGATAAACTGTCTAAAAATAGCTAGCATTTTGCATTATTTGGATTTAAATTTTAGTTAAAGCAATTCTAAAATGAATAAAAGTGAACAAATAATTTCATTTACAAGTGAAAGCAACCGATACACAATGGAAATATTTATAGGGATAGATTTTTCTCCCAACAATTATTTAAAATAGCAATTTGTATTTCTAATCATAATTAGTGTATTATATGAATGAATACTGATTTATACACATGCATTTATAAATGTATGTATCTTACTACTGTTTATTTTAGCTGCAAATATAGAACTACATAGTTCACTTCTAAATTAAATTTCCAAATTAGGATTTCTTTTTAATTAATATTTGTAGAGGTTTTACATTTTTATTTGGCCTGTTTGTTATTTAATAAAATTTACTCTTATTGTAGGATCATGGAACTTATTAATGACATATTTAAATGAATCTTTAAATTATTAACAAGAAGATAATAATTCAATTTTGTAGGTTGAGCCATTAGTAAAACTGAAAGGTTTAGGTTTCTGCATACTTTTAAAGTAAGTGAGTGATATATGATTTATTTTCAGATATACTTCTAAATAGCTTCCATTTCAGTCAACTATGCTTAACTAGGCCTTTTGACAAACATATACAATGTTGTTTAACCATCCTGAAAGTGTAAATTGTAGCATCAGTTCAAAAAATGTCATAGATATCTACCTTGTGTTTTTCTTTTCTTGTGCTGCTCACATATTAGTGGGTGTGGTAATTCTGTTTGCATAAAACTAAAAAAGTAAGATGGACAAATATAAAACCATTATTTCTAGGCAGGAATGTGTAGATATGATCACCATGGACTCTTCCAATATGAATTTTCATGCTCATCAATCTCATTAGAGCCTCACAATAATTATATCATATTATAAATGAAGGAAGCAGAGCAGAAATATAAATGCAAATTAATAGATCATATGTCTAATAAATGTATTTTGAAATATCAAACAGAAAACTATTGCTTCCATGTTATTGGGGGAAGATTAGAATCCACTGTATAACATTGCCTGTGCAAATATGCTATGCTACTTACTAAACTAATATTTAATGTGGTATTCTCTCTCTATTTCTATGGACAAACAGAAACTGCTCACATGACTCCCATGTTGCAATGTTGAGTCATTTCTCTGACATGAGAGACTGTGAATGTGAATGTAGTTAAGCTTTTTGCTGTACAATTCTATGGAAGCCAAATGATAACCTAGTACTTAAACAATTGTATTGTTTCACTGTAGCATTCAAAAATCAATTTGATTTATAATTTCATCTTTTAAGAGTGTATGCGTGTGGGGGGGTCGTTGGTGTGTGTGTGTTTGTGTGTGTGTGTGTGTGTGTGTGTGTGTCAGATCACTTAGAGTAGAGTTACAAGTGGCTTTGAATCCTGCCAGGTAGGTTCTGTAACAGAATTCTTGTATTCTTTAAGAGCTCTGCTGTAAGTGTTCTTATCCACTGAACCACCTATCTAGCTTCAAGACTTTCAGTTTTAAATAAGTAAATCAACTAACTATAAACAAGGCAAATTGAAATTATGAAAAATAAAGAAATTTGCACTATATCTAAAGCATGGCATGTGAGCTGAAAGAACACACCCCACTACAATGCTATGATGATTAATTTGAAAAGAAAAGTGCATCTGAAAAACATTTTCTTGTTGATTTTTGATTCTTGAAAACAGGCTTTGATTGCAAGTCTAATTATTCCTGAAAGTTTCTGATTGACTTCCAGAACCAATTTCTCACAGCACCCAGGCCATAGATAAAAGTCCAGATTAAACAGGGAATTTGAAAACAAGTTTGCTATAATTTAGAAAAAGGCTCTTCAAACAACCCAGTGTTGAAGGCTTGAGCTTTAATCTCTATCTTTGATCAATGGTGATAGTAAAATTTATTTCTCCATTACTCCAAATATAAGAAGATTCAATGATTAAGCAAGAAATACTCCATTTCTTTTAAACTAAAGTATAGACAAAAATGTTTTTCCATCAGGTATTTTATAAATCAGTCATGTTTTAGCAAACACCATACTCTTAATTTTTCCATCAACATACTAAAATGCAAGCCAAGTGTAGATATAGATATTTGAATACCTGCTACAGACTTACATCTAGACTTGACTTGTGTCTAAAATAGAGTAGGCACTCAAAAATACACAAAGTAAACATAAATGAATGAATTGATTTAATAATAATATTGTTCAAATCAGATTATCATTAATAAGTAGGATATTTAAATGATATATTACGATAAACTTTTACCACGGAAAAGTCACATTTTTAACACTTTCATGGTTAAAAAAGGATTTCCAAGCGGGTATAGGAAACAGATTTACTGTGACCTATACTTTCAGAAACATCACTTTGAGAAAGTGTGATATTTGAACATTTAGAAGCAATGCATTGAACATTTTTTACATGTGATAATGTAATCTGCTATAATGATGGGTTTACTGACAATATTAAGACATCTCTAAATTGAAGAGTAAATATGATTAATGAAATAAAAGGAAGAATTACATTTACTATAGTTAGATCTGTTTATAAGAGCCCTACCTAATCCTCTAATAAAGCAGTGGAGACATCAGTTAACACCTTAGTATATATTTGTAGTTATTTACATCAAACATAAACCAATTCAGAATAATGATAGTGGGATCATTTTAAGTTGAGAGTATAAGAAACATCAAATATTTCAATTATATAAATATATTTTAAGTATGTAAATGAATTAAATAGATTTAATAGCTCAAAATCATTTAAAATGTCCACACACATAACTGCCTACACACATGTGGCAACTGTCAATGTTGATAAAGTCCCTAAAATGAAGAGCAGTTACAAGGCATTATTAAATATGTAAAATATCTTAAAATTGAGTTCATCAACAAGGCAGTATTAAATATATAAAATAGATTTTCCTTTCTTAAATTTAATGTTTAAATTTTTTCTTATAAAATGAAGTATGCTGTTTCACAAATACAAAATGATTGGTTCCAACAGCACAGAAAAACATAACGAGACATACAACCAAATTAATGGAAGAAATGTACATTCAAAAGACCTGCTCATTACTCAATATAATCACGTATAAAAACTGTTTTTTAACAAAATTAGATTGTCTTGTAATTAACCTGTTATATTTTAAAATACCATGTTTATAACACAAAATATATCTAAAATATAGATTTATTATTACTAATAAGACATTCCCCAGCATAACAAAAGAAGAATGGAATGATACACATATACAAAACATGCTTATACAAATCATAAGTATGTCACATTTGGAATCATGACAATGGGAAATGATGTGTGCTACACATGCAAATTCTAATATTCAGAAATGGTATGTACAATATCCAATTTGGACTTATAATGCATTTTAATAAAATTATTCTTGTAAAAGTTTTATAACATTAACAATAAATACATAAGAAGCATAAGTCACTATGAAAGTAAAATTTATAGAATGAACAAAATTAAATCTTATAACATGCCTGGATTTGATATATTTTATTAAATTTTCTTCCAATTCCAATTTTATGGCACACTAGCTTCTAATTATTGTCTAATTTATCAAGAAGTTAAGAAAAAATATCCTCTAAATATGAGTGTTCAGACCCCAAATTAAAAAATGAATGCATTAAATGTGCCTTTCCATTACAAGATCATTCTCTTAGCTTTTTATTTATCTTTGATCGTCCTGTCATTTTCTTAATTTCAGTATTTTTCTCTGAATCATGTCAATGAAACTTTGTAAAGTAAGTACAAATATTAAGGACATGTAATGGTTAAAAATGTAATCAACATTTAAATGAAAAATGCAATAAAACTTCATATATTCATATACAAAACAAATGAAAACATTTAAATCAATATACTTTTAATGTTGCAATTATCTTTGAGTCATAATTTGCATATTTTATCATTTTCCTTCATGGAAGCTATTTTGTAGTTTTCTTTTTTCCCAAAAAAAACTATTTTTATAGACCTATTTTTATTATTTTATGAGTGCTTTACTCTGTACATGTAAATCTGTGTATCAGACTCATGCATGCTGTCCAAGGAAGTGTAAACCTCCATGGGAATGCTGGTAATCGAACTCAGGTTCTTTGCAACAGCAAGAAATGCTCTTAGCCACGAGTCTGCTCTCCAACCCTGCTTTTCTTCCTATATATAGCATCATTTACATGAATCTTTCAGGGGAAATGCCAACACATGAAACTTGGTGTTTAAAATCAAAAGACGCCTTTTTTATTATGCCTAATGCTACTAATTTTATTAAGCATATAGTAGCATTTCACTAAGTATGTAAAATCGAAGTTAATTTGCATTTCAAATTGCAATAATTGCAACAAGTTCAAAGCTGTATCTAATATGGTCTAATAAAATTCATCTGCCAATAGGATAGCAACAACATCCAAATTAGAGAAGAGACAAGTAAATTAAAACACAAAATCATTAAAATGATACAAAGTAGTGTTTTCTTTTAATCAACTATAATTTATATACAGAAGCATTTAAAGTTATTATCAAAACAGAATTAATGTATAAATAAGTTTTAAAAATAGTTCTACATTGATCTTATAAAGTTATATTTTAAACTGAAATAAGAAACTAACTTTAAATCTATATTAAATTTTTGATATCTAAAAATCCTCATTAATATAATTTGTCCAGGTAATAAATTCAAAATACCATTGTTTATGTTTAGTTTCTGAGGTGCTATTAAATAACATGCTTATCATGATGTCTGGACAAATAGGTAAGTACTTACTAATTTAAAATGTAATGGAGGGCTTAGAATGAAATGCCTTTCAGATTTTGAATTGCCAAATGTTCATGTTTTTAACTTAGCAATAATTAGTTTTATATTGGCTTGACTATTGCTCATTGAATATAAACT
Organism: Neodon shergylaensis; assembly: GCA_025134845.1. Classification (NCBI taxonomy): domain Eukaryota; kingdom Metazoa; phylum Chordata; class Mammalia; order Rodentia; family Cricetidae; genus Neodon; species Neodon shergylaensis. Next base: position 10,401,203 of record JABTXL010005752.1, read on the forward strand.
ATCTCACTGATACAATGACAAAAGTGACCAAATATAAAAATATTTTCCATTGGAATGAAATTCTTGAGAATGTACTTAGCAAGCTTACTGGCACGTTTACTAAATCAATGTTATGAACAAAATTTTCAAAAATGAATATTAAGCCAATTATTTTCTGTGTAAAGTTGTTTGACATCCAAAAAGAATCCCATATTCTGAATTATTTGAAATGGTTATGAATTCACATATTTAATAAAAAAATTACTTTTGAAAACAGTTTGTAAAAATATCAAAATGATCATGCAGCATTCATGAGACAACTGTGTTGATCACAATGAAACTTTTGCATTTAAATAAATATATGAATAATGTGATAAATAAGATATTGATCAAAATATATGAAAAAAGGATTATTTATTACATCAAAAGCAGAATCAATGAAACTGTTTTTGGGAATCTTGAAAATGTCGCCTCTATTCTGAAATGATCATTTATGTTTTCATGTGTTGAGTACCACTAAGCTGCAGTGACAAGGGCAGCTCCTCATTATCCTCATTAACTTATTTTTTTTTTTTTTTTGGTTTTTCGAGACAGGGTTTCTCTGTGGCTTTGGAGCCTGTCCTGGAACTAGCTCTGTAGACCAGGCTGGTCTCGAACTCACAGAGATCCGCCTGCCTCTGCCTCCCGAGTGCTGGGATTAAAGGCGTGCGCCACCATCGCCCGGCTCTCATTAACTTATTTTTAAAAGCCTCCAGTGTACACCACTTGGAGAAATTCACAAAACATGGGTTGAAGTCTTTGCTGTAACTAAGCATAAATGTCTCTCAATAAGCCACAATGGTGACATTGAACACCTATTCCACAGATTTTGAATAATACTAATGGCAAGTCTTCTAGTTTTGCATACATTTAGCATGTCTTGCCACATCTTACTGCAACCATATTTTCCCCTGACAGCTTAGACCTTGTCTGAAACAGATCTTCTCCTTGAACTAGAGAAGCGCTTTCTGTCACATTACCCCCAAACAAACAAAAACATAGCTATATAGCTATGTATATGTGTCTGTATTTATGCTTGGATATGTATATGTATATACAATTAAATATTTACCTTGTATTGATCATATGATATACATGTAAAAATGAGTAAAATATTTAAATAAATAACTCCAAAATATACATTTTAATCTATATGTAGTTATAGTTATTTGCTGTTAAATGCCTAATTGCTAATATATAAACATTACTAAGTAAAATGATCTCTCCAGATATGTCCAAATTATATAAACCATATGTCATGCAACTGCGTTTATATTCCACATGACAGAATAGAAGAATAATAAGAATTTTATATTGCATTTATAAAAATGAGTGTGTAAAAACAGGGAGAAGTAAATGTTCCATTAATTAGAGTTTCTCTTGTATAGTTTCTCATATTGGCTCCACATTTCTTCTTTCTTTCATTTAAGATACCTGATTCTAAGATAACACATTTTATGATGCTATTTTTTAATTTGATGATAAAGCAAGACAAATAAGAAAAGTTGAAACTGAGGTTTGTTTTTATACTAGTAATGACGGGAAGAAGAAATTGGGGTCCTTTCTCTAATCTCTCTCTCTCTCTCTCTCTCTCTCTCTCTCTCTCTCTCTCTGCACCAGGGACATGGCTAATATTATTTTTTTGTAGATATACCTGTTATTTTTATTTCCTTCTATATATCAGGTTCATTTTGAGAAAAGACATTAATTTTACAAATTTCAAATGTGTCCTTTGTTTGTTTATTTAGTTTGTTTTTCCATACATGGTTTCTCTGTGTAATAGCTCTGACTGTCTGGGAATTTTCGTTGTAGTTCAGGCTGGCCTCAAAGTCCCAGAACTACTTCTGCCTCTGTCACTCAAGTGCAAGGATTCAAGGCATGTGCCACAAGGTTTATCTTTAGATGTCTTTTAGAGTAAGCATTGTTCAGGGTTTTCTCATATTATATGATTTAAAAGAACCAATAATCTGCCCTTACTTTACAATTTGCTTTGTACAGCTTTTTTTTAATAATTAAAGCTTCTCTTACATAGATATGTTTAGCAAATTTTGGAAGATGTGTACTTTAGAGTAACAAGAAACTTAATACTTTCCTATTTAATAGTACTTGCTGAGATCTGATTCATCATAAAATAATACCTGATCTCACGCAATTACTATTTGATTAAAAGATCTCATCTCACTATTAATGGTTGGCTACAAGAGACATATGGGCGTATAGGAATCAACTAACATTCTGGAGGAAGATTAGGAGAGAGTTGACTGTGTACAAGTTGTTGAGCTACTGGAGAGAATTGCCATAAATAGACTGAAGAAATGGAGTCTTATTTTCCTCCACTAGACACTTTGTAGAACATTTGCATTGTTTATAATAGGAAAGTTATACTAGGAGAATTTGCATGAAAAAACATTGTCTTAGAAAATAGTATATAGGAGGGAAACTGCATAAAGTGTTATAAATAATTTAACTATTGTAAAATTGATTAATAGTAATCAATACTATAAAATTATGGCAGAGCTTTACATGGCTTACATTTAGCACTGTGCTTAGGATTGCAGCTTGATTATGAGACAGAGGATGTTTAATTTTACTCATCACAGAAAGAGAACTGAATGAGAGGATCACAGATGCATCATTTTTAACACTGTGACTTCTGGTCAACTCTCTTTGAATTATATTTCTACAAGTACAGAGTTTAATCCTTAGTGCGATGTAAACCTTAATGTTATTTAGATCTTCTCTTTTCAAAGCCTCGCTAGAGATGAGATAAATAAACTTATGTTTTAATTGCAAAGGAATTCCATATAATTAGACAATATATTTGATAAGTCAATAAATTGATGCTTCTGAGCTTTAGATTTTTAGACTATCTACACATTTACGTCTTTGTAAATATTACAAAAAGCAACACAATTTCGCATTCAATTCAGAAAATACAATGCTGTACATATGCTAATTTGCCATAGAAAATAGATTTTCTGTTTCTCCTTTTGTTTGCATCTTAAATATACTAAGTATAAAATTACTACATTCCATCTTTTTTCTCTTCTTTCTACTTTACAGACACATATTAAGTACCATATGCAACACAAGAATATATACATCATATTATAGAAGGCATCTGTAGATTTCTTTCTAAGAAGACTAATGGCAATTTAGAATAATTTAGACTATTGGGATATGATTCAGAGAACTAGGAAATCTGCCTAGAAAATTATAAATTATGCTTACATAAAGCACTGAAACATTTAGGTGATGAGCATTGTTTTTCAATTTAAAATATTACAATATTATTCCTGTTAGGAGGAGAGAGAATATTTTGTAGGAAAAAAATTAGAAAAATTTACAGCAGGGGAAATACAATGTATATTCAAGGCACTGCAATTTTTTTGGCAGGGTAGGAAAGGCGATAGAATGATAATGGACACCAAACATTGAAGTGTCAAGACATTTCAACTTTGCTTCAAGAGTTGATGAATGCATCAATGAAGAATCTCAAGCAGAAGACTGATGTGACAAGTTTGCCCTTTTGGAAAGAATGTTCTTACTATAAATTGAACGTGGAGTTACAGACATATATGACCTGAGGACAGGACAATATTGAATTTATACACATTGTGCTAGTGATGTGAGCTTATCCATTGGGTGCCATCTGTAAGCAGAGGCTGCTCATTTGTTTACTGTCTGCCCAGATCTGAATACTCACACATAAGCTATATTGATTACAGTACTGCTTGGTCAATGGCTTAAGCATATTTCTAGCTAGCTCTTTCATCTTGAAATAACCAATTTCTATGCATTTGTGTATTGCTACGAGGCTGTGGCTTACTGGTAAAGGTTCTGGGTTCCTTTCTGTTTCAGCAGCTTCTTGGCATCTCTGACTTTGCCTACTCTTGCTCTATATCTTTGTTCAGATTTCCTGCCTGGCTTTACTCTGCTAAGCTATTGGTCAAAACAGTTTCTTTATTAACCAATGGTAATAAAATATATTCATAGCATACAGAGGGGAATGACACATAATCTTTGAAACCCTTAAAATTAAATCCTTAGATTGGATAAGTTAAATATAGAACATATTTAAATTTGAATTGTCAGGAAACCAGCAACTAGTTTTTGTTTTGTTTTATTTTGTTTCTCCTTGTTTAATTTTGAATACATGTATATTCTCTGCAATATTTGGGGACATTTGTAATGAAATATTCATTATTTATTTGAACTTAGCTACTGAACATTAAATAAAAATATCATTTTAATCCATTCTATTGCTAGTTCTAAAAATACCTTGCATATATAGTCAGTAAAAGTTAAGTAAAAAATATTGATCCTTTGAAAGAAAGACTGTTTTGCTTGATCTTGTGACACACCAGGCATGAAGACATCACAAGGACAAAATTTCTGAAAGCTTCTTCTATTAATAATTAATAAAGAGAAGAAATGTGGAAAATGTGTTTGTGGTCCTTTATGCTATGAAAATGTTAAGTTACTACCTGAAGATAAGTATAATGATAAATAGAGATAACTAAGTCATACATTACTTAAAATCCAATGTGTTCTAAAAATTTAAACCTTGAAACTAATATTCAGGATAAGTGTCAACAAATACTGAATACAGCTTTCCTATCTCTAATTATGCAGTAAAAACTTTTTGGATTTTTAGTCTTTCACAAATGATACAAAATAAAAAGAATAGGATTTAATTCCAGTCTCCACACTCTGTTATGCACATAGAAACACAAATATACACACATACACACTATGAGCATTTGTTTTATTCCATTGGACAGATACCATATTCTACATAATCATCACTTAAAACCCAATCTGTGGCACCTAGGGAATTTCCTATAGCATATATGAGAGATTGCACATATGACTTCCCTGGCTCTATTCAAAATTAAATAATTGATTAGATATATTCTGCTCACTTTTCCACACATTTGTAAAGAACTTTTAGATTCTTTTGGAACTCAAGGTGTGAATTAAGCAACAACTTGCTTTACCTACTCTGACCTCACAACCTGAGTGGAAGTTTCTTTCTGTTAACCATGAAGGATACCCTCAGATGTATTTGAATGTAAGAACAAAGTCACATGCATTTTGTATCTACATCGTAAATACACATTATAGCTTCTTTACTTATGAATATATAAGTACACAGCACAAAGTTTTATTTTTTCCAATAATTTAGCTTCTGCTTGACATATGTCAATTTTATATATTACATTTACCCCTTTGATATTTTCAATTTTTCTCTTATATTAATTTTAGAAATCTAATGGTATTTTTAAAATTATTTCAGCCCACAAAAGTAATAAAATGAATTTATACTCCTCAATTTTTCAATCATACTTCTACTTGGGTTATTGTCTAACATTTGATATGAACCAAAAATCTTCAAAACTGTGATCACTAGCTGTACCTATTATAATGACTCTTCCAAATTTTATAAAAATTTTGAAATCAATGCTCATTCTGTGTCTCATAATTTCACTTTTGTTGGAAAAAATATTAACAAAAGAAACAAAACATGAACTAAGAATCTTAGTTTTGATTCAAATCCTTTTATATGTATTACATGATGAATAGTGATTATTTACTCAATATAGTATCCTGTATAAAAATGTTAGCCTCTGTTGACAGTAGTTTTGTTTACTACTATCTTTATTAATCTTTATTATCCTGACATGTGTCCTTTGATTCCTTCTATTCTCTGGCAAATTTATAGCAAAGGAATTTGTACTTTGTTGAAATTTGTTTTTTGTCTCTTTTTGTTTTGTTTTGTGTGATTTTCTAGAGATAATGAAATAATCATTTGGTTTATGTCTTTGTGTCTATTTATGTGGCTAGTGCTTTTAGTGAGTTATGTATGTGGGCCCATATATCATCTCTGGTGTTAAACTAGTCTTTGTTATACAAGAATATTGTCTATTTTTGTTGTCTCTTTTTCTGGTTGTTATCAGATAATGTTGGTTTCATAAGCATAATTTAATTTGATCCTTTATTTTATGTTTTTCAGAATAATTTGAAGAGTATTGGTGTAGGTTTTCTTTGAACATATGGGAAAATTCTCTCACCTCCATCTGTCCATTTTTTTTTCATTTTTTTTTAGGTTGAGAGAATTTTTATTACAACTATTATTTTATTTGTTATAAATCAATTTAATTCATTTTCTTCATCTTAGTTTAATTTTATACGCAATACACATTTAGAAACACACCTGTTTCTTTTAGATTCTATAGTTTAGTGCAATAAAAAATTTTAGTGTGTCCTTAGGTTTCTTTTGGTTAATTTAGCTAAATAGATTGCTATTTAGCCTCTGAGTTTATGTACCGTTTAAGATCTTTATGGCCACTGATGTAGAGCTTTGTTCCATTTTGAACTGTTAGAATGCAGAATGTTATTTCACTTTTCATGTATCTTTTTCTATTATTTTGTATTACTTTACATTCTGGTGCAAAGTTGATTTTATAGAGGGTTTCATGGGTCACCAGGAACAATGTGTACTCTTTCATTTTGGTGTTATTTTCTGTTGATATCATTTAGGTGTGTTTGCACATAGTATGAAGGTTTTGAAAATGACAATATTTTTCTTATGGATTACACTTTGAGATGTATGATGCTGTGGATAATTCTCTTGTATACAGTAAAGTCTTGTCACTCAAGACTTTTTGCTGTCTGTAAAAGTTCGAAATATCACTTGTCTCTCAGAAATCTAAATACGTGTATTTAGGTCTTCTTTGCTTTAAAAGTTTCTGTCAGATGTTTTATTCTGTTGGCCTGCCTCTTTAAGTGGTATGATTTGTTAGTTTTTCTCTCTTTTAGTTTCTGATGCACTTTCCTTATCTTGTGCTTTAAATTCTTTAACTATAAAATATAATGGGAAATTTATTTACCGGTCCTATTTTCTGTTCTAAGTGCATCTCAGACATAGATGGACATCTTTTTTGGCCCCTAGGTTTGGGGAATTTCTTCTTTGCCTTTACTGAAGAAATTTTCTATGTATTTTCTAAGGTATGCTTGTCATATAGCTGGAATTTGAAGGACTCTCCTTTATCATCCCCCAAACTTCCCATTTCCCATTCATACATCAAAAGAAAATTCTCCTTGACCTTGTATGGTTGAATCCATACTTCTACATTTTTCTAAGTTCTGACTTTCTTCTTCCTACCTAATCCATTCTGACAGCAAAGCTTTCATTGAGATTTTTCTTGAGTTTTTCCTTTATAGAATCATTTCAGTTTAGTTTTTTTTTTATTTTATTGAAATAAAAAATTTCTGCCTCCTCCCAGCCTCCCATTTCCGTCCCCCTCCCCCCACTCCTCTCCCCCTCCCCCCACTCCTCTCCCCCTCCCTCTCCAGAGTTTTATGCAGCAATTCTATCTTTTCTTTTGAAATCTGTTTTCACATATGGAATTGAGTTCAACACTTGATTTTTCTCTCTTGGAGTATATTCATGTCACCATTCAGTTGTTAGAACATAGATGTAATCATTCTTATTAAATATTTGTCTATTAAAAATAACGATCAGAAGAGCTTCTGAGTAATTAATTGGTTTCATCACTGTAATATTGGTAATTTTAGATTGTGCACGTGTCTTAGTTCTCTAATTTTATTTCTGCATTGACACTTGACCATCTGTTTTTTTTTTTGGTTGTTGTTGTTATTCCTTTCTACCTTTGTTACTAGAAATCATCTTTCTTCTTTCAGTGTGGTGTTCTATAATGTCCAGGAGAGCACTGAGTGCTTAGATGTATAAGAGATTTCTTTTTGTAAAACTTATAATTTGGCCCTTAAAATGCCAACCGAGTCTGCCATACAAGAAATATCTCTAAGGTATTAGGAGATCACATTCACAAGGATAAAATTGAAGTACCAGTTAATAACACCGACACCAGTTGAAAAGTCCTATGTGGACTCTCCAACCCAATACCCAGCCAGCTAAAGGCATCTGATTTTGCCCAGATAAGTCTCATGCCAATGAGATGAGTGTGAAGAATGAAGGATAAGGTTAACTATTTTAATTCAATAATGGATATGCTGAAACGTCTCATTCTATAGGAAAATATAACAGAAGAACTAATGTCGGCAGTGAGTGTAAGAAACAGAAGCTTTCGAAGAAATATGTTTAACTTAAATCTGAAAAGATGAGTATTTATTCTTTCTTTCTTTTTTCTGCCTTGTTACTTTCTCCACCTTCTCTTTCTTACTCTGTTACTGTGTGTTTTAAAATAAAGCATCCTTGTCATAAAGTAAATTCTCCATACTTATGGAAATTATAAAATTTTGTTTATGACTAAAAAATAAACCTGCTATTGCATTGCATGTTTGCAGTTTAACCAGAAGCTAAGTGAGTCATTTTGAAACCTGCCTGTGATACATAGAGAGATTCTATCTGCAAAAAAAAAGTAAACAAACTTTAAGGTTTTCTTAAATACAATTGCTCAAGATCATCACTAGAAAAATAAATAGGACTTTTTAACTCATCATCATATTTTTTATAATCATTTCATATGGTTGTATAGTATTTTAAATCCCAATATTATATAAGGTAGATACTACTTCATGAAACTTTCCCAAATGGTAGGTAGAACAGCTACTGAGTTATCAATATCTATTATTAGTAATTCATTTGTTATTTCAGGAATTTTAAGATCTTATAAGTGAGGCACGAAATCAGGTCCTAGCGTTTCAGTTAGTAGGTAGGCACAGGATTTTTTCTAGGACATCAGGGATTCTCCAAAGTTCTTGCTATACCATATGGCCAATGCCAGAATATCTGTTAAGATGATCAGTTGGCAGGCATCTTTATGGGATTCTGTAATTTGGAATGTGTCCTCCAAAATTGTGTTCCTCTTATAGAAAAAAATCTCCTATAAAATCCAACTGAATCTACACCACTCTAGTTTTATTGACTATAGTAAATACACTTTTAGTGCAGCAAATAACTTCAAGTTTGATTAAGATTAAACTTAATATAGTGTGCACTGAAAGTGAAATTAAATAATATGACATTAGGCAGTAAAATAAGGTGATATTCCAAGTGCACAACAACAAAATATGTGGTAAAGAAAATATTATTCTATTAAGGTAAAATTATGTATATAAAGACCATCTGCTGCAATTTGTTTTGTCCCAGGAAAATGATTTATGATAATTAGAAGCCACTTATATTGTGGCTAAAAACATATATGTTTGTCTTCTGTAAATGAGAGTGAGATAATTTCTAATCATTTCAAAATAGGTTAACAGATGGACTGCATATAACAATAAATATTGGTTTGAAATTAATTTTAGGTTTAATACAGCTATGATCAAACAAGGAATGAAATTAAGGTCATTTTTCTTTATGTTCATTATTTATACTTAGAATTTAGATGGAATTTGCTATAACTAATACTCCCACATTGAGTATAGATTTAGAGTATTTTGAAATTTACCTAGTTTAATAAGCAATGTTAGTTTCACAGTACAGATAAGAGCATTCTCACTTAGATGAAAATCAATACCGACACGTGGTAATCAATAATTCTACTTTTTATGAGGTAACCATGATATTCTAATGAAATTATAATGCTGCAGACAGACAGAGACAACTTAACATGTAAGTACCTGTGATGGTTTATTTTAATTGACTATTTTGAAATAATGAAAATTTTTGTTCATAAATAGATTTACAGAATTCTGTCACTACCAGTGGTATGAAAGGAACCTTTTACCACCAACCATTATATGTGAATAGCTGCTCAGAATTTTAGTTTTATAACTTATTAGTTATTATTCTTAAGGCCTGTAGTCTTTAGTCCTGGATCATTAATTCTCAACAGTGCCAATGACTTAATGCACATTTCCTATTTTGAACTCTATCGTATTCATAGTATCAAACCTTATACTGAGGTTTTTGATATATTTGGAGATTATAATAGAATAAGAGATGAATCTAGTTTCATTAAAATAAAGAAACATATATCTATTCATTTTAAACAATAACCATTTATTTAAAATGCTCTTTTGTCAACATTTTTATACATGCTTCTTCACCAAAAATTGGGTGGCCATAAGACTATGGGTTATATGTAGTCCCTCAATTCTGTTCCATTCATAATTTATCCTTTTTATTATTATATCTCTGTCATATGACTTGAAATGATGATACATCCAGCAGGTGGTTTCTATTTTGTTGTTGTTTGTTTTGTATTTTTGTTTTATGTTTTATTGTTCATGGCTGTTTTGTTCCTGGGTTTATGCTGGACAAAAAAATGTTTATAGAAAAGCAAGAAATAACATTAAGATTTAATAAAAATCCACGTTTTGTAATTTCAAGAATTAAGAGATGAAATCACGGGCCCAGAAATTGGTGACATTGTATGTGTGGCTCTTTGTGGTGTAGCTTAGCCTAGTTCACATCTGCTCATTATCTCTGAGATATCATAGTTCATCCTGAACCTGTAGAAGGAAGGACAAAAGTTACAGAAAGATGTCAGAACATTACTTTTATATCACAGGGGCCACCAACAAAAAAATTAAGTTGGTATCGACTGCAATACCCCAAAGTCACTGAAAAATGTTAAATATTAGAAACTCCGAGGCTTAAGTTCTCACAGTATGAAAACAATGGAGAAAGAAAGGTGGAGTTCCTTGGATAGATAATATATAATAGCCTTTCTAGTAGCTTGCCTCTGTTAGCGATCATCTGCTGATGCGTCTGCAGGTGCACATGGTATGTGCATATGCATGCCTTGTGAAAGGAGTTGACAGTAGTGATTGTTTGCTACTTTGAGAGGAAATATGTTAGACAGTAACAAGTAGAAGCAAAGGAAATTAATTCTTTTTCCCTCCGAACATCCTAACATGAAAATTAAAAAAAATAAACATAGTGTCTATAAGATTTCTGTAGGCAAATGGACTTCAGGAAATTTGATAAAGTAAATATTGTAATATTAAGAGCCAAGAGGAGGATCACAGAGTAAGGAACTGCCTGGGATGAAATAGGAATTATCATCAGTATTGAGAATTTTTTTTTTTAAAAAAATGCAGATGACTAATTGAAACCAATGTCGCACATAAATACCAGACCAATTGATTGGAAGGAAAAGCTGAGGTCCACAGTCCCTGAAAGAAACAGATGCTGTGAGCAGCAGGGAGATGCCAGTGTGATTGGGGTGAAGCTGTCTGTGAATAAGGCTCCGGCATGACCCAGAGAACTAATGACATACACAGGGAAGTGCATTCAAAATATTCTCCCAGGAGGTTCACATCCGATCTCAGTAAAAAGGACAAAAAGTGGCCATGTCTGAGCCATCAAGAAATGAAAGTCCCAAATTATAGTGGGACAAACTCTTCCTAGGGGATTATGATACCCGCAGAATGATGTAGTTGTGTTCATAAATGAACTGATACATCATAATAATGGCTTAGGTTTTAAGTGGTACATAAAGCAAAATTGTTGGAACACTATCATACATTGCACATGACTATGCTAAAAATATCAAAGACAAACTCACTTAAGATCTTTTCAGTAGTTTAGAGAGGTAGGGGTGCAATAAATGATGAAAATGTTCAACAATGATTCAGAATAATCTTTAGCTTGTGTAACAGAGAATAGCTAATGCTTAGTCAATGAAGGTGGTTTAGAGAAGTGGACATTTGCTTACAGTCTGATACACAAGTGAGAGACATGCCCAAATACATAAAAATAATTCCCCAAGTAGTAAATTGGTGTCTTCTTCCCATATATAGACATACATGTGTATATCTATATATCTATATATTGTGTGAAAATGCATATATAAAAATATATACAAAATATATGTAAGGTAAAAACATCAATTATAAATATATATGTGTGTTTGTGCATATATACATATTTACACACACACATATATGCATGTAGCATCGATTAATGAAAGACAAAAGGGACCAGGAATTTGAAAGATAGCATGAAGGGAGAAATAGAGAAGGGGAAATGATGCAGTTATATATATCTCAAAATGATAAGAGAAAGAATAAACACAACAACATAAAACTTTCCAAAATTATTGCACGAAAGACAGGCTAAAAGCAGAGATCACATTGGTAATACATGAAAGGTTTTGACTGATTTTACTAAATAATAAGCTGAATTGATTAATTTTTACTTCATTTGTTTTGAAAATCTGCAGAGTGTTTTGACATTACCTTGGATTTTATTTTAACATATCACCTTGGTATTGTATGGTCAAATGGCTCATAATGAAGTAAGAGCTGGGAAACAGGTCTGATACGTGTTGCTGGTCATTGCACATGGGACATAGCTACAATTTCTTTAACAATAGGTGTGTTTGTGTGTGTGTGTGTGTGTTGAGCCCAGGAAAAACAGTCTGAGGTTAAGAATGCAAATTGTTCTTTCAGAGCTGTGTGTTCTGCACCCACTAATCACATCATGATGTTTACAACCAACAGCTCCAGATCCAAGTGATCCACTTCCCTCTCACCTCCATATGTGCCTGTATGCCTTTGATGTGCACAGACTCATAGAGGCAAGTGTAGGTAAATATAAATTAAAATAAATGAACAAAGATGTTAAAAATGATACCACATTGATTCAAGGTGGTAATTAGTGAATACCGAATAATTAGAAAAAACTTAAATTATTTTATTACATTTCTTTTAAATATCAACAGCAGTGTGCTATTATGCTGATTATACTTATGAAGAGACATCAGAACTCAAAAAACCAACACACAAAACATCATATTTCTATATGACATCGACATTGAGAAATTTATATACTTTCAATTACAAAATAAACAAGCTATTGTAAGTATGACTCAATATTAGTAAGAAAGTTCCAGTGGTCGTCAAAAAAAAAAAAACACAGGCTATTGTACTTACAGCAAACTGCATTACTGGAGACACCTTAGACTTGAGTGTAGAGCATAGAGAAATCAATAACAAGCCTATGAGGAAATGCCTTCCCTGTTAGAGATATTTCCTGGTGGCAGTAGTTGTTATGCAGGTTGCTGGGATAAAATTTTTTTCACAGCCTTTAGTTTTATGTCTGCTTTCTATTTCTAAGTCACACTTGGTAGGATGATGAATATTTCATTTAAAACTTCGTTAGGAAATTGAAAATAACTGAAGAGTTTAAGTATTTAAATTATGAATAATTAAGTTCCCTTAAATAAGTAACTAAAGTAATGATTATAACTATGTTGCTGGGTTTTAATTCATTGAAGAGGTTTCTGAATTCATGAGGACTAAAACAGATATAATCAAATGAAAAGGAGAGAGTCCTTGTATTTAATCTCAGCACCCTTCAAATTTCTGTTACTGGAATTCTATTGAGGCAATTTGATCTTTGAAATTTAATTTTATATCATGAATTTTTGTCGTCACTCCCTATGGTGGTGTATCGGAATTTGCCATCTCTCTTCTCATCTAGGATGACATGATGCAAACTCATCCTCTGTCTCTGAAGGACAGAGCAATTTAGACTTCCCTTGTCTCATCGGACTCAGTATCTACTTCATGAAATCTATTGCAAGAAAGATTTCATTTTCTTTCTTTTTAATTATGTTATCATTATCTATATATTCATCATGTATAACACAATATGTGAGAACATTTTGAATTGGCAACAATGAGATAATTAAGATAAAGTTTACTTGTACAATAACAACATTAATATATACTTTCTCACTACTCTGAGGAGGATGCAATAATCATTATCATGTAAGAGATGTCTTGAATTTCCTTTTTTACTAATAGAATTACTTCATCATTTGACCAATTTCACAATACCCTATCCAGTACAGTGTCAGTCAACACGATTTTCCTGTGTATATCTTTGAATTAACTTTAAAGCACACATATAGATGAGATCATGTTTCTTCTCTTCTTCCACACTTGGCTCACTTTGTTTGATATATTCCAGATTTGATCATGAACACAAGTTGATTTTATACCTTGTGTGTTGTAAGCAGTACCACAATAAACATGGTAGTTAAGGTATCTCTGCAAAAAGGAAACATGGACCACATGTACACTTGAATAATAGCCATAAAAGAGAATCTAATCTTATTATTTGTTATACAAATGATGAATATTTAGGGACCTTATTTTCAGTGAAATAAGCCTGGATTAAAAAGAAAAAAATATTGCATGATCTTGGGCATATGTGATTCTAAATGTATTTATTCCACACAGAGCCAGATATGGAGATGAATGTCTACAATCATGATACATAGTAAGCAGAAAAAAGAAGGGTTGTGAGTTGAGGACTATCTGGGCAACATTGCTGGCGTCTCTTAAAAATAAGCCAAGAGAAAGGGAGAAGGCAGAACATGGATAAAATGGAAGAAAGACACAGGTGTTGGGGAAAGAATAATAAAAAAGTTAATATAGCTTATTTGAAGCTACTGATGATATAAAAGAAAATTATTTTCTGATCTGTTTGGTGTCTAGATCATTAATGAAATCTTGCATATCTAAAATGAATTAAATACAAACTAAATTTATAGAATATTTGTTCTCATAATCATTTCATCCACGATTCAAAGTAGTCAAAGTTGTAAACTAAATAGATAACCAGTTTCTTATAATGATCAATTTCTTATTTAATTACATGAATATTTGTTGTATGAATGATGTATGTCAATTAGTGTCAGCTAATTCTTGCCTAGGCAATTATAGCTTGAAAACAATTTATCATGTCACTAAATACAGTTATTGATGGAAATTTGAACTAAAAGTTAATATTCTATGTGCAGTTATTTACTTTATATCAGTTGAAATCATGGGAATAAAATGTTAATTATAGAGATTCTTATAAGTTTGACAGTTTTCTCTCTGTATTAGTATTATCGCTTAATTTTTTTAACGTTTGGATATTTTGAATGTCTGTGTACCCATGCATGTCTGGTGTCTAGGGAGGCCAGAAGAAGGTGCCAGATTACTTGGAATTGGAGTTACAGACCAAAGTGAGTGGCCATATGGGTGTTGAGAATTGAACCATAGTTCTCTGGAAGATCATTAATTCGGTGCTCTTAACCCCTGAGCCATTTGTTGTTAATGTTGTTGTTTTTCAAGACAAGGCTTCTCTGTGAAGCTCTGACTCTTATGGAATTCTATAGACAAGGCCAGCCTCAAAATCACAGAGATCCTGCTTCCTCTGTCTCATGAGTGCTGGCATTAAAGGTGTCTGCAACCGCAAAATGGCTATTGCTTTAGTCTGAAAATATTAGTAACCTACAAATGTAAAAGTTAATGAATAATTTTGAGTATACATTTTCAAGGTTACAATATTCACAAAAAATTGAATATGTGTTAAATTATTTTATAGTAAACTATTTAGAATAAGGAGAATTCAATTTTAATGTTACTTCTCATTATCTACCTCACAGAGAATTTCTGTCCTAAGTTGACTCCTACTACTGCATTATTTTAGTCCTTCCTAATAGTGGGTGTGCCAGTGTCCTTGTTGATTTTCCCTTCCATTTTACTGAATAAATTTATGAGTTATTATATATATATTTTATTAGTTATTATATATATATATAAAATATATATATATTTGGTTTTTCGAGACAGCTTTGGTGCCTGTCCCGGAACTAGCTCTTGTAGACCAGGCTGTCGAACTCCCAGAGATCTGCCTGCCTCTGCCTCCCGAGTGCGTGTGCCACCACAGCCTGGCTGAGTTATTATATTTTTAAAATAGTAAAAAAGTCACTGTTACTCAGATTGAAGTTTTATTGTTATTCAAAAGCATAATGAAGCATAATGATTGTTACTCATGAAGCAAAATGTCACCCAGATAGAACTTCACTGTCTAGTAAACATTTTATCTTTCCCTTCTCTTACCCTGGAAGAATGATTTTTAGCATATATCCTGTGGATATATGCTACAGATAATGGCCTTCTCTGATACCATGAGAGTTTTATTCTTTACTTACTTCATTTCCCTATTTCATTTAAAAATCATCTTAAACCAATGATTTTTCCCTATTGCATGTGTTCACATGAGTCATTACAAAGATAGGCTTCCTATTTTTATAATTATAAAACATATTATGATTATTCTTTTCCCTCTTCCAACTCTGTGTCCAAGTCCTCCCTGTCTCCACCCAAAATCTATACCCTTTCTTTCCTCACACACATTTGATAACAGTCAGGCATCTAATAATAATAAAATCAGAGAAATAAAAATGACAGAACTAAATTACACAAAACAAACAGACAGGGAAAAGAAAAGTGTCAAAGAAAGAAAAGTACAAAACATAGAAAGACACCGTTACTCAGTAACTGTAAATAAATATACCTCAAGATCCATCTATACCATACTTAGACATATACCCAAGGGTTTTATTCTTACTACAGAGATATTCTCACAACTGCATTCACTGCTTCCCTATTCATAATAATTACACATTGGAAACAGCTTGAATGATATTCAGTGGATGAATGGAAAAGAAAATATGACACATTTACACATGGAATATCAATCAGTTGTTAAAAATGAAAAACAAATGCAATCATGAAATTTGTAAATACCTGGATGGAGCTAGAAAAATTCTACTGAATATGGTAAGCCTGAAACAAAAAGACGAACATGATTTATATTCACTTTTATGTGGATCTTGGCTGGTAAAACATTGATGAGCAGGATGCAGTCTTCATAATGGCAGAGATAAGGTTTAGAGTAGGATAGTAATAAGGCTATCCTAGAATAGGGACAGAAAAGATAGTTATGAATCCATGGAGGACAGGGAAGCTGGAATTGTCAGATCAAACAGGGATGAGGAAGGCATTGGAGAAGAGAGTGAATATTGGAGGGACAGCAAAAACTAAGACTTATTTAAGTGGTTGTCTCAACCTTGTTAGAGTAGAAGCTTCACATGCGTATATGAAATCTTAAAGAGAATCCCCAATAGTAGGAGAGACTAGACAACACCAACCCAGCTACAACCTCCGCATTTACAATGATTGCATGCCTGTAAGATAAGCTGTTGCAACAGTGCCACAAAATATATGAGAGGACCCAACCACTGTTTTATTGGATTTAGGACCCACTCCATGAAACAGAACCCATGGTCAAGACAGATGAGGAGCCGAATAATCTGAGACTGGATAGTCCAGGAATCTGGGGTAAAACCAAAAATGACCATTATACTAAAAAGAAACCAGCAACTCCTGACCCAATCTACTATACTCATAGATTAGTGTCTTGCTCTGCTCACCACTACTATAGAAGCTTCCACGTGGTAGATGGTAACAGATGCAAAGACTCACATTATTGACATTGTAGCAAGAATGAGAGGCTTTGGAGCACTCTGTCTTAAAGGGATGCTTCCTTTAAATCCCTTCCCACAGGGCTCACAGAACATTAAAGGACAGGGAGAAAGATTCTAAGAAATGGTGGGGATGAAAGACACCAAAAAAAAAAAAAAAAGATCTAGTCACAAAGGATCAACAAACATATGAACTCACATACTACAGCAGTATGCACAGGGCATGCACAAGTCTGGGCCTAATGGAGCACAAGTGTTGAAAGAGGAAGTGGACACAAATGTGCACACCTAACACAGAAGCAGTCTCCAATTGGAATCCTCTCAGAAAAGAAAAATTTGTTTTCTCCAGTGAATCTCACTTGATATGCAAGGGTAGAATCCATGCCCATTAGTTGAAGGTGAACACAGAATAAACTCCAAACTCAATGGTAATTATTTTTGTTTTTTTCTCTCTCTCTTGTTTGTTTCATAATGCTCCTTTTTCCTTACAGATAATACAACACACATGCACACACCCACTAAAATTTCTATTACCTTACTTGGTTGAAATTTTTGAATTTACGTGCCATTTCCATGACTCATCTTTGCTCACTTACTATACATTTCTAAAGTAACCAAATATTTCTGGAATGAACCATACAAAAGGTAGAGCATAATCAAAGTCCTGGCAATAAATATATTACAGTTTTAGAACTACTCACAGACAAATATGGCAAGAGAATTGGAGACGGAAGTAATTGAAATAATAAAGTCGAACAATCTAGAATATTAGATGTTTTGTGATATTTAGCATACATGAAACTGTGGTACAGTTCAGAAGATCTGAAAGGGAGGTACAGAATTATGAACCTTTATCTTAGGAACCCACAGGATTTCAGGAGACTATCAATCAGAAACTTTGAATAGAAGCATTAATTCACATATAAAATCTAAGAAAAAATCAATGAAGATGAATTATTAGTAAGGTGTGCTGTCTCATAAACAAAATTCAGAAAACATGGTTCAAGAAACAAAAATAATCAACAGTGACAAATCTCTTAGTCTGTTTTAAGGCAAGAACTGAATACTGATGACCTCCATCAATCATGGAGGCGGACACTGATACATGTGAGAGAAAAGTGTGAGCAGGATAGTTGCAAAAAATGAATATTAGAAAATAACCAAGTTTCTCATAAGCATTCCCTGGAGGAATGGGGAAGAGAGCAGCTTGCAGAGATTATTTAAGCACATCATTTCCTTCTTCTAAAACACTTTGTTTCTGGCTTTCCAAAAGCATACTATCTTAGTTTTTATGCACATTTCTGATCCATGAGGGATTTGTTTCAGTTCTTGTATTGTCTGCTCAAAGGTCTAATACTTGATAAGCTATTTTACCATGGATTCATCCAAGTTTGTCTTTAACATTACTGAAAATTAGGAGTGAACTCAACAAATCCTATGAATTTAAATACTTGCTCAAAAAGCAACAATGAATATGAGTAGAATCTAGTTTCAAGCCCATCTAAATTCCACGTTTAGAATGGAATTTTTCTTTGTAGTTCTTATTGTTCTAAGGGCAGAAATGAAATCTGTAGTTTAATATAGCCCTCCTAAAGAACACGTTTGCTATTTTCTTTCTCCTACTATTTAAATATTTTAATTAAGTGCTGTCTTCTACCAGGTTAATCAAATTAAATACTGTAAGATTATCTGTAATTTAAAACCCATCAATGTTTTTTTCATTCAATAACTTTCCTACTTACAACACACACATACACAAGTGTGCGTGCACACACACACTCATTAGTAACTCCTTAAAGATCAAAGGCTTTGCTCGTTTCAGCTCTTAGCAATTCTTCTATGGCTCTAACAATGAGACTCTGCAAAAATATTTCAGTCAACTTTCACTTGATCGTTATATCTTTTTACCACACGAGTGAGTCCTAAATTCTCCAAAAGTATAAAGTTTATTCTTATGGTTTTTTTTTTTTTTTTTTTTTTGGTTTTTCGAGACAGGGTTTCTCTGTGGTTTTGGAGCCTGTCCTGGAACTAGCTCTTGTAGACCAGGCTGGTCTCGAACTCACAGAGATCCGCCTACCTCTGCCTCCCGAGTGCTGGGATTAAAGGCGTGCGCCACCACCGCCCGGCTATTCTTATGGTTTTGTAGCTGTCCTGCTGTCTTGATATCCAGATATCCAGACAGTGATCCCACTTCACTCTTGTTCTGAAAATTTTCTTGTCATTTAACATGTTACATCACTGGGGAAATATGTTTTTTTAAAAAATCTATAGTTATTTTCCACCTCACTGTATGTTCCTCTGGTGCTTTTTAATATAAGATGTTCATTATAATTGCTTTTGTATTTGTGATTAAAGTGAAGTTTGTGTATTTTATTTATATAACTCCACAAAGATATAACTATTACATATATGCAGTTCCATTTGATCATTTGATCAATTATAGTTCAAATTGCAGAGTTAATAATATTTAGTTTCTATGTTTATCAGGTCTGACTGGATATCAGAATAATGACATTTTGTGTGTAAATAGCTTAAAACCACATTACACATATTCACTATTGGTCATTATCACATTGATAGTAAAGAAGTACAGGAAGTCCTGTCAATTTATTTTGCTATAAAATAACATTCCCTTATTCACTTCTATGTCACAATTGACATTAACGCACCTACAAATTTCAATTCACTGTAAAATGTTAAATATTCCAGATAGAATTTGAAATATTCCAATTTTAACTAATTCTATTAAGTTATTTTAGCTTCTACACATATCTATATCTATATATCTATATCTATGTATGTATGTATTTCCTTCAAAAGACTAAACTTTTACCTTAGAAAAATCAGTAATTTATGATGTTTTAACAAACATGGCTAATGTTAATATTTCTAGTAATAATCTATCAGTAACTGTAGTTTTGATACATTTTAAACTCTGAAGTTGATATTAAATTTTTAGCCTGGATATAGAATGATTTTGGGATAAGTACACTATCATAATGATAATATTTTATTTTGTCTGTTATAAATTTAAATATATTATTAAAGTGAAATATAGGATAGAGATTTTAAGAGAAGAGGAAAGGTAACAAATTCATAAATACAAAAGTTTATTGAAATATTTATAAAATTAATACAGAAAAATAACATATATTTAGAAAAGTTAAAACTCTAAGCTTTGTTATAGAGACATTCTGTTGCTATGGGTTCAGTTCACCCTTGCTCATGCCTTCAAATTACACAATACAGATCTAGGTCAATATTTCTAAAACCTATAAAGTAATTTCTGAATATCATATACTTTATACAACTATGAATCTTTTCACTCTGTGAGGGCATTGGATACATGATATATATTTTTTTTTCAAACAGATCAATTTCATTTTACTTTATAAAAAATTGTAAAGTCAGTGATAAAATTTTTTTGATTAAAGTTTTGATAAAATCTTGTTTAAAGAGATCCTTGCATATAAAATTTTCCAAAAAGTTTTTCATTTTGTTTGAAGAGAAATTTGAACATTTGTAAATGTGTTATTCTCAAATGTTAACAAAACTGCAGATTATGCAGATTATAATTCTCATATGGAATATTAAAAATATTATTAATTTAGATTGAAATTAATTTGGCCTACAGCCGTACTTAGCATTTAATTAAATGGAAGTGCCTTATGTAGACCAATTAAGTAAGCTGGATAGCAAAGGAAGGAAATAAACATCGCTCAAAAGTACATTATAAAGCCGGGCGGTGGTGGGGCATGCCTGTAATCCCAGCACTCGGGAGGCAGAGGCAGGCGGATCTCTGTGAGTTCGAGGCCAGCCTGGTCTACAAGAGCTAGTGCCAGGAAAGGCTCCAAAGCTACAGAAAAACCCTGTCTCGAAAAATCAAAAAACCAAAAAAAAAAGTACATTATAAAGTATAGGGGAAGAATTCTGACAGTAAGATAAGAATCCAGCAGGATCATCTGTGCACACAAGTATGTAAAAAGCATTAAATTTGAAATCAAAGGCATGAAAGAGGCAGAAGAGTCATTGCACACATTAAAGGAAGCTTAACATGTTGTATCCTTTATTTGACAATAGAATTTTCCTATGAAAGAAACTCGCTTTCCTTCGCTTTCCATGCAGTCAGTCAAACGATAGCCATTCCCTTTCAAAGCATTTAACACTAGATGGGGGAAGAACACTTGCTCTGAGGCACTTTCTGGTTTAAATTTGTCTAACCCAATAGAAAGCTTGAAAATAAAAATTGAATTGGGTTTAATGTTTCTTATGCATTTAGGGGAGTCTCAATGTTTAATAAAGTAATTAAGGTATTTCTGGCTGGCTGGCGCACTTTATAAATATTTTAAGATTTACATAATTTAATATGTGGTATGCAAGGTTCATGATTTCTCAAAGAACAGGTAGTTTTGAAAGCAAGATGATAAAGGAAATACCCAAAATGAACCCAGTGCCAGAAGAGTCAGAGTATGCTATCGGTACAGTGGTAAAATGGCAGAAGTGCTGGGAAATGCTACCTCCCCAGGCCAGTACGTTCACTCATCATTAACTTTATTTGATTCCATAGTGATGGAGACAACAATTAGGATTTAATAAATAATAGTGAGTAGTCAACTCAAGCTCTATGTCAATTATGAATAATATGTTATTCTAATCTAGTAAGAAAATCAGCAATTCTCAAAGAATAACATTCAATAGAAACATGCAAATAAGCACAAAAAGTACCTAGCTTTCAAAATATATTAAGAAAAGCACAATACAAAACATAACAGTTCATATTTTACAATGGCTATTTGCTTTCTACATACTTGTTAAATTAAGGCATTTATCCCTGCTTATTTTAATGTTTTTCAAATGGCCACAGGAGCAGGTAAACTATATTAATGTGTGTCGCATTGCTGCTATTGTTGAAGTTTTCATTAGTGGATTGTTGAAAGCCTCAGGCCAGGGAGCAGTTAATTAGAAGATAAAGGGCACTGAAGGCTTTCACAGGAGTGGTCACTGATGATGTGTCAGACTGAAGCTGTGCTTCTCGGGGTGAATTCAAAGATCTCCTGGCAATGTGGAGAGAGGACAGGACAGACTGTGGCTCTTTCCACATGACTTGCATGCAGATAATATAAACTTTCGAATCTGTCATTGTCCGTGTGTGTGAATTTCTGCATTTCTGTTTGGTCTTTCTCCCTTTCCCATCCTTACTTTCTGTTTCTATCATCTTACCATTTCAATAACTGAATTGAGAAAAGCTTGACTGAGCTATATTTTATAATATTAGGATATAAAAATTAATATCATATTGGAAGTCTGACAGGTGTATGACCTGGATTTATTGAGGTTATTGTGAGTCATGGACATTCTAAACCGTACTTAATTGGTTGTCTTGAAGAAGGGAAGATACACTCCATAGTACCAAGGATGATTCTGTATTAGATAAATAACACATTGAATTTTAGCATTTAAACAAAAATGCCCTGTATCTCTTTCACGTCACTATTTTATAACTACTTGTTAGGTTTTTACAAATCCTAATAAATACAAGATTTGAAAAGCATACAACAGATGCCTTGTGTGTGTGTGTGTGTGTGTGTGTGTGTGTGAATGTTTGTACACAGGAACACAATCTATTGATATCTCACAGGGTTCATTTAAAAGTTATTAGTCAATTGTGTGATTTGGATTACTGATTATAACTTTATCATTGTGCGATTATATAGTTAAATAGATTGCTTTCCCCCAAAGAAATCAGCCAAAAATACACCCAGAAACAATATAAACAGAGAAGATTAAAGTCTCTACTAATTTCTTTGAATGACTTGAATACTCTCTACAACACTGCCTTTTTTACAAACGATGTGCTTGAAACTGTCTTTGAATTAAGTATCAGTCAAACAAGAATAATAACACGGCTAATGCTAAGTTAGCAACGGTAATCTGAGCTAATAGTTTCTCTGGCTCTTATTCTCAGGCAGACATTCAAAGTGCTTTATGCATACTGTCTAATTTCAAAATGATCATTTTGTAATATTTCACTTTTCATCTCTACATATGTGCATATCTATATATTAACATTGATGGGAATCAGAGCACTGCAAGCCTTAAGACTCATGTCTGCAACTGCATAATGAGACTTTGCCCTTACTGCATCTTGACAAAACTGCTGCTTTCTCAAATAGCTTCTTAACAAATGCCTCCTTCTTTGGTTAAATACAGGGTGAGGCATAGAGCTCAACAGGATATGTGGAGGCTTTGATCAGGCTCCACTTGTTACCTTTTCATATGTCCTTGGGCAAATCATATATAAGTAACTTGTCCTAAGGTCTTTTCATTAAGCTAGATAAAATAGAGGTGGGAGGATTATGTAAAATGGGGCATAAGCAGATATTCTGCAAAGTGTAACTCATTATTTATGTCTTGTATCACATTTGTTTATTTAATACCTACAATAGGAATGCTGGAAATCCAGACAGAAAAAATACGATTTTGTTTCATCTCTTTCAAGCCCATTGAATTCCTCCAAACTTCTTTTGAAAATTAAATTTCTATTAAGTCATGATGCAATTAAAGGGATAATGGACTAATCAATTTTACATAGGTCCTTTGTTTTAGAATTAAATGCAAACTGAAAGGCTCAGTTAAAAAGTTTGTTAACTTAAGATAAGCACATAATAAAAGCAAAACCTCCCCATCCAATAACAATAGGTCTAAGCTGCATGCTTCTATAAGAACTATATGGATGATGGGGGTTAGTGAGGAATGGCACAGATACCCAAGATAGGATCTTATACACTACTTGCTGTACTACATCTATTTCTTCTGAAATTAGTAACCCATAGAAAAATGTCAACTCTTATTAAAACATCCACATTCAGCAAAGTAGAAATGTAAAGGATAGTAACGTATGTTTATCTAGTTGGCATCTTAAACATCATTGAAAGCTAAGTCTTGAGTTGCAGTTAGAGATAAGTGAAGCAACAGAGAACAAGGGCTTGGTTAGGCGACACTCATGGCAAATAAAGATCAAAGGCCTATGGTAGTATGGCTTCAAAGAACCTTAGCTAGATTGATGGAAGTTCTTTTGAAAGAAATCATGGAATACAAAGGAGATAACTGACTTCATGCTAGGAGACTAGCTCATGATTTCCTTGTTACATCAACAATCAATGCTCACAGGTGACTTACTAATAAGTAACGCTCATGAGAACAAACGTTTTAAGTCAATTACTTGGTTACATTCAACCAGTGCTAAGAATCATAGGCTATTCTTACTTATCTAAGAGTGTTCAGGAAAAGAAAAAAAAAAGTGTTCATACCCTGAAACCCTTAGCACTCACCCTGACAAAGGAGTACATATGCAAAAATAGTTTTAACTTAAAAGACAGTAACACATGCTGTTTCCTCTGTAACAGAATTGTGTTTGTGACATAAATAAAACTGTTTCACTAATTAGCTTATTTCATTACTACTCTTCCAATTAGTGAATAAATAGAATTTTTTATCTAATAATTTATTATCAGTAGAGTACATTGTTGTCTTACTGCATGGTATATTTTATAATAGTACACATAGGAATTATGTTCTCATCTGTTTTTACAATCTCACAGTCTATGAGATTATGAAGTAAGATAGTATAAATTTACATTATTTTGAATTTTTAATATCAAAAAGGCCAATATGTTTATTCTGACTTGAAATGACATGGAAAACAAAGTATTATTTATGCTGTCAGTTTTAAAAGAAGCATTCAGAATGTATCCTGCTTAGCCATATCAAAGTCACAGGAATTAGTTCTACTCCTTGGGAAGTAATAAAAACTTACACAAAAATCTCCAGAAACATTTAAACTACTGATTTATATTATATTTTTCAGTTCAATTCACTATTTCACCGTGTCTTTCCTGTTACTCTTTGCATGTTAAAAATCTGACATATGTGATCCTGATAAAATCAGGATTCCTTAAGATGACTCCCTAAAGTACCTGTTTTTTTTTCCCAGCCTATCTCTCTGTGTGGTCTCTCTGTTAATATTTTGTATCAGTCCATAACCAGAATGAGTGAATTATAAATCACCTAGACAATATTAAGGGACCCCCAATTTCTTTCCTAACAGTTATGTACGATGACATTATACCTTATTATAAATAAATAAATAAATAAATAAATAAATAAATAAATAAATAAATCTGCCTTATTTATTTAAATTTTTTAGGTAGGTTAACTCTCTCAGACAGGCCTCAAACTTGTTATGGAGCTGAGATGACTTTGAATTTGTAATCTTCAGTGCCTCTACTATTTTGGTACTTGAATAACTGGCATGCACAACTCATGATTTATGGGATCAAACTGTGGAACTTAGACATTCTAGGCAAGCATACTACTACTATAGTCCCATAATACATGACTTCATTTCTTAGTATTATTTCTTTTTTGGATGAGAATATAATATACATTTCATCCCTTCCTCCACTCTAGCTATCCCAAATATCCCTATTTGCTCCCTTTAAAACACATAGGCATTTTTTTATGAATTGTTGTCCCAACATATATGTATTTGCATATACATAAGCAGCATTTTTAGCATTAACAAGGTTAGCAAGTTAAAATATTTTTTTAAAACAGGCTGTACTTTACTGGAATTGAGAGAAATGATTGTTAAATTTTGTCCCGATGAGAATACTTTTTGCAATCCCTTTTTTATATTCTTTGCATTGGAAATTAGAAATAAAGCAATAATTAGTCAATTTACTGAACATTACAAGTCTATAATTTACTAACAGAATTTAGACTTGAGATCTCTGAAAAGATGGCTAAATCAAATCTCAGAATCGCAATTTTGTAAAAAGCTAGTGCTTCATTCAATATTTTAATAAAATTATCTCTAAAACTAGAATTTTTTCACAATATAGTCTTTTAAAAATAAATTAATGAATTTTAAATACTTTCAATTTTTAGCAGTCTTATGCTTTATATTGGCATGAATATGAAATATTCATTTACATGACAGAGTAAATACTAATGGAATAAAACTTAGTGTTACCTTAAGCAGTCCTATAACTATTTATAGAGATTACTTTGAGTCTTAAATTATACCGTTTATTTGTGCTTTTTGTGTTTACAATACTAATTAAAAGAATAAATTCCATAGGCAAGAAAAACTACTAATGCAATAATAAAAATATATTTTCTTTCCTGATTTGTTTTTATCCTATAACAAAATTTACAGTAGAAAAATTTCCAGGTACTATTCAGGGTTGAAAGAAACTTAAAGAAAAAAGTACTCATATCCAAATCAGAAAAAAATTGCATCAACAACAAATACTAAACATCAGAAAAATTAAATTTTTTGTTCTCAAAAAATTCAGTAAGTAGAAAATGATAGCTTATATCATAAGGTTAAAATACTGCAGGGCTGTATTTATGATAGGACGGTTTTGTGATGAATTCAAGTATATCATTCATGATTTTCCCATAATAATTAATGTATTAGAAGTTTAAGAAAAGCTACTAGCTTATGAAAATGTATATATTCTATGGAATTGATGTGTATTCATCAAGAACTACAAAGCTTCCTTCACTCTATTTACCCTAAAGAAATCCATTGAACCATAGCAAATACAGTAGACACTGACTGCCTGGTCCAATACATTCAGAAGAGACATGAGAATACAGTGTTATCAAATTATAAGGCAGGGTATCACAACTAGCAATATGGGATGTCTTACATCCTGTTAAGTAATAATTAAAATTGATTAAGAATGGATGTGTGAGAATATCATAATAAAAACAGAGGTGTTAAAATTAAAATGCACGGTTAATTGAATCAGTAAAACAGAAATTAAAATAAAAACAAAGCCACAAAGCTGTCATTTTCACAGAAATCTTTTTGGTTTATTTCTATATTAAGCCTGGAATATAAACTGAGAAAAATATTTTAGGGGAAAACTATTTACCAGTTTTACTTACTAAATACCACATTTAAAAAGTGGTTCCAGAAATGATATTTTTTTTAAGTATGGGCATATTCCTTGTAACTGTGAGTTATGGAAGACTTCTCACTTTTCAGTTTTAATTCTGGTTCCTGAAATTAATTATCCAGTTCAGTCTCAATATTTAAAGCATTTTCTCCTCCTGACTGAGATATGTGATTTTTCACTTATTCTAAACAGTGGGTAATCTCATTCTACTAAAATTGCTTTATTTAATATACAATTTTTTACACCAATAAATCTCAAAATTCTTCATATTTACATAGAAAGACTATGTCTGGCTTCTGTGATTTGTGTCAGTTATCTAGAGAGGTCCAGGCTAAAACAATTCTGAAAATAGTGATTTAGTTGTCTATATAGTTTTGCCTATATGAGAAGACCCATTCATCACAAAGTAGTGGAACAAATACAAATAAAAGGTTGAGAGAGAGAGTGAAGAGCATAAATATCAATACTGAACCAGTGATGTATTTTAGATATTTAGAATTGATTGGCAGAATCCTCATCTTTGGGTCCCCATTTCATTACCCTAATAAGGTACACTGTTTACAAATTATATTGTGTAATTTGTACTGTGTAAGTGCATTTACATCAAATTTATCCCAATATATTGTATGGGTTAAATATTGCAAAGATATTTTTGTTTGTGTCAGGGTTTAATGTATCCCAGGTTTATATTTAAACATTCACTATTTAAAATACTGTATTATAGCAAAGGTTTATGGAAGCATATTTTCCTTGCAGTTACAAAGTACACCCAATTAATAGATGTTGCTTGTAAGATACATGCCCAGTGATTCCTAGCTGATCTTGAAATAGGAATTACCTTTAACAAAATTTAAAGATTATTTATGAGTATTAGTAGACTGTAGAGCTTAGAGATTGCCTATACTGTATTTTACTATACAAGATGAATAAAACCTAGTAAGCCTTAAGTAATAAATAAGCATGAAAGAATAACCCAGGATCTATAGAACTGATTAAATGCTGAAGTTGTTTATATGTCTCTGATAGTTATATTGGTATCAACATTTACAGGATCTACAATGTCACATTAGAAACTGAGAGGGCAGAATGCTAAATAAATTTAAAATGCAATATAATGGTAGTTTTTATATTCAATTAATAAAGCCTTAATCTAACAATAGCAAAAACATCCTCAAGTAAACATCATGTTGTGGTAAACTTTTCTTTATTAGTCAGTTGCACATTTATGAAAATCCAAATCTCCTAAAGCATGGTCATGCATGTAGGAAAATGGAAATAAGATGTTTAGATTTATGCTGAATACCGTGTCCAAAAGATGAAGCTGCCTTCAAATGAGAAAGCATTCAAATATCACAATTTACAAAACACATATAATGTTTATGTAAGAAACAGCACAGTTTGAGAGTGCTGTCGTTAAAAGATGTTCAATGAAATTTGAATGTTGAATAAGTTTAAAGACAGGAAACTAACGCAATGAAATAAAAGCAATATTAAAATGATCAAAGAAAAACTAACTAAGAGTTTTAACATAGAATGCTTCTAATGTGATTAGCTTAATGAAAGGAGATCCTTGATACTGGGGGGAGTTAGCAAGCTCAGTATAAGACCTCAAAGGGAATAGTTTACATGTGAGAAAGTCTTCATTTAAATCATAACTTTTCTTACTACATTTGAGTCAAACAGAAGATTAAGTACTAGCATTGTATTCCCGGCCTCTGTTTATGTGTTAGCCTTGAATGCTCAGCCTCTGTTTAACGCCCCCCCTCCAAAAAAAAAAAAAACAACTATCCATGTTCAGCAAAAAAGAATGTAGGGAGTTTATAAAACAAGGTGATGGA
This sequence comes from Neodon shergylaensis, assembly GCA_025134845.1. Taxonomy (NCBI): domain Eukaryota; kingdom Metazoa; phylum Chordata; class Mammalia; order Rodentia; family Cricetidae; genus Neodon; species Neodon shergylaensis. The sequence continues at coordinate 10,430,294 of JABTXL010005752.1, forward strand.
AGCTTTGCTTGGGAAAACACACTGTTGCATGCTCCATTAACTAGGGGGGAGATCTAAAAATAGTTAATGAACTACAGTTAAGAATTTAATAGTTTAAAGTTAATTCACTTGGTATTTAATAAGAACACAGATTAAATAAACAAACCAGGCATAGGATTAGTGTAAAATACTCAGTTTGGGGAAATCCAGAGTTCTATTGAAACACTGAATCCTAAATTATGCCTTTCTCAATAATAATTATTGGAAACTTTTGATGTTAGAGTTATGGAAAATTAGGCCTTTCTTTAACAAAGTTGATTTCCCATAAATTATTTATAAATTTGTTTTATGATAGATACAACTAATAAAAGGGTAATATAGTACAGTACATGACCACCATGGAATGCAAGGATATATTGTTGCTGTCTGGCATATCAATGCTTTTAAAATTAATTTTTGAAGTTGTCTATAAATTCCAGAGTGCTCATTTGCTTATGATTTGGGTAATTGCTCTTCCAACAGAATCTATTTTTAAAACCATTTAGGAGTAAAATTAGAAATATTAAATTGTAAACTTAAAAATAATGTAATCCAATAATAAAATATTTACATTTATATTATTATAATTATAGTTCTACATTCTTAATCCACTTCATTTTCATTTCTACTAGTGTGTGTGCTGTGTGTGTGTTTCTGTATCCTACACTAAAATCACCCTACCTATTGATCCTTGTACTCTGATGATAGAAATAAGCTAAACTCCCCAAATACTTCCTTTTCGGTTTTTATCAATTTATTTATGCATCATTTTCAGTGTCATAGAGACAGCCAGTAGTGAAGAAATTTAACTAAATCATTTAAAATATATTGAAGTAAATTTAAGATTGAAGGTAGAACAGTGAAAATAATCAAATGTAGTCTGATAGTATTCCATGCCATTGCCTCATAACTCAAAAAATAAAAAAAAAAACAAATGATAATGCAGTTTTATAAAATCATGTTATGCTAAAAATTAGGTATCATTTAATTTTGAGATAGACTTGATTTTCCTCACATTTTCTTATTCAAATCAAATGATACCTATTACTTCTTTCAGTTAAATAGAAGGAATCTAATAGGAAGACTGCCTGAGTCTAATCTAGACAATAATCAACCACAAAAGTTAGGCGGTTAATTTTTTTTTTAATTCCAGCCACTCTATATGTTTCAATTCACTGTGTAGAAGAATCACAACCTTAAGGTAGTGGTGGAAAAATGAGACAAGTAGAGAGGTGAACCTAGAAACTATAGAGTCCACGATACTCATTTAATAATCATTTATTTTTTTAAAGGAGGAACGCTGGCTTCTGACATGCATTTTTCAAAAGTACAACTTGGTCTAGGAAAACAGATAAAATCTTCTATTCAAATGTTAAAAGAAACAGCAGTTTAAATTAATAAGTTCATATTATTAATGAATGAAACACCTGTACTAATAAAAGCTTGAAAGTACAATTTTCTATGTATATTTATCTTTAACCTATTGTAACTTGTATGGGTATATTTTCTGTTATGGGGAATAATTAACAAATTATACAGTTTTTGTTTTTTTATTGGTTTTTCGAAACAGGGTTTCACTGTAGTTTTACAGCCTGTCCTGGAACTAGCTCATGTAGACCAGGCTGTCCTCGAACTCATAGAGACCCACCTGCCTTTGCCTCCAAAGTGCTGGGATCAAAGGCGTGCTCAAATTATACAGTTTTAAAGCACATTTGCATTCAAGCTTCATTCATTTGTTGTGTAAAGACATTTTATTAAAGAATTTCTTTAGGTAATACTCTATAAATTATTTAAGTTGTTCTATTGGGAATTTTTATTATAACAATATCGAATACTCTATTAATTTTTCAAGATACAACACATATTAACCTGTTGTTATTGAGAGAAACCTTGTTGATTCAACATAGGCAGAGGTCTCTTTTCTTCAAACTATTATTTCTGTTATTTGTAGTGCAAAAGGCAACATGTGTTTCTGATACTATTTCAATAAATAAGTGTAAGCTACCTATAGACACCACATTTAATTTATCAAATGCTTAAGATCAAAGAATATCAGAATAATCATTTAAAAGACTAAAATCAAAACCAAAGAAAATTGATGGAATATGTAACCATGGTAATGTCCCATAAGGCTTAAGCAGTGCCTGGTGCATCAGGGAGAGTAAAGCAACTTACTTACTATACCTGGAGTCTACATTGTGTCCACTAGGAACACATAATATCACTTAATACTGTTTAAGTTATATTGCTGTAAGTGCTTTATCATCTTACTAAATTTGTCCCTATGAGTTTTCCAAAGTAACACATTAAAAATTATAGCCTAGTCTTTCAAGATTATCCCTGATAATAATATCAGTAGAAAAAAATTCTATTAAGGTAAATTACACTTACAATAACAGACAAACTATGTATGAAAATGGATTTAAGGTGATAAAGATCCCATTCCCAATATAGGATTTTTGCAAGATTTTGCAGCATGCTTTCTGTTGAAACGTGTCTTTAAATCCAAATATTGTATTTTCTGCAAAATACATTCTAGAAGTCATAAAGTTTTTCACCTTGATCATTGTGCTATAGGAATCTATTAGCTTTAATATCTGTTTACTTAGAATCACATTATTTCATAGAAACATTGACATTCCTCTCTGATTTAAATCTCTTCATAAATGCTAAAGACATTTTTCTCAGAGCACCAAATGCAGTTGTGCATACAAAAATCATTTTATCCATCACGGGAGGCAGAGGTAATCATTAAACATACCTTGGTAAGGAGCACTAAAACCACGGTAGCGGTGATTGCTGTCTGTAACAAAATGTAGTCTGAGCCAGTTTTTGTTGCTGATAATTGGTGGTGGTATATTCATTCCAGACAACCTGAATTATGAAAGACAACAACATAAAAATTTAAAAAGCTTTTCGGCAGTAAACATTGTAACTGACTTGGAACCAAAAAGTGTCTTCCTGCATAAAATATAAAAAAAACAATGACTTTATACTGCCAACTTTTTAAGGAAATGCAAAAATATTTATGTATTATAAAATTAATCATAGCATAATTGTATAATTTTAACCATTTTGTTCTCATCAGGTTTCATGTATTACTGAAATCTACTGTAAAATTTACAACTCTGTAAAACTAATTTACTCTGTTAATAGATTTACCACCTTAATAATAAAGGCATTGAGCATTTAATTGATGGTAATACTCATGGCATTTCTGTGCACAGAACAACTGACCTTGAAGTGTCCATTCTAGTTAATAAGCCCCTCAAAGCAATCCCTAAACCTAGGGCTAAAGAATTATTTCTGTAGAGGGTTAGAAAGACTGCAAGAACCAGAGCATAAGAAAGTCTGTTGTGAGATTGTATCTTTATATATTGCAGGGAAGCTGCACCTGTGAAATCTCAATTAATAGTTACAGCTTATATTACTGTGATAAGAAATCATGACTTGAGGCAACTTTTGAGGAAAGTGTTTATTTCCCCTTATATAACCCACAGAGTTCATCATAAATTCATGGGAGGATATGAAAAAGAAACATTTGAGGAGTCCTGCTTATTGGCTTGCTCTTCATGTCTTGCTCAGTCTATTTTCTTATACAAACCAAAATCATCCACCTAGGAATAATACCACCTTTAATGAGCTGGACTTTCCCAATCAACCATTAATCAAGACACTAGACTAAAGACTTGCTTATATGCCAATCTTATGAAGGTGTATTCTCAGTTAAGGTTCCCTCTTCTCAGATATGTCTATATTTTTCCCCAGTTAACAGAAAATAAACAGTACACTCAACAAAATGGCTGTCTAACAAAGATATGAACAATAACAATAACAATTTACATGACAGCATGGTACAGGCAAATGTGTCAGGCCCCATGCCTAGATAAATATCTACTGAAATTAATGACTACAGAAAGAAGTCCCTTTAACAGGAAGTAATGATTTAGTTTATGTTCTAATACCGACTGGTCAGTCTTAAAATCATATACTTAGAGGCAGTACTAAATAGACACGATTTTGCTTGTCTATCTATCTATCTATCTATCTATCTATCTATCTATCTATCATCTATCTATCTATCTATCTATCTATCTATCTATCTATCTATCATCTATCTATCTATTCTAGGGGAATTCCTTCTGCCAACACCCTTTGAAAAAGGGAGAGTTGCTGGGGAAACACCTTTAGCCAATGATATTTAAATTGGTGGTCACTTTGGGTGTTGTCTTGGGTTCTATATAAACATATTGAAAAATGAATGTGTACACCTCTTTGGCTGATGGATTCAGTTCCTGTTTCCCACTTGTTCAGAGGACTGTGGATCTGTGTGTCTACCCCTAAATAAAAAAACCTCTATTATACTCCATTATGAGCTAGGTTGGAACTAATTTATTGTAATCACCAACATATCTATGTATCTATATCTTATATATAATATATAAGATACATGTGGTACACATATATGTATATAGGCCACAAATATATATCTCATATATAACACATATTTGCATATTTGTCACATATCTATACATTATATATATAACATGTGTATACAAGTTACACACATATCTTATATATAACATATATTTGTATATGTTACATATCCATATCAATTTGTATCAGTAATATTTAATGTAAAAGAGGCTATGAATGGGAGGGCATAGAAGGTATTGTGAGAGGGGAAAATTGGACTGGAGAGGGAGGGAGAGAGGAGTGGGGGCAGAGGGAGAGGAGGGGGAGGAGGGGGAGGGAAATGGGAGGCTGGGAGGAGGTGGATATTTTTTTTTCAATAAAAAATAAAAAAAGAAAATGACATAAATATATCATATATATTAAAAATTCAAAATGTTAATTTAATTTGCTTTAAAAATAATTTTAAATTCCATAAAATCAGATATACTGACCTATCTGTATTTTATCCTCAGTATTCATAGATACAGTCAATACTAAAGAGATATTTTTCCTATTCTCCAATACTCTGTATCCTAACTGTTGCCACAGCTCTCTCATTTTCGTACTTGTCTCTTTTTCTCTTGTTCTTTCTCTCTTGTTCTTTTACCTGTTTGACATCTTTTCTTCTTAGGCACTGAGATGAGATGCTTTCTTCAGATATATTCTATTCCCCATGACCTTGTTAAATTAATTGTCCTGTGTTCGGTCACAATTTGCACTCCTCTGATTCATTCATTTATCTTATCTTAGGACACTTTAATGTACTTCTTTTTAGGACTGAAATAAATATAATTCAACTTTATTTACTTACTCTTAATCATTGTCAGACAAGCCAGCTTTAAAGTAGGAAGGTTATACTAAATGTTTAATCTCCTATGTCCTTAGAGTGTACCTTGTGTCCTTTCTTGTCTCATTTCTTAAGTTATGTAGCTGTAAGCTTTTTATTTTTCCCAATATTATAGATTTTCTTGTATCATGTTAAATCCTTACTATTGAGTATTTTAATTGAGTTGTACTATTGAAGTATTGGATTTAATCATAAAAAGTAAAAACCAACATTACTATAGCATAAAGTTAATTTTAAGAATATACTTATTTGTTATTGTTCAACAACACATTTAATTCAAATTTTAGACCAGTATCAAATAGTTTCAGCTTTTATTTTATTTGTAACACATCTAGAATAATATTTGCTTTCTAAGAATTTTATAATGTCCAACATGTATGTGGTCTGAGACCCAAAATGCTTTTCAAAACTGATGGCTAGTAGTTCTCTTACCTTTGTCTACATTACTAACTTTTCAAATGGTAGTAATTAGCTAAGAAGTAGTCATTGAGAGTTTTTAACTTGAGAATAATAAAAAAACTAATTGAATAAAGTTATAACCTGTTACAAATGTCTCAAATTACGTTCTGAAATTTTGTAACAAAAGTGTCCTTAGAATTTGGGAAGACTTCTCAGTGTCTTTTTAAAAGTTGCCCTTATGTAACCATATACTTGTCTTATAGTTATTTTTGTTTAATCTAAGAATTTGATAAACTTGACAACAAGTTATCTTTGCATGTGTGTGCTTTGTATTTATCAAGAGTAAATGTCATGTAGTGGAATATATATTACAGAAACCTAGAAATAATTAATACTGTTTATTAGTCATATCTAGAAGGAGTTAATTATATAGTCTTAAGAAGTGCCACATTTCTTATATAATTAAAGCAGAAAAGTTGCCAATGTTATAATTTTGTTTTTTCAGTTTCTCTTTGGGGAAAAAAGTGTTATTCACTTAATTCATGAATAGAATGATTCTTGAGAAACCTATGCAAGTCTTGAGCAAATGGTAGAGGTAGCCAAATTGTATAATTTGCATTTTCTGTGACAGATGTGTGAACTGGCTTGGTGGGATAGGTAATATTCATTGTTTAGTTGAATGAATTTAGAACAACACAGGCAATTAAGGTAGAATTATCAAAATGTTTGATAGGGGTGATTGCAGATGGAATTAACCAATCAATTAGGAAAATGTCCTGTAAGTATGGGTAGAATGATTCCATAGGCTGGGGATGCATAGAAAATACAGGGGCAAATGAAGAGGTGAAAAGAACACCAGCATTTCTTACAATTTTCCTGGCCTGCTATGATCCTCACATCAATACACCACCTTGCCGTCCCTGCAATGAGTAATTGTATCCTCTAGAAATAATAAACAAAATAGAATTTTTTATGATTAATATGTTTCAATGTAGGGGATCAACTATGATAAGTAATACATTGTACAACCAAAATTGACTAAGCTAAATGCCAAATAGGCCATATGGTTTTAAGATGAAGATTAAGAAACTAAGAATACTTAGATATAATTAAAATTATTCAAAATCTAGATGTCAACAGTATATATGAATAAAGGAAAGGTATTACTCAAGGTTTTTTCTTTCTTTATCTCTTCATCTCCATTGTCAATGACATCTCTGTAGTGCGTAACCCACCTGTTTCTCCACAGTAGTTTCTCACATACCGGTCATTCCAACGGTCAGTCATTTATGGTCAGTCTTTCACACTTATCTTATCATGTCCATTTGGTTAGAAAATCTGTATTCTAAATTAAATTTGAGAACCAGATCTACCAAATCTCATTTGTCCAACTCAGATGCCATCTTGTTTGAATCAGGGTCTCTTTTTGTTGTTCATTCCTGCATACCTTAAGATACTTGGGATTCTCCTAACATTGCCTCCTAATTTGACATACAAGGATTATGTCTAAAGATGTGCCTATATTTATATGACTTCTGGGGAGTTGAACTCTGGTCCTCCCACTTGCATTGCAATTCCTTTCACACTGAGCCATAAAGAACACTATTGGAGGTCTGACAACACTTTATCTTAAAATACAGAGCTGTACTCCAAAGAAAAATAAGCATGGTACTGATACAAAAAGAAGGAAATTATAGTTGTTAAAGTTTTATACATAATATGGGTATGGTCGTTTGAAAGGTTAAAACCCACTATAAGTTCTTGCATTTGAATATGGTTCCCCGGTTAGTGGCTCTCCCTGGGGAGAATTTTGTATCTTTGCTGGAACAAGGATATCACTGGCTCTGAGAGCTTAAATCTTCACCCAACTTCCAGTTAATTTTCTTCTCTTAATGTTTGTAGCTGAGGATGATATAACTTCTCAGATTCTTGTTATGGGATTCATGCCTGCCTCCTGCCATGCCTTCCCACTTTGATGCACTATGCCTCTGGAAACGTGAGCCCAAACAAACTATTCATTCTTCAATTAGCCACTGAGATAGAATTTTATCTCCATAATAGAAAAGTAATAGTTGTGATGGACATATTTAACTATCAGAATGTAAGAATATTTAATATTGTTATAACCATGAAAATGAAATTATAACTAAAAGCCTATTAACAACGCCGGGCAGTGGTGGCGCACACCTTTAATCCCAGCACTCGGGAGGCAGAGGCAGGTGGATCTCTGTGAGTTTGAGGCCAGCCTGGTCTAGAAGAGCTAGTTCCAGGACAGGAATCAAAAGCTACGGAGAAACCCTCTCTCGAAAATCAAAAAAAAAAAAAAAAAAAGCCTATGAACAAGCATCTACTGAAATAGATTTTTATTATTTTCCTTCCCTTCCTTCCTTCCTTCCTTCCTTCCTTCCTTCCTTCCTTCCTTCCT
>JABTXL010005752.1:10438447-10551718 GCA_025134845.1 Neodon shergylaensis
CCTTCCTTCCTTCCTTCCTTCCTTCCTTCCTTCCTTCCTTCCTTCCTTCCTTCCTTTTTTCTTCCTTCATTCTTTCCTTCTTGCTTTCCTTCCTTTATTTTTATCTTGTCATTGCCTGTACTGGCCCAGTTCTGTTATGCAGGTTAATAGAGTTCTCTACTTACTCTCATCCTCCTATCTCTTCTGAACAGATAAAAATTGACAACATAACAAAACTGAGCTCACTTTATGGTGTTAGTATTACCCTGATACTAAAACCAAAATCAGCATAAAAGCCTTCATAATACAAAATGAACACAAAATCATTCGTGAAAATTATGCATTGATATTGAAAATATTAATCACAAAACTCAAAAACTTAAATATAAAACTAGTTAATTATTTATAAGATCTATAATATGGGAATTACAAAAGGCAGAAAAAATGCCTGCTATAAAAAACTCCTTATAAAAATGGAAGAAAAAGAAATTATCAGACAATCTCCCAATATTGTATTACAATGTTGTAAGTAGGCATGGCATCATAGGTCAATTGACCACAGACAAATATACACCTGGAAAAGAATACAAATAGATGCATATGCATTTGTGATTTTGGGACCCAAGCATCTGGATACACTTGTAATGGATCATTTGTTGTGGGAAAACTCACCTTATATCTAGGCCACACCTCCTGTTGCAGGCTATATAATTTGGAAGAAGGAAGCACTTATTCCTGACTTCACTATCCCTGGGAAGGTCATTCCTTCAGTGGTATTAGAGCCTACATCTTGACTCAGAATATACTAAAGAGCTCCAGAGACATCTAATCCTGTGACCCCAATAGCTATTAAATTCTTAGACTTTCTAGCAAGAGACAACCATTGTTAGACTATCCAGACCATATCATGTAAGTTACTCTAATAAAGCATATATATATATATATATATATATATATATATATATATATTCATTCTATAAATTCTGTCATTCTAGAGATCCTTGAATAACACAGTATTTCATATATAATTTTAAAATATGAGCAATTTATTTTATTTCTATGCATTTATAGTGTATATCACACTTAAATAAAATAAGAAGGCCATGGCAGCTCTTGGAGTCATGGCCATCTATAGAAATACATTTTCTTCCATACCTCCACTCATCTATGTAAGCCTCTGGCACCAGCTGATGTGGTAGTCCCCTCTATGTGCTGTAATTACCTGTTGATAGGGCAGAACTTAGGTAGGTGGGGAAAACTGGAGAGTATGCTGGGAGAAGAAGGCAGAGTTAGGGAGAAGCCATGGATCCATTGCAGGAGATAGATATGCTGGAACTTTAGAGGTAAGCCACTGCCACATGGTGATACACAGATTAATGGAGATGGGTTAAAATAAGATGTAAGAGATTAGCCAATAAGAAGCTAGATCTAATGAGCCAAACAGTGGTTTAATGTATACAGTTTCTGTGTGGTTATTTTGGGGTAAGCGGTTGTGAAGAACAAGCAGCCTCCTTCAACAACCAGCTAAAACTCAGTTCAAATGATGAAACCCCCCCCAAGCCACAACTATATAATAAAGTAGTGAAACCATGAATCAACTTAGAAGACTTTATTTAGTTTCAGAACACAGACTAAAATACATTTATCCCCACAACTAAAGTTCTATTGAAATGCTCAAAATGAGTTCATCTGTAAGGGTTTTATCTGCAGTTTGATAATATATAAATATTCATTGCTAACATCTTGCAGAATTAATTTCTTTCCTCATATTAGAAGATGAAAAACCCCAGCCTAGGCAAACAAATTCCTCGGTTCTCTGTGATTTCAGTTCTTATGCAATTTATTGATAACATTTTTTTTTCAAGAAAATGTTATATTGAGGTATAAGATATTTGAAGTCATGTTTTGTTCAATTTCGATGAATATTTTTCAATTGCAGTAGATGGATGATTTTTTCCCACTGTGAAGAAAAGGGGCAAATGGGTAGTATTTCCCTATTTCACTAATAGGCCATTTAAATAATTTAGGGCTTAGAGTAATTTTCAATTGTCAATTAAGTGTGATACTTAATAATGATAATCAACTTGATGGGATTTAAGACCATCTTGGAATTATACATCTGAGTATACTTGAAAAATGCATAAAACATTAAGTGGACAAAGTTAAAAAAATCATACTTAGGTAACCCATACCTAAAAAGACAAATATGTTATGTATTCACTTACAGATGAATGTCAGTTATTAAGTTTTTAAGTTGTCAATAAGCAGGTTACAGTCCAAATAACAACAGAGAACAGGTATACAATAAGGGACTAGGGAGGAAATAGAAGAGAGATTGTGAATAGACTGGGAGTGGAAGATTGGAATGCGAATCTAAGGGGACGTTTGAGGGAGTGGGAATGGTAAGGGAGGAATTTGAGGAGTGAAAATTAAGTTAAATGACCTTTGAGGCATTGTATGGGAACCTAATCCAGTAGAAACTTCTGAAAATTTATACATATATGAAAGAAATATAAATGGAATTGTCAAGCAATGAAGAAAACAAAGTGCAACTAGCCAACTCTCATGATCAAATGGAACCTTCAGTGTCAAAAATCAGTCACATTGAAAGCAGCTGTTTGGCCAAAGGCATCAAGCCCACATAACTCATTAAAGAGAAATGTCCAGCTGATTCTTATTTAGAGTCTTGAGTACTACTGACAATTGTTATAGCGCTGGGAGATACTCTGTCTGCTGCCAGCAGAGAAAGGTAAACATCAACACAGTTACAGAAGCTTTCATCTACCATGGTGACCTCCCTACAAGGTACATTGGCACAATGTTGGTACAATTTTTTTTCTATGAGATAGAACTCATCTCCTACACTTCATTGGCAGCCCAAAATATGAACCTAGATAGTCAGAGACCTAGGAAAAAATAGACACTACTGTTCTGATAAAGGAATATAGCAATAAAATGACTCTTAACTGCATTCCATTATACTCTTGATTGGTGTCGTTCTCAGACAATATCACAGAAGCTTTCTTCTTCAGTAGATGAGAACAAATGCAGAGATCCACAACTGGGCAATAGTGAGAGACATTGGGACACTCTATCTTAAATGGGATTTCTCCACCAAATCCTCCCCAGGATTCAGGGAACTCTTCAGAATAGGAATTCGAAAGATCATAAAAGCCAGGGACGATGGAGGACACGAAGAAAATAACACCTCTTAACATGACAGGACCAGCACACACATGAACTTATACCGAATGTGGCAGCATGTACAAGGCCTGCATGAGTCTACCCAGATGGGATCCCAACACTGAGATAAAAAGTAGACAAAAGTCATTATCCCTAATCAGAAGCTGTTTATCTCTAAGGGACTTACAGTGGCTATACAAATCACAATTAGGGAGTCTCCATGCCTGGCAGTAAATGGATAAAACAAAGTGAACTTAATAGGAGTTTTGGGGGAATTTATGTCTCATAATGCTATTTCTGTGCAATTATTTTTAAAATTCCTAATTGTTCTCTGATGAGAAAAAGAGTAAGAATATGTGAGGATTTGGGTGGGTGAAGAAGTAGGGGAATCTGGAAAGAGTTGAGGGAGGGAAACCATACACATAATAAATTGCATGAAAAGTTTATTTTCAATAAGAAATCAGCGTATTTCAAATTGCAGACAACCGTAGAAAGCAAAGCCCTGCACAGATGGTGATATGTTTGGAAAGGTGCTTCAGAAAATACGCTATCTACAGAATTCAGATAGAGCCATCAAATTGGTAAGAGAAAGGGATTAATTTAACCTGATAAAGGGCACCCGAGGGAAAGGTGTGGTTTGAATTCCCCTTAATTTTACAGAAAAAAAAATCAAACATGTCAACCCTCAAGAGCCTTAGTCAACACTGAGTTTAAAGAGCTTGTTAGTGCACTAAAGCAAGAAGACTCGATAAGAGGGATATTGAGTTAAAAGAAGGAATTGAAGCGCCCCCTACCCACAGAAGGCAAATTCACCAATTAGAAAAGCTCTATGAAGCTATCCACGTCCAGTACAACTGGCAATTGAATTAATCAAGATCTAAGGAAAGAAAATGAATATGCAACTGTTAATCATATTTCTACATACCAGTCAGGGACACAAGTAAAACTTTTAATAAGATGCCATTTCTGAAAGTGCCATGAAATGAATTTTTAAAATATTAGATTGAAATCCACGTACATTTTTATGTGCTCCAGACTTGAGAACTAAATATGATATCGCTGATAACCTAGCAAATGTATATTTGTAATCATATCCGTTTACAGAAATACTTATGCAAAAATCCAATTTGCTCCAAGGAATCCATATTTTCAACATAATACTTGTAAGGGATGACAAGCAACATTTCATGTAAATTAACATACGTATTTGAAGTTTCATAGTGAAATATCAATTGATTTTATATTATCAGTCTAGATTCTTAAGGACAATATTGCTTTGGTGAACTGATGCTATCACAGTGAAAGGAGAGAAATAGAAACTCCAGACACAGCCATACAAACATCCATGTTTTTATTTATTTAACTATTTTTTTTTAAAAAGGAAAATAACTTTTTTTTGTTTTACATACCAATCTCAGGTCCCACTCCCTCCCTTCCTCCCATGCCCTCTAACAACCCCCACACCCCAATCCCCATCCACTGCTCAGAGAGGGTAAGGCACATTGCTTTGGGGAAGGTCCCAGGCCCTCCCTAGTATATTTGGTTGAGCAAGGTATCCATCCAAAGAAAATGGGTTCCTAAAAAGCCAGTACAAGCAGTCGGGATAAATCCTGGTGCCACTGCCAGTGGACCCGCAGTCCGCTCCAGTCACACAACTGTCACCCACGTTCATAGCTTCTAGTTTGGAACCTTTCCTGTCTGGCTGGTGTTGGTGAGCTCCCATTAGCTCAGGTAAACTGTTTCAGGGGGTGTGCTCACCATGGTCTTGAACGCTTTGCTCATATTCTCACTCCGCCTTCTCTTCAACTAAACTTTTGGGGCTCAGCCCAGAGTTCTGCTGCAGGTCTCTAACTCTGTTTTCACCAGTTGCTGATGAAAGTTCAAGATACTCTTCAATCTGACTACAGGGCAAGGCCAGTTCAGCACTCTCTCCTCAATTATTGCTTAGGGTCTTAGCTGCAGTCATCCTGGTGGAACCTCTTTAGGGCCACGTTTCTTGCTAGCCCCATAATGCTTTCCTCAATCAAAATATCTCTTGCCTTGCTCTTTTATCTGTCCTTCCTCCATCTTGACTATTCTGTTCCCCCAAGTTCTCCTTCCACCTCACCTTCTCCCTGCCTCTTTCCTTTCCCTCCTCCCTTCTCCCTCTTACCCCCAGATGCACCTGGAAAGGCGAAATGGACAAGATTGCCAGACAAAATTGGGAACTTCAGTGTTTTCCATAAAATGCTCAAAGCACTTCAGATAAAAGGCGATGTCTTCTCACTAAACAGCACTAAGACAAGTATGCACAGCACGAAAGAAAGAAACAAATGCTGACTACTTACACAAGAATTAATTAAAAATGAATTGCACACTTTAATGTAGAAGGAAATGTTAAACTTCTAGGAGAAAATACAATAGAAAATTGTGTACTGAGAGACAGGTCATTTGAAAAGAATCATCATGTTTACATCAAGTGTAAAACTCTCTGCTGAAAGAAATGCTTCAAGTCCATTTGAAAGTGTACAACATGGAAAGGTAGGGGTTACTGAAGGGAGGAAATAGAAAGGGGAAACTAATGTAATTATATTTTATTTACAACTTAAAAACTATGACTATAATCCAATATCCAAAATTTTCAAATTACCGTTATATAGAGGCCTCTTCTGGAAGCATCTGGCTCAACCTCCTCTTAGCATTCTTTTTGTGAGAGGAGGAGCTCAGATAGGAGTCTATGCAGGAAACACAGTTCAGAGGAGGACACAGAAAAAAAATCTTTCCTTTCAGCATACAAATCTCTAGATTTTCCCACTTATCTACATTCCCAAGATGCCGTTGTTTATTAGACTTAGAGTTATAAAATGATTACATTTTCTTTTAAACAATTTTATTTCTTTATGTCAAAAATTTTTTATGTCTAATTTTAAACTGAAAGTCTATTAACGTGACAAACTAAGAATGGATTCCTTGTGAGATTGCATTTCAGCTAAGAGATCATTTGATTATTTGAGAATGGTTTAATGCAAGTTTTAAGACAGGAAGTATTTTAATTGCATTTTATAGTACAGTAGTATATGAAATTTTTTGAATTACAAGTTTTTCACTTACTTGGTAGCATTTTACAAATGCATGGTACTTATCTTTGTGATTTATTTTAATAATGTTTACCAAATAAAAACCAGAGTAAAATAAATTGAATGTTATTACTTTTTGTTATTGTGTATAATAAAGGGTCAAACATGTGTTCATAAATATGAATATAGTCAATTATAATACTCTTTATTATAAGCATTCACATTTATAATTATATATCCTAAATAACACCTCTACAAGATCTTGGTATCTTTATGCCACTTCAGTGATGTCTTTGAGTATTAACTCCAGGTGTTATGTTTCAAAAAGCTTATTTGGGACTGAACATTCCATGGTCACTTATTTTTTTTTTGTTTGTTTGTTTTTGTTTTTGATTTTTTGAGACAGGGTTTCTCCATAGCTTTTTGGTTCCTGTCCTGGAACTAGCTCTTGTAGACCAGGCTGGCCTCGAACTCACAGAGATCTGCCTGCCTCTGCCTCCTGAGTGCTGGGATTAAAGGTGTGCACCACTGCCGCCCGGCGATCACTTATTTTTTGCATATTCGCAAGTTGTAGCTCTCTCTACCTCTGTGTGATGGAAGAGGAAGCTTAGCTTCATTGGTGATGTGTGATAATTGTTATTGTATGTATGTACATAGATAGGTATATATATATATGTATATGTATATATACATATTATATATATATGTATATGTATATATATACATATTATATATATATTAGTTTGAAGGATGTAGGCTCACCTCTAGGGCTATGAACTTGCCTGCCATTTGTGTTTGTTCTGACTACAGTACAGGTCATGACCTACATCAAATTGATGAGTTTTAAGTCTAATTAGACAGACTTTGGTCAAATCCATGGTAAAATTGTTGCCTTTATGAGTAATCTTAAAGGACTGAAAGACCTCCTTCAATAGTTACGAGTTAAAGAAACTAAAGTTGTGACCTATGCAATTATCTGAGGTGTGGTGTGTGAACTGCTTCCAGAAGAACTGGTTATACAATGATTGTGAAAAGCATTGATTAGAGGGGATATTTGTAGAGATAAATGGGCAGAATTTTAAGGACATTGCATTCTTATTATAATTACATGCTCCCTTAAGTGTTATGCTGGTATAGTATGTGAGATAGAGCAGTCTGATTTGCATCCAGCAAAGATATGAACTAGGGTATTGGGTATAATAGGGTTGCTCTCAGGGAAGGAACAAAGAGTGGTTATTTAAATAATTAGGTAGTTCTTTCTGCTGTAATTTAGGAATAGCATTTATAGCAGGGAAAATAGAGAAAAAAAGGTTGCTTTCTTTTTGAAATTTTATTGAGAGCCAGCAGAATGTGTGAAAAAGGAAAGAATGAGAGACAAAGAATGACTACAAATCTTAGTTCTAAGAACTAAGAGCCCTTAACAGGGTTGGAAGAAGTACCAAAAGTGGTTATTGAGAAGAACAGCAAGAGGTTAGCTTTGGATTTGTTGAGGTTGGTGGGCTCAGGTCCCACTGTAAAGTCATTAATTATACACTGGATCTTAGTCGATCAGTGTGTACCCATAGCATTAAAAGGCACAATTTAAAATGTACTCATCAAGAGAATAAGCACACAAGAAGATATGGAGATTTTTCTCTGTTTCTCCGTCAATCTCTCCAAAAGCCACCCCAAATACTCTCTAAAAGAAGAGATACAAGACAATAAGTTATTGGATCTCTTTATTTTCTACGTCTATTTTATTCTGTTCTCTCCTTAAAATACCATTTTAATATTCTGTATTAGTTCACTATGGCTTTCTAAATGCTATTCATGCAAGTTAGGAAATAGCTTCCTATTGAGGAATCCAAAAATGATCATCATACTCTCATTTCACTTCTTGTTTATGCTTGCATTTCTTATCTCTAGTTGAGTTGTATAGGATATAGAATTCCATGTTTCTTTTCATATGTCTGTTCTTTCCTTAATACTTGTAATTTTTCTTATTTGTTTCTCTTTTATATTGTATCTGCCATTTGAAGCGTTGTTCTTGCACAAATGTATTGACAAATTGCTACTTAATCTTAAAGATTAGTTCAAATGTCTCTTGTCTGTGACACTATTTTGGGGGGGGATTTCACCTCACTCTGCACAGCATGTTTGCCTAATATCTCATACTTTCCCATATCTAAACCTGTGTTAAATGAAAAGCTTAAAATATCACTTAGATCATTGGTTCAATTGTCTCAGTCACTTATGTGAATAGTTGCTATGTTATCCTAATATAGATACTCAATTCTTAACATAGCTTTTGCTCTACTTTCATAGTCTTGAATAACTTTTATACGCACATGTGTGTGAATTTATGTATACATCCTATGGACATTTAATTATATTCAAGTCCAAAATATTAAAATTTAAATCGATCACCATCAAGTTCAAACAAAACAAACATATTTTTAATTTTAATTAAATTAAAAATATTGAATGAGGCAACTACCAATTTACCAATATTAACATCATCTGATATATAATGAAGAACGGACCTGTTTAACAGAAGGAGAAATTAAAGTGATTTAGAGAATACATACTTCTGGCGACATAGAAAATCATGACTATCTTTGTGATTTTCTTCATGTTAAAATGAATTACCAGCAGGAAATATTGAGAATGTTCTTTCAAATGGAAGGAAAGTGGAGGAAAATGCACACCTTTTTAATATCACTTTTTAATTTCAAATCCTGAAAACATGGTCAAGGAGACAAAATACGGATTTGTGACCTTTTATGAATTTTAGCTCAAACAGCTGGAAAAGTTTTAAATGCTAATTCTCGCTTCTTCTTGCCTTTAATGACTGAATGCAGCTTCCAATATTTAATAATTCAACTAATTTTGTCTTAAAGAAATTTAGAGAAAGGTATTTTTTGGGTCCTGGCAACTTTTGTTTGATTGAGATCATCTGAAAACATGCTTACAACACATTCCCAGAATTTACTTCTGATTCAGTTACTTGTGCAGATATAGTTTTCTCAGTCATATCCTCACTGAGCCATGAGGAGTTAAGTTTATGAGAACAAAGTCCACCTCCCACAGAGAGCAACAACCACAGAGAAAGTCTCCACATACCTTTGAACTAAACTCAGTGTGTGTACAGGACTTCATGGTGTCACCTTTAATCCTCCAATGAACCTACCACCAAGTTAAGAAAAGGACTCTGGCCACTAAAAAGTACCTAAATGAGGTACTTGAATTCTTCCTAACTCAAGCCCTTCTTTCATTTTCCTAGGACTAGGTCAATTCCAGGTGATCCTTTGTAAGACATCATGTGGCTTCTGGTTGACACATGTGTCAATTTATGTTGCAAATGAATGCCAAGAACAAACTCACAGACCACTACATTTGATTGACTTGTTTCTGGCTCGGTCTTTATCACTAGCTTCTGCTGAAATATGCAGACCCTATGACTTCTCACCTGGATTTATTGATTCAATAAATAATGTTCAAAATCCCAGAACCAGCAATGTGATGCATTATCTTCAGTCTCTCCCAAATTTGCTACACATAACCTAACCAAAACTCAGGGTGTCACATGTGAAAGTAGGGCTGGAAGAGGTGCGTCGTCAATAGATTTGAGAACATTTCTTTCTTGCCCTCTGTTTCTTTATATTTCTTTCAGCAAACTGAGGCTTGATGAGTAAGTTAAATTAATTATTTTTAATCTCTGTAAAACTATTTTATCCAAAAATATTATAATCTATTTAGAACATACAACAAGTGACATCTAGAAGGCTCTAACATTTGTCCTGTTTATGAACCGCCTCCCCCCGCCTGAACTCTCCAAAAGTGTCATACTCTAAGAACAGCAAGATTCAGCTGTATGAATGTAAGGAACTTGAAATTAGTAAAGTGCACTCTGATTTTTCTCTGTCCCTCGAAAAAGAAATTTGTGTGGTTTCTAATAGTCAATTCTTTTATACTGATATCAATAACAAATTTATCCATTGCTCAGCACAGAACTGTTTTCCTGTAAAACCAAAATAGGATTTGCGGAGGTACTTTAAGATATACTCTGTCCTTTTTTAAAATAAAATCATAATTGTTGGTCTGCATTTGCTTGATGTATTCTGGTTTTGTGCTTTCTGATATTTAAAAATTTAACTAATGTCAGCCGGTTCATCAGCGTTGTACGAGATGGAAGCCAGCCTTTCATTTGTACAAAGATTCTCTAATAAACAAGCTTTAGAAAGCATATTTTAAGTTAGCTCAACAAGGAATATCAAAAATTAAGAAAAAAAATTTAGAATATGGTGTGGGAGGTCCTTCTGTCTATGTGTTGCTTTTATTGGTTAATAAACAAAGAAATTGCCTTGACATATTGATACAGCATAACTTAGGTAGGCGGGGGAGATGAGAAACTAGATTGAATGCTGGGAGAAGTAGGCAGAGTCAGAGGGATGCCATGAAGCCTTTAAAGACAGATGCTGGGAATTTTACCCAGTAAGCCACGGCCACATGACAATATACAGGTTAGAAATGGATTAAATTAAAATGTAAGAGCTAGTCAATAAAAAGTTAGAGTTAATAGGCCAAGCAGTGCTTTTGAATAATATAGTTTCTGTGTGATTATTTCGGGTCTAAGCTAGACGGGTGGCCAGGAACCCAAAAAAAGCAGCATCCTTACTACAAGAATATTAGTCTCTCATTTGTATTTTATACAAATTTTAATCATAAAATTATTTTAGGGCTTTGCTAGGCTTATGGTAGGTCTGTGTACATATGACATAAGACTTTGCATAATACAGAAAGGGCCAAATGATTTCATAATATGTCATATAATATCCAGCATTTTGGTGATCTTATTTTATTAAAAATACAATCAATATATAAAGTGACATAATCAGAGGATTTGTCTATTCACAAAATTTTTACTTAGTTGTCTCTGAAGGAAAAGAAAAAGGCTGAAAACATATTTATATTCATTGCATATTCAGTTACCTACAAAAATAAATTATGTATGGTTGTTGATCTGATTGATGAGTTTTCCAGCAGAGTTCAGTCAATCTAAAACAAAGAGACTATCACATATTAAATAGGAAGATGACATGAAGTAATTACTCCACCGTTTCAGTGACATGAAACTCAGACATGTCAAAGGCAGAATGTTCCTATTAAGCTTTAGAGAAGTACTAAAATTTACATAAATCTTTAAAAATATGAATGTGTACTTCTCTATAAATTTATCTTAATCTTCTAGAGGCAGAAAAAGTGTTTTGAGCTTCAATATTACTTCTCAAAAGTGATTTTGAGATTCTGAATTTAAATGGCTTATCAATACTATTTAATTGCACTAACAAATATCTGATAATTGAAAGAAATTAAGCATATACATCAATCTAATCATATAAAAAGTATTTTTATACTTTTATATACATTAGTGCTAATTACTTGATAATTTGGGATGAAATTATATCATTTTGTATCAGTCAAACAACAAAATTTCCAAATCTAACAACTGTGATTTAACATTTGGTTGTGAAAAGTGAAAGGAGGAAAGGGGATGTAGAAATTAGGAGCATTTCAAAATTACTGCTTTCTAATTTAATTTCAACATTTTACAAATATTCATTATAAAAATGAAAAATTCTAAAATTTTTAGAGTCTCACAAACAGTAATTTTCTTGAAACTAATGTTTTGCTAAGAAATGCTGTTCTAATGTCTTATAGAGAATGATTTGCTGCTTCCACTCCTCAGCAAGGTTGTCACAAAATTCATCTCATTCTCACTATAGCTTCTGGAGGAACAATGTCAATTCTTTACAAATTATTGTCTTTTCAACTCCTAACTCTCAATTAGACATGACTTTTATATCTCATGTGTATATCACCAAAAGAGTAATAATTTATTTGCCAAGAATACACAGACTTTAAATCTTCCTATTGTGTTAAAACTAAAGATCTTCTACAGTAAAGTAATTCTTTCATCATGATAAAGAATTAAATAAAATTGTTTTCAAAGAGTTCTATTTGAAAATTCCTAAATTTCATTGTGATTTTGAATCTTTTAAAATGTTACTGTTCTTTATGTATGAAGGGTTTACATTGATATTTTTTAGATTTTGTTTGTGTATGTGTGTGTTGTGTGATTTAATGAGGACATGCATGTTTTCATGTGGATAGACATGTGGGTAGGTGTGTGTCGGCATACTTGAATGCACTTGCATTTCTGCTGTCTTACTTCATCCCTGTCTACCATGTATGTTGAGGGAGGGTTCCACAACTGAACCGACCATTAATTAATTCAGAAGATTCCTTAAACAATTTGGATGGAAGACACCTTGTTTCTGCCTCTGAAACAACTGGGATAGTGTTACTCAAATCTGTGTACTTTAACAACAGTGACATCTTCCTAGCACCTATATACAGACACTTCCAAATAATAATGACCAATTACCACGCAAACACTCATTTGAAGATCTTAAGTTGAAATCAAGTTATGTTAGTGTTCTACACTACTGAATATTTAGGCTACCCGACCGTATTTTAAGTTTCTAAAGGCCAGGCCATCATTTGAAATTCATCACTGAGTTATAACATGAGGGCATAAACAGGTGCTCAGCAAATGTGGGCTGAACTGCATTAAATGTCAACACCTAACCTTCAAGAAAAAGCCATCACTTTCTCCCATCAAAGCAAAGAGCAAATGTGACAAGATGATATGTCAATAACTAGTGATGGAAAGGGAGTTTTTTCAGGACTTCACTCGAAATTTGTTGCCCTTTTTTAAACTGTGATAAATTTGGGTTTTTGTTCTCATGTCAGCATGCAATTCAGTTACCTATTCGTAGCACAGAGATGTCACGATGATGAAAATAGTTACAAATGCCTAGCAAATAATAGCAAGCATTTATTTCATAATAGTTATCTAACAAATCAAATATCTATTTTAAATTATATTATCCCTGAGTTTAAAAGTACTGGATTTTCCTACTACAGAGGGAATTTGATTTCTCTGGAAATCATCTTTAAATTCCCAAAAAAACAAAATCTATAAAACTCTTTTACCCGTTTAAGTTAAATTGTTGATGATATCTTCTATTGAAGTAAGTAAATGAGATTTCTCTCTAGCCCACATTTTTTGTTTTGTTTTGTTTTTGAGACAGAATTTCACAATATGAAGTTCAGGTTGAGCTCAAATACACCGTGTGCTCTAGGAAAGTACAATATCATTGTGACCCTCTACACTAATCCTCCTAGGTCCTGAGATTAATGATGTCTGTCTTATGCCTGATTTAATCCTACTGTTAAACCTTAAAAATGTATGTCTTATGAAAAAAGAAGAATTAGGTATTTGCAAATAAATAAAATATGCAGTAGATCTTGGACTCTGTTTAAAACAATGTTTTATAAATATGCATAATGCATGTTGCATATTAATAAAGGTAATATAAATAAAAAATAATTTTACTGTGATTACTTCTGTTGTTGATTGTTACATAATTAAAGAAGTGTTGTAGTACTTTGGCTGAAAAAAATTGTGCATTATAAAAAATCTTGATGGAGATCTGAAGAGATAGCTCAGGCTAAGAGCACACACTATTCTGCCAAAGAACTTCAGCTTGAAACTCAAAACCTACACCAGATGACTTACAGAAACATGAAACTACTACAACTTCAGGTGGATCTGATACTTTTGGCCTCTGTGAGCACCTACACTCATATGCACAAACCCACAGACAGACACACTTGTTACACACACTTAAGGAGTATTAAACTGAAATTTCACCCAAACACAAAAGAACATACAAAATAGGCCACATACTCAAAAAAAAAAAAGCTTCACCAGATACAGAAAAATTGAAATAACACTTTGCATCCTATCAGACCACCACAAACTAAAACTAGATATCGAAACAACAAAGAGCTTACAAACTCATGGCACCTCAACCATTCACTACTTAATGAAGAAAAGTGATCAAGACTGAAGAACAAATTAAAGCATTTCTAGAATTGAATGAAAATTAATACATTACACCCCAAACTTATAGGTTAGAATGGAGACAGTTCTAAATGGTAAATTCATAGCATTAAGTGCTTACATTAAAAATAATAATGTAAAGTTTTAATATTAGTAACTTAAGAGCGCACCTGAAAACTCTAGAATAGTGATCCTGAACCTTTCTAATGGTGTGATGCTTTCGTACAGTTTTTCATGTTGTGGTGACCCCCAAATATAAAATAATTTTTGCTGATACTTCGTAATTTAATTATACTACTGCTATGAATTTTAATGTAAATATCTGATATGTGACCCCTATGCGATGTTTGATAGACTCACCAAAGTGGCTAAGGCCCATGGGTGGCAAACTGCTGCCGTAGATAAAAAAGGAGAAAACCCACCAAAAAGAAGTGAACAGCAAGAAATTACTGAATTTGGGACTGAATTAATCAAATTGAAACAAGAAATAATATAAAGAGTCAATAAACAAAGAGTTCGTTTTTTGAGAAAATCAGTAAAACTGACAAAACTTTATACATTATAACTAAAAAGTAGAGAGAAAATATTCCAATTGATATTATAAGAGATGAAAAGGGGATCAAAACAAGCTCACACAAAAAAATATCAGAGATATTTAAGAACATATTTTAAAAATCTGTACTCAACCAAACTGAAAAATCTAAAAAAAAGAGATTATTTTCTAGACACATACTAAAGTTAACAAATGATAGACCAAGATCAGATGAGCAAATAAAAAAAAAAAAACTATAGAACCCCTAGTGCAGAATTCAACCAGAGCTGTAGACATAAGATAATGTCATTGCTTGTCAAGTTATTTCACAATACAGAAAATAAAGGAACATTTCCCATTTTTTTTAAAATCAGGCCACAGTTATCCTGATCCTAACTACATATAAACTCAATGAAGAAAGAGAATTACCGAATAATTTCTCTTATATTTTAGAACTGAATATTTATAATATTTGAAGATGTAAAAGGTCACAATTAAGTACTTGCCAAAAAATTCCAAGAACACATCAAAATAATTATCTATCATTATCAGGTAGGACTCATCCTACAAATGCAGGGATGCTTAAAAATATATGTAAATCAATACATGTAATCTACCCCACAAACAAAATGAAAGCAAGAAACGACACAATCATCTTTTCATTGGATTCAGAAAAACCCTTTGATGAATACAAAAACACTTCATGAATGAGAGTTCTGGAGTCATTAGGAATAGAAGCAATATAATAAAGATATTATAGAGGAAGCCCAGAATCAATGTAAATTTTGAAGGAGAGAAATTCAAAGCAATTCCATTAAAAAGATAAAGAAGGCAAGGTTGTCCATTCTCTTCTATCTACTCAATATAGTAAATATAGTACTTTGAGTCTTAGCTAGTTAGAGCATAAAGACAACTGAAGATGATCAAAGGGATACAAATTGGAAAGGAAGAAATCAAAGTATTTTTATTTACAGATGATATGATGGCACATAAAAGTGACCTTAAAATTCCACCTGATTCTCCTGAAGCTGATAAACACTTTCAGCAAAGTAGTTTGATACAAATTTAACACACAGATATCAGTATTCATCCTATATAAAAATGACAGATGGCCAGGAAAGAAATTAGGAAAGCTGCACTTTTTCCAATAACCACCAAAAATATAAAATATCTTGGGGTAACTCTAACATGCACATAAAAATTCTGTGTATAAACCTTTAAGATATTGAAGAAACAAATTGATGAAGACATCAGAAGTTGGAAAGATTTCCCATGCTAATGTATTGGTAAGCTTAATACAGCAAACTACAGATTCAATGCAATTACCATCAAAATACCAACACATTTTACTTCTACAGAACTTGAATAAGAATCTTTCAGCTTCATATGTAGACACAAAAAGGTGTAAGATAGTGAAAACAACCCTTAATTGAAAAAGAAAAAAACTGCTGGAGACAATACTATTCCTGACCTCAAGTTGTGCTATAAAAACCAAAGTAATAAAAGCAGCATGGTATTGAAACAGAAACAGACACATTGATCAAAGGTCTTGAATTGAAGATCCTAAACCACACCTGTGGATGCCTGAATTTTAACTAAAAAGAAAGCCAGAAATATACGCTGGAAAAAAAGGCAACATCTTCAACAAATGGTGCTGGTCAAATGAAGGGATGGATATAGAGGAATCCAAAAAGATTCATACGTTTCATCTTGCACAAATATCAACACAAAATGGATCAAAGAGCTCAGTATAAAATCAGAAAAAAATGAAATTGACAGAATAAAAATGAGAGGAAGATCTTGAACAAACTAGTATGGGAAAATACTTTCTTAATAGAACCCTATTAGCAGAGGCACTAAGATCAACAATTAATAGGACCTTAAGAAACCTGAAGAGTTTCATCCATTTTATATTTCTCCGTTGAGAGTTCTCTGTTTAGGTCTGCACTCCATTTTTTATTGGATTATTTATTCTTTTGATGACCAATTATTTTGAGTTCTTTGTATATTTTGGAGATCAGACATCTGTGTGATGTGGGGTTGGTGAAGATGTCTCTTGACCAAAAATGGATAAGGAAAACGTGGTACATTTACACAATGGAGCACTACACAGCAGAAAAAAATAGCAGCATCTTGAAATTTGCAGGCAAATGGATGAAGCTAGAAAACATCATTTTGAGTGAGGTAACCCAGACCCAGAAAGACAAAAACTCATAAGTGGTTTTTAGGTTTTTTTTTTTTTTTTTTTAGTTTTTTGAGACAGGGTTTCTCTGTGGCTTTGGGAGCCAGTCCTGGAACTAGCTCTGTAGACCAGGATGGTCTCGAATCATATGTGGTTTTTAAACATAAAGCAAAGAAAACCAGCCCACAAATCACAATCCCATTGAACCTAGACAACAATGAGGACCCTAAGAGAGACATACATGGATCTCATCTACATGGGAAGTAGAAAAAGACAAGATCTTCTGAGTAAATTGGAGTATGGGGACCATGGGAGAGGATTGAAGGGGAGGGGGGAGGCAGAGAGGGGAGCAGAGAAAAATGTAGAGCTCAATAAAAATCAAGAAAAAGAGTAGGAAAAGGACTTGGGGGGAGGGAAGGATCAGTTACATCTTTCTAGTTGAAAGAGAATAGAATAGAATGATGTGGAGAGGCAGGAATGAGGGGATCCAGTGTGGTGGGATAGAAAAGAGAGAAATAAGGAAAGGAATACATTGAGAAGCAGCTAAAATGAAAGGCTGTTGGAGAGTTCATTTGGAAACCAAATACAGGAGAAGCTTTCACAGGGAAAACAAACCATTCTCAGAAGTAGACAGTCAACCCTAATTAAACTCAAAGGCATCTTTAAAGTTCTATGCTTCATAATGCTAACATGGGGCATTTTTCTTAACCTCATGAGTCTTTTCCATTTATTATGTCTCCCTGGGCTAGTTCATTGTCAGACTCCTGTGTGTGAATAGGTTTGCCTTTGTGCCTATATGTGTTTCTTATACTTTTTCTTATTAGTTATTTTGTCCTATTTTGATTCGTTTGGCTTTGATTTATCTTATTGTCTGAAATTAATAATTCTTAGATGCCTGTTGATTTTACAATGAGAGACAGAAAGGGTGTGATTCTAGGTAAGAGGAGAGGTGGGGAGTGTTGCAAGGAGGACTGCTTGCTGGTTCCTGGATGCCCAGCCCTGTAATAACCACACAGAAACTGTAGTCATTAAATCACTGCTTGGCCCATTAGTCCTAGCTTCTTATTGGCTAACTCTTACATATTAATTTAACCCATTTCTATTAATCTGTGCATCACTACGAGTTCGTGGCCTACCAGCAAGGTTGCAGCATGTCTGTCTCTAAATGCCCATGGCTTCTCCCTGACTCTGCCTCCTTTCTCCCAGCATTCAGCTTATTTTTCTCCGCCTAGCTCTGTTCTGCTCTGCTATAGGTCCAAAAAGTTTCTTTATTCATTAATGGGAATCACAGAATACAGAGGGAAATGCCACATCAGGGGATAAATTTTGTTAAGTTAGGGGAGGGGAATCCATAATGATCTGTATGAAAAATGAAGACTATTTTAAATGAGATAAAAGTAACAATAAAAAGAGGAAAAATGACAATTTAATGTCACAAAAAAGCTTCCTGTATCTGTGCATGCTGAAGCATCAACAGTTTAAGCCAAAACAAAGACCAAAGAAACAGTTTCTTATCCAGGCCTATTGTCAGGCTGATCTCACTGTCAGACTGACTACATTTGAAAACATTTAGAAGATACATGTCTGCAAGTGTTAATGGCATCTCCACAGAGGTTTACCTGCAGAACAATTATGCTCCTAAATGAAGTTAGCATCACCCAATGGGCTGGTGGCTTGAACTAAATTTTGAGGAAGAAAAATGAGAAGGCAGAGAAAAATCAGTTCTCATCTCTCTCAGTTCCTTCACTACAGACAAAATGCAATCAGCCACTTCATAAGTCAGCTACCATGACTTTTCCATCATAATAGACAAAGCCTTCTCAACTATTAGCCAAAATAAACACAGCTCCACATGAGTTCCTTTTGCTCAGATATTTTGCTCCCTTGACAAGAAATAACTGATATAATGCCTTTTACCTGATTGTAGATACTATATAACTTATTTAGGTATTTCCATTTGAGCTGTACTGGGAGGTGTCAAAATCAAACTTCTGTTGTTCTCTCTCCAACAATGTTTTTCAACATCTAATTAAGACCATATAACACAGAAGCATAATACATATGAATCACTGAATCCTATGTTCTCATCAGTATCAACTGGCTCAATAAAATTCAAGGTATGCACTGCCATCTAAAATGCTTCCCAATTAGTTTATTTTCTCAATTGTGCTTCCATCAGCAAAATCCCTGTTGTATCATCTACATCCTTCACCAGTCAATTGATGACTCTGGTAAACACTCCTACAAACTGCTTTCCAATATATAGCTGGAGACAATATGAACCACCATCTCACTTAGCATCTCAATTTAAATGAAACTTGGACTCTTTATTGGTGCTCCACAAATGCTGGGAGCTCTAGGATTTGCCCACTCTACCTACAACCTCATCACACCTGGGCAATTCTTCCTCCACTGCTCTATAGCCACCCTGACATTTTAAGACCACTGTCAAGCCTTTGGACCTATTCTTTGTTAAGTATACAATGCCTACCCTCTAGATAATTAATCTCAGGTTCACCTTTCAGTGAGACATTCTCCACATGGTATTCCTGTGGAGAATTCCTTATTTGATAAAGATATCCATTTTGCACTTCATTTTATATATTCCAAATTAATGATTCATTCTGCTGCTTTTAGGAATATTTTTTGTAGAGAACTATAGTGATTGAAATACTAGAATTCAATAAAAGATGCACTTTTTGCAGAGTAACAGGCTTCTTTAAACTCCTCTTATTATGTTTTTAAAAAACTATAGAAAGTCATGATTTTCTTTCTTTGTTTATTGTTTGTTTTAACTGGTATAACACTTTGTTCTTAAGACTAAATTTCTTGCTTTGATTTTTCAAGACAAGCTTTCTCAGAGCAGCACTGGTGGTTCTAGAATTCATTTTGTAGACTATGGTGTTCTTGACAGGCATGTGCCACAGTGCTTGGCTATTCTCTATAGTAAACATTCAAGCATCCAAAACTATGGTGTACATTACAACATGGCCTGCTACTTCAATATTTTCAGTTGGAGTTAAACATAATATCTGTCTGTGATTTAAACATGAGAACTATGAAGATGTGACTTCATGCTAAAATATTAAAAACTTTATTGGTCCCTGGGGTTGCTGGTTTTTTTTCAATATATAAAGAAAAAGTTAAAGCTATCATCAAGTGATCATACAGAGGAATTTTGGAAAGAGTTCATGAATGATGTTCATATTTATCTAATAATGATATATTTTATTTAAAACTCAGGATATGCTTATATTTCAGTAATGTGAAAACATACATATCCAATAACTGAATCTAGAGGTGCTGTGTTGAGAATAAGAATACAGTTTTTATATTGCAACTCCTACAGACAAACGGTCCCACAGGCACTGTATATGTTTTAATTAAAACTATTTCATAAATAGAGAGAAGAAATTTCCCCAGTGACACCTGCAACCCAACATTTTCCCATAGCTTTGCTTATTTTAAAATGCTGAAAATGCTGAAATTATAATTTTTCTCTATAAATAATTTTTTATTAAAATTTCAGTTTTACACACTTAAACAATTGTACACATTACATTAAATTGTAAACATATATTTGAGAATATAGAGGTATCCACCATAGTCAGTGATTACTTATGATTAATGACCAACAGTTCACAGTATAGCTAGCATGGCAGAGGTAACTGGTAGTACAGCCATGCCAAAATTAGTAATTTTATTCAAGAAATTATGTGTTCAACATTACTGCTCCACAATAGATATCACAGACTCTGCTCATGACTACCTAAAGACACTGGCAATGGTTAGAATCAAAGCACTTGTAAAATAACACGAATTGTGTTCAAATATTCATCTCTCTAGCCATCTCAGAGTAATTTGGATGATTTTCTTCTGTTAGATTTAGGTTACATAATCCCAAAGTTATATTTCATTCACTACATGAAACAAAGCCTATTATATTTGTGTTTGCAGATACAAGGCTAGCACCTGGAAGATGAAAAGTATAGCTCTATGCCTAGTATTCTCAGGCTTTCTTCGGAGATGTCTCTTAAAAGTGTCCTGGTAATTGGCACCCTCCAATGTTTGCCTGCTCTTCCATTGTCATCTACCCACTCATTTTCTCTCTTAGGCTTTAGACACTGTGTTTGATGCAGAGTAACAAATGCTAACACACAAATCAGAATTTTTTATTCCTAATTTTTTCCTTACTGCTTACAGAAAAAAAAAACACTTTTATTTAAAACTACCTTGTGTCTATAATACCATAAATAAGCTGAAACTAATACTGAATATAAATTAAAGTTATTTCCTATATGCCATGTGTTTCAGAAATATGAAATACATTGCAATTACTATCAGTGGTTTTTAAATACAGTTTCATCTAGTGGTATCAATACAGAAAAGACAGGGATTCATGGATGGAGATGTGAACTTTGCTGCTGGTTATTATTGGGAGTATCCATGCAAATTAAGTTTGAACTGCACAGAAGAGAATAAATAACAGACTCTGAGCTCAAGACAGTGGCAAGGACAGCACCTTTTCCTTTTAATAACATAGGTGAGTTAATCAAGGGTAATTAACTTAGCAGTACGTAAGGAGCAGTTCAGGGCTTTGATATCATGCCAGGGTTTGTGAGGAATACTACAGAACTGTGGGTCTTTGAAACCTGGGAATACAGACCTGAACTTACTTAATTAGTGACAAAAAACTGCAGAGATGAAAGCAGCAAAACAGGAGGCTTTTTCTTCCTGCCTTATGCTGTCTTTCTCATTGTGTTCAGTTTTCTGATAAGCTACAGTGCTCATGTGTTTAATCAGAAGTATTCTACATTTAAAATATGCTAATTGATTTAAAGAAACATTTTAAGTATAACAGATAAGGAGTAGGTATAGTAACACACTACAAAGTCTGTGGATCTACTTAAGACTACCAGATGTCAATCGAAAAGCATGAAACTCTATACCTCCAACTCCACAAGCTGATGTTTGGGAAATATCAAGCGAAGCCTCTTCACATGCTATAGAAAAAAAAAAAAGAGTAATTGCCCTGTCATTGTCAAGGGATAATAATATCCTTGGAAAATGGTCCATGTACACTATGTTCCTTTTTAGTACAATTATTTCCTCCAGTCAGTGTGCTCTGACTTTAAGTAGAAGCACTATCCTGAGATCTAGCTGAAACCTGATGTTACAAGCCAGTTGGAGATTTAGATCTAATTTTCGGCAGGTTCTTAGCTGACTTTCTAGAGCATACTCACTTCTTTCCCCTAAGGCCTATCCGTATGAAATTTACTTGATGGGTTTTATCAGGTCTTGTTGAATCCTGCATTTCTCTGTCCTTATTGCTGTTCAGGATTTCGTGCTCATTGATCTTGTCTTTTAGTCTTGCATACTTTGTAGAAAAATAATCTCTGTTGCTTCAAAGACTATGTTACTTGGCTATCGGCTTCTCTGTTAAATGGAATTCACTATGAGAAATAGAGGATGTGCAACTCATATGCCATAATGCTACCCAAGGTAATTCGTTGAATATAACAATTCTATGGCTTTACAAATTCATTTCTATGCCAGACTAAGTGCAATGACCCGAATAACTAACTGGAATAAAAAAAATGATATCAACTAGTAAGCACTTATCTTTTCCTAGTTTATTGTTGACAGGAAAGATATATTTAGAAATTTTACTTTACATGCTTTTCTAATAAACTTTTCACCATAAAGTTATTTTGATTTTCAACTGGATCAGGTCTATATGTAATTGAGATTTGACAGTTTAAAATCCAGAATTTATTCTTCTAAAATTACATATGCATGATTTATAATGAAATAATTGTACTAAATATAATTAAGGTAAATCACAACTTAAGCAACAGTTAGTTAAAGACGATAACACTATTCTGTGAAAAATACAATACAACAGCTATACCATTTTATTTTATATGTAAACATGTAGCAACATACTCATCCACTTATTTTCTGATAAGATGCAAGATGTTCTCTTTGAAATAAACTCAACTATTTCAATTATAACTATTTTATTATTTCTTCTTTATCTATAACCAATGCCTCTGTTTTTGAAATTCCAACTAATTCCATAATGAATAACACAACCCCAGAGCTTAAAATTCTTCTTTAATATTTCAGTTGCATTTATGCTCAATTTTATATTATTTCTATTATTATTCATATTCTATTTAAGGAAATTTGCACATAATAAGAACTTTGGGTGATCCTTTAATTTTTCTCTATCCTTCAGATGATTAGCTTGAGCCAAGCGTACTTATAGTTCTTATTTATCAGTATTGCATTAATTTCCATATATGCATAAAACACTGAATCCAACAGGCATAAATCTTCAGACTACATACAAAATTCATTCTCACTAAATATGAAATAATAGTACATAAAACAAAATTATTCAAAAGTTACAGTGAGTAGTAATGACTCAAAGAGCTTGTTTTACTAAAAAAGTTTCTCGATATATTTTACCAACAATAGAAAAGTAACCCTTAATCCAGAAGGTTCATTAGGTTAGGTAGTTTCTATTCTATTCAAACGATGGTTAATATAACTAAAGTTGTTATTTTCTGTAGAAAATGTAGATATATACATGTGAACTAAGCAGAAGACATCAATAATAATGCCCCATATTGCTTTTCATCCCTACTGCTACAGATCATGAAAATGTACACATTGATGAAATGTAGTTTGCTGTGAAAATATTGGATACTTAGTATATAAAGAACTCTTTTCTTTTACAAAAATATATGTGTGACTGCTGACCAAGATGTATAAATAAATTAAAAAATAGTAATGACATCTTGAAATATGCAGGCAAATGGGTGTTTCTAGAAAAAAACATATTGAGTGAGATAACCCAGAATCAGAAAGACAAGTATAAGATTTACTCACACATAATTGACTTTTAGACATAAAGCAAAAAAAAAAAATCAGTCTACAGTCAAAAAACCAAGAGACCCTAAACAACAAAGAGGACCCTAAGAGAGACATACATGGATCTATATAGGAAGGAAGAAAAGACAAGGTCTCCTGAAAATTTGAGATCATGGGCATCATGGGAGAAGGTAGAAGAGGAAGGGGATGGAGGGAGAGAAGAGAAGAAAAATGTATTGTGCAATATAAATAAGAAAAAGATGCTTTTATAAAAAAACAGACAAATGGAATAAAGTGCATATTTTTTGATTTTACAAAAAAAAGACAGTGGGCAATTAAGAATAAGTATACTTAATATATTTGAATTTTTCTAAAAGATCTTAGAAGATTTTCAAAATTTTCTTTAAAACATTTTACATTTGAATATTTCCTTTGTTTCACTGCTGAAAGTTATAAAAAGGGAAGGTTAAGAAACAGAAAACTTTGTTATCTGTAGTGATGCAATTGCGATTTAGGCTTGTGTTCTCAGATATTCCTTTCAATTTTTATAATAACATCTCAGCTTCTGTTGTTTATGCTCTGTTCAACTAACAATGAAGCATGTCTCAACTTCATAAAATTTGCATGGACACTATATTGATTCATAATGTGTAATGATCCGTTCTGTCTATTTAAGAGACAAGCCATGCCCACTCCCTCCCCTGTCTGCTGAGGCAGGCAGATCTTCCATCCTACTAGCAGCCTGACTCTCTTCCTCTTTCTGTCTCCCTCTGGAAGAGGCAGCTTCTATCTCCCCCGCCCCTCTCTCTCTTTCTGCCTCTCTGTTCTTCTTTTCTTCTCCCTTTCCCCTTCCTTAACCCACTAAATAAACATCCAACCTCACTCGGCATGGCCTGTCTATCCATCTGTCTCTTCCAGCCGCGGGATATCTCCCTGCCCAAGACTACCCACCTAAGGGAGACCTGCAGTGTGGTCTTGTGATGTTCCCATCTGTCTGTCTTTCCTTGTGGACTGTGCAGCCACTTGGGAACTGTGCCAGTCCCTGCCTAAAACTGGCTGCTCTTGTGCCCCACTGCCTGCCGCCACATGGCCTGCTGCCACTGCATGAGACCTGCAGTGTTTCAGCCGCTGCAGCCGCTGGAGATCCTGTAGCATTTTTAATTAATCCATTTTATAATGGATAGTGAAATTACAATAAAACCAACATGCTCAATATTTAATATCTGATTGGTTGACTGCTGTATTAAACTTATTCTTAATTTGTTGATGAAATTGTATCTCTGTCTACATTCAATTCACTATGTACACGCATGTTTTCCTTTGAAAATTAAATATCTGACCCAAAAAGTAAATACATTGTTCAAGGACCGCATCTTATCAATTCAGTTGCTAGTTACCTGCTATTCTCAATAAGTCAGTCTACAAACCATTGATCCATGTGGCAGCATATCATTCTGTGCTTGCTGAAAATGCAACTACACACCAAACATTTTTTCTGTTCAGCTTGTTCAGCTGAAAGTATAATACTTAGTCTTAATGAAATTTATATTTATAAATATTCAATTAAAATGTATAATGATAAATATTATATTACATTACATGTAGTTCTCATATGTTAAAATGAGTGATAGGAATTGCTAAGCTTTACAGTATGTTAAATAAATTTTAACACTTAGTATTAATTTTTAAAGTAATATTATCCATTGTAGTTATAATGACAAATGACTCATTGGATCATTATATTTGATATTATTATAATAATTTCTTATAATACCACATATATAGTTTACAATCTCAGAAATTCTTTAGTATCTCAGGCAATTACCTAACCTTTAAGAAGACTTTAAGTTGTTGGATTAAATTTAATATCCATAAATCCATGAAAGGATCAGGATTAATCAATAAATCAACCAAAGCCAATGAAGAATCTACTGTGTTTGCTTCATAAAAGTGCCCTCATGATATCAAGCACACACAATATCTGTGATAATTAATCAGCATCTGTTCTTATCCCTGATTCTAACTGAAAAGACAAATTAGTCAATGAAGAAAATTGATCTATTTAGAGGTCTCCAGTGAAATTGTGGGCTACCAAACTAAAGAAACAGAGGATGCAGCTACATAATCTACTCCTGGTTGGTTCAAATTTCCATACAGGGTAAGGAGCGGGAAAAAAAAAAGTTTTCCTTTTTAATCCTGATATGCTTTTCTGGTATAGGTCAGTTAGGTAATGAGATCGTTACCATTTAGATAAATTTGAATGATTTTGAAATATCTATATTATAAATCACCTTAGATTACTATTAATTCAAGGTTGATATTTGCTTTTTTGGAAATAACAAGAAATACAAATTCTAGTATTGGTTACCTGTTTGAACTCTGAATGCCCACCTAGGGAGATAAACACTGTGGAAAATGGGAATGGAAAAGTTTTAGCATTTTTGTATGTATTTCCTGTAAGGATACAATATGTCAATAAAGATCCAGACTATGTGGAGTCACTAATCAGTCTAAGAGAACTCTAAAATTCTACTATGTTGCTATCACTGGGAAACTCATTGCTTGTCACTGATAAGCAGCAAAGGAGAAAGGAAGCCTCTTTTAAACTGATGCAGAAAAGAAAAGGGACCATAACCCTGCCATCATAGAGCAGGGAGGGTCTCAGAAAGACTCCCTAAGGATTTATAGACAATTGGCAGTTGCCGCGGAAGAGATTTACTTGCTTTCAGTAGTGTAGGTTCCCAAAAGTTGTCCATGTTTCCTTAAGTAACTCCAATTAAACTCACTGGATAGAATGAAAAACTGATGCAGATAAGGAAGGCGTTCCAAAATAGATTTGGAAGTGCGTGTTTCAGTATGGCATTGAGTTAAGTGCCTTTTACAGTTAAGTGACTTTTGCAGGTAAGTGAATTAAGTGCCTTTTATAGTTTCCATTTAATCAAGTTGAAAGCTGCTATGGTCCTTTAATTTGTTAAAGTAAAGAAACCTTAGACAGGTCAGCTGACCTGTTCATAAACACACAGTAGAACATCGGGGAAAAAAGAGATTCAACAAATGTCTGCCAGTTTTCCAAATTCAATTACTTTTTATGAAAAAGGCTCCATAGCAAATATTATTCAGAAGCCAAATAATGTTAACAGTATAAATACCGATCGAAATATGATTCATAAGTGGCCTTAGTCAGCTTATACATTCAGATGTTTTAATTACATAAGTTTTCTTAAACCAAAAGAGTAATTTTAATTAAAGTCTATGCATTATTTGTATTTTATTGAAGCTATAGCTAATTAAGAGACAAATAAGGCTATGCAATATTTATATTAAATTGTGATATTTATTGTTTGAGTTGATGTTTATATTTACAAATAATAAACATTTATATGTATAAATAACAATTCCTAAATGAGTGTCTGCATATGCACATCCAGAAATGTTTGACTGTGCATGTGATTTCACACTGTTCTAGTTGAGCAGAGAATGTTAGATCATGAAATTTTGTAGAAATTTTCCCCATGGCAACTTAGAAGTAGTTAAAGTATTCAAAGATATATGTTTGTGCTTGTGAAAATCTTTAATTTAGCAAACCTTTCAATATTTTAAAAGATTTTGAGAACTAACTTTAGACTTATCAAAAATATCTGGATGCAGCTTAAATAATAAATAAAGCTGCAAGGGATAGGCAACTAATTTGAGGGTGAAACCATTCCAATCCCAAAAGGTAAAAGTGCCAGCCAAAGAAGCCAACCCTGGCCCTGGAACCAAAGCCAGCAGGAAAAGCCCATCCTAGCCGTGAAACTATAGCCAGCAAAAGAAACACACC
This sequence comes from Neodon shergylaensis, assembly GCA_025134845.1. Taxonomy (NCBI): domain Eukaryota; kingdom Metazoa; phylum Chordata; class Mammalia; order Rodentia; family Cricetidae; genus Neodon; species Neodon shergylaensis. Next base: position 10,466,030 of record JABTXL010005752.1, read on the forward strand.
CTGACCTTGAAACCAAGTCCACTAAAAAAAAAAAAAAAAAAAAAAAAAAAACACTGTGTAAATGAACCAGAGCAAGAAACACTTTTGCCCTGAACCCAGAATCAAAGAAAAACAATATGACGCTTTTTATTATCATTTATTAATTCTTTTCAATTGTTTTACATCCCAACTGCAGTTCCTGCCCCCTCGTCTTCTCAAGATCACTCCCGAACCTCCCCTCTACCTCTCCATCCACTACTCTGTATCTTTTTAGAAAGGAGCAGGCCCCTCGTTGGTGTTAATAAATCATGGCATATCAAATTAAGGTAGGACTAATCTCTTTCATTATGTTAAAGCTTGGTAAGGCAACCCAGTATGGGCAATAGTTTCCCAAAAGCTAGTTAAAGGGTTAGGACAGGCCCTGATCCCACTGCTAGAAGTCTCACAAATAGACTAAGCTAAACAACTGTCATACACATGTAGAGGTCCTCAGTCAGTCTCATGCTTTCTTCCTAGCTGTCTGTCCATACTGTGTCAGCTCCTAAAGCCGAGATTAACAATCTATGACTCTTAAACCAGAGCCAAGGAAATACACTTTGAACCTGGAAACAGAGCCATTTAAAGAAACATGCAATAGCCCCAAAACTAGAGCTGAGAAGCAAAAGAAGGCCAACGAAAGAAACACAGATTGGCACTGAAACCAATAGAACACATAGTCAACCATTTCATGAGCAGGAAAACTAACCAAACCCTGAGCATGAATTCTAGCACTATGGCCCTTAACCCAGAGCCAGTGAAAGAAACATATTTTGGATCTGAAATCTGAGTCACTGAAAAAAAAAACAATTTAGCCCTGAACTCAGAACCAAAGAGGCACACCCTGACTCTGAAACCAGAGCCAAAGACGCCTATTTTGGCCCTAAAAACAGAACCAGTTAAAGAAGTACATCTTAGAAGTGAAAATATATCCAAAAATCTAAAAAAGGATCAGTGATAGAAGCACAGTTAGGCCTTGACACCAGAGCAAACTTTGTCCCTGACTAACTAAACCAACCAATCAGTGAGAAAGAAAGCTAACCAATTCCTGAACAGAAAATTTCCCTGGAACAACTATACCCCTAAGAAGCCTTTTTTTTTCTTTTTTATTTATTTATTTATTTATTTATTTATTTATTTATTTATTTATTTATTTATTTATTTAAGGTTTCTGCCTCCTCCCCACCACCGCCTCCCATTTCCCTCCCCCGCCTCCCATTTCCCTCCCCCTCCCCCAATCAAGTCCCCCTCCCTTGTCAGCTCAAAGAGCAATCAGGGTTCCCTGCCTTGTGGGAAGTCCAAGGACCACCCACCTCCATCCAGGTCTAGTAAGGTGAGCATCCAAACTGCCTAGGCTCCCACAAAGCCAGTACATGCAGTAGTGAGAACTCAAGAACAATGGCAATGGGTTTTTGATCCTAAGAAGCCTTATATAAACCCCTCTGCCAGTACAGTTGCTGGCTGACTTTCCCACCCTGGCTGAGGAAACCGCTCTCCTGGACTCCTGAATCCAATATAAATCTTTCTTAAAAGAGTTGGTTCTTTTTGCTGACAAGAAGCAGAAGAACCTTTGCTGAGATTTTCCCTTCTAGAGCCTGAGTAGAAAAACCTGAAGAAAGAGTTATATCTTCTGGGAAACTCACTTAGAAGTGAAGCAGAAAAATCAACTTTTCAGAGGAAAATGTGACATTTCTTCATGGATTTCCCTTTTAGCAGAAGGAACCAGAAGAAGTAACATCTTGGGCCAGAGCTAAGAACAGAATAAGAAACAGACAGCTCTAGGTTCTGGCTATGACAGGTAATGCTGTTATGAACGTAGTTGAGCATATATTTTTGTGGTATTAATGATCATCCTTTGGGTATATATCCAAAAGTGGTATTGCTGGGTCTTGAGGTATGTTATTTCCTAATTTTCTTTAAAATCGCCATACTGATATCCAAAGTGGCTGTACCAGTTTGCATTCCAACCAGCAATGGAGGGGTATTCCTGTTACTTTACATTTTCTCCAGCATAAGTTGTCATCAATATATTTGATCTTGGTCATTCTTACAGGTGTAATATGAAATCTCAGAATTGTTTTGATTTGCATTTCTCTGATGGCTAAGGATGTTGAGATCTTTACCCCGTTTTTTATTGGATTGTTTGTTCTTTTGATGACCAATTTTTTGAGTTCTTTGTATATTTTAAAGATCAGCCCTCTGTCTGATATGGGGTTGGTGAAGATCTTTTCCATTCTATAGGCTGGCATTTTGTCTTGTTGATCATGTCCTTTGTTTTACAGAAACTTCTCAGTTTCAGGAGGTCTCATTTATTAATTGTGTGTCTCAGTTTCTGTCCTACTGGAGTTATATTTAGGAAGTGTTATCCTGTGCCAGTACATTCATATGTACTTCCCAATTTCTCGTCTATGAGGTTAAGTGTGGTTAGTTTAATGTTAAAGTATTTGAACCTGGAAACAACCTAAATTTCCCTTGACTGAAGAATGGATCAGAAAAATGTGGCACATTTACACAGCAGAAAAATAATGACATCTTGATATTTGCAAACAAATGGATAGATCTAGAAAACATCAAATTGAGTGAGGTAACCCAGAACCAGAAAGATGAATATAATATGTACTCACTCATAAGTGGCTTTTAGACATAAAACAAAGAAAAAGCATCCTACAACTCACAATCCCAGAGAACCTAGACAAGAACAAGGGCCCAAAGAGAGACATACATTGATCTAGTGTACATGGGAAGTACAAAAAGACAAGATCTCCTGAGTAAATTGGGAGCATGTGGATAATGGGAGAGGGTAAAAGGGGGGGTAGAGAAAGGAAGGGGAAGAAAAGAAAAATAGATTGTTCAATAAAAAAATTTCAAAACAGAAAAGATACAAAAAAACGTCCTTAACCATAAAAAACAATAGATACTTCTGCTAGGACATTCCCTAAAGGCAATAAACCAGAGCTCTGATGTTCCAGCTCTCTCTAGGAGAGGAAGGATTGCTACAGCCTGGGAGGAAACCGTCCTCCATTGTACCCCAGTCAGGTACAGTCTGACTTCCTGACCATCCAGGATACCTTTTGCCTCATAGCTATCCTATTGTAGCTCCAGCCTCCAGAGCTGTCCTATTGTAGACCTAACCTCCAGAAATGTCCTTTTGCAACTCCAGTATCCCAACAAGTCAGGATACCTTTCCCTCCAGAGCTATCCTATTGCAGTTCCAGCCTCCAGAGGTTTCTCTTTACAATACTAGGCATAGCCTGTCTTCCCAACATGTCAGGATATTTTTTTTCCTGTGGAGTTGTAACACTTGCAGACACTGCAGTCATTATGAAATGAGTATTCTTAATCATAGGTAAACATGGTGAATACTGAGCTTGTAATGCAAAGGTATAGGTGTGGAAGGCAAATTACACAATAGGCTCTAAGGCAATACTTTAATTTTAAACAAGAACGATTATGAAAATGATATATTAATAATGATAAAAACACTTCTCAAGAAATTAGTAAATCATTTGCATATAATTTAGTTTTCAGAAAAATGAATGTCTATAGCAATATAATTTGAAATATAGAGATAGTTTGTAATCAACATATCTAGAAAGTAGGTGCATAATATTTTTCTTTCAGTGAAACATTTAGGTAAACACATTTACATATAAAAATAAAATTCTGGTATATGTGTTTATCTGAAATGTGTGTGTGTGTGTGTGTGTGTGCAGATATGAATGTGTCACATAGAGGGTGTGTAAAGTTAAGAGGACAACTTTCTGGATTCCATTCCTCCTGCATTTACTTCAGTTACAAAGACTGAACTAACATTAGTAGATTTACATAACAAATTGCATATGCATATTTGTGTTTGTATAAGTATATATGTATATATATGTAAGTATATATGTATGTGTATATGTATATGTGTCTATGTTGAAAAATTACTGAGTCATCTACAAATTCATAAATGATCTTTAGAAAACTGACAAGGTATTATTACCTAAAACTTATAAATAAGAATCTGAGAGTAGTTCAAAGAAAGAAAATAACTGAGTTGCAGGAGAGAGAAGATTATCTTATGCCTGAGATGAGTTATTGATGAAGTGAGGGTTTTCACTTACTGTTTGAGTGAATTTTTTTTTAATTCTTCAAAAAGTCATTACTGCATTTTTAGCTGCAAGAATACTCAATCATTAACAAATTGACTAAGACTATTCAGACAAAATAAAAGCTCAGAAATTCAGTGCTCTACAGTTTATATGATACAGTATACAATTTTGGTTTTAGTGTCAAGAAAACAAAACTTACAAATTGTTCAGACATAAATGTTTCAGATAACAAGACTAATGTAATCAGGTAAATACCTGTAACTATCAACCTATACTTAAGTAACAGTAATAAGGTTTTGACAAAGTTTGGTTAAGTCATGTTAGTTAATCTGACAAGAAGATCAAGTATTATAGTTTCCAAAGTTCTGAAATATGTCTAGCTTAAATCTTGACATATATAGTGGATCTTAGTTGAAAGCACCTTAAAAAAGACTAAAGTAAATTGGATACTAAATTATTTTAAGTTTACAGAAAAGTTTGTAAACAGAAGAAAGCTTTTAGTGGCCTAACTTTCAAAAACTATGACATAATATGTAAGGTGTCAAATGAGGGAACCACTTAATAGTCTAACTCAGCTGCAATGCCAGCAATTGTAGCAATGGCCAGCATGTCACTATATCCCTGAATATGAAATAGTGGCATTTCCATCCTACTGGACCCTAACAGCTGTCGGATTGGACTCAACATCCGTTCAATCCAGGAAATTATGCCTGGTCCTAGAAACCTGTCCAACTACCTGGAGCTAGTTCCATCAAGAATCTTAGAAGAGAGTTTACTACCATCCCTATTCTAAACCAACTTAATGATTAAATGCTTTTCAAAATGTATCCGTATTCCCAAAGGTAACTGTAGCTCTTACTGCCCATCCAAGTAGCTTCTCTTTACAGCAAAAAAGAATCCATCACCGAAAGCCACATCTAGGCACAATCACAGATCAACAGCTCATGTGCAGGCCAGCCCCAATAACTACATCTACAACACAATTTCTGTGCCAAAAACTCAGGGAACACCATGGAAAATGGAGCAAAAAGATTATACGAGCCAAATATATAGGATTGTGTCTCCTAGAAAGGACACTACACCCATGTTACCTCTACAAATGATCGTCCATACAAGACATAAATAGTGACAATGCAAATAGATCTGCTAAAATAGAATGGGGAAAATTTCAGTGGGTACCAGCCCTAGGCAAAATTTATTGGCCTTAATAACTGCCTAGAGAGAGAGAATAGAGAGAGACCCTTGCTCAGGTGTGAGGCTCCTAATAGACTGTCCAATGCATAGTGGCAAAGCTTGACATCCTAGGTATAAAAGCCACACTCAAGGAGACTCAATAGGATGGTGAGTGTGCGTGTGTGCATGTTTGTGTGTATGTGTGCAAAATGTCTTTTTTTCACAATATTAACCACCAGAGAAAAATACTAGGAGGGATGTGATGAATTCATTTTTAAGCTAGTTAATTTGGTTCTTTTTCTTGAAGATAATAAATGTCATGAGGGAAATATCCCAGGGAGTTTTCATAAAGTCACTGGGACAGCATTCTGCTCCAGTGGCTTAAATATGCCATGGTGGGATGAAATATAATTACACATTCCTGGCACCTAATTGACTAGAAGGCATTACTTTTATTATTGCTCAGTGAAGTGTTCCAATGTTCTAAAACAAACTATTCTATAGAATCATGAATTGAGGAAAATGAGATGAAAAATATTAAGCTATATTCTATACAACAATCGGTATTGCAGTAGAGTAGTTAAAAAAAATGGTAGCTGAATTTTTGGTAAGTACAATAATTTATAGCTGAAGTCCAATAATTCTTAATGTGAACCATGAGTGTCAAAACTATCAAAGGGCAGTTGGACAATGCCAAAACCTAAAATAACAGCAAGCATAATGAAGTAGCTTAAACGCACTAAGGATTTAAATTGAGCACATAGGACAAACTTCATTATAGACTCTCATATTCTCATACAGTGGACTTTGCCAAACTAATTTTAGAATTTCTGAAACTTCAGTAAGGAAAAGGTAAGTTTTTCAAACCAGTACAGTAGAGAATGACAGGATTATAATTCAATAATAGATATTTTCTTCTGGCATTTTAACCTATTACAGAATTAACAAGACCAGGAACAAAACACTGGTGAAGTAATTAATAACAATCTTTTGTTTACTTTGCAATATATTCCTAAACATTTTGCATTTTTGTTTGACTTCTTTTTATATTTCTTGTAATCCATAATGATGATTTTTCCTCTATTTATCATTTTTTGGCCATGAAAGATAGATAAATTCTCCTATATTAATAATTTGAAAAAAACATTAGCTAACATACATATGTGTATTATATATATATTATCCATGTATATTATATAGACAGCTATGTTTTACATACATATATATGTGTAATATTTAAAAATTTGTACTGGGTTTATTACAACAATGCCACAAAAAAGTAGCTGAAATAACTTAAATTCATTGTCCCAATACTAAAAGCTAGAAAACACAGGTGTCTCCAGATTTACCTTCTTCTACAGACTATGAGGAACAACTTCATGGTTTCTGATAACTTGATGTAAATCTATGGTATTCTTGGGCATGCAAAGATGTCACCACATCCTCTCTTATAGTGTCCCAGAGGTGTTGGAATAGGACCCAAGCTAATGATATTAAATTAACATGACATTCTGCAGGGACTCTCCTCACCAATAAAGCCTCCTCCATAGGCACTTCAGCACTGAAAGCTTTTGGAGACAATTATCTCCATAGATACTTTCGTACTTAATGGGACTCTCCATTATATACTTTGTGCGCTCTGAGTTGAGATTTAGTATGTACATTTGAGCATAGCACATCACTGATGTTCAATAGTTTTGCACAAAAGAAATATTCATAGTTGTGTCAGATCCAGAGTGGCCCCATCTTTCAACCTCACAAGGGTAATTATATGCCCTTTCAAGCCTATAAAGCAGTTTTTCATAGTCCCTATCTATTCTTATTTATGGAACATATATAAATGTTAGGATTATTCCAACCAGCATTTTTGCATGCCTGTTTATACATCAGCCACAGTCTTCTTCACAACAATAACTTTGTTATTAAATAACAAATATTTGAAGCCTCTTTGACTTCCAGAACTTGATTACCTGTGCCCTTAAATATCCTGAAAAACTTTAATTAATTATGCTTTTTCTAAATTCTTTCTTTAAAAAATTGACTGCTAATAATCTTTCTAGTTTTATTTAATAAGGGAAAACAAAATCCAACATCCTAAGAATTATTATTTTAATCTCATTATCAATGTTTTTCAACCAGATAAGGTAAATGTAAATAAGAAATAAAGCAACTTAAGGTCTGAAGCAAAATAAAAAAAGAATAAAATTGTGCTCAATAATATATACAATTTAACACCAAAAAAGGCACTTCAGCTAGTATACGATTGGCTAGATAATCAGACTCAGTTTTTGTTTTTTTGTTATACTCATATTCTAAAATTGCATGTGGTATAGTATTTTCCCTTCAATACACAATTAAAAAAAGAGAGCACAGAAGACAAATACTTCATATACAAACTGCACACTTTCCTGGAAAAAAATCAAAGGTTAATTTTGCTGTTTCTTAATTCTCAACACAAAATATGTTAATTCTGAACTTTAAACTAGGCTATTCTAAGGTTTCAGGCACGTGAGAGTTTAGAATAATTTAAACATTGGGAATTTCTATAACATCATCATGAAGAAAATGAATATTTTAGAGTAAGGTCACCTTATGGGTTTCTACTCTATGAATTTTTGAAACAGCATACCCTACTCTATTTCAGTGTCTACTCAATTCTAGTAGAATTTATTATAGTAAAAGTGCTCTACTTGTTTTATATAATGTGAAATCAAACCAGAATCTCCATCTCTGTCTCTCTTTCTATCTCTCTGTCTGCTTTATGTCTCTCTCTCTCTCTCTCGCTCTCTCTCTCTCTCTCTGTGTATGTATGTATGTGTTTTTTATGTGAGTTTAGGTGTTTTTGACAATGTAGGTTCATATGGAAGCCAGTAATTCTTGTCATGATTGTTTTCCTCAGTTGATACCCACCTTGCATCTTTTTTCTTCCTTTTTTTTTTTTTTTAGATAGGCCTTCTCACTGAACTTGTAGAATATAGAATTGTGTCTAGACTGGCTGGTCGTGTGACACTATAAGGTAAACATTTTCTGTCCTTCAGTGACCTGAATTAAATGATGTAGCTTTGTGGGTGGAGAGCCCCCTAAGTGGTTAAGAGCACATTTAATTCTTCTGCAGAGTACTTGGGTTCTGTTTTAGTACCCACACCAGGCAGATGACTACTCTGTAACTCCACATTTAGAGTATGTCACTCTCTCTTTGAACCTCTACAGACACTTGTAAAGGAGCACATACACACTCTGGTGCACAACACACATACATAAATATTACAATAAAATATAAGTAAATAAAATTTTGAAACAGGTAATATAGCTATAACTGGCTTTCACCTAAGAGTTGAAACTCTAAACTTACATTCTCTCACTCACCCACAAAGCATTTTATCCACTGACCTCCTCAACAGAACCAGTATTTATTTTTGAAAGCTACTTTAAAAAAAACTAAACATTCATAGTTTCTTTTCTAGAAACTATGAATTTCTTGAATTGCTAAGATTTTATCTAACTTTGAAAGACAGAACTTTTATTAAAACTAGACAAAAGGGGTATGGCTGTATAAATTTCAGAAGTAGCACCTGCGTAATGGTGTGACTGTTCAAAATGTGGTAGGGAAGTGCCGTAGTGTTCCTTACCACTTCTTTTTTTCTTTAGTATATTGGACACTGACTTCCTAGTCTCTTGCAGTTAGGTAGCTTTATATAAGTAGTTAACACCAAACACTAAGTGTGGAGGACATGTACCACTTTCAAACTACGGTCTGACAAGTGTCTTTATGACCCCCATTCTCCCTCTCCTGCTTGCCTGAGTTAAAGCATTGTGTTGCACTTGTACATACAAGACAGCAATAGACAGAGTCCCGAGTCACTGCTGGCAAGGTAATAGCCAGAGAGGAGCTGATTTTTAAACAGACTTTAACTCTGTGAGAATCAGCCATTGTCTAATTAAACTATTGAAATAATCAGTGTAATTCCATTTCCTTGGCCCTACTTGGTATGTGATGATGGCTGTCATTCTCATCCTTGCAACAAGAGGAGTAGGAGCCTTCTGGTACCAGTATCACAGTTTAAGCAGGAATATGGGGATCTTAATATCACGACTATATCTTAGATGAATCCATCTAACTCTAGAGGAACAAATTCATTCCTGTCACAGAAAACTTTTTAAGAAAGCTTGAGGCCCAGGAGGTCGCAGTCCCTAAAGCAGTCGTTCTCAGTCTTCCTATATGCATATCAATATAAATATATAACTGTATAGATACAAAAGTATACACAGAGAGAGACACACACTCACCATAGCTAGAGTTCACATATGAGAGAATAATTATAGGTATGGTCTTTCTGTTTTTGGATCTATGTACTTTTCCCATAAATTTCAATTTCTTTATTTGATATATCTATACGCATGTATGTACATGCATATAGATAGATAGAATTATGGTGTATTATCATTATCCATTCATCTGTTAATGGGTTGGCAACTTCACTCTTGATTTCATGATTTCCATACCTTTACCTATCTTGTGTGTCCTGGTATCTGGTGACATATTCAGTCTTCTTGAATGTTTTTCTTCTCAAGTATCAATAAAATTGTATGTCTAGCTGAGATGTTGACAGGCAACTGCTGTGGGAGAAGCCTTGAAGAGTCATCTGTCTTTAGTGTGGAAGCCACCGGGAAAAAGCCCAAGCCCCATTGAGTAAAAGAAAGGAAAAAAATTTCCCGAGTAAATCTGAGGGACGTTTTTTTTTTTTCAGTCTGCTTTCAAACACTTTTGTTTCAGAGACTAGAAGATCCCTCAAGCTGGATCGATGGCTCGGCAGGAAGAAGCACCTGTTGCTTTATCAGAAGACATGGATTTGGTTCCAGCACCCACGTACACAGCCACCTAAAACTCCAGTTCTGGGAGATCTGATGACCTCTTCTGACCTCTAAGAGCAACAGACATGTATGTAATGCATACACATACATGCAGTCAAATATTTCTACTTGTAAAATAAATTTTAAAAAATTAAGACACTAAGATCCTCCAAAAAGGAACCAAATCCCCTCCATAACAAGGGTTAAATTGTTGCAGATAGTGTTTTTACTATCTTCCTTTTGTCTTCTCCTAGAAGCAGTTCTACATGTTATCCTTCCACTGTTTTCATTGTCTTTTTAAATGTTGTGACTGTACGTGACAGTGTCTGACATGTAGGAGATACATATAAAAGTGTGACTCATTCTTTAAGATATTATTGATTGGCATTTTATTTTGAATCCTTCATTTTATTTTGCATCCTTCAAAATGTAACTTAAACATGTATACAGAATGAGAGGCTCAGAGAGAGAGAGAGAGATATTTCCTTTGACCTGCCATCGCTTGTCTCTTTTCATACATTAAGCAACACTTTATCCTCACCGATACTCTCTGAAATTGCAATGCATTATTAATTCCACCTTCTTAAGCAAGTTGCCTGTAATTATAATTGTCTTTCTAAAAAAGAAAATGCAACAGCTGCACCTACTCTGAAAATGGATCCTTGGAGAATGTAATTAAGTTATTTCAATTTGGAAACTGAATATTATCAAGAGGTATGGGTTGTATAACCTTAAGGCAGACCTTTCTGCCAGATTTTCAATAGTATGTCATTTGAGGAAACTTAGATAACTAGAAAATTAGAATGTAAATTTTTGCATTTTCTAATCAGAACCTAAGTAAATAGGATTATGTCACATAATTTTACATACTGTTGTAGGAACATTTGGTAGACAGCGCAGCTAAAGAAGCTGAAGCCATATGTTTACTCCCGATGTGATACTCCATGTAGTTTTATTTACTTTGTTCTGTGGTCATGGATTTTCCACTGTAACTTTCAAAAAATATTGAGTAACTGTTTCCTAAGTCACATTAATTTAAAAAGAAAGCACTATGAATGTGTTCTTTCTATATAAAGATTAATTCTAATGATGTAAAACTATTTCTTATAAATCATGCTTTTACATGCATGAACAGAATTATTTTGTGATTCAGAATTATGTCTAGGGGAGCTAAATCTTAAATATTGTTTATTATTATGTTTAGATACTTTCAGAAGCATGTTAAAACAGGCTTTTGAAATTTATTATTGCTTGTTTATTATATTTTTTCTTGGATAGTGGCCTATGTTTTTCTGATTAAAAATGAAGGAAAAGAAGTTTTGTGTGTGTGGGATAAATCAAACAAGTTAGTAGAAGACAAGAGAAACATTTCTTAATTGGTTAGTTAGCACATGCATGCACAGAATTTAGCAAAAATCTAATCCACTCTGTTAGAAAACAAAAAGACGGACATTTTCACTGTCACAGTTACTATTTGGGAACTTTCTGAAAGTCATAGAAAAGTTGCCCTCTCCAGAAAATGAGCTTTTAAGCTCTGCAAGGTAACCTAGTCTACAATTATTTACATGAGAACACTTCCAAAGAATCTGCAGCAGCAAATCAAATTACTGATAAATGAAGTACCTTGATATCTGTTGCTACTCATTTCAAAGATGAATGAAATTAGGTGAGGACTGAAAAATAATTTATTTATGATTTACCTGGGTGAAATCATTGCATACTATATGATACCAATAGGTACGCATGCTAACAGAATGAGGAAAGGTCATGAGGTTTTAACCCAAGACAACAACAGACTACTAAGTAATGCTGAGATTTAAAGAAACAATTTCCCCCAGGGCAGATCACACCAACTGAATATCTGAAAAGCATACATTCAAGTAACATTTAGGATTACATATGTAATTTTAAAGAAAGGAGACGTAAATTTTTAAAAGAACAATGGGTGTGGGAAGTACATAGGAGTATTCAGAGGAAGAAAGGGGAAGGTGAATTGATGTAATTATGATTCAAAAAATAAATCTGTAAATGTATTTTAAAATGAGCTGAACAAAGGCAATAGGAGACATGCTCAAGCGGAAGGGGGAAATACAAAGCCTCAGATCTACAGGTACCTAAGAAATGCAGACAGTGGGAAAGAGTCTTCCTCAAGGAAAAACACATCAATTGCTTATCTCATAACAAATTCAGTGCTGAAAACAAGCATACAAGTAAGACTATATAAGCTGAGCAGGTTGTATTTAGAAATATCTGTGTATATAAATATACATAAGTTAGTATAAATACAGAAAAAAGGAGGCAATATATTTGAATGACATCAGGAAATATATTAGAAGGCTTGGATTCAGGAGAGGAAAAGGAAAAACATTGCAATCACAATATAATCAAAATATTAAAATAAAAGAAGTAATTAAAACAATAAATACATCTAATTCGTGTAGATAGAATTGACAAAAAAATGTTGTCATTCAATATTAATGGAAGAGTAGCTTCTATTAAGGTAATACAGTTTTTGAGAGGACAATATAGGTGATAAAATATAAAAATTAATCATAATTTGGTTTATAGTTAAAGTCTATAACTAGATTTCCTGGATCAGAGATAGATAATTATATACAATCAATTGAATTCTTTGAAGAAAGGAAGACACTTTGGCTACTCTCATGTGACCCAGAGAAGTTTGAAGACACTTGAGAACCAAGAATGTTGCTAAATGTAAAATATAAAATATTTTCACTGTTACATCAGGAATAGGATGATAGAACACAATCATAAATAACAGTGGTAGAACATTAAGAGCTGTAATTACAGAGAGAGTGACTCTGGGAAAGTAAGGTCAAGAAGTTAAAAAACAAAAATAAAACACAAATGGAATATAGTGTTGATAGCACTGTTGAAATTTAAAAAAAAAGAGCTGTCCTCACATGGAGGGTTATTTTTTTTAAAGGAAAGGGAATGTAAACAGAGGAACTAGGAGGGGGAAGGCTGGTCTCTGAAGACAGGAGCAGCAGAAGAGAAAAGAGAGGCACACACATACAGAGAGAGGGAGAGAGAGAGAGAGAGAGAGAGAGAGAGAGAGAGAGAGAGAGAGAGAGAGAGGCCCTTTTAAAGGAAAGTAGTAAATGTGCACAGGAGTTGCTCTTAGTGGCTACAGCTGAGGACATAGCCTGTTAGAACCCCAAGTGCATGCCAGGGCAGGTGTAGGGCAAAGTAAGCAAAACACATGCTGCTCAAGTCTGAGAATATAAATTCTATTTTTATTATTATTATTTTACTACTTAAAAATACCAATCCAAATTCCCACTCCCTCCACATTCCTTCCCACTCCACGCCCTCCAGTCCTAAAATAGGGCAATACACTCCACGCTTTGTAAAGTCCAAGTCCTTCCCACTACATCTAGGTTGAGCAAAGAGAATAGGATCTCAAGAAACCAGTACATGCAGTAGAGACAAATCCCAGTGTCATTATAAGTGGCCCCTCAGTCTACCCCAACTGTCAACCACATTCAGAGGGACTTGTTTGTTCCCATGCTCTTTCATTCCCAGTCCAGGTGGAGTTGCTGAGCTATCACTAGCTCAGGCAAACTGCCTCAGTGGATGAACCCCTCATGGTCTTGAATTCCTTGCTCATACTCTCACTCCTTCCACTCTTTAACTGAAGAATAGATAAAGAAAGTGTGGCACATCTACACATTATAGTACTACTCAGCGCTAAAAAAAAATGACATCTTGAATTTTGCATGCAAATGGATGGAATTAGAAAACACTATCCTGAGTGAGGTAACCCAGACCTAAAACAAACAAAAAAACAAAACAACCCAAATATGGTATGTATTCACTCATAAGTGAATACTAGTCATAAACAAAGGACATCAAGCCTATAGTTCATAGTTCATGATTCTAGAGAAGCTAAGTTATAAGGTTAACCCAAGGAAAACATATATAGACCCTCCTGAAAATTTTTGGGAGCATGGGAACAGGAGGTAGAAGGAAGAGGAGAATGGGAGTGTTAAGGAGAATTTGAGGGAATGGGATAGTCACGATGGAGGGAGGAAAGATATGAGTGCAAGAAAAGAGATATCTTGATTGAGGGAGCCATTATAGAGTTAGCAAGAAACCCGACTCTAGAAAAAAAGCCCAGAAATCCACAAGGATGACCCCAGCTAAGACCCTAAGCAATAGAATAGAGGGTATCTGAACTGGCTTTACCCTGTAGTCAGACTGATGATTACCTTAACTATCACCCTAGAACCTTCATCCAACAACAGATAGAAACTGGACTGAGCTCCCGAGAATATAAATTCATTCCCTGGCATGATATAAAAGCTAGGCACAGTAATGTGCATCTTTAACCCCAACACTGAGAATGTAGATGGTTATTAAATACAAATGGATTTTGGCAACTCAAAGTCCAGCCAGGGTAGATAATCAATAAACTTCAGGTTCAGTGAAAGATACTGGGTGTTGTTCATTTGTTTTTATTACTGTTTGCTTGTTTTATTTTCTTGTTTCTTAAAAGCAAAGAGACCTAACGACAAAATCACTCAATGTCAACTCTTCTCTACAAGGGGTACACACAAATATGTGCCCCCCACCAGACACAAACATACACGTTCTCTCCTATCTCTGTCTCTCCACAACAGGAATGCAAGAAGAGGCAAAACTGCATTGATTTTGCTAATTAATTGAAATAAACAATAAGATAAATCAGAACGTACTAGCATTTTCAATATTCAATCTGTTTTATTGGTGATATAAGAAGGAATTCGTATTTTCAAGAAAAAGTCTTACGTTTTGTTTCTGAAGTACTGGGTTGAGATTTCTAGACTGAAATTGCTATCACAGTAATATCCAGAAATAAAAGAGAGACTGTGAAGTCACCAAAAAAATTAAAATAAGTTGAGAACACTTTATTCACACAGGCATGGTCAGAGACAGGACAACATTTCTAATAAATGTTGACTGAATCCCTATTCTGCACTCAGTGCCCATGTAGAATCCTTCTTAAAAACCACTTAGTCTGTGCCCTATATATTACCCCAAAAATAACATTTCTATAGACACTAATATAATTGTAGCCCACCACAGTTGCACTGATGATCATCTGCAAATAACTCCTGGTGCCTGTGTGGTATGCTGCAATTTGCCCTATTAAGAGAAACTAAAGGAAAATGGTGCCCCTTTAGCAGCAATCCTTACACATCCACCACGTTTGTAGATTCTTCTTTGTAAATAACTTCAGCTTTCCTTACGAATCATGAAATGTTTTCTGTGCCCTAATGGGTCTATTGCAAGTGTTAATCATGAATGTTCAGCCTACTTTTCATTAAAATACATGAGCATAAAACTTAAATAGTATCATAACTTTCTCATCATTAGTCATTTTGCTTTCAGATAAGTCTGCGGGATTTAATAGCTTCACTTGCAGTTGAGCCTTGAGCACCCATGTTAGCATTAGATGAAGGTGGAAATCTTCATTATAAAGTCCATTTTCCTATGTGGGGAAAGCTAATTTGAAAATATCATGAGTTAGCTAAAAGCTCTACATCATTTTCTTATTCTTTCCAGAGAGTAACAGCTAAGTAGAATGCTCCTAAAATTCCCATCTACATGTAAATGCTTCAGAAAGAGGCACTCACTGTTAACCTTCAGAAACACCCTTCTGCCTATGGGAGACCTAGACAAGGCTCTTCAGAGACTAAGGTGACATGGCTATCAAAAAGTTTATTTTTGATAATTTCTGAAACATCTAAGATTGGTGAAGCAATTTATTTGTGGGAGATATTTTGTGTGACAGGCAGAATAATTTAAGACTGAAAGAAAAATTCTACTTTGGGCATGTAGCACTATTTTGGCATTTTAGCAACATAGTATTTTTGTATTTTTTAAATATACACTTCAGTGCAATTTGTACAATTAACATTTTGTTGAATAATTATTTTGGATTCCTAAATATGCCTCAAATTTAATAACAGTGAATGACTTCTTTCCATGATTTCAGCTACATGTCATCAAATCAGTTTGAACAGATGACATGGAAAATTTAAAAAAAAAACAAGCATTCAAAAATTTTGGTTAAATACAATATTATATTGAATTCATTTTTAGATATAATTAATTTCTCATCATTCCATGCTGCAAATCCAACTTTATTATGTTTTCATACATGGCTACCATAGTTGGGTTATTAGAACACATTGTAGGAAATACTTTCATAATGTTGAACATGTGTCTATGGTAGTAAAAGCAATTTGGCAATTCTCAAATGAGCATAATATAATACTTTAAAATACATAATATTTTTATAACCATGTTATGTGGTTGGGATAAATCAACTCATAAGAAAGGGTTTCATTAGTCCCCATCCTTACGTGAACTGCTAGTGCTGATGGATGGCTGCTAGTATCATTTCTCAGGGACAAAAATCCTTCCATGATATGAGTGTGTGGGTGTAGATCCATAGGAATAGACTAATTATTTTAGAATTCATAAAATCAAATTCCAAAACTTAATATATGTATATACCTAAAAGTGATTTTGAAGTATGTAAAATGAATTAAGATATGAAAACAGATAATCCACTTCTACACATCCTGAAGTTATTAAAGGTGTTATGTTAAAAACAATTTATAGTTTATGACTTCCACAACAGGTGAGTCATGAGTTTGGCATAAATCAACTGGTGTTACCTTCTTTCACAAAACTGTTCTATTAAATTGAATGAATTTACTACACTTCATTGTTGTTTGTTCCAGTCATATAAAATGACACATATTGTTAAAACCTAATTTACTTATATTTCAAACAATTTTACTATAATGATTAGCTTGTTTTCCTTGTTAGTTGAGCTTTCAGAAATAAGCACATCTTATTAATTCATAAACAGATTATATAGACGAACATCAGTATAATTTGAAGCTACACACTTGGTTTGAAGTCACTTCCTTCCATATCCTAACAATGCCCCAAGGATCATCTCTCTCTTCATTGTCATTATATCACAAAGCCTCTCGAATTCTCTGCCTGGACATTCTACGTTACATCTAAGTCATGCATGTTGAAGAAATTTCATTCAAATCCAGAAATACCACTGTTAAAATTGCATTGAGCAAAAAATCACCTCAAATAGATAAACAACATTGTGAGGGTTTCCTCTAATTCTTCAGTTGTCTTTTTCTCAAATAAATTTGGGTATCTACCACAATCCTAATATGTATCATGCATTTGATTAAAGTTTTTGTCTTCTTCATCTAATCAAGACTAACAAGTGCTCCTTTAATCAAATATTATCAATAAAATATTAGGATACAACAGACTTTTACCTTGTTTCTATGTTGTAAGAGAGCAAAATCATGTATTAATTCCACAATTAAACATAATCTGCTTAATATATGAGTACATGTTTCTAAGAATTATGTATGGCTTAAGATTTCAGTTGTACGGTTTTGTTACTTTCCTGAAAATATACGCATAAGGAAAACAAAGAAAGAGAGCAAATTAATGGTAATGAAACTGACAAATTTTGAGAATAGTAAAGAGTAAATAGAAGATAAGCAAACCCCAATATAGTGAATAAATGCAACAGCAGAGCTGAAGAAAATAACTGAGGAGACCTCAGAATGTATAGAAATGCTGAGGGTAGAAAAACCAATTATGAAAATCAAAAAAAAATATATACTCATAATGAGAAAAGATTGAGCAAGGGGCTTCAGTGTTTCAGAGATCAAGATCAAATGTTGCAGATAAATTTAGATAAGTATTAACTTAGGAACTGAAACATTGTTGATCATTTTGTAAAATGCATTACAAAGAAATAAAGAGAGGAAACTAAGATACATCTATTTGAAGATTGATCATTCTGATGGCAAAAACTGATGATGTAGTAGAGAAAAGTCAGAAAATCAGATCCATGATCGGAGTAGGTGAGAAAGAAATGAGTTGGATTTGTAGCTGGAAGCAATGGCTGGAGATGGTAATCAATCTTGATTAGAAATCTATGAGTAAATTTATTAGCATATATCTGAATCTTAAGCACCATTTTAACTAAAAATATAAATACAAATGTGTAACATAATACATTTTAATTGAAATACATTACTTATATTACTTCATTCTTAATCTGAATGAGGTCGATTTATATATTTTTGGTATAAAATCTAAATGCTTCTTTTTCCATAACACTCTGTTCTTGTCAATTATAACACGCTCTTAACTCTAGAAGGCATTTAGGTTTGTAAAAACTTCTTAACTTGTATTCCTATTTTAAACTTCTTGTTGAAATCAGTCATGCATTCACAAAGTTGAGGAGTATTCTCATGGATACCTGGCTTGGATTACGATTCAGTCGACATTTTAAACTCGACCCCCCCAAAAGCTCAATGTTAATAAGCTTTGTAACTTTCTTTTATCAATTACAGCCCTCTGCCATATAGCCAAAGAGCATCACTATATAGAATCCTTCACTGTGAGCTGTGATACTAAGTTGAATGATCTTCATTTTCACTTTCTTTCCCACCTCACTTTCTTGTTACTGTGATGCCCTATGTTACTTCAAACACACTTTCAGAGTGCACATTGGCTATCACTGCATTTTTTTTTTTTGCTAAAATGATTGTCTTAGTTCATTTTCTTTTCTCGTTGACTCTCTGATGAGCCATTCACTTCAAGTTTAAACAAAAGGAAAAACGTCTTAATTCTAACAATTAAAAAACAAAAGTCAAAAATCTTAACAAAAATATTTGCGGGTTGGAGAGATGGCTCAGCAGTTAGCGTACTTTGCTGCTTTGGTGGAATACCATGGGTCCATTCTCATCACTCACATGGCAGCTTAGAACAAACCATTTGTCCAGTTTCTGGGGACCTGCTGTTCTCCTCTTGCTTCCCTAAGCACTAGATGTACACACAGTACATATGCATATATGCAGACAAACTTACACACTTACAATATAACTGAATAAATATTTTAAAATGTTTTTATAGATCTGCCTACCTCGTTACCATTTCTTTGTATATCTTTCTTACAAAGGTCCCTAATAGCTTGGTTTACATGAACTATTCACCCGATCTTCACTTCATTTGTGTTAGTCCAGCCCCAGTTAAATTCATCCATAAATAGATTTCATCAGAATTAGGATGTTCTATGACAGCCTGCTGTGAAACCAGTGGTCCGTTTGAAAGTTTATTTTATTAGCTAATCATCTTTATTTGAAGACCCATAAGAGGAATGTGCGTGTCTGTGAGCTGAAGACCAGCCCAAGCTACTAGGCGTGTTTCTAGGACATTTCAAAACAAAAAAACAAATAAACAAATAACAACAATAAGAGCAAACAAACATCCTTATTTGGCATAACTGAGCAGTACTTTGAAATTCTCTTCATTTGATTTCATGGACACCTTTACTGTATTGTTTTCTCTCCTTCCCTCTTCCCTCTTATTTTATATATCCTTCACTCCTCATCCCAGTTTGTAGAAATTTTGGTGATGAAATGCCCTGATGGTTAGTAGTTTTTTCTTTCTTAATTTAGTAATTGTAGGTGGAAACTGCTCATTTGTTCCCTGCTGTCCAGACCCAAATAATAACACAGAAATTATATTAATTACAGCACTGTTTGGCCAACAGCTTAGGCATACTTCCAGATAACTCTTCCATTTTAAATTTACCCATCATTATTAATGTGTGTATTGCCATGAGGCCATGCCCTACCGGTAAGGTTCTGGCTGGTAGCTGGACTTCTTTGCAGTATCTCTGACTCCACCTTCTTTCTCTCTATATCTCTGTTTGGATTTCCTGCCTGACTTTAATCTATTAAACCAATGGCTGAAAAAGTTTCTTTAATAAGCAATGGCAATAAAACACATTCGTAGCTTACAGAGGAGAATTCTACATCATCTCCTCATTTCTGCCTAAATAAAATGGAAGGTATTAATTTTAAGATAATAAAAATACATATAACAAAACAGGTATCAAGCAAGAATTACAGTTACAGTATTTATATCTACTTTATTTTATCAGGAGGACTAGAGAGTCTCTACCCATACTATAGTCCAGACTAGATTATATTTTATTAACTACTTTCCTATATGACAATGTTTTCCACCTCTAGGTAAATGGATCATTCAGCTCAGGGCCAGGTACACTTCCCATATATTTTTTGTCATAAATGCTATGTGTAATGCTTTTCTTAATAAGTGCAACTGCCTAACATAATAAGTAGTAAACTGTTTCTCTTATTCATGTTGATACATGTACATTATTATTCTCAATTTACACAATATAAGTTATACATTAATCACCCTCTTCGTTACTGCCTCATGGAAGTGCTTTTTTTAAAGTGGTTAGATTGTAGATTTGGTAATACATACTTTTGTAACCATATTTGCATGAGAAAAAATCTAGTAGGAATCAAAACCGACTTTGAACATAAATTTTAAAATAATAGAAGTTATGGCTTACTCTTTGTAAACATGAAAGTAATTGAATACTTTATAATTCTCTGTTCCAGCCATAGCAATCAAAACAAACAATGTAATACATGCTAGAATTAAGAGAATCCCAGAGTGTTACAGGTATAGAACAAAATACATGCAGGGTAGTGTTCTATTCAGTGAGAACTTTAACTCCATTATTTTCTACTGAATAAGGTGAATTGCCATGTAGGTGCTGTGATTTAAACCCCTGTCCTTTGGAAGAGTACTCAGAATGGCTAGTGCTCTTAACCACTGAGCTATCCCTCCAGCCCCACAAAGAAGTGTTTTTCCCAAAGTAAATAAGGACATAATGATCCAGAGAATATAAGGATTAGATCTTCTTTCTAGAGTTCAGTGAATACAAAAGAACAATTGCAATGAGACTATTTTCATTTTCTTCACCATGTCAAGAACATGAAAGCTTTGCTAACTTCAATAGGATATATTTTGTATGAAAAATAATAAAAGTATTAAAATTCTATGGTATCCTTATTTGTCTTTATATGAACTAAACATGAATTATCATGTAATAGTAAATTCTGAAATAGTTTTCTTTAAATCCTCTACTAATTAAAAAAATTATTAACCTATGTTTCATTGTATTCTTGCACAAAATTATTGTGGAAAATATAAAAAACATAAATGCATCTATCGAAGTGCTGAAAGTAGAGAATGATCTATCTTTTTTGTCTATTAAATGGTAACATTTCTGGTGGAAATACATTAGAAATTATTAGAAACCCAGTGAACTACGAATTTTTCAAGCATGCACCTAGTGTTTTTCCTTCTTCAGGTAGCAATGGAAAAATCCTCCCTTTACATTCTTCCTGCCTTCTCTATGTTACATAGCATTCCCTAAATTAATACCCTAACTCCTGGAGTGCACTTGTTTAGTCTTCTTTTCACAATTATCTTCTCAAACTCAGGTAATATTGCAGATCTCCAGAATTGTTCTTTCTCTCCTCTTCACATCCATTTTTTCTGTTTAGGTACTTACACTGATCTATCTTCCTTCAACTGTCTGAACATTAGTTTTACATTTCTTTATGAAATTTCTGATTATACAGTTATATGTCATATAGCTTCAATACTATGTTTCAATGCAACTTCAAACTCCTGTATTTAATGCAAATCTCAGCCTCCATTGGGTCTAAATTCTAAAGCTGACTTTCTTTCAACAATGTCCAGAGCATAGACTATCACCGTTGTATTCACCTTTTGCTTAAATCAAGAGCACAAGCTTCTACTTCATTACCACCTTTCTTATCATTCTAACCATTTTCAGAATTATTTTCATGCAAATTCTAGTTATGTGGTAATTTCCTCTGTGACTGTGACCCCTTGTTGGATTCCTGTAGTCGCTGCTTTAGTGACACTCCTATAGCCTAAGCAAGCCACACTTAGAGTCAATTTCTATACTTTTAAGAAAAACAATCATTCAATATTTCAGACTTGTGGATTTAACTGTTTTAGATAAATCTCCACTGCTCCGAGACACATTTTCCTTGACTTCAATGGTTCTTTCACTTCTAGTGTTTGGTTATATATTCACTTCTCTCTTGATTCTTTATCATTATTTCAGTCAAAAATTCATTCAAAACAGCATGATAATTTGAAAACAACATAAGCAAAGACTTTATCTAAAGTATTATTATCTCCAGGAAAACATATTTTGAAAGTAAAATGTTCATTAGACCATGTCTTGAATCCTGAAGAAAAACTCCAGCTTCAAACAAATTGTCTTCAGATATAACAAGACAAGTAAATGATCTGTTAATGCAAATTAAGGCAAGTTACTGCCAGAACTAATTTTAAAGGAATCACTACATTTGGACTACCATGCTGAAGAACAGCACTATAGGTAGTAAGAGAAACAAATTTGATTTCCTTGTCATAATAACATGCTGATTATTTTTACTAATCAAGTGACATAAATAGTGATGAAAAGTTGACTGTCAAAATTCTAATGTCACTCTGGTACCTTAATCCATAATAGTATCCCTCAGTTCTGACAATTATTCTTATTTATTTATCAGAAAGTCATGTGATTCTTTAAACACTCACTCAGATCTGGCAATTCCACATAGATTGGCATTCCCCACTTTGCTTCAGACCATGACATGAATACTCTTTTTTTTCTGTTTCTTTTTTTTATTTTTTATTTTTAGACAGGGTTTCTCTGTAGCTTTGGAGCCTGTCCTGGAACTAGTTCTTGTAGACCAGGTTGGCCTCAAACTCACAGAGACCCACCATCAGCCTCCCGAGTGCTGGGATTGAAGGCGTGTGCCGCCACCGCCCGGCTAATACTCTTAATTCAAGTTATCCACTTACCATATTGTAGGTGGTTCAGAGCCTTCTATTTCTAGGTAATCATATTTTTCTTCCATTTGGAAATCAGTAAATATAAGGGAAATTGTGTCCCCTGGCTCTGCAACAATGGTCCATGTGCAGTCTGCATTGTTATGGTACTCATTAGGAAAACCCGGGCTGGATATGATGCCACTGGATCCTCTCATTGTTCCTCCACAAGCATTTTCCGCTGTTAAAACAAAAAGAACACATTAAAATCTAATTTCTGTGACAAAGCTAACTAATTCAATTCAGTGTTTGCGCATTAAAACAATAATTCAAATCTGGCATCCCTTAAGTCTGTGAAAAATCTTTGTGTTTCATGTATAAATATAAAGTACATCTTGAAAGTTTATAAACACTGTTCGCAATAGACATTCACATAAGTGCAAAAGGAACTCCTCTCCAGAATTAGGTGTCAGTGGAATAACATCCAGTTTGTGCTCATGATTGAATGATGAAGTGTGTAAAACAAAGAAATGTATTTCCTAAAGTCACCTATGAGAACTGTTAATCCTTTCACATGGGTTTGGTGGTTGTAGAATATCTTTATTTTTTAATATGTTTTTATATAAAGTAAAAGCATGCTTGAAAATACAATATAATAAGGTTTGACTGTGGAGTGTTTCAAAAGCTATTGGAAAATATTGGTGGGGGCACACTTGAAGTTAAATACATTGAATACAAAGGATAGTTTAATTAAATGGGAATAACAATTAACTATAAATTCTCAGGAAATATATCGTCTGTGAGTACATAATGCAATGCACATATTTTTCTAATATACATCATGTTAATACATATATGTATACATATATGTGTATATGAAGATGTACATTACATATAACTTTGAAGGAGAATTTAAATTTTGAGCTACATTCTGATGTGTATAAAACTTGACATAGATCTTACTCTTGGTGGTTTATGAGATGAGAGAATACTTACATGAGCGTCTGTGTTAATGTGAGATTATAAGAGAAAGGACTGATCATTTTAAAGAATTGAAGTTAGAATATTTGCCTATCATGACACATTTTAGGCCAATCAAGCTAATAGGTAACAAATTTACTTGTGCAATAAATTGCAATATGATTTATGCTGTTGTTTTGGCCAGCTCTGGGAACTCCTTTAGTATAAGTCATTTGAGTAAATGTCCATTTCTATAATGACCAATTACTATTTGATGTAATGAAACACCTCAGAGAGTTAATAAATAGAGAAGGGAAATTTTGTTTTATTTAATTCCATAATAGACAGGGAGTGACATGATGTTGTTAGTGGGAACAACATCATCACTACCTTGTGTGAATCAGACTGCATTAACATCTTCTGCCCCATTCGTTTTTCGTTTAACAGCATGATTTATAACCTCATGGAAGACATGATTAGCTTGCTTTACACATTCTTGTAAATGTAATGGATATTATTCTGTCTTTATTGCATGGTGTCACTCATTTTGTTATTTTTAGAGATTATTATATAATTACATAATTCTCCCTCACATTATTCCCTGCAAACCTTCTCACCCATCCTTCTAATGAGCATAAAATAATGATATTATCTAGTTAGTTCTTGTGTAATATTGCTGTACCTTCTTTCTTATTAAATTATATATGAAATATCAAGAAAATCTATACAACAACAATTAAGAAAAAATTTAAATAGATTAATTTTTAAATGAATTTTAAAAAGAACAATGATGAATATACAAGAAGATTCGGTGGGGGGGGGGGAGAAAATGGGGAAGAAATGTCATTATAATATAAACCCAAATACGTAGAGGAAAATTTTAAAAGGGTATTCCATAGAATTAACAATTAGTATCAATTTAAAATAAAATTATAAAATTTGTTTTAGTATATTTTGCCTGTGTGCTTTTACCTAAAATTAAATTTTTTATTTATTTTTAATCTCTGAAATGCTCATTTTGATAGTGAAAATTAGTGAACTTGATATTTTTTGCATATGTTCACCCAACTCACTTAAGAAAATATAAATTTGAACTTCTCAGAAGTATAGCTAAAGAAAAATAAAACAGATTTGAAAATCAGCAAGATCCATTTTTTCTCTAACACATCTTTTCAGACACCAGTTTCTTCAGCCCGTGCTCCACCTTGCTATTTGTTTCTTCTGGAACTGCTTATGGTAGAAGTGGGAAATGGAGAGCTAGGATTGCTTGTTTTCTAAGGGAAATGGCCTGGGATTTTAAGGAGATAAGTCCTCATGGCCAATTGCGGATGTTAAGCACGGAACCCAGCATCAGACTTTGTCACAGCGTATATCTCTCCTTAGCTGAATCACAAACTCCCATGACTTTCTGACTATGAATCCATTGGCCTAAGAATTAAGGCCAACAATTGCCAAGTAAAACATCATAAAACTAACAAGTTTCTTCACAGTGAAAGGGAGAATCAGTTTTGTGAGGTGGAAGCTAGTTATGGATCTGACAGAGGTTTAATATCTAGAATACGTAAAGAACTAAAAAAGCTTAACTTTCTTTCAGGTGAGTTTGGGATATGAACAATTTCCAAAAGAAGAAATAAAAATGATGGGATTTCTAAAAACTGTTCAGCAGCCCTAACAATTAGAGAAATAAAAACCAAAACAACTTTGAAACTTTATCCTATCCTGTTCAATAAAACAAAGGTGGATGGGAGGAAGTAGGGCGGTGGGGGGATTGCCCGAAGAGAGGGAAGGATAGGAAACTATGGTTGGGTTGTAAAATAAATATATATAATAAAAATCATGGTGCCATAGTTTTTCTTTTAAGATCATAGTATTCTCTTTGGATTTCTGATAATACCTGTGTCTTTATTATAAAGTTAAACCATCTAAGTAAACATAGCTGTAGCTAAAGTAATGCTGTGTAAAGTATGTCTAACGTGACACAAACTGGAGATGGCTATATATATATATATATATATATATACACACACATACATACATATTATATATACATATACATATATATATATAAGGTCTAAGTGGGTTATTCAAGCTATGATGGATATTTTTACATGCATAAGAAATAAATGTTTACAGAGTTATTACTAGGATTTCAAGGTTTATTTGTTATTGATTCGTGTTCTGATAATTATATAGAAATTGAATGGATTAATTATATCAAGTGAATTTTCAAAATGAAACATTCTAGGAACAAGGAATGTCAAACAATTGGGATTTAATTTTGATGAATGATTGAAAAACTTTGTCCTGCACATGCCATGTCATTAAAGAGCCATTCATTGTTTTATTTATTTGTGTGAAGTCCTATTAAATAGTGTAGAATTTGAGAATAATTGAAACGACGTGAATCTGCTAATTTATTTTGTGGAAGAACTGTCTCGTTGAGAGTACAAAAATAAACACCATAAAAACAGAAACCAGTCAGTCCTTTTCATTTTCATTGTTATCTTTAGTGTTAGAAACTGGCTCATAACTGTTTTCAAAAAAAAAAAGATTTTGTTGATGAAAGCATCACACACTTATGGGTCTGCAATATATAGAAATCAAGATGAAACAGAACTCGAAGCCTCCTCCTTTCTGACTACTATTCAAAGTTCCAGAATGTGTAATATGAAGACCGCAGGGGTGGGGAAAGTACATTCATTTTCTTAACCAGGTCTGAAACCCACAGTCATCAAGTTCTCTTTGCCAAAGTCAACCCACTTACACAGTAGTGACACTGTGATTATGGTAGCAACCAAATGCTCTCTAATTACATTGAAGAGTAGCTATGCAGGAGGGGATACATGCCTGGCACTAGATGCCTGGTCAAGTATCCATGCTGGGAAAAAGTAGGCCTTAGTGGAAAACTGAATACTGCTGCTTAGCTAAATAGACAAAGCATCAAACTGCCTTCTAAATAGTAAAACTTATCCCCTTAGGTAGATATTAATGACACCGGTGATCAGAGAAGCCTCTTTCTAGTGAATGGTGGTGAATGAAGATCAACAAGATGTTTAGAATTAACTCTCAATATTCACTTATTCTCAGTATTTTGTTTAAACATGAAAGTATTATTATTATATCTAATGTATTTTAAGATACGTTGAGTTGAAGAGTTTTGGAAGTTATCATAAACTTAGCTATGAACATGAATTATTTCTCAGAACGATAGAGCTTTTCTCATTTCCACTAAAGATTTGTATCTTTCCAGGAATAGGCACAAGTTATTTAAGTTATTTCTAACCCTTTCTTCTAAAGTGGTTAAGACACAGGCATTCAACTGTGTTTATTTCTCAAACCTTTCAGATGAACACACAGATCTTTAAATTCAGATATATTTTAATAATATTTAATAACAGAGGCTATAAATCGGAGTCTGTTCTTGATACTAATTACTCTGTTACCAATGCAAAACTAACAGATACATGACAGAAACCTATTGCTTTAGAAATATATACACATGTGTGTATGCATAATACATACTTATATGTGTATGTCTATATTTTATAATATAAATATGTATATACAATACATGTATATATAAGATATATGAAAATATATGATATATGTATAGAAAATATATGTATAGTTTATATATATTCATATTTATATATGCAAGTTTAAATAGAGATACCGCATAGCTGTAGATCAATACTACTCCAAATAAGCACAGCAATCAAAGAATAAATAAAATAAAAAGGGAGACTAGAATATATGTGTTGCCTTTTTGGAGGTTGTTCTCCCACAGAGTCTCATAGACCACCAGATATTAGGGGTCATTACAATTATTCTTAGTTATTCAAGAGTCTAGTGGTAAGTACCTACTGTGGAAGACTCCACTTACTTGAATCACAGGATATGGAAAATCCAAGCTAGGAGCGATTTGGAAACTTCATCCCTATAATGTAGCTTATATAGTGCTAGAAGATTTTATTCATGCTACCCAAAAGGAAAGTAAAGGACATTCTAACTGTGAACTGTACAAGCTCTAATAATCACTGACTAGGCAAGATTTGTCCACTGGTATGAGTCTATGAATGTTTTGGAGCAAAACTATTTTTGAGTTTGTTATTGTTGTTTACTTAAGTTCAATATCACTCCATACAACCAACTTTAATACCTTAAACAGTCCTTCTAAGTTCTTCCTTAATATATTTTCAAGATTTAATATATGATGTCATGCATCTTATCAATATTCATTGACAAATAATTCTTACATTTAAAATAATCTCCTGGTCAGTATGTATCACAATAACCAATTACATTTTCTACATTCAATTTATCATTATCAAGTAGTATATTTTACTCTATTTTTATTATTTTCTCATTCACCAATGAAATATGAATTCCATGGGGATCTCATCATTTGGTGTATAAGTATTAAAATAATCATGATTTTATCTTGAAAATCTAGAACAAAGGTAATATTTAATATTTATCTGGAGAATATATTATCTGATTAAATTTGGTATTTATTTTTAATTTGTCAGTATGTTTATAAACGTTGAATGACACCATACGTTATACTTAAATGTGAATTCCTTAGAACAATAAAAACCTAATCTCGATTATATTAATTGACTGAAAGTTCTGAATTTGTTTCTTATTTTTCAAATCATCATTATTTGAGAGTAAAATTTTAATGGCTCAAATTTTACCAGCAGTTCCTTAGTTACTTTTTTTGTTTGTGTTAGAGGTATTGTATAGAAGTCTTGTGTTTGTTGGTGTTGAGAGTGTCCTGTGATGTGATAACACAATTGACTTATTACTCCCTCTGGCAAAATTGTCCCAGCAGGGGCATGGAGTTGGAACTGTCAGCCTTCTGCGTTTCATTTTTCCTTGCCATCTCTACCCGTTAAATGACAGGTTCACTGCTGCTGCTTGTTTCTCATTTTCTGATACAAAATAGAGAAGGAAGATGATAATAGAAACTGAGAAAAAAAGTAACAAATCCTTGCCCATGAAAGGTCCCTTGAGAAACGCCACATTTAGGCAACTGACAGAATAATTTTAAGAATTCTACAGTGCCTACTTGCTTAAGAGTTGGGATCTCCTCAAACTGTTCCTGAAAGTATGGATTTTTAAGTGTCAGTTTGCTCGGGGAACTATTTCGTCCCTGTGAAATGCAGAAGAAATTGTATTTAATGAAACACAGGCTACCTAATTTGGGTGACTAATGATTAACACTTGTTACGAACTCAAATATGCTATCTTGAGTTAGTAAGAGAGATCATCATAATGGTTACTAATGCTAATTTTTCAAATATGACCAGGACACAATGTCTAAAAAATATTGAAACATCACTCTTTATACTATAATTATGCAAAATCACTAGATATGAAGTTAAGCTGAAAAATAAACTAGATCATCAAATTCAGTATAGAAGCAGCTTTAACAGAAAAGCAGAATGCTATTCTTAGACAAAGAGACAAATGTTTTTCCCATTTCATAGAAAAAAAAATTGAAGGAGAGAAAGGTAAAAACATTTTTTTTAAAAAATTGAGTCAAATTAAAAGAAAGTCATTTGGAGAATAACTTAAACCAGTGAACAAACTGCCAATGTATTTGAAACATGAGAAAAGGAAAAGAAAAGAAGTATACATACAATAGCAAAGATTATGTATACAAAAGGAGATACGAAGTCTACCATACAGAACACATAGACAACCAAAGATGTCCTTTTTGCTTTTCTAAAACGTTTTCAAAACACACAGTGAAATAATTAGTAGTATTGTTCCAAAAAAACTTTCTAGCCAGTTTTTTTTATATTCTTTATTAGAACTACCATATTACATTTCAGTTTTTTAATTTTATTTTTAAATTTCATTTTAAATTTCTTCCACAATTCTCCTTCAGCCTTTCTTCTGTCTCCATTCTCCCAGTCCAACCCATATCCATTCCTCCCTTACCTATGAGCTCCCATGGGAAATCAACAAATCTGGATCCTTAATTGGGACAAGACCAAGCCCCAACCCCCTGCATTAAGACGGAGCATGGCATCCCACCATAGCGAATGGGCTCAAACAAGCAATCTCGTGCACCATTGATAGATCCTGGTTCTACTGTCAGGTGTCTCACAGATAGTCAAAGCTTCACCATGGTCTCTCACATTGGGGGGGAGGGTTGGCTAGTTTGGTCCCATGGAGCCTCCACAGCTGTCAGGCTAGATTTCATGAGTTTCCACACACATAGTTTACTTGTCTCTATAGATTATTTGCTCATATATTCCCTCACCCTCTCTTCGAATGAATTCCAGGAGGTCAGCCCTGTGCTTCGTTGTGGATCTCTTCATCTGGTTCTCTCAGTTACCGATGAAGGATCTATGATAATAGTTGGGGTATTCACTAATTTGATTACAGGGGATCCCTTTCCATTATTGCTAGGAGTTTTAGCTGGGGTCATGTTTGTGGATTCTTGGAAATTTTCCTACAACTATGTTTCTTCTTTTTTGTTTTTGTTTTTGTTTTATTAACTACACTTTTGTGTGGGTGGAGGATATTACCACATACTCCTTTTTTATTTATTTTTCCATTCAGAAATTTCCACTTCCTCTTAACCTCATAGTGCCTCTCTATCAAGATTTCTCTTTCATTGCTCTCCCACTCCATCCTTCTCTTTTTTATTGGTATGCTATAATAATATAACCAAGTATTTATGGAAACAATAAAAAACAGAAATAAACAATATTTCTGTTGAGTCTCTATATTGCAAGTTTTTTTGATAAAGGGGTATTAAAGAAGACCAGTACAAATTTATATTTATTATTTCAATAGTTTATATAAGATATTCAAAGCACTGCCTAAAGACATGTTTACTAATTTTTAAATGAATAATTGAGAAAAGATTCATCTATAATAAGAATATAAACACTGAGGTAAAAGCTCAGTCTGTAAGGAAGCTGCCTTAAAGCATGAGGATCTGGGAATGGTTCTAGAACTCACACCTGAGAAGCCAGGCTTGGTGGTTTGAGCTTGAAATCAATCCTATTTCCGCAGGACAGACAGGTTTAGATACTTGTGAGTTTTTGACATCCTGGGCTACCCCAATAGAGGAAATCTAAGCCAAGAGTGGACTTGCTTTAGAACAGTAGGTGAATAGTGGCTGAGAATGTCAACCAAGTTCACCATATTCTTTCCGCATTCAGACGCACACATGTATATGCACACCGTACAGATACCTTCACCTTTGCACTCATGCACATACACATAAACACAGAGATAAAACATATAACTTAAATATATATGTTTATACACACAGCCACACCCTGTAAAGTGAGTTGTAAAAAATCAGCTTATAATGAGCTCACTTTGCTTGTTTGTACTAAAACTTCTCAATGGTTCAGGGAGTGCCTACTACATAGGCTCAAATGTAATTTTTATGCTAGTATTAAAGGTGGCAGAATGCTCAATACTAAATAAGAAATCCATAACAACCCATTCAATGCCTGGGGAACATCATGAAAAGGGAGTGTAGGAAAAGTAACAAATAGAGATGTGCAACACAAAGACACCGTCTGGGTATTCCATGCCCGTTCACTCACAAACCACCACAGCTGTGGACACCAATAAAAGACTGGACCCTACTGCATTTAATAATGTGCACATAACAAGCCCTTGAGTTCCCTAGCAACCCTGAGACTATCCAATGGAAGTTAGTAATTGCCGATAGGAATGGTATTTCAGTCACTGGTGTAGCCACAGATATGTTCAGTAACTCATCTCCTACAAGGATCTCATAATCAATTTTAACAAGATCCAGTGGGGCGTAGAGGGAGACCTGCCAGAAAAGAGAAGGAATTCAGTGAAAGAGGGAGAGAGATGGGGAAGGATAATGGCAAAAAAATCACCTAAAACTGATTTTATATGTTAAAAATCAGTCAAAGAATAAACAAGGGAAAATTAAATGGAAGTGTGCACAAAAACACAAAACCATTCTATTGAAAATTTACAATTTGTCAAGATTGACAGGCCTCCAAACTCCATGAATCTTTCTTTTTACACCTTCACCTCCACTCTGCACAGAGGCAGGAGGATAAAGAGTTCTCTTCCTGTAGACACACACACACACACACAAGACAGACACACACACACACACACACACATTCTCAAACAAGCTCACATAAAACCCGAACAACATTAAAGAACACATAGTTTCTAACAGTGTAATTGCTTCCTTCTCTCTTTTTTGTTATATTTGATATAATGACATGGAAACCACATAGTTATATACTTATTAGTATTACCTTGCCCTTTACCAAATTCCTTATATTGTAAAACAAGATTTTTGTAGAAACCTACATTTTCATCTGCACAATCTTAAAATCAAAAAGTGTAAGAAACAATAGGAAAATTACAGTATCACTAATTAATGAATTATTTCATGTAAAAATAAACAATGTTTTAGTCTACTCCATATTTTAGCACTAATACTGTACATATTGTTATGGTGAGAATGAATGTGCGCGCACACACACACACACACACACATACAGTAGAAATTAACAACAAAAGTTCCTGTATGTAGAACACATTTATCAAAAGCTGTAGCTAATCAGTGGCCAGTTTTCAAAAGTTTGGGCTTCCTGTGGTTCATGATGCTGCAACCTACTATTTATCTAGGTCACCTTTTCAGTTAGCATGTACACAGGGAGTACAAACTAATCTTTATGGATCCCAAATCCAATTATAACTGGGAAGGGAAACCAAAGCCAAATGTAAATGGGTTCTGGAGAATCGGTCCTTGTGTATAATGTTTCTGTTGGCATGATGAATGAAACTTTGGCGGCGCGGACGTGTTAAAAATGAACAGGGATAAAGAACACCCACAATTACATTTGGATTTTCAGAAGCAGCAATGCTGAAGCTTTTCTAAATGGTTAATTTTAGCATTCATCCAAATGTCAGTGAGCCAGTTAGTGAGGTGAAACTACACTTAAATGATGTCCAAAGGCTTTTTTATACAGAGTAAGCATTTGCATAAAACCAGCCATTCTGTGCCTTATGTTTCCAAATCAATTTAGCTTTGTGTGCTAATATTTTACTAGAGCCCTGGAGATAAAGAGGCATGCAGGTCAGCCATGTGTGCTGCTAAATCCCCAAAGGAAGCCTTCACAGTAACAGGCAAAAGATTGACACCAGACAAGATTAGCAAAAGAATTAGTTATGCACAATCAACTGTGTTATATATTGGGAAGGATGTGTGCATCTGCTTCTCTTGTGCTTAAAAAATTTGCCTGTCTGTGTGCAGTGTTAATACTGCCAGCATTTTGCTATGTGCATCTGAGTGTACTATTCTTTTATGTGATAGTTTCATTAGATGCAACTATCATTATCACTGTACATACTGGTCATAAGGTCAGCCCACAAGAACTAAAATGATGCGGTCCTGGCTATCAAATTTTCAATATAAAGAAAAACATTACAAAAATGGCAATTCTACCAAAAGCAATCTATAGATTCAATGCAATCCCCATCAAAATCCCATCAAAATTCTTCACAGATCTGGAGAAGACAATAATCAACTTTATATGGAAAAACAAAAAACCCAGGATAGCCAAAACAATCCTATACAATAAAGGAACTTCTGGAGGCATTACCATCCCTGACTTCAAACTCTACTACAGAGCTACAGTATTGAAAACAGCTTGGTATTGGCATAAAAACAGAGAAGTCGACCAATGGAATCGAATAGAAGACCCTGACTTTAACCCACAAACGTATGAGCACCTGATTTTCGATAAAGGAGCTAAAAGTATACAATGGAAAAAAGAGAGCATCTTCAACAAATTGTGCTGGCAAAACTGGATGTCAATCTGTAGAAGAATGAAAATAGATCCATATCTATCACCATACACAAAACTCAAGTCCAAGTGGATTAAAGACCTCAATATCAGTCCGAACACACTGAACCTGATAGAAGAGAAAGTGGGAAGTACTCTACAACACGTGGGCACAGGAGACCACTTCCTACGTATAACCCCAGCAGCACAGACAGTAAGGGCCTCATTGAATAAATGGGACCTCCTGAGACTGAGAAGCTTCTGTAAAGCAAAGGACACTGTCGCTGAGACAGAAAGACAACCCACTGACTGGGAGAAAATCTTCACCAACCCCGCAACTGACAAAGGTCTGATCTCCAAAATATATAAAGAACTCAAGAAACTAGACCGTAAAAGGCTAATCAACCCAATTATAAAATGGGGCACTGAGCTGAACAGAGATCTCTCAACAGAAGAAGTTCAAATGGCCAAAAGACACCTAAGGTCATGCTCAACTTCCTTAGCGATCAGGGAAATGCAAATCAAGACAACTTTAAGATACCATCTTACACCTGTCAGAATGGCTAAAATCAAAAACACCAATGATAGCCTTTGCTGGAGAGGTTGTGGAGAAAGGGGTACACTCATCCATTGCTGGTGGGAATGCAAACTTGTGCAACCACTCTGGAAAGCAGTGTGGAGGTTTCTCAGGAAATTCGGGATCAACTGACCCATGGACCCAGCAATACCACTCTTGGGAATATACCCAAGAGAGGCCTTATCATACAACAAAAGTATATGCTCTACTATGTTCATAGCAGCATTGTTTGTAATAGCCAGAACCTGGAAACAACCTAGATGCCTTTCAATTGAAGAATGGATGAAGAAAGTATGGAATATATACATATTAGAGTACTACTCAGCAGTAAAAAACAAGGACTTCTTGAAGTTTGCAGGCAAATGGATGGAAATAGAAAACACTATCCTGAGTGAGGTAAGCCAGACCCAAAAAGAGGAACATGGGATGTACTCACTCATATTTGGTTTCTAGCCATAAATAAAGGACATTGAACCTATAATTCAGGTTCTTAGAGAAGCTAAATAAGGAGAACCCAAAGAAAAACAAACAGGCATCCTCCTGAATTTTAACCTTCATCAGGCGATGAAAGGAGAAAGAGACAGAGACCCACATTGGAGCACCGGACTGAAATCTCAAGGTCCAAATCAGGAGCAGAAGGAGAGAGAGCACGAGCATGGAACTCAGGACCGCGAGGGGTGCACCCACACACTCAGACAATGTGGATGTTCTATCGGGAACTCACCAAGGCCAGTTGGCCTGGGTCTGAAAAAGCCTGGGATAAAACCGGTCTCGCTGAACATGGCGGACAATGAGGACTACTGAGAACTCAAGAACAATGACAATGGGTTTTTGATCCCATTGTCTTTGTGGGAGCCTAGGCAGTTTGGATGCTCACCTTACTAGAACTGGATGGAGGTGGGTGGTCCTTGGACTTCCCACAGGGCAGGGAACCCTGATTGCTCTTTGGGCTGACGAGGGAGGGAGACTTGATTGGGGGGGGGTGGGAAAGGGGACGCGGCGGTGGGG
Organism: Neodon shergylaensis; assembly: GCA_025134845.1. Classification (NCBI taxonomy): domain Eukaryota; kingdom Metazoa; phylum Chordata; class Mammalia; order Rodentia; family Cricetidae; genus Neodon; species Neodon shergylaensis. The sequence continues at coordinate 10,501,291 of JABTXL010005752.1, forward strand.
AAGAGACAGAAATCTTTAATAAAAATAAATAAATAAATAAATAAATAAATAAATAAATAAATAAATAAATAAATAAATAAATGAGTGCAAACAACCATCGACTAAAGGACTAAAAATAATAAAATAAATATTAACTTGTAGAAAAAGAAAAAAAAGAAAAACATTACAGTTAAAAGCCTGTTTTGAAATCTCTCAATATGGGGTTAAATAGGTTTTATAATCTAACCTTTAAAATGATATACAGCCGGGCGATGGTGGCGCACGCCTTTAATCCCAGCACTCGGGAGGCAGAGGCGGGCGGATCTCTGTGAGTTCGAGACCAGCCTGGTCTACAAGAGCTAGTTCCAGGACAGGCTCCAAAACCACAGAAAAACCCTGTCTCGAAAAACCAAAAAAAAAAAAAAATAAAAAAATAAAATGATATACAGTACTGAAAATTTCCAAACCAAGCATGCAACAAATAGAAATCTTCAAATAATGGAACATTTCTCTTAAAGGTATACTACCTGAAATTGCTGATTAAAACATTTATAATTTTATAAAATTATAGATTTTATAAAAAATCTATAATTAAAACATTATAGATTTGATACTGAAGCTTGTGTTCCTAACACATGCTAACCTTCATTCTAGGAGACATGGTCTCAAACAATGTAGATTTATTTTTTAAATAAAAATCTTATTAAACACTTGGATAGGGACCCTTTCCTTCCTACTGGATTGTCTTATTCAGCCTTGAAAAGAGAATTTGGGCATTTGGGCTTTGTCCATTGTATCTTGTTGGGCCATATTTGGATACTATCTTTTGGAGAGCTGGTCTTTTCTGAAGGGAAGTGAAGGGAGAAATGATCTAGGGAAGGTGGGGGAGGGGGACTGGGAGGAGTGGAGAAAGGAGAACTGTGGCTGGGATGTGCTGTATGAAAAAAGAATTTATATTCAATAAAAAGGCGGAGATAAAAAATAGAATTAGAATTAAATGCCATTACCACTTTTTCGAATACCTCGTATGTCATCAGGTATTCAAACAAATCTGGACTATTTGATAGTTTGTGCTGCTATAAAGATTTAATCAATTAACAGGTGATAAAATTGTATGAGGAGAGATTATTCATTTCAAGCTTAGTACATCCCTTTCCATTCTTAGATCCATAAGGAAGCTAATCATTCCAGCTGAGATACTTATTCCAATTATGTGATTTCCTTCTTGAGACATCATTTCCTTCTCTACTTGAAGTCTACAGGCTCCAGATTAATTGCCACATCCACTGGCTTTAACAGTTTCATTGATTGAGTATATACACTATGCAAATGTGTTAGATACTACATTTTTAATTTTTAATTTCAGTCCTATTCACATGACCCTTTAATAACTCAATGATCTCTGCTATACCACAGTAACTTCTTAAAAAAAAATCAAGATTCAGCTAAATAGTGTGAACAATTTGTGCTTTCTAATGTACTATCTTGCCCCAAAGACACAATCCCTGGGAACCTGTGAATGTTTTAATTTATCTGGCAATTGATAATTAGTCCTAAAGATGCAATAATAACTGATAATCAGCTGCTGCAATTATTGCACAAGTAAGGCTCTCGTGAAGTAATGAGGAGACCACCCTTAATTATTCCAAGAGGCTGAGGCTAATCACACACACCCTTTGAAAAGCGGAAGAAGCAGGTAAAAGAAAAACAGTGACAGAAAGACGTGGAACTGTTGGCGGTGAAGATCTAAAGAAGGGGGTGAAGCACCCAGAGACTGAAGCGGCTCCTAGAGACGAGAAATGGAAAGGGCTGGATTTATGAACAACCCCAAAGGACTCTAGCTCTTTCAGCCCCACAACTGTAGACCAATAAGACCTGATCTACAAAGTTCTGAGATAGAACTTCACTGTTTAAGAACTACATCTGTGGTCAGTTATCAATGTGGCAATGTAATGTTAAGACAACATTTTGAACAGCCATTGCTAATATCTGAATCACTTTGCAACCTCAACATTGTTAACCACTAGAGGGAGATCGACAAAATGATCTGCCATTCCTTTTACAATTCATTGACTCATAATACAGGCGTATGCTTACTGATAATCACTTACTATAATTATTGAGTCACATTGAGTCACCCTTTGTAAAGTGGCTTGTTAACTTGTAGAAATCAGTATAGAAAACGCAATAATTTCTGTATAGAGGAAAGAATGACAAGGTTATTATTAGCAGTTTTATATATTTTAGTCAGTTTTTTTTATCTAGCTCAGCAACATTATTTCAAAATTTCATTTAAATGTGTAGCTTCTTTAGCACCCTTAGAACGGTATTGACATCTTATTTGTTTATCCTTATTCAATAAACCTAACTAAATTTTTACCATGCATTCATCATAAGCATGGATGAAAACTGCATATATTCACTTTACATCTTTTATGATAATGAAGTATAAAATATAATTTATCAATTTTAAGTATTCTGTCAATTTGCTCATGGGCCAATTTGACCTTTGCTGTTTGTTATAAATATAACGTTACTAAATTTTGGCAATATCTAGTCTCTAGCTGCATTTAATGACAACTTGAAAATATAGATTTTATACACTTTACGGTTTACAAACATAACGTAGTTAATTTCTGGAACATTACAAAAAATACCTTCACCATTACAAGTGAACTATAACAAAACAAGTTGAATTATATATACAGATTTTCAGATACTGAAGTGATGTAGGTCCCAATGCTTTCCCATGCATATTCCTAAATTAATTACCTAACTTCACATTTCTGTTAGTTATAGGATTAAGATTCGTTTCACCTCATTAGGTGTTTTCTTATTTCCCAGAATAAACACCTCTAATCCTGTGGATCAACTCCCAAGCATAAAGCATATAGATGTAGAAATGTGTGGATGAACTGCTTGAAACTGAACTCTCTGTGTCCTGGTGAGGGACTTCAGCTTGCGTTATGCCTAAACATTCCTTTCCTGCCATACTGGATAAAGATTGTGCCTGGCTTCTCTTGAATCCCAATCTGCCTTATACCTCACACCCATTTAGGAACAATGTACAAATTATCTGTCTACTTAGATGGACCCACATCACCTTACTTTTTCAGAATCTGCGTTATAAGTAATTCAACCCATTTTCACTGCAACATTTTTGTATTCTAGATATTAGTTTTTGCTAGGTAACAAATACATCCAAAACTCACCAGTGAGGGGGAAAAAGACTGGGATTAGCATAACACTACATAGTATTTACATAGTATTACATAGTATTCTATTACATAGTATTCATAAGTACCTCAAATGAAGAGTAAGCATGTTCAGTTTAAATCCTTCATAGAATAAGATACACAGGCAAAATTATTTCTTTTACTACTGTAAGAATATTTTTACTCTTAATGTACAAAGAATTTACTGTATTTTAAGAATATTGCATATAATAGCTCTGAGACTATTCCTTATATCCTTTAAGTAAATCTGGTGAATAAAACAACCACACTGATTTCATTCTACTGATCATGGTCATTAACTCTCTTCCCAGGATCTTTTATTTAGTTCTCGTATCTCATTTTCTCTACAATGGGATCTTTGATAGCAGAGAGATTTGTATTAGAAATCACAGTCCTTGGAAAGCTACTACACTGCAAATATTTCATATAATATGTACATAGCAGTGACCAGCAAGACAGATACAACACATTGCCCTTGTTGAGAAGTTTAACAAGGCCACCTGCTTGAAGAGATCCTGCCACATCAGGATTTTGACATATTTGTCATCTCCAGCTTCTGTTTGCACCTCTACACTCCCGTGTTATTGCTCTTTTCTCACCTTTGGAGATGTCAAAAATGTTTTAGTTAAAGTTATTTTAGGAATCTACACAAAAATTTTTTTTTCTAAAATGCACATTTGATATTACTATTATCTTTTAAAGAGGCTAGGTAATAAGTCAAATGATAAATATATGCCAATCCTATAAATACAGTGAAATAATAATACCTTTCTATGGGTAATATCTTGTTCTATGCCTGTGTTGTAAATCTTTGTTCTCCTATGGTTTATTACTTTCTAACTTTTCCTACAAGTTGTAACTTTATAATCTACCCTTACAGGACTTGTACTAATTACTTAATTCTGGATAGGCTATAAGCCCTAGAAGAGAACCTACCAGTGTGATTCTGGTGGATTAACATAGTATTAAACAGCCTGTTACTTATACTTAAACCTCAGACCCATTCCTTGAAAGTGAGCTCACCCCTGACACTGCCTGGAGTGCCAGGATGCAGAGGATGGATGACCCAGAGACCTAAGATAGAACCAAACAAGATTGGAAAAAAGGAAAAAAAAAACTGTTGACATAATGATGCCTAGTGATATCGGCTTTACTTATAGATTGGAGACTACCCCAATTTTCACCAGTGAACATTTATCCGGTAACTGATGGAAACAGATGCAAACACCCAACAGATAAGCTTTGGGCCGAACTGGGGGAATCCTGCTGAAAATAGGGAGGAAGAATTGTACAAGCAGGAGGATCAAGGAGATCACAGGGAACCCACAAAAACAGCTAATCCAACCTCATAGAGGCTCATAGAATCTGAACTGACATTCAGGGAGCCTTCATTGAACCAACATAGGCCCTCAGCATATGAGTGACAGTTGTATCGCTTGGTCTACTGGTTTGATTCCTAGCAGAGGGAGCAGCAGCTATTCCTAGCACTTTGGCTGGCTTTTGGGAACCCATTTCTCATGCTGGGTTTCTCTGTCCATCCTTAATACAGGGGGTAGAGCATAGTCCTACATCAACTTTATATACAATGTTTTATTGATACCCATTGGAGGCCTGTCCCTTTCTGAATAGAAACAGAGGAGAAATAGATTTGCAGTGCTGGTGGGCAGAGAGAAAGTAGGAGAAGGGATTAGGAAGAGATAAACAAGGGAAAACTGTGTTCAGGATGTAAAATAAATGAATACATTTAATTAATTAAAAACCCCCAGAGTTTGGTGCATATTTAAACCCTCATCATAGAAATTTTTTTCAATAAATGTCAATTAACACAGAGACTCACAATTGATCATTGTGCAAAGAGTAGGTGACTGTGGAATGCTAAACTCTAAATGGGACATCTATATTATACCTCCTTCTCTAAGCCTCGGGGGCCATAAGGAAAGGAAGGATGAAAGATACTATGATCTTTTGGATGGATGAGGATGCATGTGGCAACATGATATTACTTGACCTGACAGGACTGTTGTATGCATGAGCTCATAGTAGTTCTCAACCATGCACAAGATCTGTAAAAGATCAAATGAACTTGAATCCCAGCATAATGATAGGAAGGGATCATTAAGTCCCACACTCAGCAGAGGAGCTATTGCCAATTGATGGTTTCTTGGAGAGGAAGAGTCAGGCTGAATGACTCCTGAGAGCCTACCCATACTCTAGCAGATGATCATAAACTCACGCATACACTAGCAGCACTGGATAGACTCAGTGAGTTCAAAGAAAGAAGGCTCAGTGGTTAAGAGCACTTGCTTCTCTTGAAAAGGGGTTCATTCTCGGGATCGACACAATGCTTTATGACCATCTGTAACTCCAGTTTCAGGATATCCATTGCCTTCTTCTGGCATCTGAGGGCAACATACATGCACACAGAGTACATCCATGCATGTCAAAAAGAATTTTAAGCACATGAAATAAAACTAAACCGAGTTCAGAGAAAATAAGACAAGGGTGAAGCAGATAGAAGAAGGGTTAATTGGTCAGGGATACTAGCATTGGGAGGGGAATGTGAACACAGGGTCCTATTCCTAATAGAAAAACTGGGGTAGATTTAATTAAAGCACATATAAATGTATAAAGTTCTCAAACAATAAGTATTAAACACTTATATCTGTGAAAGTGATGTTTATTTGACTTTATTTTAATATGTTTTTGTTTGTTTTTTTTTGAAATGCTGAGTATTGAATTCAGAAGCTCACATATACTAAATTCGTAAATTCGTGAAATATATTGTTGAAATAATTTGCATGTATTATGCAAATAAAAGTTTGAGGTTAGAGATAAAATATTGAGTATTGTCAGAAACAATTTAGTATCAACTCTATTTATCCTTGCTGGGTCATAGTATATGTGGCACAAGTAGAGAAGAGCATGGAGAAGACGGCACACAGAGACAGAGGGAGGGAGCAAATGAAAGAAGACAAGGAAGGTATGGAACTTTCAGCCTATAGTTGAGGAGGATAAGGAGGCAATGGAGAAGAGAAAGAATGACCCACAGAAAAGTGAAATTAAGATGGGTGTTATAAGATTCCTTTAAACTAAATTAAAATTTTAAAAACTGTGCTGCATGATAAAGAAAGAGGTATGTGTATTTACTTTGGGAGGGAACTCTAGAGCACTCAGTGCCCAATGAAGTGTATTTATCAAACCGCGTCCCATAAAGCTGAGGCATCTATACAGACGAGGATGTGCAAAGATTTTAAGAGTCAGAGATGATGGATGACTCTAAGAAAATGGTGTCTGCTAGACAGAACAGGACCGATGCACATATGAGCTCACAGAGGCTCTTGCAGAATTCATGAGACCTGCACAGGTTCAATCCAAAAGGAACCTGAGCATTGAGAGGGAAAAGTGGATACAGGATCTCAATCCTAACCAAGAAGTTGTTTGTAAATGATACTCTCTGGCAAAGGGAAAGTCAGCTTTCTCCAGTGAAATCTCAACCAGTTTGTTAGCCACACTTAAGGGCAGGCCCCATGCCTAGAAGCAGTTGTCCAGAATAAAAACAAACAACAAACAAACAAACAAACAGCTTGAATGGTATTTTGTGTATGTGGACTTTTTGTTTCACTTTGCTGTGTTTGGACTTGTTTGTTTAGATTCAGTTTTGCCTATTTTGTTGTTGTTGTTGTTCTGTGTGTGTGTGTGTGTGTGTGTACCTTGCCTGTTTATTTATTTTATTCTTTAAAGAGAAAGAAAAGAAGAACATAAAGTTGGGTAGGAGAGGAAGATAGGAGTATCCGGGAGGAGTCTTCGGAGAGCAAAACATGATCAAAATATATTGTACAAAATGTTTAACTAAAAAAATAGAAAGAAATACCCATTCTTCTGTGGGAGAAAACCTTTTAAAAGATTAGATAAGAAAGATCTGACAGGGATAAAATATATTGGAATGAAGGAATGATAACAAAGCTTTGGTCCACTGTAAAGTCTTTAGAAAATAATGAGAAACTAAACATCAGAGGAATGATAAAATAGGTGGTTTTGTTATCATCACTGTGACATTATGCTATGGTGACAATATAGAAATAAAGACAGGAAGATAGAAAATGCATTGAAGACAAATGGATATTACAATGTTGATATCAAAGGAATAAAAATCAAAAAGCATTCCTTTCAGCGTGATTATTAAATGGTTCTTTGATAGGAAAAGATTTGAGATAAATTGTGCAGGCAATAACTGCAGACTCTAAAAAGAGTCAGGAGAGCAGAAGGGAGGCAGGAAGGAGAGGCTCGTGAGCTACTGAGATCTCTTTATCACCTTGCTGCCTGGGTTATCCTTGAGTGATCATTGCATATTTGGTGGGAATGGCCCAGTCCTTTTTATACTCTTCCCCATCTTACTTCACTGATTGAATCCAACAACTCTCTGCTACATCAGTATAAGTAATTACCACATTTTCCCTTCTAGACAACAATTTTCCTATCTGGCACCTTCCTCACAAACAGAACCTTTATCATTTTCTCACAATATTACCCTAGTTCTGATTTCTATTGAGAATCCTTTTCTAACTTCACAGGCAAGGTAATAAGTGACCTCAGGTGCTTGGCCAGCAATGCAGCACTCTGTGCTAGGGATGAATTTATTTATCTGCATCTTTAGGACACTGTGTCATGCATGACTCTGCCTTTGTTCCCTTTATACAGTAGGAGGATGGTAATTGTCACATAAGGCACACAGATTTCTGCATGAAGATTACAGAAAGTTGTCTCAAAATATTATGTTATCAAATGTCTCCAATGTCTGCTTAGATACGTCATGTGAATTTTAAGTTAAATATGAAGAAAATAAGGATGTAAGTTTACTTCAACTTATAATACTTTCTTCTTCTTATGGATTTATTTCTTTAATTAGCTGCCCACATAATTAACATCTGTTGAACAATTACTCTACCCAGCTCTGTTGCAGATCATGTGTAACAGCTTTACCATTAAACCTACACTTAGGAAGATGTCTGTATTTCTACCTTTCCCTACCCTCATTTCCTACACAACTAGAAGGTGGTGTTCAGGTTATGTCTAAGAGATACTGACTGTCAACTTTCCCATATTAAAAAATAAACTCCATTTGGACATTACATTATTGTATCCTATTCTTAGTTTGTATCCTAGCAAAACTTTAATCTTTCTTTGACCAAGAATCCCATGTAGCAGAAAAACTGATACCTAAAAGTAAAATCCTGAACATATTACCATCCTTCTGCCATGCTTCCAAAGTGTCTTTATTCTCTCCAGTGTCAAGGCATACCTTACTGAGTCCCTAATTATTGTGGACTTCAAAGTAATCATACCACTCTTCTTTCATACGCCAAACACTACACACAATCCTAACATTAGTGTCTTGTGTTTGGCTTTCTTTTTTCTTCAGTCTGGTGGTCATTCGGGAAGGTCCCTCCCAGCTTTTCTTAGTTTAACTGTCAACACTGAGAAAAAGCCTTTACTGAATACACTATTTTAAACACATCACATTTTCTTTCACCCCATCCTCTTCTTTTCTATTAGGAAGTTATTTTCTTTGTATATCAGTTGTGGTTTTGCATTGTATTTGTCTTACATTATGAAAGTAGATACACTGAGAGCATAGAGTTTTTGATTAATCTTAGTTCACAATAAAGTCCTTGTCATCATATACTTAAGAATTTTGTTAGCTAGTTTAGAAAGAAAAAGTATGTTAGAAAAACTTTATTAACATGACGATCATACAGAGATTTGTTATAAAATACCAATTCATTCAACATGCATTTATTAATCACCTGTTAATACCAAGCACAGTTTGGGAATTAAGCATAGAAAGATGAATTATGAATGGCACTTTCAAGTAGTTCCATGTCAATTTAGAATTTCTAGCCTCTACGTAATGTAGAAACATCAAGGAGTGGCAGGTACCTTTGAAGGGAGGTACCATGAAGAAGTGCAGACATCTGTAGATTATTAAAGTAGAGTTATTACTATTTATATTATATTGGTTCTATCTTAGTAAAGCTTTCATGAAATTTACACAGAGAAAAAGGTTAAATTACAAGAACAGTCATCTAATTTTCATGTCCTTTTATTGATAATTGCTTTGCTTCAAATAACCAAAAGCAATATGGCCATATAAAGGATTAATCAAATATTATTAAGTATTTATTACTTTTTATCATCTTGAAAACTGCTTGACATTGCTCTTTTCAGATAATTATTATTCTGTTCGATAGTCTTCTCTAAGATATCACTGAAATGATGACCGATATATGAGGACAAGTGAGCCACAATTAAGAGAAAAGTTATTATATGATGTTAATCTTTAAACAAAATGACCTATTTATGTTTGAAATATTTTTAAATGAAGCAAAGCTAGGCTGTTATGATTGTTATGGGTTGCATGGCATAAATTATATAAACATATATTGGATATTCCATGTAGTCTTCCAACTTAAATTTGACAGCAGAAAATATCAGCTAAATTCTTTAAAGTTATCTTTGCCAGATTTTATATACACTCCAACACTTTATCTTTACTGCTTCCCTGAAGGATTTTATAGTTTGTCATGTATTATAGCTACACACACATGTATTTTGCCAAGTACACAATTAACTAAGAAGAATTATAGTATCATAATATTCTGGTATCTTTAGATGGGTTTTGTCGACTTGATATATGCTATAGGTAAGTTGAAAGAAAGAACCTCTGTTGAGAACTTGTTCATTAAGATGGGCCTGGAGAGGGAGGGTGAGAGGAGTGGGGGGAGGGGGAGAAGGGTGGGAGGAGGGGGAGGGAAATGGGAGGCTGGGGGGAGGTGGAAACTTTTTTCTTTCTCTCAATAAAAAAAAAAGAAAATAAAAAAAAAAAGATGGGCCTGAAGGCAAGTGTAGGCTGCCATTTCCTGACTAATAACTAACAGCCTAGCTCTCTCTGGGATGTGCCACCCTTGGTAGGTGGCCTTATGTTATATATAAAAAAAGCAAACTAAGTGATCCATTTGGAGAGGGCTGTTTTCAGAATCCCTCTGTGGTTTCTACTTCACTTTCCACCTTCAGATTCTTGTTATGACTTCCTTCATAACGGAGTGTGATCAGGAGAGCGTGTAAGACACTTCAACTCTTTCTTTCCCACTCATTAAAAATAATGTCAGCATTATTTTCAGAGAAACATAAAGTACCTAAGACGTTAAATAACATATGTGCAGTTACTTAACAAACATTTCAAAACGAATAAGGCTCAAATATTGTAATTTTTATTTTATTTTTTTACATATTTATAGATGTTCTTCTGACTATAAAGAATTTTTTAGAAGTGCTTTAGTTATTTTTTCTCATTTTGGATATCAATTTTTGAGGATAGTATCAAAATTACTGAAAGTAAATACTACAAGAAACAGTGCTAAGTAAAGGAAGGTCTGTTCAAATTTTACTAATAGCAAATTTCACTTTCAAACATATAAAGTGATATTTTAAGCCAGATAAATATATTTAGTAAGTCTGAATCCCTGGCATAACAAATTGATAATAATGTGTTTAACTTCTGCTATCAAATGTATTTATTAATTTATGGTAAGCCTTTATTTGACATGAGTCAGATGCTTAATATTATTATAATGTGGCCAAATTTTCTATGATAAGTTATTATGTTTTTATTTTTCAGCAAAGGGAGCTGAAATATAAATATGCTAATATATTTATACTTCAGTTTGTAACATAATTAAATATCTACAAACATAAGTCAAGAATTCATTTGGGCATAGACAAAAAACTCCAAAGCAAAACAACGAAATTGATTTTTGCATCTTGAAGTCTAGTATTAAGAAATGTGAAAATGAATATACATTGTTTGGTAGTCTCATCGTGACTGAGCACTTGATGAAAGTCACAGAAATAGGAGATCTTGCTTATGTGAAATGGAATTTGCTGTCAGCAGCCCCTCAAACCCCTGGAAGAATTCAGATCAAGGACACAAAAATACAAACCCAAATAAATGTCTGAGTTATTTCATTGGCATTATAGGCCAATATTTCAGAAAACAAACTTTAAAAGACTAACTGCAGAGCATAAATACTAGAAAGATAGATGTCAGGACTAGGGATCTAATTTGAATATTTCATAAAATGAGATTATTTTTCTAAAATTTCTGAAAGAAAATGGATTAGCAAAGAAAAAGATAAAAGCAAAAATAGAATCTGGGTACTAAATGAACAAATTAGTGTTAACAAGTAACTCATTTAGCTAGAAAAATGATCAAGACATTAAATACAGTTTTCAGCAAGTGAAGTGATAGCATTTATATGTCTTACCTAGAACTAGGGAATGCTTGTATCTTTGATAAGACAGAAAATGTTATATTAATAAATTATTATAAAGATTTGTGCAAGATATTACTATAATAAAATATATAAAAATTAGAAAACTCTGGAAACCTATGGTCTAAAGAGTGTTTTTTGCTGGATGGTAAAAAGAACGCCATAGTTTAAAAACACTAAGGGTCAGAGTAACCATGAATTTTGATGCTAAGTAGGTGTCAGGCTACTTATAAATAATGTTCACAATTGATCACTTATACTGTGTGCTGTCTGAATTTTCAGTTATATCATAGGAAATAAAATCAACATGAAAATTATATCTTTTAACCTTAGAAGCCTGTTCCTAAATTATAAATCTTTACCTTATTACAAGTATCAAACACAGCATGCTAAATAAAGTATATCCCTCTCTGCCTCTTGACATCTGAAATAGTTCCCTCCTTTGAACTTAGATATCCTCCCAAACAGACAACGTTGGCAGTTTGCTTTTAGGTTCTGATTCTTTATTACAATGTTAAAGTCCTTGTGTGCCATTTCCATGTGTTGAATCTCAGTCTTCTCAATGTTTGCTTTCATATCAAGCTATTCACTTACTTCCACCACTCTATTTACCATGGCTTGCAGTTAATTTGGACTTTCAGCAAGTAGGTCTCTTGGTAACTGCCTCCTTGATGGCAAGAATGGAAATGACCAGCTAGATCCTCTGGAAACCTGGGAATTTACTACATGTGGAAATAGGTTCATCTGGTCAGCTAAAGGTTACAATACAAAGAATAAGAGACCTGGCCAGTCATTCTTATTAACTCAGACCTTGAAACACAATATAGACAAGTTCAACAGTAATATAATGCCTATAAAGATACCTTTGCATCAGTACGAGTCCATGAAGAACTAAGTGATCAGTTTAAGACAATCATAGGGGTGTTGCAGGGATGTGTCCTCTCCGCACTACTCTTTAATATTTTCCTGAAATTAATAATGGCAACAGCTCTGGAGGATGAGGAGATAGGCATGCAGATAGGTGGTGGTTGAATCAACAATTTGTATTTCTCCAACAATACAACACTAGTTCCTGAAAGTCCAAATGAGCTGCAGGCCAATACCAAAAGCTAATATTTTCTAATTCAAATACTATTTTATTCCAATATCCCTAATCTCAGTGACTGATCATGTCCTTACCATCTGTATTCTCTGCCTTGATAATTCCTCATCATCCATGCACAGAACCAGGGGATATTAAATCTCTCATTCTGCTAATTTCCTTCTCAAAGATAACTCAACCCCAGGATACTTCAGCCAACTACTCTAATCTAAAGAACTTCAATGACAAAGGAAAAATTACACCCGTTTTACAGAAGGCTTCTTTGCTGGTTTGAGTGAGAACCATATGACATGATAATATATTTGATTGCTTGATACCAAGTTGGTGGAACTCTTTGGGAAGTATCAGAAGGGCTGACTTTGTGTGAAGACAGAAGTCTTGATGGAAGCTATGTGTTCCTAGGAGTGGGCTTTGAAGTTCAAAAGCCTATGCATTCCTTTTAGCTTTCCTTCTCTTTGACTCTTGTTTGTGGATCAATTATAAGCTTTTACTCTTGCTCCAGCACCATGCCTGATGCCATATTCCCTTCCATGAAAATTATTGGCTCTAACTCCCTGAAACTGTGAGTCTCAAATTAAATGCTTTCTTTGGTAAGTCTCCTTGATCTTATTATTTCTTTATGGCAATAGAAAATTAACTAATACAGCTTCCATGTCAAAAAGAACAAATTAGGATCAGCTAGGAACATATACCTGAACTGCTACAAACACCTTACACCCCCAGCAGTGCTGTATCCAGGCCCCAGACTTGTCATAGAAATGCAGATAAGACTCTAGAAATTAGGATCATCACATCTCCTATCCTTCTGTTCTTTACTAATTCTCTCATGTTCTTTGGGTAAAGCTGAAATCAGAGATGCTTTCCAGCCTTGACATATGACTATGTCTCTACATATGTCTCCATAGCTCCAACCCCAACCTCACAGGTAATATGATCCAAATGGTACAGATTTGTTAGTTATTTGAAATACCAAATAACATTTCCTCTTCTTATTTTTAACCACATCATTGTTCTACCTACAACAAATGTCCTCTTTATCTTTCTATCTCTCTTCCTAAGGTCCATTTGCTCCCTTAGATCTGTTTATTTGTTTATTCATTCATTCATTCATTCATTCATTCATATCTTTACTTATCTTCTCCATAACTGACACTATCACTGACTGGCCTTTCTGTATCCTCTAGGTATCATATCTATGTGTTTACTTAGAATCTCATCTTTTTCATTGTCTTCTGTAACTGGGTTTCTGTGAATGAATTTTATTTAAGTATCTCTCAATATCTTTTATACATCAAGAAGATCTCTGAGGATCTGAAGTTCTCTTTTGGATCTCTAACCAACAGACATTTCCATTAATAACTGGTGACCGTTAGGTTGACTGCTGTGAAAGTCCTCCAAAATACAGGCTGATTTGAGTAAATAATAAATAAATACAGATATTCCCTAAGAACACCTTCATAGTGCCAGTTTAGCTATGTGCTCTTCAAGTGTTATCATAAGTATCTGTCTTAACATGTACAGAATTTTTTTTAAAAAAAAGCAGAATTCTTACTGGTTTCTTGGTATATATCAAAATAACAGATTTAATTTGCTAACAATACCACAATTCCAGCATATTTTTGTAAAACAGAATTAAAGTTGAGTACATAACTGTTACATCATTCATGATTATTTAAATTAAAGACTTTCATGCTTTCCTAAGGATTTCTGAAAGTCCAATAAGTGAGTACATATGTTTATATACTTAGAGTACGTATGTAAATCATGTCTGATAACCATGGTGCAAAATCCTTAACAGTATAGTTTACGAATCAATACAGAAATCTTATAAGTATAAGACAGATTATCAGAGTGTGACTGAATAGCTCGATTATGGAAATCTTTTAAAATTCCAAAAATTAACATGAAATTTAATCTCTTGTAAATCTTCTAAGATCACACTGCTTTTAGAAAATATTCAAAGTCATTGCTCAAAATAGGGTTAAGCAAATTCAAGGTCTTTATTTTGAAATTCCAAACATTGAGTTGGTGTCCTTAAAATGTATGAGATTCCTCACATTTCCATATCTTTCTGAGTAATGGTTTAAATATTTCCCCCAAACCTGATTACTCATTATCAAGAAGATCCAACTCTTGTGCCTGTATCTGGCATAATTCTAGGATGTATGTTTAGCTAGGGAGTGAAAATGCTATATTTCCCTCAAGCCTAAATTCACCACTTATAAGGGTGGGGGGGACCTAACTCCTTTGGAAATAACTTGAGCATTCACATATGTTTTCCCGTAAAGATAGAGTTTCCAAGGTGCAACAGCTGGGAAGCCATCTGCAAGCTGAGTGAAATTCCAATAGCAAATGCATGCCGGCAATGCCGAATGGAATCACAAAGTTCAGATTAGGTCCGAATTAGTTAGGAAAATCTGATCCCATCATTAAGAAATAGATTATTCTTCAGTAGCTTCTCTGAAAGTAATAATGAGGGAAGGATTTAATAGCACATATTCTGGAAGAGAAATTACTTATGATGTGGTACATGTATATACATTTAATTCATGCATTGATTCATTCATCCAGCAGATATTTATTGTTGTACCATGAGAGACACCATAGTGAAGTAATAAGCCAGACAAAGTGCACTGTCTTTTCAGAATATTCTCCAAGCATGAACATTTTCTCACAGTCTGAGAAAGGACAGAACCTGCATAAAGACATATTATCTCTGCTTTTATATTTACAACAACACCAATATTTTTGTAGATACCATCATCATCTAACTTTTAGCTAATCAGAGAATGATCCTGGTGAGCCTGATCTATCCAGAATAGTTCTTAGATTAATATAGGTATCTTTTCTTGACCTTAAGGCAACAAATTGCTGTGAAAAAGTGTTGTGTGACAGAACATCAGGCAACTTTCAGAAACTGAGAACCTCATTTCAAGCTATCATATGCACGTCTGACAATGAGCAATTGTTGAATATGCTTACCCAATTAACCCTGAGAAGAAAATGTTGTTAATCTGCACTCACATTTTGGATCTACAGAAACTGGGAGTTTTATGCATTTTGAGAAGCATTTTGTTCTCAATTAGTAGAAAATAAATAATGAGGCTACTTTTGTAATTGTTAATAAATAAACATCTTTGTAATAAGTTGATGAGGGATTCCCCTCTGTATGCTGTGAATACCATTGGTGAATAAAGAGAACTGCTTTGGCCAGTTGATAGGGCAGAACTTAGGTAGGAGGGGAAAACTAAACTGAATGCTGGGAGAAAAGAGGAAGGGTCATTGAGAAGCCATGGAGCCACTGCTGGAGACAGACATGCTAAAACCTTGCTGGTTGACAATAAGCCTCAGTGTAAAATATAAAATAATGAAGATGGGTTAATCCTAGAGGAGAATCTAGGCAACAATGAGTATCCTAAGAGAGACATACATAGATCTAATCTACCTGGGAAATAGAAAAAGGCAAGATCTCCTGAGTAAATTGGAAGCATGGGGACCTTGGTAGAGGGTGGAAGGGGAGGAGAGAGGCAGGGAGTGGAGCAGAGAAAAATGTAGAGCTCAATAAAATCAATAAAACGAGAATAAACATGGCAAGACTATGCAAAGTTGTTCAGTAGTAACTCAGTACTGACGGATCCTCTGCTATTTCTTTTTGTTGTTTTGAGAGTGAAGCAACAAAGGAACAATATTAATTCAGAAAATCTAAACTGTTGGTGTAAGTAATAGCCCAATCAGTTTATAAGGCAGCATTTTTTGGGATATGCAGAGAGTTCACTATTAAAACAGATGGTCAAACACAGGATGAGTTCAGTAGATGCGGGAGTAAAAAATAAAGTTCATGAATTTCTATCTTCCTTAAGTTGATTCCAAATGAACAATCAAGAAAAGTTTATAATTATCATAGAAAATGTATAATGAAGGTCATAATATTAATTAAAAAGGCTTAAGAAACACAGTTGCTCCTTTTATATGTAGCAGGAAGTTTAGTTATAATATATTCACAATATGTAACTACATACAAGATTTAGAGTTTTAAATTATCCAACTGATTGAAAACACAAATGATAAAATAACAACTGTTGGCTGGAGGAGAATATAAAAACTTCTAGGTGCTGTGATTTTCTGTAATGAACTTCAAATGGTTTCTAGAAGAAGAGCTAGATTTAGAAGAGAATATAAAAACTTCTAGGTGCTGTGATTTTCTGTAATGAACTTCAAATGGTTTCTAGAAGAAGAGCTAGATTTAGAATGAAGGTTATATACAGTCACTTGCTTTCTTGACGTTTACCAATCTTAATTACTTCATAGTGGGCAGAGATTCAACTTTGAGCACTTTAAGCTTCATAGACCAACTGAAGCTTAAATTAGAAGTCAAAACAAAATCTAGGTAAGATAAATTACTTTATTAATTTTAAAACCTCAAAATTTATATGAAAAATTTCTATATTCATATTTGTTGGCATGTCATATAGAAATTAACATGTCAGTCAATTGGATACAATTTCAATATTTCTACAGAAACTATGATTACATGAAAAATTGAAACTTTCTCTACAAAATAGTGAAAATAGTTAAATTGTAACTTGCTTTATTTACAGACATTTTTCTTTCTTTCATGCATAATGGACGATAATTTCATTGTTTGATGAACTCCATTTCTTTCTGCATTACCTTGCTATAGCAAAACAGCATAAAGCAATGAGAACTCTGCTGTTTTTGATTTATGCCTGTATCCCTTGTGTCCAGTGTTCTAATAAAACAAAGCAAGAGTATGAATTAGATGAAGTTATTGTGTGGTTTCCTTCTTTCCTTCCTTCCTTCTTTCCTTCCTTCCTTCCTTCTTTTTTTTCTCTTTTTCATTCATTCTTTCCCTACTTACATCATTTTTCTTTTTTTCTTTCCTCAAAACCCTCCCCCAATACCTTTCTTGCTCTCTTTCAAATTTATAGCCCAATTTAATTAATTATTCATATACATGTGAACATTTTTCCTAAATATATAAGTACAACCTTCTCAATCTGTTCAAGGTTATTAATATGTATGTTTTCAGGCCTGATCATTTGGTTTGAATAACCAATTGGTGTGCCTTTCCCCAGAAAAGTGGTTTTTTTTTTTTTCACTTTCAGAATTACTTATTTGTCTCTGGCTACTTTGATCCATATGCTTTCATTGCACTCAACTTGAAAATCAGTTATAATTTTCTGAAAGATATTAAAGGATAATGACAGCTTGTGTCGTATAGAGATAGAAATAAAGAATGACCACATTCTTTATTTCATCAGCTTTCTATTAAAATTACAGAACAAGAGGTGAAAAAATAAAACAGGTGCACACTGTGACTCAGGAAATGAAATGACACAATCCACCCAAGAAGGAAGTTGTTCAAAGTTTGAAAGCTCAGGACTGGGTTTGCAGAACACAGGCTTCCTTAGCTGTGGCACAGCCACTGTTACAGAATCTGCTGTGCCTTGCTGTGCCCGATAGGTAATGTGGACTCTTAGAAAAGAGGTATTTATATAAAATATAAATTGAGGTATTTATATAAAATATAAAGTCATTCACCTACACAGTTCACTAGTGCAAACCCAAATATTTTTAAACAGAATTATGAATGACTAATGCTTAAATGACCTTATATTTCTTTAAAAATTATTTATAACAAATAAATGTATTGAACATGGATGGAACTGAAGAACAGAATGTTTCCTTTCCTTCCATTTGCATGTTTGCATTTAGCAGTTCAGAAATAGATACCAAAAATGCAGAGGTATTTAAATTTTCAGAGCTTGAGATGTGTATTATGAACACAGCTCTCCGAATGCATGACTTTTCCATGCTGAATTTAAATCTAATTTTCTGACTGCTGTAAAAATGACTATCACACACAGAAAAGTGAAGTAATCAAATTTATGCTATTCTCTGAAAATAAAGCGTTGTTATAAATGTAAAGCCACGATGCTTCTACTTCTATTAAGGTTCCCCGGAAAATACAATTCTTTAAAGTAAATTTATAGATCATCGTTCACAATGAATACATCTAAAGTCATTTCCAACTACAAAAGGTATGAAAACAACGGGGTGAAACTTCATACAGAACATATTTATTTACAAACAGCTCGTCCAGAAGGAAAATATATTGCCGTCATCACTAGATGTACTGTGAATGCAGTTAAATAAGTTGGAACTGCACATAACTTATATGAAGTGAACATTTCCAGGAAAAAGTACTAAATAAGTAAATAATGAAAAGGAAACTGTGCAGTAGATATTAGCAGAAAGGAAGACTAGAATCTCTAAATCGCTTGTTGGTTCTATCACAACTGTAAGACAAGGATATCAATGCTAAAACACTTGTGAAATTGTGGAGCATTTGTACCTAAGAGGAGATTCACTCAGGTTGTTATAGCAATTTGCATTTTATTTGAGAGCAAGACAACATAATAAAATAGAACTGGATATTATTACTTGACCAGGCAAGGTAAAAAAGACTTTCATTTTAAGGGTCGAGTTATACTGTTCTGTTCATAAAACAAACTGAAGAGGGTTGTGGGATATTCTTTCATTCCTTTAAAGTCATAGGGCCTCTTACTGAGTATAAAAGCAAACCCACACTTAAAGATATTTATAACATCTATTTTGGGAAAAGCATATAAAATATTATACTATGAAAAGATTCAGTATCTGAATACATTTTTGCATAAATATGAATATAAATATATCTTTTATATGTGCAGACATTTATATAAATATGTATGTTATTTAATGAGTGCATGAGAACATGGTAAAGAATACAATGGTATTGAAATAATTCTGATAAGCAGAAGAATGTAATTTGTTTTTCCTTTTGTGAAATTTAGGGGAAGATAAAAGATTGATAAGAATTTTAAAAATGGATAAATCAAATGTTCTTTAAAAGTTGAGAAGACTTTCTCCATATTTCCCCACATTACTCAGATATCTTTATGATATGATCCTTAGTTGCTCAGCCACCATTTATTGCTTGTTTAGCAGATATCAATATGTTCCATGATAAGGAATATCAGAGAAGAAGTCAGTTCCTATAAAGCTGAAGATCAGTAGCATCAAATTTTACAAATATTGTGACCCTCTAAAACTCATGCTAGACTTTCCCTTTCACCTTTTTTCTCTTTGTGGGATAAATGCTATCATAGTTTTCACTGGCGAAATACAAATGAGTGAAGTTTGTAATACTTTCTAACTAAAAATAAAGCTCCTCACTAGTATTTTTATTCTTTATCCTTATTGTTTCACTTTGGTGATTTTTTCCATATATTCTAAAAGCAGTTGACAAGCAAGTTGGAAGATGGAGACCTTTAAGTTTCCCAAAACTTATGCTGAACAGAACCAACCTATTTGGTAGAAGCAAAAAAAAAGGTGAATATGATGTATATATATCATCTTTTTTAAATCTACTATGATGATATTTTGTTATTTTCAGTGTCACATGACCTTGCCCCTTCGATCAATGTATGAATCAGACAAATTTTCCATATTAATTCAGAGGTAACTTTTAAGGCTTCTTAATATTACTTAAGTTTTTATTTTTCATCGTAAACTGACGTTATTTGATCACAATGTCTGCATGCATATCTATTATAACATTCATCTTGAATTGAATTGTCTATAATGATAGAAGTACTTAACCTAAGTTTTATTAAGAAAAATCAATGAGCAGTTGCATCCCCTACTCTGCAGGATAACACTAGTAGCAGCCTTCACAATCTGCTTGTTTTTGTCTCCTGTGAATCTTGTGGATATTCATTTGCCTTCTCCCTTCCCGTGATCCATGTCCATTGTTATGTCCCAGATATTGACCCCAGCAGGCAACCCTCAGTAATGCAAGAGCAACTTCTCCCAGGGCAACAAGTAGGTTGATGTTGATTTCATACCTCTCCTCCTGTTCCACCATATACCATCTACCAGTTTCATCCTCAGCTCTATAGCAGAAAACTTGGTGGAGTCTCCCTTTCCCCTCTGATGCCATCCCCGATGTCTCAAAGACCTCCCCCCAACTTTCCTTCCTCAAGTCATTTCATTATCCCAGCCTCCAACACCAGTAGACATTCCCTGGGAACATAGCAGCTAAACGTGCCAGGGAATATAGAGGTTCACAAAAATTTCCTACCAGGCACCACACAGCCATCACAGTATTCTAACATCCAGAGAGGAAACAGAAAACAAGGACCAAAACATTCGCCCAAGAGAGACAAAATCAGATACCTCCAAACACAGGTACTTAGACACCTGTGTAAGGACACAATCAACAACAGACGGGACACTATGCCTCTGTTGGAATCCAGGGACACAATAGGCACCGAATATTCAAACACAGCTGAAGACCAAGAAAAAAGACTTAAAAAGGACTAGTATAAAGATAATGGAGTCCCTTAAAGAAGAAATTAATACATACCTTAAATTAATTCAGGAAAATACAAACAAGCAGCGCAGGGAAATATATAAGACTGTTTAAGACCTTAAGATGGAAGTAGAATTTAAAAAAAATAAAACTGAAAATAATCTAGAAAGGAATTATGTGTGAATTCAAATAGGAATCACATAGACAAGTTTCACCAAGAGAAAACAAGAATCTCAGGACCCAAGATTATGCTAGGGAAATAAAATACATCAAAGAAAATATTAAACATTAAATAAAATAATCAAAGAAAATATTAAATCTAAAATATTCCTGACATAGAACATGTAAGAAATAAGATAATATTAAGAGACCAAACAAATTTAGCCATAGTAGATATAGACAAAGGAAAAGAAACCCACCTCACAGATCCAGGAAATATTAAAAAGATGTCATAAAAGAAAATTTTCCTTACCTAAAAAAGGAGATGTATATAAAGATACAAAAACAAACATCACCAAATAAATTGGACTAGAAAATAAAATCTTCATGTTACATATAATCAATACACTAAACATAAAGCAAAAAAGAATATTAAAAACTGCAAGAAAAAAACTAGTAACAAATATTCTAGTAGTCCTATCAGAATTACATCTGAATTTTTATTGGAGACTCTAAAAGCCAGAAAGGCCCAGACAGATTTGCTTCAGACTCTAAGAGACAACAGATGCCAGACCAGACTACCATACCCAATATAACATTCAATCACCACAGATAAAAGCAAATTTAAACCATATATGTCTAAAAATCCAGTCCTACAAAGGGTTCTCGAAGGAAAACTCTGACATTAGGAGGTTAACTACAGTCATAAAAACACAGAAAATACATAATCGTAGACCATCAAAAGAAGGGAAGCACACACACATACACACAAATACACAAATACCACCAATAATAGCAACACCAACACCAAATCAAATAACCCGAATCAACTAGCATTGGTGATTGACATCTCTCAAAATCAATGATTTTTATTCTTCAAAAAAAAAAATACAAACTAACAGAAAGAATGTGAAATCAGGACCCATCCTGAACATCAAAGATACATATTACCTCAGGGTAAAAGTCTGTAAAAAATATCCCAAGCAAATGGATCTAAGAAACAGGCTGATAAATCCATTTTGATATCTAAAAAATTAGACTTCAAATGAAAACCAATGAGAAAAGACAGTAAAGGACATATATACGCATCAAAGAGAAAAATATCTAGCAACATGACCTTTCAATTCTTCTCATCTATATACAAAAGACAAGAGAAGCCGCCCTTGTAAGGAGACTACTACAGATTCAGTTACACATTGATTCTCATACATTGACTGTGTGAGACTTCCATATAACCCACACTCAGCAACAGACAAATAACGAAGATAAAAACAAAAGTGAGAAATGCTAGAGCTAATGTATGTTAGAAACCAAACAGGACTTTACAGAGCATTTCCTCCAAACACAAAAATATGCTTTTTTTTTTTTGCACCACATTTAACTTTCCCCAAAATTGATCACATACTTAAACAAAAAGAAAGGCTCAACAAGAAAACTGAAATAAAGCTATATCTTCTCAGACCACCACAGATTAAAGATGGGATATCAAGAGCTTACAGATTCAAGGAACATGACCAACTTTCTGCTGAATGAAAACGAGTAATGACAGAAATAAACAAGTTAAAGACTCTAAAATGGAATGAAAATGAATACCCATCATCTCCAAGATTATGGGGCATGAATGAATTGGTTCTAAGAGTCAACCAACTTCATAACAGTAAATACCTACTCCTCCCCCCAAAAAAACTGGAGAGAGGGCATATTAGCAACTTAACAGCACACCTGAAATTTCTTTAAAAAAAAGAAGAAAAAGAAATTGCACCTAAGAAATCACACTGACAGTAGACGGTAAGAAATAATCTAACTTGAGAGTAAAAATGGAAACAAAGAACAATGAAAAATAATCAGTTAATCAAAAAGTACTTTGAGAAAATCAGAGAAAGAATATTCAACTTAACAAAATCTGAACTGAGAAGGGGGAAGAACAAGAAAGATGGCAGAAAATCAGAGAATCATAAGGACATACTTTAAAAACACATATTCTGCATAACTGGAAAAACTTAAAGAAGTGATCAGTTTTCTCAATATTTACAAATTAACAAAGGTAAATAAAATCAGGAAATTAATATAACTAGATCTATGACACCTAGCAAAATAGATACAGTCATTAAGGATCTCCTACCAAAGAAATCAGGACCAGATAGTTTTAGTGCAGAATTCTACCAGAATTTCAAGGAATTCCTGAAGAGATTTTGGATACAAGGGGCATACTTAAAAATAATTAATGTAGATTACAGCAAGCCCATTGACAACACCAACTTAAATGGGGAGAAATTCAAAACTATGCCACTAAAATCAGGAATAAGATAAGGTTGTGCACTCTCTCCATTCTTACTCAAGACCATACCTGAAGACTTAGCTAGAACAAAAAGACAACTAGTACAGATTAACTGAATGCAAATTGCAAAGGAAGAAGTCAAAGTATCTATTATTTACAGATGATGTGAAAGTGTGCATAAGTGACTCTAAACCTTCCACCAGAGTACTTATGTGGCTGCTAAAACCTTTCAGCAAAGTAACTGGATTCAAAGAAAACTCACAGAATTCCTTAGTCCTCCCAAATACAGAAGGCAAACAGAGTGAGAGCGAAATCAGGGAAGTACCATCTTTCAGCATAGCCTCAGATGATATAAACTATATTATGATAACTCTAACAGATTAAGTGAAGGACTTGTGTGATGAAACCTTCTTTTGGGAAGTATTATTTTCAGGTGTGTGACGTTTTTATGCTGCATCTTGTTAATTGTGAAGTTGTGATTCTTTGCCTATCTAAAACACCTGATGGTCTTATCAAAGAAATGAATGGCCAATAGTGAGGCTGTGGAAAGGATAGGTGGGGCTAGGAGGCAGAGAGTATAAAAAGGAGAAGAAAGAACACCAAGGACAAGAGAACAAGGAGAGGGGGGCATCCGGGGCTAGTCTCCCAGGCACCTAGTCAGTCACCCAGCTACTCACGAAGTAAAGGAAAGATAGGTATATAGAAACAGAGAAAGATAAAAGCCCAGAGTCAAAAGGTATTCAGGATAATTTACGTTAAGAAAAGCCAGCAAAAAAGCAAGTCAAGCTAAGGCTGGATATTCATAACTAAGAATAAGCTTTTTGTGTACTTTATTTGGGAGCTGGGTGACAGTTCCCCCAAAAAGTCAAACTGGTAAAACATCACACAACAACCTTCAGAACTTTGAAGAAAAAAATGAAGAAATATCAGAAGATGGAAATAATGCCTATGCACATGGATTGGTAGAATTAATATAGTAAAAATGGTTATTCTACCTAAAGCAATCTACAGCTTCAATACATTCAATTTTGATGCAACCTTCATCAAAATTCTAGCACAATTCTTCACAGGTATTGAAAGGACAATTCTCAACTTCATATGGGAACACACAAAAGAATAATCCTGAACAATAAAAGAACTGCAGAAGGTCTCACCATTTCCGATCTCAAGCAACAGTACAAAAGCCATAGTAATAAAAATTGCATGGTATTGGCATGAAAAGAGACATGTCAACCAAAGGAATCAAACTGAAGACTCAGACACACACCCACACACCTATAGATACCTGATATTTGATAAAAATGCACAGTACACACAAAGAAAATAGCTTTTTCAAAAATAGTGCTGGTCAAACTGAATGGCAGTCTGTTGAACAATATATATATCATGCATAAAACTCAACTCCAAATGGATTAAGGACCTCAACATAAATGGAGGTACACTGAAAGTGATAGAAAAAAATAATGTTAAATATTCTGAAAAAGAAGACTTTCTGAACAGAACAATAATAGCACAGGCATTAGGATCAACAATTAATAAATTAGTACCTCAGGAAACTATAAGGCTTCTGTAAGGCAAAGGACACTTTAAATTGGACAAAATGTTTGCCTACAGAATGAGAAAAGAAATGTACCAGCTCTACATCAAAAGAGGACTAATATCCAAACTACATAAAGAACTCAAAAAACTTGATTTTCAAAACCCAAATAACCTAGTTAAGAGTGCTTTAGAAAGATGAGAATTGATCTACCTCAAGACCCGTCTATATTGAGCTTTGTGATATACCCAAAGGACACTTTGTCCTATCACAAGGACACATGCTCATCCACGTTCATTTCTTTTTTTTTCATAATAACAAGAAATTGTAAACAGCCTACTTGTCCTTCAACAAAATAATTGGTAAGGAAAATGTGGTAGATTTCAACAATGGACTACTGCTCAACTCTTAAGATACATGACGTCATGAAATTTCCAGGTAAATGGATGGCATTAGAAAAAGAAGTTCATAAGTGAAGTAACCTAGGCCCAGAAAGACAAATATGATATGCATTTCCTTATGTTTGGATATTTGTCATTAAATAAATGGTAACTAACCATTATGAAAAATAAATGATAACATAATAGAAAGGTTAGGTACGGAGGTAGGAACTGGGGGGGGGATATATGGATCTTCCTGGGAAAGAGAAATACAATATATTTTATAGGTGTACTGCAAAGGGGGTAGAATATAACAGGAAGGACCAGATGGGAAAGGGGAGGGGAGCACTTGAGGGAGGAAATGAGGGGCAATACAATAAGAATTGCAGGACATTTGAGGGATGGTATGGAAACAGTGCTGCGGAAATTTCCTACAATATATGAAGGAGGTCCTAATGAAGTCTCCAAATAATGAGGGAGCTATGACCTATCCTGGCCATCTCTTGTCATCAAATAAAGCTTACAGTAACAAGGCTGGATGTTATTGGCTGAAAGGGTACAATGCAAATCTCCAGACAACTCAGACTGTTGTCAAGACAATAGGTAGCTCTAAACAAACTGACAGCAAGACCCTATTGCTGAAAACAACACCCCCACATCTCGTTAAACATGGAGAGCTAGAGCTCATGCCTACATACAATCTTCCCCCGCCGGTTGTATTAATAAGTAAAAAGCTATAAATTAAAAGTAAGTATAACTTAAATATCAATTATCTAATAATATTAATATTAATAAAGTATGCCTTGGGACTGTAATAATCGTGTCTTTAAATGCAGACATACTTTAAAATCTAACTTTTTAAACTAAGGTTTTTTTGAATAATACAATATAAAAGGATATCAGGAACACCTTATTGTAAAAATATTATCCTTTTTATTGTAATTTTAGATGATTAATTTGTAAGCCAAACAAATAGCCTAAAAAAACATTCACCTATTTAAACATAAAAAGTGGGGTAGAACTAAATATAAACACCTATATTTGTACAGCGTTTGTCTTGGCCCACGGAATTAGGCACATGTGTTTTGATTTATATTGTTCTCTAAAGATGGTCCTTAATCATCTTCTCAGTATCCAGATGTGGTACTGTCTTGGGAAGCTCATTCCCTATGCTTATGTTACTGATATGACTGAGGATGAACAATATGAAATTATGCTGTGATTGCTTCACAGTGTGTTGCGATGATGGATAATATACATAATTATTCATATTACTTTCTTTCTGTTTAAGATATTATAATCTAATTATATTTTATAGATGTGTTTATACTGTCAAGTGAATGAATGCTTGATTTAACACTGACTCCTAGGATATAAAAATTCAGAACTTGACATTCATATATAAAACTCATTCTTGATTTCTTCTAATTCTCATGTTATTTTCTTTCATTATCATTTGCCTAATTTGCATTGATGCTAATCTTTTACATACAACACATTTTTGGCTGTTTCAGCTACTTTTTAAAATTAGCTATAAATTAAAGAACGTACTACATGGCCTTAATTTTTAAAGTATGTTGATTACTTTGGTAATTACCACTCACAGAAAAAGTGGAAAATGAAGACATCATTGCCCTAGTCATAGATGTTAATTCATGCAGAAAAATTAGACAAATAAACAAAACCTAAATTTACTTTAATGAAAATTCAGAATTTAAAACATTTAATAACCCCACTGTTAAAAGAATATTATTCACTTTTTGTGTCAGATGCAGAATTGGAGAACCTTGGAAATGTGAGACAATGATTGAATTTTTACTTGTTATATGACTTTTATCATGAAGGAAATGATGATAATGTGTATGACCTATGATAATTGTAAAATTTTCAAGTGACCATGTATCTTTAAAATCTATCTGGCTTTCTTTGGGGAGATAAAAGAAGCATTGCCCTCTCTTAAGATTGGATGGGTTGGGAGAAGGGATGTGGGAGGAGGGGAGGAAGTGGGGAATTTGGGTTGGTATTTTTTTTAAAGTAACAAAATTAAAACAAAAAAGAAGAACCCTGTATCAGAAATTTTTCACCCTCTTTACTTGAACTGATATGCATAAAATATTATTTTCACCTTCATTGCTACAAAATACTTATTTTTACATTCCAGAGCATGATAAAGGGCCATATGTGGAGATTAAATGAATGGAGGAGTGAACAAAGTAGTGTTAAGGAGTTAAGAGCAATGGTGAAATAGAAAAGGTTAAATGGTGTAAAGTACAGGATAATTGGACAAGGTAGGACTAGAAATACAGAGAGGGTTAACAAACACCAACAACTTTTTAAAATGTCATTTAAAGACTTACTACCATAGAAGCTTTATTAAATACATTCATATATAAAACATATATATGTGTGTATTTATAAAATCAACACACATATATAATCAGCACACACACATATGTGTGTGAGAGAGTGTATGCTGATTATAATCCAAATTATTCTCTAAGTTTTATGTATACATTTGCCACAAGTCTCATAATCCTGAATGGCAAGAGAAACTCACATTAGTAAACACTTCTTTCATTTCTTTATTTATATTTTAAGAAACTATATTTTCTCATTTTACATATCAATCCCAGTTCCCACTCTTTTCACCATCCTGCTTCTTCCAGCTTCCCCCCATCCCGTCTCATATCCTCTCCTTAGAGAGGGTAAGGCTTCCCATAGTGACTCCACAAAGTCTAGCACATTGCTTTGAGGCACTTTTTCATCTCTTAAAGACAAAAATTTTCCTATAACAAATTTTAAAACATAAAGTTATAATGAAGAAAAACTGCTTCTGAATTAAGTGCCTAAAGAATATATTTACAAATTTAGTTAGAAACTTATTTTTGTGCTTCAATATTATTAACAGATGTTTGAATTATGATGCAACTGTTATATGTTTTAAATAATAATTCCAGTCTTACCAGCCGCATCTATTAAGTCAGTTTTATGGTTTTAAATATTACATCTCAACATGCTTGAGTGGTTTTGTGTATTTGCATATTGCATATTGAATAAATGACATTCTTATTTTCTAGTGCTTTCTGAGATGGTTTCCCAGAGATTGGACATAGAGTCATGTAAATGCAATAAATCACATCCCATGAGTTGAATTACTATTTTTACAGCAAGATGTTTGCTGTAATTTACATATGGAAAGTATCTACCTAAAATTTTAGTCCTATTTCTCCTTCTCCAACTCTCATTTTTTATGACTAATATAAATTCTGCATTTTGGTCTTCAATTTTTGTCTAGAATTACTTAAGATTTCTGGCAGGAAAATAGTGTGCGCAGCAGAGCAGTCTGCTGTTGTTTCTCCATTAGTTATTTTCTTATCAAATTTGGGGTGAAAGATACTTCTATATCTAAATAAGACATGGAAAGCTTTTCCACTCGTAATTACTACCTGAAATTTATCTCACTTTGTCAGTGTACCGACTTCCTGATAAGCCTTTTACATATCTGTGCTGTCAAATATTTTGTGAGAGTCACATTGTACCAATTGACTGTATCACAACTGCGTTACTAATGTCACACCTTTTCCAACAGGATGGCACCTATCAGATCAAAGCCTTCTCCCTCAGTCTTTTATGTGCCCATACCGTTTGCCTGAGCACTGCTTTTCCTGGACTTCTATATGAATACCTTAGACATACACATGACACAATAACAATTATTATTAACAATTATCTAGTTAATACAAAATTCATAAATTCCCAATACAAACTAAAGCTATCTATGGCTCATTAATTATGCATTAAAACACTGACCCCTCTATAACAAAGGGCAGGGTTCAAATGAAGCACTATAATTCAAGAGAAACTTTGGTAGTCATATTTGGAGTACATGACTCTAAATGCTTTTCTCAATGCAGAATACCAATCTGAGAAGTTTCAATATAAAGGTCTGTATTTATTCACCATTGCTGAAACTGCTCTTAATGTGATCAAAGTATCGGGTGCATTGGGTTGAGAACATAAGCTGGGTGAAAGCTCATTTGGAATGAACATCACAGAAGTGTCTGTCAAAGGAAAGGGGTGCAAATATTCAAGTGCTCCAGGTGTGAGCACAAGCATTAAGTTTTAGTTTCAAGATGGTTTTGCTTAGCAGGCAGTTTGCTGCCTTTTTCAAATACTCGCAGACGTGGCTGATGAAGTCGCTCCTGGTTTTCAACATAATAACCCTTGCTCCATGCCCTCTAGGTTGATATGACATTTGTTTCTTTCTTAATTAAACTATCATTGCTAGGAAGCAGCAAAGAATGTTCAAAGTAAAGGTTTCATCGAGGAAAGAGCCTGTGTAAGCGCCATGGGAAGCAATGAGCAGATCATTACAGAATTATTAGCCCCCTGCACAGTTATAAATTAAAGAATCAGTATGCCATTGAGTGACAAAGAGCAGAAAAGGAGGTGTAGACTAAGCCATGCTCAATATTCCCTTTTGAACAGAATCACAGTGGAATACTCTGGAAACACACTGGTCTTCTATACTTTAAATTTGAACAAAAGTGTTGGCTAGTGAGAGATAAAGCTGAGTATGGAAAATTAGAACATGTGCTCTGTGAAGTATGACATAGAGACTATGCTTAGCCAGTGAATATTAGTAACACATGAGAACTACTTTTGAGGCCTGAAAGGAAATTTTGTACTTTCTACATGAATTATTACTTCACTTAGAATGCTCTTGCTCTAGATAGTTTATACTTTTAGTAATCCTTTCTGAATCCTTCACTTAAATATCTGTCCCTAGATTAGCTTCCATCCTCTCAACTAGGAGACACTAAGGCATCCTTCATCAAGGTGCCCAACCATTATAAGATCCTATCATTAAATCAATTATCACACATTATTGTAATTGCTTGATTACATTACAAATCTGCCCCTTTGGACCATGGGCTCTTAAGGTCAGAAGTTGTTTCTTAATTAATCTTTGGTTCCTTAGCATATAAAATACTGCTATTCACACGGTAGGATTTAATGACTATATTTGAACGAGTAAATGCACTCATTAGTTTTGGTAGTCAGGAGAAAAAAAGGTGAGCCTGGGAGACTGAAGTTCAGCAGGCAGCATTTCCCGACACAGAGAATGCCCCTTTTTAATAAATTAGGCTGCAGAGGGTTTGGTGAAAGTCAAAGTAATATGCCTGCTGGATCTTGGGAAGCAGGAGAAAACAGGAGAGTTGTATACTCAGGCAAATAATAATTGAACCTTGGGATTAAAAGCTAATAACAAAAGGAGGGAAGTATTGGCTCTAGTATTAGCCAGGATGGATAGAGAGATACTTGATTTCCCTTTTGATGTTTTCTAACTGTATGTCTCTTCTTAAGGGGATGATAGAGATGAAAAGAGATGTGGGCTAATTGTGCTCGATGCACATATTTTAGTGCCTACAATAGCTGTAATGTGTTCAAGGGTATAATCACACCTGCTTACCTAGCAAGGTCCTGGAGGAGACCTCAGTGACTTATAAAACCATTTAATATTAATTTAATTGTGATTTTTATATTTCTACCTATATCTTCATCATTTTTACCAAAGCAGCCATTCCCAAGTTCACAAACGATTTTTGTATCATGAAGGATCTAATCACTAAGTGGGATTTAGTATTTAGTAATGAGTATTGAGACCACAGTAACATCTTTTAACTCGAAACTCTATTATCTGATTTGAAATGGACAAGGAGTCCCCAATCAGAGATAAATATTAAATATTGTTGATGTTGATCCTTTGTGAACATTTAAAATATTTCTTGTTTCTAATTAAAGTCCCAATAAAACACTGACTTTTAAATGTTCATAAAATAATTTTAGTGAATGATTTGTATGCTTCTGTAGAATACACTATATGTATATGTATATATATGCCTTTTCAAAATTCCACATATGACTTCGTTTCTGCTCACTATGTGATAAATTATCCTATGGTAAGTGTAAATTAATTATTTGTAGTTCCAAAGTATGATGCTAGGACTTTGGAAGAGAGAGAGCGTGTGTGTGTTTCAAACCTGGCTTCCCTACTAACCTTCTTAAATACTGAGACATTTATGCATTGGCATTCTCATATGTCTGCAAATCTTTTAAACACATTCCAACTGACCTTTGTGTTAGACTATCATTACACAGACATCTGTTTATAAAACAGTCTAATGTCTTCCCACAGAGCTGAGGACAAAATTTGCTTATAGCCTTGCAAGAGAGAGATAATGGCTCCCCAGAGATCAAGTAAGGGCACACTGCTACACATGGCCATGAACAGTTCTCATTCATACTGAGAAGGCTTTTTTCCTAATATGTGAGCGGATGTTTCTCACCTTTTTTTTTTGTATCATGCTATAGAACTGGAAATTGGTGGTTGTAAATCATAGATATTGCAAAATTTTGATATTTTAAATCTTGGTTTTACTGTTCATTTAAAAAACTGTCATTTATTTTTAACGTAAGAATAGCATTTCTTTTGTGCCATTGATAAGACTGAAAAAGAAAAATTTTCAACCAAAATCTTAGACCTTCATAATTCCTATGCTTGTTATTTAAGTAATCTTGACTTTTTTATATCTGGAGTTAATTTTCTGTTTTTTTTTTTCTTAACAGATACAATGCTTCTGAATTTTTTATCTGTTTGAAGTGTTTGGCACAAAACTAACTATGATAATCTTAGCAGTAGCAGAAGCATCAGCAGAGGCAGCAGACAGCAATACTAGGGAACCACAGACACAGAGACCAGCTTGGGAAGAATCTGGACATGTACCACACACAACAATAAACAGCAAGTAGGGGCAGAAATATTTAGCATTGCTACAACTACAGCAGTTTAAAAAAACTTATTTTTTAAAAAATGAGTCATCTCATTGGCTAGAAGGACAACTGAATTCAATTTTTTGTATGCTATACCTGAGACCAATCACATACTGATTGAGACAGCTGGCAAAAGAAGTTAGTTCTGTCTGGGTTATAAACACAAATATTTAAAAGGTAGTTTAATGATCACATGTTTGGGTCCATGAATTCCATATTATGGGCTTTTTACAAGATTTTCAGTTCCAGTCGTGAATTTTCTTTTTGGGTCAGAATTCAAAATCCACTCAGAAAACTATTAGGTATATCCAAAAAAATCATACCACTATTGTAATAGTCTATACAGTTTGCCTGGTTTGTAAGTTGTATAGTTGATATTGTCTTAGTCAACTACTGAGAATAAGTGCTGTTGGGTTTGCAGCTCTGTACCGGACATTTCCATCATGAAATCAAAAGGAAACATCATAAGAGAAGACAGAAGAATGTAAAAGCAGGAGGATGGGGAAGGGCACCATGGAACACTGTTTCATTGGTACGATATTGCTGTTTAGCTCATGAACCGCTTTAGCTACCGGCAGAAGATCAAGCCTGATCACACTTTGTAACAGGTGGGAGAGGACTTCATAGGGCTCGCTTGCTCCTGAGAAGATACTGGCAGTTAGTGGTTGGTATAGGAAAGAGAGGATCTTCTTTAGCTTTGAAGTTACTGAATATGTTTCCCATGTTCTGGTCAATAACATCTACAACCTAATTAATGATAATTAAACTTGGTAGGCTTCATATATAACACATAAACACTTGAAACTAGAAGGAGGCCATTGGGGAAAAAATAAAGGCTTTTGTGAAAGGAAAGAAAAGATAAAGGAGTGGGGTTAAATAGGATAAATTTAAATTGATATACATATATGAAAATATATAAAAAGTGAGAAGCTATTCCTGGTTGACTTCATTGGTTAACATGCTACTCATCTGCATCCTCTTGTTTGACAAAACCAGTTTGATATGTGTGGTTGCACATTCCTAGCTTCAACTCAGTGAGGAATAAGAGAAACGTATCTCAACAGATTGATGAAATACAACACAGCAAGAAA
Organism: Neodon shergylaensis; assembly: GCA_025134845.1. Classification (NCBI taxonomy): domain Eukaryota; kingdom Metazoa; phylum Chordata; class Mammalia; order Rodentia; family Cricetidae; genus Neodon; species Neodon shergylaensis. Next base: position 10,534,591 of record JABTXL010005752.1, read on the forward strand.
GAAAGCCCAGACTAACAATGTTGATCTCCAGAACTTCTGTGGCCATGACTCAGACTAGTACATAGCTAATGATTAATACTGCTATTTTCCAGCCATAAAACATTTAACTCTTACAAACACCAAAAATACTTTTTTCCTTCATAAAATAAAAGCTTTATACCATCAATATATAACTATAAAGTAATATTTTCACAATAATCCTATGCTAAATTATGTGAGATTTTGAGAAGAATCAATGATATAGACAATATTTCTCAATTAATGTTTCAATGATTCTTCTCAAATTATTTGTTTATAATGATCATGAATGCTCATGCAAGAAACTGATTCTTAAACAACACAAACTCTGTATGTTTTCTAATACAAATTTAAAAATATGTATGTCTGCAATGTATTGTAAATGCCCAAATATCTTTATAAATACAAGTATTTTCATCTCCGTTAAAAATACTGTGTTGTAGCAAATATTAAGTATGTTTGGATATTTAGTATTTAATACCTAATATAAATAAATAGATGAAGGGAGGTAGAGAAAGCTACATTATAGAGACGGATAATATGTAGATGATAAATAGTTATGCTTAATAGTTTCTTACTCTTAAAATGTTTCATTATATTAAACAAATATTCAAACAAATTTTGAATATATGTGTATGTGTTATTTTTACCTCTGCAGATGGGAACAGGGAAATCCCAGGAAGCTGTATTAACTGAGTTGGCTATACAGGTCAGTTGAGGATGGCCATCAAGGATATAACCAGTCACACAGCTGTAACGAATCTTGTCCCCAACATCAAACCTTGTACCATACAGTACTCCTTTGGGTGGAACCCCTGGATTTCCACAGGAGCTACTCTGCAATTCTGTAACACAGAAGGAAAAAAAAAAGAGAACTTAGAGTTACTTAAATGTATTTTAACCTTTTATGATTATAAAAGTACATCAAAATGTGATTATCATTTCCCTGTGGAGAAAAGTGGGACTGAAAACTTTGCATGTTCTCTTTCAGTTCAGGGAAGACTTACTGCGAGAATGCTAATAAATTTTGCTGCTTTATAAATGTCCTTATTTTTCTATAAAATTTTAGTTGTCTTACATTATTTAGTTTTCAGACCAGGATTTGCAATTATCATAATATTATAGCTTTTCTAGCGCTGAGATCAACACAACTTATATGGTATCTTCAAAGCAATATTTGAATGACGGAGTAGATGTGTGCTTCTACTTATGCTAAACCACAAATCTCTACCTAGAAAACATGTACATTTTGAGTAAACATATTTTTATTTAAATGATTAAAATATACTTAGTAGAAAATGAATATATATTTAATGTAAGAAATTTGATTAATATTCAACTCATTTATTTAGTTTGATCTGGATATTTGATAATAATGATAGTAACAAATGCAGGACATAGCTCATTTAAAATTAATCAGTAAGATGCCATATATAATATATATACATATGTGTATATAAATATATTAAAATTACTACTGTCATATTAAATTTGCATTGTAAACATTAATCAATTAAGATAAAATTAATCAATGAATGAAAAGGTAATATTCCAAATTTAATCATTAGTTTAGTTACTTGTGCTATACAAATGTTAATTTCTTAGAAGGAATAATTTTATTGTAGTTTAGAGGCAGTTAAATATTAGGTGAGATAATTAAAACTATAAAGGATTAATATTCTTTTCAAATTTCAAGAATCTGATAATAAAAGTGAATCATGTTCCCTTTTTATCCTGTTACTATTCCATGTGTGGCATTAATAAGTTCTTGATAAAACCATTATGTCAATCAAATTTATTATAAACTGCAATTACCTTGAAGTTATCAAAATATATAATCATGTATGATAATAGCTAAAACTTGACAAAAATGGAATTATGTACAGACATGGGTTTTTAACTCTCTATAGCTTGCTTCTAATAATTTTGATAATTTCTTTATGTTTTTTATGTTTTGCTATGTTCTATGAATGCACTCACTTTGTTGTGTGTGTGCGCGTATCCGTGTGTATGAGTGTGTGTGTGTGATAGTGTGTGTTGTAAATATGCAAGTGCATTTACGAATGAACATGAGTGTTCATGGGGAGCCCAAAGCGGGTGGTGGCCAAAGCAGAATTGGGAATTTCCCCTACTACTCCTTTTCTTGTTGCTTTGAAACATTCTCTCACTGAAATTGAAGCTCATATTTGGCGAAGCTTTCTCACCAGTGAATGGATTCACTGGCACAGGCAAGCATGTCACAGTGTTTACAAGGGATTCAATCTTGAGCATTCCTGCTTTTACTCACTATTCCAGCTCCCCCTATTCTTGTTGTGCTTCCAAAGTTGGTAATGCTAATGGAAAGACTCACTGTTTGAGGTATTTGATTAAAGAATGAAATAAGAATGATGATCTCTGAAATAATGACTTGTTTTGCAGGTAAAATATCAGCTGATATAGTTATTTTACAATTATTTTATAATAGTTATTTTAGATTCCACAAATATGGAAAATTAGCGGACTTGGCTAACATTAACTGGATATCAAAGGTTTGTGAAAATTGTATGTCATCATCATAAAATTATACTTGAAAAATATTTAAAATATCACTATTCAAAGTTATTTATCCCTAAAATTTAATTTATTCCCTCAATTTTTTTTTACCATTTTGTTAACAATTCTTTAAAGACATAGTCTTTATGAGGAATTCTAGAAATCTTTAAAACAAATTTATTGTCTTTGGATTTGGACAATTAAAAATATTCAGATCAAAGAGATGGTTCAGTGCTTTAGAATGTTTGCAACATAAACATGGGGAAAGGATATTTGTCCCTACACCCATGTAAATATCAAGATGTAGCCGCAGATCTCTTTAGATCCAGAGTTGGTTGTGGTAATGGAGAATACAAGACAATCTATGGATTCCTGGCTTCCAGCCCAGCCAAAATATTGCAAGCTCCTGTCTGAGTGTGAGAGGCAGACTCAAGAAAAGAGAGAAGAAAGAATTGGAGATATACTTAATGTGTCTCTCTGACCTTCACTCACGTACACACACATATGTGGTTTGTGTGTGTGTGCGTGTGTGTGTGTGTGTGTGTACATGCAAACACATTGAGCGGCAGAATATTTTTAAGTGTTTCATTTTCTGTAACAGTCATATGAATGATACTTGTTGGAATTGATGCTCTGGTTAAAAAGTTTTGATAAATGGAATTAAGAACTCAATCCTTTGAGTAGAGTAACAAAGGAATACTTTTAATGAAACTAACCACGTTTGATCTTATTCTCAATGCTTTCTTTCCCATACACACTCTAAAAATAATTAAGGTCAGGACTTCAATTATCATAAAGTTATATATCTGGGAGAAAAAGGCATTTCCACATGCTTTCACAGGAATTGTTTTGGGAGGGAAAGAAGAGTGAAGATAACAAAGTTGCTTATGGCTTGTATGTTTAGTTTCAACTTATAATTAAATTAACAATTGAATATTACCTTGACAGAGAACTTAAAGGGAAATTAGGTCATATACTACAGATGAAGTGAATGAATAACAAAAAGAGTGATATCATCACAAATTACCTAACCTCTGTTCTTGTGACTTAATAATATCTAAGCCCATAGACTCATAAAATTTATGTTTCTTTTTTTCAAATAAAGCCCGAAGAATATGGTTTGGCAACATGTCTACTCTTTGGCATTTAGAAGTCGACACTGTTGAGTGACCTTGTGTTTCAATTGAAGAATTGATATAATATTAAATATGATATCATTTACCCTTAATCACCCATCACAATTAATTATGTTTCACAATCAAGTTCTATAGATATTGCTCACGGAATCTATAATTTGTTCTTTTTCAACCTTTTCAATTTCCCTCTCAGCTGTCTATGTCCATCAAAAATGAAATGAGGAAAGATCATGAATTGAACAGTTACATTATCTACATTCCGGTTGATCTTTATTATTTAATCATCTGTGTGTGTGTGTGTGTGTGTGTGTGTGTGTGTGCTATACAGATTATATGTTGCCAGGTGTGTTGACACATCAGTGTGTATGTGAACAGTGTGTATATGCATGCTGAGACCTGAAGTTGACATACGGTATCATCCTCTATTTACTTTGATTAATTTTTTGAGGTGTATTCTCTTTCTGATTCCAAAATTTGCAGATTTTTTTGCTACTCTAGTTAGCTAGGTTGTACCATAGAGTCTCTGTTTCGGCCTCTAGAGGACTGCTATTATAGATGGGTGTCTTGCTCATCTGGCTTTTAAATAAGTTCTGGGAATGAAGGTCAATCTTCCTATATGTGGGAAGTATGTTCTCCACCTAAGCAGCTCTCCATTCTCTCCTGCATTCATGGTCTTGAACTAAAAACAGAGTACTGCATGCTAGAATGCTGTTAGTGTTTAACAAATCACATAGCTAGGTTACACTAAAGTTTAGAAGTTCTTACCAGTCTTCAACAATAAGAGTGAGGGAAAGTTGAGGTAATTAGTTGAATAAAGAAAAATATGAAATAATCATTGCATATTTTTCAAGTGTTTACAGTAAGTGTTATCATGTTTAAATATTGGAAACATACTGCTAAGGAAAGCAGAGATTTAAGTGATTCATTGGATTCCTAAGTCATTCATCAAATGTAAATGTCAGGTGGCCTTATCATATTTGCAATTCATGGCTAAATTGCTGAATAGCTATATGTTCACTGATGATAAAATCAGTATATTTTGACTGAAATAATGCAGACGTGATCCTGAAAACTCCATTCTCCTATTCCTTCATGCAAAGAGTGGGGGGAAATGGAATCTCTGGGAATAATTTAGAATTACTTTAATTCCACCTTTTGCTTGACCTTGAACAAATACAAAAAGTAAATATAAATAAAAGGACTTTATATGCTTAGTCCACATGAATTCCAATTTTATAATATATATGAGGCAGGTTCACAGATAATACAGGAATTTTAGGGTTGGTAATTTGACGACTGAACAGATACCCAGAAAATGAATCTGAAACCTTTCTTCTCCAAATGTCTGTAAAATTCAGGGACCCTTCCTGTCATGCTTACCATTCTTCCTGTAACAAATAATAAAACCAATTAAAGTGTGTCTTTCTTAAAGATAGAATGTTGAAGGTTTCATTTATGGTTTTATCTAATAAATTAAATACTCTTCAATTTATATAAAAGCAATTTGGTAACATAAACCATGGTAAACTATAAAAGATTTTGGATGTAGCAAATATTACCCTTGAAATCATAGAGGAAAACAATTCCAGGAAAATTTTCTTACTGAAATAGTGTTTAGTGGCATGCTTACATGAATATATCTATATACGTGTATAAGAATATGTACTATATATATAAAGGTAAAATATTCTATAAGTGTTGGGAGCAGTGAGACCCCAGATCCTTAATTTCTTGTAATCCCCTGATCTGAGTGCCTACAGCTGCTATGAGCACGAGACCTTCAGGAGTTCCTGATGGCAGGAGAGTGGTTTCTGGTGGTTTTGGCTGGGGCGTGGCTATGTCTATATAATATGCCCCTGAACACAATAAAGGGGGCATTCTTGGGGAATTCAAGGATGACCTGTATCGCTGTGTCTCTGTCTATGTGTGTCTGTGTATTTCAACCTCCAGCCCCTTCCCCGAAACTCGGGAACTGGGCACCAGCGCACAGAGCGCAGACTCGGGGGCGCGGTGCTTGCAGCATATACGTTCACTAATTTAGTCATACAAAGCATTTGTGATTCTTAATGTCAACATCAGCATTGATTTATAATGGATACCATTAAAGTTACTACTTCCTCTCATTTGCTGAGCTAAAATAGATTTATTCCTGTTTGCATTGTTGTCAGTCAATGGACATACTCTCTTCTATAATCACTTATGATTCATGAAACACATATTAAACATACTCTCTACACCATACTGGGAATGTGTCTCAGGCTTAAGTATTTTAGGCAAGTTGCCGAGTAAAAATAGCTAATAAATAGTAAATGTGTAGTTGAAACCTTAGTTTCTTGATTTGAAAGCTTAGGAAAACTCCAGAGATCAATACATATTGTTACCTAGGGACATCAAATAATTACTCCACCAGTGCTGTTTAACCGTTTTTCCGTGGCTGTGATCTGAGATAGTGGTACAGCCATGGCATGTTGCTGCCCCTTATCATGTCTATTGCCAAGATGACCAAATATATCATCATAAAATGCAAATTGCCTCATAATAACATGAGATGAAAAATTAGCAATTAATAGTAAAAGGATATCGCTAAAAACCTAGGCATCAATCAAGAAGGTTTAGGAGGTATATCATAATGAAGTTAGCATTGTTACCTGAAATAGGATATAAATTGAGTTCAAACAATCAATAGGAGTTTTAACTGGAGTTTTCAAAACCACGGTATAAAACTCAAAGCCATAAGCAAGCATATTTGAAAAATGGCTCAAAAATAGATTTCATGTAGTGAAAACACAAGCGACAAACACACACAAGCACAGCATGTATAAACACACACACATGCACACACACATGCACAGCACGTATAAACACACACACACATATACACATGCACACACATGCACACACACACAAGCACAGCATGTATAAACACACACACATGCACACGCACACATGCACATGAATGCACACACACACAGAATTTTAGCAAGAACAACTTGTCAGCCCTAAACATATTAATATAATCAATGAGTTTGTGTGTGTGTGTGTGCACACGCACACATGAGTGCACATATGTGTAAAGATGTCACATATATGAGAGGAGCTTAGGATTGCACAATAAGACGTGAGGGGCAGAGAAAGGAGTAGAAATGACATATACGCAGTACTTAAATATGAAATTTCCCAATACTAAAATGAAATTAACAACTACAATAATAAAAATACCTAGTATAGATACTTCTATATTAAAGCAACCAGGGATTTTAAAATTATAGCCCATTTTGTATTAAAAACAATGAATAGCTTTCAAAAGCAAGGTTTTTAGCAACTTATCAAGCAACAAAGCTGACCTTGAGTATTGGGATGAAGAAATGAAAGAAAGGAAAAGGGCACCCTGAGAACAGAACTGCGTAGTTATTCTGCCAAAGAGATGAAGCATGGTCCTGCTGAGATCAATTAACAGCACTTTAAAACATTGTAAAATTATGTCTTCTAAGGGAAGCAAAATTCAGGTTGTTTGTACTGCTTCAAGAAAATTCATCTCCGCGTTTTATTTCCCAGATGATTAAAAATCATTTAGGAGAGTAGAACATCAAACTGAGGCAAAGTGTTTTGCACCTAGTACCTCTCAGTCAGAGACTTAAAAAGGAATACTTGACAAGTAAATGCATTTTCTCACTTTTTACTGATGCATAATGTTCTCTGTTACAGTCTTGAACCATTTCATTTACGTAGGACATAAATGAAATCACTTATGATAATGTTCTCAGAGACGTCTGCACAAGCATTTCATGAATATTTTCAAACACTGTAGCTCTCCTATCCCCTGGATTTTTCATCCATTACATAAAACAGAATGAATCTGTTTCTTTATACCTAGTTCATCGCTGTTATACAACTTGGGGACTTGAGAACAAGGGCTCTGACTCATCTTTGTGAATCAAGTATTTAGAACACTGTGTTGCTGGCAAGCAAACAAAGATTGAGTTAGCTGAGTAATTTCATTCAATGTGAAAATGCAAAAGATAATCATCACACAAAGCTTTTTTTGACAAATGCTTAAACAGAAAATAATGGAGTTGATGTCATATAAAAGAGAGCAGTAGGCATATGTTGAATTAACTGTGTTACAATAAGCACTGAATAACATTTGCAAGGTGTGGTTTGTTTTTTTTTTAAAAACACCAAATTTCACTGTTAAGCTTTTCAACTGTATTGTCCTATGAAAATGCAACCACTTCTATAAGCCAGTTTCTGTCCATGATCATAAGAACATTATTTCTATGATTCCAACCATGCTTTTGATTTCCTTGTGGTTCTGCAAAGGAAGTACACAAGAGGCAATATTTGTTCTTCCAAAAGTGAAAAGACTTTCCATAAGACTGAGATTTTCTAACAATAAAATATCAGTTTTTGTTAGAAGTATTTTAACGTAAAAAGAAAATCGCAATAAATTATTTGTTGATAAATGAACAAACAAAAAATTTTAATAACCAAGATTGCCAGAGCTGTTTTTTCTAATAGAAAAACAAATCACTAAACTGATTGTGGGGGTATAGTGTAGCCATTTCTTGAAACATTGAGATATTTCAGTGTTTATGACTTCCTGCTCCTGTAGAGGACCTGGTTTGCTTCTCAGCACCCACGTGTTGGCTCAGAACCATCTATAACTCTAGTTCCAGAAAATATGATTCACTGATGGGGTTTCTGCAATCAGGTAGCATACATGTGACATTCATGTATATGTTCAGTCAAAACTCTTAAGTATAAAACAAAAATAAGCCTTTAAACAATGCATTTCAAGTGGCATCAGGTTTTGCTGGCATAATTTTGTCAATATGAAGATAAATGTTAAAACTGATGGAAAAGCTTTTTGACATGTGAATATGATACTATGTGGTTTCAGTTTTAAATTTCAATATTTCTTTTATGCCAAGAAGATTGTGGTACATACAATAAATTTTAGAAATTATGTATTTTAATGAAGTGATTGTCAAATTAAGATAGTTTGGTAGGATTATAATGAAATGTAATATCTAATTGCATGCAGGATCTTTACTAATATATTGTATATCAAAATAAATAATAATATAGAAATCATATATTTTTACAATCATATCTGCTTTAAAGTTTCTGAGAATGAGAGATGCTGCACCTGCCATGGGATAACCTTTTATCACTTCATTCAGAATAGCAGGAAAATGCGTTCAAGCCCTCCTTTCCTCATGACAGAATTGGGGCAAGTATCAGTGTTAAAACGTTAGTTCTCATGGAATTTATTTCTTTAAAAGGGTATGCTAAGTTGATCAGAGGTAATTTGCTGGATTATATAATCATTGGATATGATGAGTGAGAGATACCTCTGTGTGTCAGCAATTACTCCATCATCAAATAATTACTGAACTTTGAGGCATAAATGTCAAAGGGGGTCTAACAAATATAACACCATTTCTACCTTGTTGGAACCTATAACTCAGCTGAAAAATGATGAAGCATGCACAATATGACCTTGTGAAAATTAAAATTTGGTCTAAAGTTTGAAAATTTAAAAATGATACTACTCCATTTTGTAATATTCTCTCTCTCTCTCTCTCTCTCTCTCTCTCTCTCTCTCTCTCTCTCTGTATGTGTGTGTGTGTGTTTGTGTGTGTGTATACATATGTGAGTGAATGCTGTATATACTCAGTGCCTGTAGAAGACAAGAGGGAGTATCAGATCTTTTGGAGTTGTGAGTTACTGGCAGTTGTGATTTGCCAGATATAAGTGTTGAATATGAAACTCAGATCCTCTGCAAACATATCAAGAATTCTTAGTTGTTAAACCATTTCTCTAACACCCTTATTACTCTCTTAAACAAACAAAACACTTTATTATCTATCATAGATCTGTCTGTCTATCATTTTGTTCATTGGGTGTGCAAAATTGGGTGTGCACATGTGTGCACATGTGGTGTACATGTGAATGTGTGCACAGGTGCAGGCATGTGAAGACAGAGAGAACTCCAAGGAGTTGCTTCTCTTCACCACCAACTTGGTGGGTTCTGGAGGATGAACTTTCATTTGTCAGAGATAATATCAAGCAACACCTGATGCCACATCCTACAAATACTTATATAATATGAAGAACACTATCTGAAAGGAGCATTGTTTAATTTTGAGTAAAGTGATGTCAATTTACCTGAGTAATACCCACAGAGGAACAATGGAGAAACAGTTAGGGTAAAGAGAAAAGATAGAATTGAATGGAAAGCCCTTTTTAAAAAGGCAAACACAATGATAGTCACAAGGAAATTTCATGAGTATGCTTTTGAGAAACTTTAATTTAGCTATTTTGGATAGTGTCCCTCTACTGCTACTGTTGCAGGAATTCGACAAAAAAAAAAACCATATGAATAAGACAGCTGTTGTTTCTTTTCAAGTGACTCTGATTATTTCAGCAAATAGTGAAAGTACTAAGATCATCAGAAGCCCAAGGTTCTTCCTTCTTTCTGCTTTGTCATCCCTGAAAACTCAAGATAAAAATGAGTTAATAAAATTACTGAATTTCAGGCTGTTGGGTTGAAGGGGGGAGATCCTGAGAAAGATAACCCTCCCTTCCTTGATGTCCTAGGTTTCATTCTGTTTCTGGTACAAAACCCCGTGTCCAAAAGTCATCTTAGCCATCCAGATCGTGGTCCATCATTGAGTGAAGTAGAAACCAGTAAACAAGAACCCCTGAGATACACTGCTCGCTGACTCAGTCTCAGGCTCACCTGTTCTTAGCTAAATTTCTGATATGATTTATGGCAAAGTATTCTGGGACAGTATTACTCACAGTGGGCATGGCTCTACAATATCAATTAATAATCAAGAAATTCACCCTGGTGTACCCCCAAAGCCTGTCTAAAAAAAGCATTCCTCAATCCAAGTTTTCCTCTCAGATGACTACATAGTTTATCAAGTCAGTCACAAAGTTAAAGGCAAATTTCATATTATGGAAACCTGCTACAATTCTAGATTTCTAGAAAATCGACAGCAGGGTTATTTTCTAGTGATGGAATTATTTTGTTTTCTTTTTATGTTAACTATAGTTCCTCACTGGGGTGAGAAATTGGGTGAACAGATAGTGGATGTTTGCAATCATTCCATGTGGCAAAGCAAAAAGGGGGAGAGAGCAAAAGTTATGGATATGTGCAGTCCGTGAAACAAAAGTGGGAAAGAATTGTGTGCTCTGTTTGTCTACACTTCCCATGGTTCTGCATCTTCATTTGGACAGTTCTTCCTTGTCCACATTCTCTGTGATGTAACTTGAAGTGGATGAAAGAAAACTGATCCTCATCTGCATGCTAGAACACATCAGGTGGTACAGGTTTGGTGGCTGAAATTTGCCTTTGGAATTGGCTAAACAGGGATTGGTAGATAAGTCATTTATTCATTTGGCCCAAATTCCCTCAGATAACATTAGGGATTGATTTGTATGCCTCACGTCTGTTGTATGTGCCTGCAAATACTCAAATATTCTTGCCATTCTCCTTAACCAAGCTCCCTTCAGCAGATTCAAGTGATAAATTTGGAGAGGAATCTAGCATTCTCCACCTATTGTTTTTAATTCCCCAAAGGACTAGACATCCAGAAACAAAGACTTTAACACATAGTAAGCCATCCATTTATGTTAGCACCTTAGAATTCTGTCCTTCACATCTCTGTGAGCTATAACCTTCCATAAATACACAGAAGAGAAAACTAGTCTCATTTATTATGAGTTTCATTGCTACTCTCTGACCACAAAATGAGGGCATATTTTGTATTTCTGTTTCAGCATATTCCTTTAATGCTACATCATTGATAGAAATTTTTAAATACATTTTTTGAAAATCATAAATTGACTTAAATTAAATCATAGTAGTGGATGTAATATAGACCTCTTAACTACTAAATATTTAGTCTATTAAGATCAACATAATAATTAAATTTACCTAGAGTCTCGGCCTGTTGTCCCTAAATTTTCAAGAGCAGAAACAACTAGAGTAACATGCTTTCTTAAAGTATAACTCATAGATCAGGGGAGTCACATTAATAAAATTATAATCATTGTTATTTATCCAAAGGAAGGTAGAAAATAACAAAAACTGCTTTTTTCTAATTTGTTTCTCTGCTATTGTGATATAGCACTGACCAAAAGCAGCTTGGCAGAAAAGAGCATTTGTTTGGTAACAAATTACAGTTCAGCATTGAGGAATGGCTGGACAGGAACTCAGGCAGGAACCTGAAGTCAAGAAGAGAAGCAGAGGACTTGGATGACAGGTGCTGACACGTTTGCCCAGCTACATTTCTTATACATCCCTACCTGTCTAGAGTTGTTACTGCCCACAGTGGGTTAGGATCTCCTAAATCTATTGACAACAATAATAACAACAACAACAACAACAAAACTACTGACAAGTCAATCAGATGGTAACAATTCCTCAAGTGAGATGCCTTCATCTGTGATTGTTGGAATCTGTGTCAAATTGTCAAAGACTAACTAGGACCATGCTGGAGTAATGCTCCAATTTTAACAATAAAATCAATATGCACAATCTTCAAAGAAATTGCACATGTCTAAAACCTATGTTCCATTTTCAAATAAGTGCATTGAATTCCTGGAACTTAATTATCATTAGCCACAGGAGACAAAATGTAGATTAGTTTAGCTCATAGCATTTGAAATAGTGAAATTGAGATTGATGGATTTTGTTTTATCACACTGACAAAAACATAGGTCCCTTTCATCTATCATATTCTTGTTTATATAGTAGCATTCATCACACATCCCTACTCAGTATCTCCTCTTCTGTATACATGAGAAAACCCAAGCCTCCTGATAATAGTCAGAATTTTCTAAAAGCACACCACATTCTAACTGCAAAATAAAGTGATAGGATTTTAAAGATGCATTATTTCTGCTAAATATCCACTCATCTTTTACATGATATACATATTCTTGATTCATGGTTATACTTACACCATTTTGAAATGCCTGCCTTTTTTTTTTTGCCTATTCAGTGCTTTAATAGTTGAAAACGTAAATCAAAGGAAAACATATAGGCATCCTCATGAATATTAACCTTCATCAGGCGATGAAAGGAGACAGAGACAGAGACCCACATTGGAGCACCGGACAGAAATCTCAAGGTCCAAATCAGGAGCAGAAGGAGAGAGAGCACGAACAAGGAACTCAGGACAGCGAAGGGTGCACCCACACACTGAGACAATGGGGATGTTCTATCGGGAACTCACCAAGGCCAGTTGGCCTGGATCTGAAAAAGCCTGGGATAAAACCGGACTCGCTGAACATAGCAGACAATGAGGACTACTGAGAGCTCAAGAACAATGGCAATGGGTTTTTGATCCTACTGCACGTATTGGCTTTGTGGGAGCCTAGGCAGTTTGGATGCTCACCTTACTAGACCTGGATGGAGGTGGGTGGTCCTTGGACTTCCCACAGGGCAGGGAACCCTGATTGCTCTTTGGGCTGATGAGGGAGGGGGACTTGACTGGGGGAGGGGGAGGGAAATTGGAGGCGGTGGAGGGGAAGAGACAGAAATCTTTAATAAATAAATAAATTAACTAATTAAAAAAAAAGAAAACGTAAATCAGTTTTAAATTTCTCCTGGAAAAATTCACAACTTATTCTGTATATCATAAAAGAATTGCCTTAGTTCAAAAAATTGGAGGCAGGAAAATAGAAAATAAAAATAAATTGAAAGTGTGTGTGTGTGTGTGTGTGTGTGTGCGTGTGCTTTTGAATACACAAAGACATGTATACAGAAGAGAGAACAGCTTTGTTAGCCTTCATTATTGCCATCCATCACTTTTTCTTTTAATAGAGGTCCTCCTTCTGGCTTGTATCTTACCAAATTGGCTACTGTAAATGGCTAGAAATCCCCTGGATGTATCTGCCTCTGCTTCCTTGGTGCTTGGATAATGAGTGCATGGCACCATACCAGTTTGTTTGTTTGTTTGTTTCCTTTACATGCATTCTAGGGATCAAACTCAGGTACTTGGGCTTGGAAAGCAAGCCTCTTGCAGACTACTATCTAGTCTCTCAAATATCTTTTAAAATGAAGTGAAATCCCTTTGATGTCTAAATCCGCAATGAAGTAATTTATCAACAATATTTCTTGTGAGAATAATGGGAGTGTAGACTCCAGAGGTATAACATTTTCAGGGTGACACGTCTCTAATGAACCTTGGTTCTGTTCTTTCCCATAATACTGTTCAACATCCATTTTTGTAGGAAGTGCTCTGTAAGAGTAGAAAACTTAACAAGTTTGGGGACTTGTTGTGGTGTTTATACATTCTTAGAGTTGTTTTACATTTATTATTAAAATAGACTGGAAGAAATCTCTCTAATGAAATCAAATTAACCACCTTTCCTTAAACCCTATCTCTGCCATGTTCTAGTCTGTAGTCAATGAGGCTTTTAATCCTTTAGTTTCTTCAGAGGTACCAGTCTCATTACTGAGATTTATTGTTTTTTTTTTGTTTGTTTGTTTTAATGAAAATTAATGGGAACTCCATCTGAATTTAACAATGTGGTGCACTTATTGATAATATCATATTCTAATACTCATTTAATGGTTGCTTGATACTTACTGAAAAGACATCCATTGTGGGTGAAATTATTTTCCTCAGAAAAAATGAGCCTTAAGTTTATTGAGCATGCATGACTTCACTTCATCCAAACTATACTAGACTTAGCAATGACAAAGATTTCCCAATGATACTTTTTCATTTTTATACAGCTCATTTATCCTTAGTGAAAATTTAACATTTAGTATGTATTTTATCTTTTAAACATTGACACCTACTAATCATGCTAACTAGTTTTGTTACTGGTTATAGCTCAGGGTACAATATAAAAGGAAATGCTTCCCCGAAGCTATAAAAAAACTAATTGAACATAATTATGAAATCATCTCTTCATTCAGTTATTTGATCTAGACTCTTCCCTCACTTTAGACTGTCAGACTACATATTTTCCTTATATGACCTATCCAATTGCATTCCAAGCAATATTCGGTGAGCAAGAGTACTTATGATTAAAATTAATAGAAGCTAGGCATGGATTGAGTGAAGAATGTAGCTATTAGAACTGTAATATGAATATAAGAAAGAATTAAGCATCATTGGACCTTCTTATTTTAATTAAGTACCCAAACACTCTTAATCAAGCATATAATTAAATTTAAGAGGAAGTGTATTGTCTACTAATTTCCATTGATTATTAATAATATGCTTATTTATGCATGCAAACTCTATAATGGCATATATCTCCAAACTGTTTCTGAATGACAATAACTGAGTTCTGCATAATAAAACTATTAATGAAATGGAATCTTGCAAGAAATGTCAGGCAAGAAAACAGATCATATAATTGTTTTTTTACTAATTTCTCCTTTTAAAAATTTCAGAGTATATCATATGAATTTTTACAGAATAACATCAGTATTTATTTTTACTTGCTTGTTTTTTCAATCAGAGTATGATTTAGTAATAATAATATATTTGGGAAATAACATATTAAAACAACATATTTTATAATAAATGATATTCAGTCATTTTTAGCATTTAAATAAATGACAATTCTTCCATTTGTTATAATAAGCATTTACAAGAGTGACTTTTGTTACACGGTATAAATTCTTAATTTTCTTTCTCTATTTTTTTATTTATTTATTTTTGTTTTTGTTTTTATTTCCAAGACAAGATTTTTCTGTGTAGCAGCCCAGGGTATCCTGGTACTGGCTTTGTACACCAGGCTTCCCTTGAACTCATAGAGATCTACCTGCTTCTGCTTCCCAAATCCTGGGATTGAAGCATGCACCACTACCTAATCAACTAGTTATTAATTAAAACCATTTAATAATCACTTATTTATAAAGGAACCACTTTCTAAATGGTTCATAGGAAGAAAGTGTGTTTTGTAAATAGAACCAAAATCCCATGACTGAGTTTCATAGGGCACAGAGGAATATATACTACTACTATCTGTCATGTCCCATTTCTAGGCAGGTACTCAATATTTGCATTATTCTTCCTTTATCATATCTCCTCATAATGTTTATTATTACTAACACATCTTATATTTTGTGTATTAGCTCTATTATCAAGGTCTTTCCCCATACTTCTCACTCTCAAATGTAATTAAAAAGTGTTAGGAGAAAGGAGACAGAGTGAAAGAAAACCCATGGACCTGCTGCCGGAGACAGACACACTGAAACTTTGCTGGTAGGACACAACCTCGTGGTGATCCATAGATTAAAGAAGATGTGTTAAATTAAGATGTAAGAGTTAGCCAATAAGAAAAGTGATTTCAATAATTTAGTTTCTGTGTGATTATTTCGGGTCTGAGCCGCCGAGTACCCGGGAACAAACAAGGGGTTTCCTGCAACGAAACAGCACCATGCTATTTCAGAACCAAATATGTGTTTCTCCTGTGGAGCAGATTTAAATCTAATCAGGAAGTGACTGGTTGTTCTGTGGCACTATTGTCACTTTGGCACTAATGGGTGTATCTTGACTAGCAAGTCATCATTGTAGCATGGAGGGATCACAAATTGTCCTGACTGTGGGTGACTTTTCTTCCCAAGCTATCTGCATAGCATCTTCTAGAACTCTGAAGAAGAACCAGCAGGGGAAAGGTTTCCTATTTAGTACCAAGTTCTAGTGGACATTAATATCAATGACTAGAAATCTATAAGATACAACTGACCTTCAGGATGGGCACCTCACATATTGGGGCTTTTGTTTGCTAGTCTTTGGTTTCTGGGTAGATCATATTCCTGTGTAAACAACTCTAAAAAACCCTTTTTTATATTTTGTTAAAAATGAACTCTTAGCAAATGTGTTTTCCTGCATAAGACCTGTAAGATACCTAGCCAGTTAATACTATAACATGGAAAGCAGCATGTCTCATGAGCTCCCACTTCTAGTCTGTCTTATCTTTCTTTCTTGCTTTTCTTCCTTCCTTTATTTCTTCCTTTCTGTCTATAAAAATATTTTAAACTATTATGTTTTCATATGGCTTTTTCAAACATCGTTAACACTAGTTGTGCTTTTTTAACCCTTTCTTTGCCCTATCCTCCCAGCCCTCTCCCCGCTTTAGCTTTCCTCCCTATAATATTTTGAATACAGTTTAAATTATTTTAAATATTTTAAAGTTGTCAATACTATCACCACATAAACATATATTTGTATGCTAATTCTATCTATATTTAAAACTACTAGATTAAAAGACATTTACTCACAAATGGATAATTTTTTGTGGAAAAATTACAACTGTATGCATTTATGTAAGGCTGTGTGATGTTTGAATGCAATTATGACCTAATTACATCAGAGTGTATACGGCAAATTCATCATTTTGCTTTCATTTTACCTTTCTTTCTTTCTTTCTTTCTTTCTTTCTTTCTTTCTTTCTTTCTT
>JABTXL010005752.1:10556107-10810243 GCA_025134845.1 Neodon shergylaensis
TCTTCTTCTTCTTCTTCTTCTTCTTCTTCTTCTTCTTCTTCTTCTTCTTCTTCTTCTCCTCCTCCTCCTCCTCCTCCTCCTCCTCCTCCTCCTCCTCTTCTTCTTTTCTTCTTCTTCTTCCTCTTCTTCCTCTTCCTCTTCTTCTTCTTAATTTTTAAAATTACAATATTATTGTGCAACATTTCTTATCTTCTCTATCTTTCTTTCAAGCATCCTAGATAGCCCTCCTATCACCCTTTCAACTTTATCACCCTTTGTTTAAAGTCTTTTTTAGCCTAAGAATTTTCCCTCAAATGGCTTCTCAAGTTCTCTCTCTGTCTCCCTCTCCCTCCCTATCTGCCCCCCTCATGTGTCTATGTGTGCATGCACACATGCATGTATGTGTGCATGTGTGTGTGAGTGTGTTATTTTGTTTTCTGTTTCTCTTGTTCTTAATCTCTATCTCTTTTTCTATACCTATTTTTTCTTCCCTTGTTGAAATGTGTGCAATAAGTTAAGAAATTCAAGACTAAGAATATTATCTTAAAGTTAAAATTCGTTATGCTTTGTGGAATATTCCTATACACTATGTGAATATTTGTCATTATGATTGACTTAATAAGCAAGTTGACTGGCCAATAACTGAACAGGACAAAGGTAGGTGGTAAAGATAAACTGAGAATTATGGGAAGAAGAAGGGTGATGTAGGGAGAGTCACCAGGAGGCACAGAGGAAGCGAGACATGCTGGAGGACAAGTACAGCCACAAGCCACATGGCAATACACAGATTAATAGAAATGGCCTAATTTTAGTTGTACGAGCTAGTTGGTAATAAGTCAGAGATATAAGCCAAGTATTTAAAATTTATATTAAGTCCCTTGGGGTTATTTGGGAGCAACTGTCACAAAACAGGAAAACCCTATAATGTTCCATATTTTAAATTTATGAATGAGTGTGTTTGTTTATGGACCTAAATGCCATTCTATATCTAGAACATTAGTTTCAGAAAACATATATTTCAACTTTAGTACAGTGAACATATTTGATCCATTGTTGGCTATGCTGAGTACTGCCTGGCTGGCTTATGATCCAGAAATACAGGTAAAGGGGCAGAAACTGAACAGTGGCATCTATATTCAATGTTAATGCTAGTAATAAATATTGGAAGTAGTATTATACTTCACTAAGGATAACCATGACAATATTGATTCCTAAAATTTAGCTCTGCCCTTTGGGTTACTATGACTGTCATTTCTAAGTGTTTGCTAGTGTACAAATGTTATCTGAGAAGGAAAATGCTTTAAACTGTGCTCAGAGATTGCAGCTTTAGTTAGCTTTATCAAATCTTTAACTTAAAATCTGGCTTATCTTTATTTTTCCACTATATTGTATTTCAGATGAGATTTTTTTCCACCACACAAAATACATATGCATACCAACACTGGAAGATAATTTTCCTATCATGTTCATGCGATGTGAGAAAAATCATGTTCAGACACTTATGACAGTCTGCCTGAGAGGGTATTGTTTTAGTGTGAATAAGGTAATTTTTACCCACTCTACAATGTTGAATCCCCTAACTCTGAATATTGAAATTCTTTCTAGAACTGTACAGAAGCAGTGTAAAAATAGTTAGGCCACGAGAATGACCAGTCATAGGCATTACAAACAGAGAAGGCATGTGTACACACAAGGATGCAGCAATGCCTCGATCTGAGAATGTTCTTCACGATGGGAAGTGCACTTCTAGGGGAAAGGCTTTGGTTTTTAACATCAACAATGAGGACAGTGTAATTGCCGCTTGACAGAACCAACAATTTTCTCTAGCCCAACCCTCTTTTTTAGGCTTCGCATTTATACTCCCATCTGCCTATTTAACATTTTCATTTAGACATTTCGTGAACACCTCAAATTTAACACGTCCAACACAAATGTCATGCTTTTCTGCATTTGTCCTTTCTATCTTTACTTAGCCATACACACGTCTTCCAAGCTGTTGAGAGAAGAACAAAAAACGGACTTTGTCCTCTTTCATTCATTTTTCCCAATGCCGCTCCCTGGTATACAATTCAACTGGGTAGTGGAGTGTTCTCATCTTCACACTTCTATTCCTGCCCATTGCCAAAACCTTTCAAAAAACAAAAATGCCACTCCAGGTTGGTTTGCCTGCTCATTGTGTTCCGACTGTTTCCTGATTAGCCTCGCCACAACTAAGAACTATGGGAGTATCTCAGCTATAATAGTTATCTTAAAAGATGTTTCAGGGCATATTTCTCAGCTTGGTTATGAAATAATTTCTTCTATAGTAATATGTATAGCTTAGTGTCCTTGCTTTATAATATATTATATTTAAGCTCACAGACATTTTCCTCTTCCTAGACAGGAATCCACCCTATACTTGGTTCATCTTGCAACACTGACTAGAACTGTCACTGCCTCCGAAAGGCAGATTTTTCTTCCCTCTCTAATTTGAACCTCCAGGTTCCAAAAGTGCATGTAAAAAATAATTGCTCTACTCCCCATTTACTTTTTATTATTTGTACAGCATGTGTGGTTTTCAGAGGGTCTCTACAGCTATTTGTTCAGTGTTCATTCTTGGTGCGTTTCATATGGCCTGGCATCTGTAAGTGCTAAGTACTGGCAGGCTGCATTTAGGAGCCAGAGTAGAGGGCTCACAGGGATGCCAGGTCTACCATAAAGTTGAAGGCTGTTCTCTAAACCACTTGTTACCTATCTCAGTGTCTATCCTAGGATCAGCTTCATCGTAAAGCTCCTCGTGTATAATTTTGATTCAGCTTGCATGAAAGGTTTGTTAATATTCAATTCAAGTCTCTCTTAGTGTCAGAGTTCAGCTAGAATGATTCTAAACAGATGAATAATAAGAGTTTTACTTAAAATCTTGACATACCAACTCTTTACTGTGTAAACCTTGGCTGGAATCATTTCAGTGATGAAGTTCATTGAAAATGTTTCTGCTTCCCACTTTCACACCACCGTCTGCCTGTGTTCTACAATTTCAAATCCCGTGTAGTTCATTACCAGACATTCACCGAAATTTGAAATGCAGAATCTCAAAATGATGGCCAGAGATCACAAACGAACGTTTCTATTCTAAGGTGTTTCAAGATGGTCTAAATAAACAATTTCCAAGTTCTGAACTAACAGGTATTTAATGCATATTTATTTAGTGTTGTCTTTCATTAAAAACACTGTATATTACTAAGAATTGTGCAATTTATCGATGCCCCATGGATTCATCATGCAAGCAATAAGCACTGAGATAGAGTTTCTGTGATGATTACATGTTTTCAAGGTGACCATGTTGCTTCTCTTCAATATTACAAAACTTAAGCAGTAAAGAGACAGCACGTTATTTTCTGAAATAACGTGAATTTTGAAATAAAGATTTATAGTACAAAGTTTCATTTATTTTTTGTCCTATGTAATTTAAATCATGCCATGATTATTAAATTATGAATCCCCTTTATAATTTATAGAAAAATACAGAGCTAAACAATTAATGTTGTTTGTATTTTACTCCCACATTGAGGGGTATAATTTTTAGTTTATGAAAACTACTTCTAGTCAATTTATCATGGCACACATCATACAGATTTATACCAAAGTACCACAACCAATATGCCCCATGTTTTACCACTGAAATAGAACCACAAAACTGGAGAAAGTAAAGTGGAGCCAAAAGCGTTGCTTTGTTGATGACCTTTTCACACAATTGTAAATTTGCTGGAATCATGCCAAAAGGTAACACTTGACATCATATCCATTCTGTTGCTATAAACCAGGGCTGGTCCAAAGCAACTTTCCACTGCATAATGGCTGCTGTTTTTGCTTAAAATTAATTGCACGTGTGTTTAATTATATAGCAGCCCTTGAAAAGTGATTATATAAAATGTTATTTCTTCTTGGTCTTGCTCGCATATCTCAAATTATAGTTCTCTATCTCTGAAAGCAACAACGAATTTTAATAAAGGGCATGGTTTGCAAATTGCTGCTGTCAGGATGCAGCCACTGACGTAAAAGCTTCTTTCTGAAATTGGATGAAGTTCTATTGTCTTTGCTCGCTTGCAAGCAAGGGAGATTGGAATTACTCCTCACAGCCTCCAGAGGGCGCTGAGATTTTGATCAGTTGAGCTAGGAGAGCATACGTTATGTGGCATTTGTTTAATTCTGTGCAGTGGGGTTATTACGCCTGTCTGACCTGAATGGTCTAATAAAGATTAGAACAGCCAATGTCTAGGAAGGAGAAAGGATAGGTAGGGTTGGCAGGCACAAAGAATAAGTAGAGAGATAAAAAGAAAGAGGGAGTGAGAAAAGAAGGGGCCAGCCACCCAGTCACACAATCAGCAACAGAGTAAGAGGAAAAGTAAACTTATGGAAGAAATAAAAGGAAAAAGCATAGAAGCAAAAGGTAGATTGGATAACTTAAATTAAGGAAGGCTTGCAAGAAACATGTCAAGCTAAGGGCAGGTATTTATAAGTAATTATAAGCCTCTGAGTGTGGGAGATGGGTGGTGGGCCCCCAAAAGAGCCAAAATTACTCTTTGTAAAATCAATCAACAACATTCCCAAGCTTATTTTGTTATATTTCTTGTTTTGTGATGACTTAAATAAATTCTCTATGCGACTTTCTATTTGAAACTGAAGTGTAGAGGACAAAGAGCAAAGTATACTTTTCTTTCAAAATGTCTCTACGGTGCTAAACCTCCAAATAGAGGCACCTGACCTAGAAAGTGCATCTGCAGGGCAAGTAAAATTTCTTACCTCACAATCCCACAACTATAATGGGTTCCATCAAATATTTTGCCTATCAAAATCAATCAAATCTTAGTTAAGTAAGTTTTCTGAACAACATGGCATATTTGTCTAGAAATGAAAACCGAATGTAAAACGTAAATTTATTTCCCCCTAACTTTGGGACCTAAAATTAACTTTTTTTTTCAATAGTCCTCAAAAACACCAAGTGTTCTGCCGTAAGCACCTCAAAGTCACCCATGAATCAGTCTTAGCCAGGGAAGAAAGTTACTGAGTCTCTATATTTGGATGCCGTGCCAGCAAGAAGAGGATGTAATTTGTACCTTCCTTGGAGGAGAATCAGAACTGATGGGTATTCCCCCACCTACTTCATCTTTGGCCTTGATGAACTCCTATTAGCACCATTCGTTCTGCTAAGGGATAGCAAAGGGAAATTCGCATCAATGTGGCATTCTTGGGTATTTTCTGCTACATCCAAATTAGACTACTGTATGAAATATAAGTACATCTTTAATTTCCTATCACAGAATAAATTCTTTTCATAAGTAGGATGTAATGCAGTTATTTTCTTTGACCATAAGCTGAACACAAATTCAAGAATGCATCTGTGAATTCAATAATGCAATTTTTTTTAAAAAATAAACTATTCTCAAATCAAGTTATTTTTCTAAAAATAGTGGACAAACTTTTCTAATATTCAATTTATTTAATTAATCTGCGGTATCTATCTGTTTTCTGATTTAAAAACATACCTTTTACCTTTCTTTCATTGATTTACAAAATTTAGCTATATATTATGTATCCCGATTCTTTGACTGTCACATACTTGCATACATTTTCCCATAAATTATTCCCTTCTACTGAAAGCTAGATACATAAATGTTTCAGAAGTTAACATCAAAAACATTTTTATCTTCAAAGGCACACAATCCATTGGAATTACATGATTTAATTAACAGCATAAGCTGTGAAGATACATGGTGAAAGGTTAAAAATACAAAGCAATGCGTTCTTATTAATTATTTCTATATATTTAAGGATAGATTAGAAAAATTCACTGTGCTGTATTTTTAAAAGTATTTGCTGGGCTTATATTATTTAGAAAATAAAATTTCTCAGTCTGCTATGTAAAGTTTTGAGATAAATACTGGCATGGTTTAGGAAATAGTATTAAAATCAATCTAAATTACTAAGACCAACAACGGTTTGTAGAGTTTCAATTCAATGTTTCTACCAGTGGGAAAAATAAAAGGAAAGTTAAGCATAATGAAAATAATCTAAACAGTTTCTTAAAAATTCAAAGATGAGCCCGGAGGTGGTGGCGCATGCCTTTAATCCCAGAACTCGGGAGGCAGAGGCAGGCAGATCTCTGTGAGTTCGAGGCCAGCCTGGTCTACAAAGGGAGTTCCAGGACAGGCTCCAAAGCTACAGAGAAACCCTGTCTCGAAAAAAAAAAATCAAAGATGAAGGGGCTTAAGCTTGCTCGGTCTATTGGACATTTTTGTTAATGTTGCCAGTAAAATTATTAATCAGAAAGGAAGTGCCTCTGAGTTAATTGTCACTGACCTCGGAAAAATCATTATCGTCTAAATGGACGTTCAACTGAAGGTAAAGTAATTTCCGTTAAACTCTGGGTCATTAACTCATAGCTGTAAATATTTTCTCCTGAATGTCATCTATTGTCATATAAATCTACCAATTAATTAACTTCAGTCTAAAATTATGTTTCCCACACTAAAAGCAACAATTCAAGATGTATAAAACAATCTAAAGGTTTGGTATTCTTAATATGCTCATTTGTCTCTCTCATCACATGCATTATTTATCTTTCCAGTATATACTAGAACACTTTTAATAATTTTAAATATTTTTGTTCATTTGGAGAAAATTTTTTATATTTAACTTTGATTTTAATCTTATTATATTTGGAGGGAACATCCATTGCATATTCTTTAGTTTCACTTTTTGTAGACATTTTGAAGGAAAGTTGGAGAGACAGAGAGACATTAAACCTCCAATCATTTTTTGTTAAAATGCAGGGATAGTAGACTTTTCATATTTGGTTGATGAAAATATTGTTGGTATCTTTCTAAAAATATTTGAAATATTTACATTTATTTTACCTTTTGACCTAGAAATCCAGCATAGAGAAATCTATCTTACAAAAAATTAGCAAATACAAAACATTTACAAATTATCTTTGATGTTGTCAAAGATTTAAAAATATTAGCTCCAAGAAAGAGTAGAATTAGTTCACATATGATATGAAATAGTAAAATATTGACCAATATTGTACATTTATATGATGTGGGATTCCCTTCTATATGCTGTGAATACCATTGGTAAATGAGCCCATAGCAGAGCAGGGCAGAAAGAGCTAGGTGGGGAAAACTAGAGTGGATGCTGGGAGAAAAAATGGCAGAGTCAAGGACAAACCATGGAGCCGATGCCAGAGACAGATGTGCTGAAACTTTGCTGTAGGCCACGACCTCAGGATAATGCACAGATTAATGGAGATGGGTTAAATTAAGATGTAGGAGTTAGCCAATAAGAAGCTAGAGCTAATGGGCCAAGAAGTGATTTAAATAATATAGTTTCTGTGTGATTATTTTGGGTCTGAGCTGCCAAAAAGCCAGGAAACAAACAAGTGACCTCCTCCAAAATATATAAAACACTTTGACAATGAATATATGCATTAAATTACACATTTAAACCACAATAAAGGAAACCCCATATAGCTGTGTTTATATTCATATGAGCAGCGACATTAGGAGGGGCATTTCATCTTGAGCTACTATGATCAATGCATTTTACTGTGAATGTACTATAAACAGAGTTCTTTGTAAGAGTTTCAGGAATTCCATTTTATCGCACTTTATTCAAGTTGTGAGAATGAACACATATTATACTTTTTAAAACTTATGCTGGTTTATAAAATTTGAATGCATTAAAGAGTAAATAATTAGAGACTTGCTTTCTTAATGTGAACACTAACGATAAGATAAACTATTTGAAATAGAGACTTCAGGAACTGATAACAATAAATGGAATACCATATTCCATTAAGAAAGAAAGATGTGTGAAGGGAATCTTATTTTCTTTCAAAAGTATTATTTGAACATGAGGTTAGCCTTAGCAGCATATCTGTCTCTTGATGATTTGAGACTCCACGCAACAGAACAAGGTGTGACAAGGACACTGGGCTTGTAGACATAGTACTGAGAAATAAGGCAGTGCAAAGGAAAAAGAACTTGAGAGGCATAGCAAAAATCCCACTCTCTATTCTTCTTAAAAGCTGGTCCAAGAGCACATATACAAGGCAAGAGTTCCCTAAATCCCAAAGAGAAAGGTAACTGAAAAATTGAGAAGAAAACAAGACTACTGAAGAAGATCAGGCAGCTCTTGAAGTTTAATCCTAAGGTATTGATGTGATTTTGTTACTCCCTTAACAAAGTCACTCGAGGCCTGAGAAAAGCCCAAACTTAAAAGGGCCAATAGCACCATGAATTCAATATCCCTAGAAATGTTTAGAAAATAAAATTTTCTGCAAAAATTCGAGTTAGAAGCACTACATTCTGTGAAAATCCTACTACTGTGCACACAGAAAAGACAGAATATGAAAAAGTAAAAACCACATCACCATATCACTGCAGCATTGTTCATAACAACGAAAGGAAAAGAGTCAACCGCGTGGCCATCAACTGATTGGGGAAAACCTGAGCTCAGGGAAGATTATCTAAAACAATATAATCTACAGAATAATCCAGTACATTTTTGGATCCAAGTATAATCTTAGGAGTTTTCTATCACAGCAGCAGCAGCATGAACAAAAGGAGAAAAGAATTGAAGAATATATTTATCAGCACTGCTAAGTTATATCTACATTACTTATATCTCCACAGAATTGCTATTCTTTTGTATTTTATTTAAAAAAAATCTTACTTTGCATTCCGATCACAGTTACTTTTTTCTGTCTTCCTGCTCCCCCCATTTCTCACTACAACACCTCCCATCCACTCCTCAGAGAGGATGGGGGCTCTTATGGGGAGTGAACAAATTCTGCCACACATTTGAGTCAAGATTAAGGACCTCCCAATTGGATTTAGGCTAAGCAAGGTATTTCTCCATAGGGAATCAGCTCCAAAAAGCCAGTTTATACACCAGGGTTAAATACAGGTTCCATTGCTAGTGGTCCCACAAACTTCACAATTCCTCAACTGTCACCTACAATCAGTTCAGTCTTATGCTGGCTTGCCAGCTGCAGAATGGCTATTCTTAAGTAAGGTGCTCTATGTGTGTCAAAATAAATACGAGTGGACTTTGAATGTTTCACTCCAAAATTATAATCAATATAACTAATTTATTGATTTGATAATTAAATTGTTTTGTGTGTCATTTTCTTGATTTTGGTGGGAGTTGGTTTTTTTCTCTTTGTCTGTCAAACGGAGAGAGATTTTTTAAAAAGTGTGGACCTAGGTAGTTGTTGAAGTGCCTAGGATCAGGGAAGCTTTGGAGGAAATAAAAAGAATAATAGGAATATATTGTATAAAATGCATACAGTTATATGTAAATTAGAAACATAAATTATTAAACTTCAGTTTATTATTTCCAACCAACATAAGGGAAATTTTATACAACATATAAAATTATATATATATTAAGAAAACGAAAGTGACAATGTGAAAGAGGATGTCAAGGAGAAAAACAATCCCTGGAAATTTAGTTTACCAGTCTTAATTATTGCAAGAAGAAAGGGCTTAAGTAGAATACTTTCTAAAGGAAACATGAAATGAGGTAGTTACATGCTCTCCATAAAATAGGGCTGGGATTAAAAAGTTTCACTGGGATATTCTACCACAACATAGTAGAAAAGATTCCTTTCAACATGAATTGTTTTAGATCATGGAAAATAAAAGGATTTTCTCTTTTAATGAAACAAACATAAAAGAAGTAAAAAATGCATGAAAAGTTAAATAAATTTATAAATCAACAAATTACATAATAGATGTAATTTAAGTGTTGGTGTGTAACTTTAAGTGATATATTCTATGGGGGAAATTTATCAACATATTAAGGGTAAAATGAACCACCGAGTGATTATAGAAGTGATCAATATATCGAAGGAGAAATAGTAGAGACACTATAGCATGTAGATGATGTGTCTAACAATTTTCATAATTTCAAAATTTTGTGGACAGTCACTAGGTTTTCAAACAATTCTTTTTGCACCCTTTGCCTTCATCAATTATGTAATCACTACCTACATTGACTGAGAAATTTAAAAGAAAAAGGATGCATACCTATAAGGCCAGGACCAAGGGTGAATACATAACATTATTCTGGAATTTCCAGTCAAGCAAGATAGGAAAATATAGCTGTAGAAATGTAACAAACTATATTTGACCACAGCTAGCAGGACAGTTTACAAGAAAGACTACAGTAAAGCAAAAATGAGAGTTATTTCAAAAGTAAAGAGTTTAGAAAATTGTCCAACATAACACTAAATACTTAAAGCATACATCCACACAAATATTCATCATTTATAAATACAATCAATTTTAAATCAAATTAAAATGAAAATGTTAGCACTAGTGATTCGTATGTACACTATATGTATGTGGACACAGATCTATGAAAAGGGCCCAAACAATGTTGTGACATTACAGCTGACAGTTTTGAGTCTTTCTAAGCAGCAAGAACAAGAACCTAATCAAGGGTAACATTCGCCTTTTTCTTTTCTTTTTCTTTTTTTTCTTTCTTTTTTATCATAAGAAAAGAGATCATGATGATCCTCACAATTATCAAAGTCAGAAGTGATTAGTAAAGAAGGAGGACGTGTTCCAATTTAAGAGAAGCTAATCCATCATGTCAAGCAAGTAAGATACCCAACCCCACCTACTACTGCAGAACATTCCAAAAATATATACTTATATGAAATAAATTTAAATGGAGTAACCTCATTCAGGGAAACAGTGCCTTAACTAGAAATTTTATTTTACAAGTTCAAATTCCCACTTCCAGAAATGGGTCACATCTTGTTCAGTCATTGGTCAAAAGGATGCTACAGACTCCCTCAAACACTATGGAGTATTGCCAAGGCTATCAGTTACCCTCCACAATCTGATTGATGAAGCCATAGTGTAGAAGGCACTTGCATATGCTATGGGACAAGGAGAAACTAAGATAGGGCCCAAACAAAAGTTTTATCTCCACTAATTAGAGTTGATGGTGATGTGAGGTAATTTGCATTGCACTAGAGAAGAATAGCGATCTTCATCATCACCCTGCTATACATGCTGCAATCTAAAACAGCAATATTCTTACCAATTCTCAAATATTATGGAAGTAAAAAAATGCATTCCAAAATTGGTTTTAAGGTCAAGTCCATGAGATGTAACCCAAATCTTGTCACTACTAGAGTGTTCAAGAACATAAGGCTAGGTTAATGGGGCCAGGGTAAAACCTACTACTATTATTAATCTGCTAAAGAAACATAACAACAACTTTTCTTCTAATTGCATACTTCTATACCCATAGATCAGAGCATCAATCAACCCTCATCAGAAAAGCTTCTTCTTGCAGCAAATGGCAATTAACACAGAAACCCACAATTTGTACAATCTGTACAGAGTGAGAGCCTGACTACTCAATCCTAAATGGAAAGTCTTTGTCAAATCCATTTCTTCAAGAATCAGGAGAGGAGGTAGAAATATAATAAGAGCCAGAGATGGTGCATGACTTCAAGAAACAGAAATTAATAAAAATGTTTTAAAGGATGCATGAAACTTTCTTAAATCTTGTGATAAAGACAAGAAAGTGCAATACATGGCATTATTATGTCTGTTGACTGAGCTAGAATATAAACAGTTGATTACATATTGTTGATTCCAAAATAAATTCATTGATGTTGAAAGCATTAGTCTGGTTGGTTACATTTGAAAATATCTCTATGAAATACATATTTAAATACAAATAAAAGACCATCACGTCGGCAATTGATTCTTAAATGCCTTGGGAGGAAACCCACATGCAGGCAAGTTACAATGGTTGCACACAGTGTGAAATAATTGTGTAAAAGGCTAGTAAAATTGGCCAAACAGAAGAAAGGCAGCATGCTTTTACTGGGTTTTATTTTTCCAGCATTTATGTGTTTTCGTTTATTTTCAAAATGATATAAACTGAGCTCCACACTATGCTTTGCAACTGGGGAGGGCAGGTCTCAATCAGGAGCCCACCAGGTGCAGGGTTTTCAGACACAAAAAGGTGAATGAGTACAAGGTAGGTACTGGAAGAGAAAGAGAGGCAGAATTGTTTGTAGGCTGGTGAGAGAAAAAAGATTTGAGAAGGTGAAGGTGGTGAGGAATGGACTGATGTGACTGAACTGCTAGCCACCCAAGTTCAAGGTCATGTTCATACCTGGACTATTGTCAAGGGTCAAGTTTAGGTCTAGAACTCTTAAGCAGCCAAGAAACCTTGTGTTGATGGCTGTTGCTTCTTTTGCCACTGAGGGCTGTGCAAAGGCCTGTAGTCTGAGCCACCTCCTGAGGGCCTTGTTAGTATCCAAAAGTCATGCTACCATGGGGACTATGCCGATCTGAGAAATCCATTCCTGAGCTGCTGCTATCTGGGTCCATGGCTGTACTATAGCCAGGGATTGTGCTTAGGTTATTAGAATGTAACCTCAGAAGCTTAATGCAGTTCGTTAAAATTCACCTTGAAAGATGAAGTTTTTGTTATCAGTACTGTAGATAAAAATAAACATCCCTGGATCTTGTCTCTTAAATATTTCTTTTTATTCTGGTTGTTACAAAATGATGACTTCAGAGGAAGTAGGATTTAAATTCTACTCTTTTCAAGTGCTAGGTTAAATATATGTTTATGATAATTGCAAAAAAAGTCATGAAAAAGCAATGTTGTTTACAGATCTCCAGGGTTCTCAAAATAGGCCACCAACGTAAATTGAAGATACTGGAGAGAGAAGATAGGAAGCTAATTTCCTTTTAGTCATTTACAGAAAATATCTAGGAAAGACATGCAGAAAATTATTGTGTGTATGTGTGTGTGTGTTCCTTTCTTTTCTAAGAGCATGAAGTCTTAGTGCATTGATTTAGTTGTCTTTTTTTACTGCATTTTAAACATGCTCTATGTTATTAATGAGAGGTATGATGAATATGCTGACTCCAATCTTGGTTTAGAAATAGACACATTTGTATGAAAATACTAAAACTAGTAGATAGAAATGTAAGATGAATAGATAAGTAAAAAAAAATAACCTGAGAAAGTGAAGGGAATTTGTAAGCACTGGCTATTCCTAATGATCTCTAATAGAAAAAAGTCTTAATTATTGTGGTGATTTGAAAGAAAATGACCCCCAGAAGGAGTGGCACTATAGGAGGTGTGGCTTTGTCAGATTAGTGTTGTCCTGTTGGAGGAAGTGTGTCACTGTAGGGATGGGCTTTGTGGTCTCAAGCTATGCTCAGTGTGACATACAGTTGTTCCTGCTGCCTGTGGATCAGTATTTAGAATTCTCAAATTCTTTTCCAGCACTATGCCTGCCTTTATGTGACCTGAAGATAGTGCACTAAACCTTAAAAACTGTAAGTCACCCTGAATTAAATGCTTTCCTTTATAAGAGTTGTCAAGAGTTACCACTTGCTAGGTCTTGAGAGAGATTGATTTCCAGTATTCTGAGAAACAGTCATAATGATGTTCAAGTACAAGTTTGCACTCCCACCAGCAATGGAGGTGTGTTCCCTTTACTCCACATCCTCTCCAGCATAAACCTTCGTTGTTGTTTTTATCTTAGTTAGCCGTTCTGATAGGTGTAAGATGGTATACGTAGTTTTTATTTGCATTTTCTGATGGCTAAGGATGTTTAGTAGTTCCTTAAGTGCCTTTAGGCCATTTAAGGGTCCTCTGTAGAGAATTCGCTGTTTAGATCTGTACCCCATTGTTTTAATTGGATTATTTTATATTTTCATATCTAGTTTCTTGAGTTCTTTGTATATTATGGATATCAACCCTCTGTAATATGTGGGAGTGGGGAAGATCTTTTCATCAATACCATTTTTGGTCATATACCCAAAGGTCATATAAGGAGATTTGCTCAATTATATTTATAGCACCATTATTTGTAATAGCCAGAACCTGGAAACAACCAAGATGCCCCTCACCCGAAAAGTGGATTTAAAAAATGTGGTACATTTGTGCAATGGAGTACTGCTCAGCAGGAAAAAACAATGACATCTTGAAATTTTTAGGCAAATGGATGGAACTAGGAAAAACAATCCTGACTGAGGTGTCTCAAATACAGGAAGACAAACACGGTGTGTACTCACTCATACGTGAATATTAGACATAAAACAAAGAATAACCAGCCTGTAGTTCACAACTCCAGGGAAAACAGGAAAGAAGAACCTGAAGAGGGACATACAAGCATCTCCCCCTACCCCCCACCTGGGAAGGACAGCAGGAAAACCTGCCTAAGACCAAAGTAGGCCCTCTGAATGTGGGTGTCAGTTGTGTGGCTTGGGTGGTTTGTAGGGCCACTAGCAGTGGAACTGGTATTTATACTGAGCACATGAACTGCTCTTTGGAGACCATTCCTTTTGGAGAAATACCTTGTACAGCCTAGATACGGGGGGACCAAGGCCCTGCCTCAAGTGATGTGACAGACTTTGTTGATTTCACATGGGCGGTCTTACCCCTCTGGAGAGTGAACTGGGAGTGGGGTGTGGAGAAAGTGCGGGGAATGGGAGGATGGGGGGAAGGGAAATTGGATCTATAGAAAAATAAGATTGGTTTAAAAATACAAATAATTATTTGTCATTGTCATGGTGCTATGTCACAGTAATAGAAACCCTGATTAAGATGATTGTGTTAGTATTAATAAAGTATTGCAACATTTCTTTTCTTTTTTAGCAATACATAACATCTAGGGAGTGCAAACTATTGGTCTCATATTGATATCACTTTGATGTAAGTAAACACTCACAGAAATTAATACATGAGTATCAACAAATATCTTTAACCCAACAAATATTAAAATTGGCATGGGATAATTGAGCCATTACATGAATCAAAATGTATCTGCATTTTAGAATTAGATAAATTTGCATGGGTGCATATAATTTGAGATTACAAAATATTCTGCAATTTTATCCTTGCAAATTAAATGCAGTTACACAGATGTCATTTATAAGTTTGTTTGACAGAGCAGATGTTTGACCTGGAGTCATGCCTGTCACACAGATGGTCCTTCCCGAGGTGGATTTCCATAGCTCTTGTTGACTGGTTTGTCCCATAATTCACATGAATTTAATGCAGGCACAGTAGCTGCTTGAAAGGACACACTAATGTTTCTTTATTGTTGGCACATTGTCCTGTTTAAAATTTGAGGGCAAATCACTGCATGCAGAAGCAATTTGTAGCAGAAAGATAACAAGATCATGTTTGTGGTGAAAAATCTCTAATACCTGCCTGTCTTCTAATGAGAAGCAGATAGGGTTTGGGTCCAGGGTAAAGGAAAGGTTTAGAGGAACTAGGAGGTGCTGAGACAGGAAAAACAATAATAAGAATTCATTGAATAGAAAAATCTATTTTCAATAAAAGAAAAAATGAATATGAAAATAAAAAAAACTTTATGGAATTCTTCAAACATTGCCACTGTGAGTGGCAATTCAGGCACCCTGGCTAAATTTGTATTTTGACCTTATCTGTGTTCCTCAATTATTACTAAATTTTAATCCTTTTAACACAATGATTTTTATCAAATCATGCCATTTTTCCTCTTCTCAGTCTTCACTGGTTATTGGTCATTAATGTTATAAACTGAATTATATTTGTTATTCCTTATATTTTGGAATAATTTATTTTTTCCTCCTTAAGAAAGCATGTATCATTTATTGATCAATGATCTATGGACTATGTAATTAGATACTTCCTCTGTACACTTTCTATATTTAATGACAGTCTTATCATATCCCATATTTTTAATTGTGGTGCTCTAATAGATGATAGAAATTAAAATTAAACTTGATATTTAATAACCAAATTGTTATACTCAAATAATATAATGAAATGAAAATTAAATTCTGCATTATAAATGTAGCATTTCATTTAGCTTCCTTGAATGAAGTGGGTGAATCCATAGTGTTCTTCAGAATAAACTGATAGGATATCTTATGCCTTCTGTCTAATGACTTGATTGATGGATATATTACTTACATTTCAAAGAAATTATAAGGAATGCCTGGATGAGGATCCCATTTCATGTATTTAGTACTTAATGCTGTGTTTCCTACAAGAACTCCAGGCAATAAACATTACAGTGTAATAGCCAAACTTTTTTCTTTTCTGAATATTAGGTATTCAGTATGCCAAAGGTTTATCTCCAAAACTTAAATATTTAAGCCAATAATTCAGTCACTGAAAGAACTTAACCAATCTTGTTCTCTTCATATACGATTATATCTCTATTAATGATTGATTATCTTTAGTGGGATATAAGGTCTTCTTGATGGTGAGTAAAACACAATAGAAGATAGACTAGTTTTTCTGTCAGTATCAAAATTTTTCTTTCTTGGTACTTTGGAACAAGTCATTTTTATCACTAAAAATTTATTTGGAACACAACATCAATTAATGATAAAATTGTAGAAGAATAAATTTAATCTCCAGTTATACATATACCAGAAACTGTTTTGAAAGAAGACTTTGTTTATAAATATGTTGAAAGAATACTTATTGCCTTGTTCCTTAATATTTACTGAGTTTACAGTTTTTTAGATGATATGTAAAACTGTCTTTATAGAGTAAATAAAAAATAAGGTTTTTATAGTTACTTAGATGTCATTTTTCTCCAGAGTGTTAGAAATTTAACAACTAAAATGAATAAAAAATATACTCTATATGTATGAATATATAGGTTATGAAACACATAGGAAGGAATTAGGGGATTTAAGGAGACTCTTCCTTCATAACTTACCTATCTAGAGAAAAGTGGAAAGTTAGTACAGGGCTATGTGCAGACAGACTATTTTATTCCTAGGGAAAGAACAATAAATGAGCCTTGAAGTGGATTGGCTAGTACCATGGTTCACGAATTGCAGCTACAGGGGATCTGGCCAGAATACAAAGAAATAGCTACTTAAGCTGCATAGGTTGAATGAATGCAGATAATTATATGTGCACAGAACTGCGGCTTAGCAAGGACACTAGATGTATAGCACTCTGAGAGGCAGAGAGATGGTTTTTAATAGCTTGTATCTCAGATAACTCATTGGAATGAATTTCACTTAAAGTTAAGACCCATAAGAACATGTTCAATAGTTTGCAGGTTGAAAAGAAGTTGTGTTCGTTTAATTAGAAACTTTAAAATGAAGTCCCCAGCACACATTTGTCAACACAAAGTGTATTTGTATCTTGTATTTATTAACAAATTTAGTAAACGATAGGCATTGCCCTAGTGACATGGGCATACTGGCAAGCCATAATATAGAAAAAGTAAGCTGATTCCTTAAAATAATGCACTAAGGAAAAATGAATTCTATTTTGGTAATTCATGGGAAATACATTGAAAATGCAAATGCCTGCTGAACATTTTTTAAAAAGGATATGTCAAATATAACAGACATTGTGTATACTTGTTCCCCAAACTACCTATAACTTCTCCTGCATAAGATTTCTATTTTTTTAATCAAATTCAGTCCCAAATAGAGCACTTGTATTGGCTACATACAATGATAAATGGCATGTAGTTCCATCTAATACAGAGAACTGTGTTTGAATTTCCCTTTCTACATTCATATTTTTGGTTATTTGTCTGGGTTCTATACCCAGTGCAGACAAGGCTTGACTGTTGCTTTTATCACTGTGTCTATCATGTTGAGCATGGTGCCTA
This sequence comes from Neodon shergylaensis, assembly GCA_025134845.1. Classification (NCBI taxonomy): domain Eukaryota; kingdom Metazoa; phylum Chordata; class Mammalia; order Rodentia; family Cricetidae; genus Neodon; species Neodon shergylaensis. The sequence continues at coordinate 10,573,761 of JABTXL010005752.1, forward strand.
CTACAGAGAGGAAAACCATCAAGACACTGTTGAGCTGAGTTAACTGTCTCCACAACAGCATGTCTGTGGGAGGTTGAGATAATAGGTTCTGGGTCCTTTGATTTCTGATGTTTGAGGCTAATGCACAGTTAGAACTTAAAGACAAGCTGGATGCTGGTGAAGACCTCCTTTAAGAAGTTTGTCTCTCTGGCCAGATGTTTGAAAATTGCCTAAAGCAGGTGCTGAATAGAAAATGATGACATCTGTTGACTCAATTAGAGTAAGTTTAAGACCATTTAACATTTCCGAACCTCAGTTTCAATTCCTACAGACTATGTGATGGTTGAAAACCATCTGTAATGTTCCTCCAAGTTTTAGAACTCTCGTCCCTGGGTTTTGAAATGCTTAACTTCCAGACCAGGATTTGGTGTGTTCACATCATCTCTAATTTATTTGCACAGCCTGAATGTTATTCAGAGTGACACTAAAGAAAAATTTCACGAGAATCACAGGCTTATGAGTTTAGATATTTTTAGTGTAACATCCAGAGAAATTAATGGAAGGATTCTCTATGGGAATAAAAAAAACTCTATGTAGTAGCAAACCACAAGAATACTGAGCTTTCACAAAAGAGAACATACTGCTTGAACATTTTAAACACATTTCATTTAAATAATTTACACTACACTGAACATCACTCTGTTTTTTAAACACCGACTCCCTAGTGGTTTCCCTCAAATACTGATCCTTAGTTTATTTCTAATATTTTGCTTGATGTGATATTCTCGCATTTGAAAATTGCTACTCACAAAAATTTCTTTAAAATTCCTATTTATAATCTTCAGAATAAATTTTCTTTACTAATCTTAATGTTTTACATGTATTGGAAAAAACAATCCCAATTTTATAATTTAGTTTGCAAATGTCTGCTTACTTCTTACTCTTTTCATTTACAGAACTACAGAAATGTAACTATATACAATTATATACCTGCAGACACAGTCATATTTAAGCTCTATTTTATTCAAGGTATTATATATATGTATGTATGTATATACACACACATGCATGTTTGCCTACAGAAATACATAGGTTTTTTGCATTAATATTGAAATATTTTAATTAATGTACTGCCTGTGTGTATTTAAAACAGTTTCACACGCTTCTTTTCTTCTATCAAATAAATTATACAAGGATATTTGGTGATGGTTGATGGAACATATTGGATCATAGATATACACTCTGTTCCAAAATCATAATGCCAATTTGCATGATGACAATTGTAAGTATACTTTAGTACAGATGTAAAAGCATTTAAGAGTTTGCCAATTGCTTGCTCTGAAATTGTATCTCAAGTATATCTCCGTAGATATGCCTATGAACAAAAATTAGATTGATCTCTTGGTTTTATCTAATGTCAATTTAAACTCCAATTTTCTAACTAAATTTATACTTGGAGATTTTTTTCTTCATTTGAATATTTTTGTACATATTAGACAAAATACAGAGAAAAATACAAAATAATTTCCGTCATAAGGAAGAAAAGTATGGATGCAACCCATATCTATATATCCATATCTAATCACATCCATATGTATATATATGGACAGTAATTTTAAAGAGATTAAGTATGGTAGTTGCATGTGAATGTTCAGAAGCAGAAAAGTAAACAGGGAATGATGTAATTCTATTTTAATCTTAAAAATGTTTTAAAAGTTCAAAGTGTTTATTGTATTACTATAAAATTACAAAATATCACATGGTTATTATTCTAAAAGTGATGAAATTGATAATATAAAAATTCACACTTAAACAAAGCCACAAATTCAGCAGTGTAACTCATCCTGGAGCTGAATTCCCCATATCTGGCAAAAACTCATATCGGAATGCCTTGAAAGTCTCACTTCCCCAGCTCTGCATTCTGTAGAACACACAGTTTCCATTCTAGGACAAATCCACTCCAAATATACAGCTTTGCTTAGCAAATGTCTCACAGTCTTGTGTTGTCTATATTCTGAAGACTTTCATGCATTTGAGGCTTCTCTTTCACCAATAGCATCTCAGAGCTTCTGTTTGGGGACTCTTAAAATACTTCAAAGTGTGGAGCCTCAGTTTTGCTCCATAATTATCTGTCTTGCATCTTTATGTGTTTAGACCAGAACTACATGGATGAGGCTTTCACAAAGCCAAGGTGTAGCCTGGTCCATTTAGAAAACAGCTTATTTATGTTGACTTAAGGGCATAGTTCATGTTGTACAGATGGAACATAAATTTCACCTCAGTGGTATTGATCCCTTTGACAATCACTACACTTTCTTCAGCCCCTGCTGTAGTCAGAAATATGGGTTTTGTCAAAATATCACATGAAAAACCCTTAGCCTAGTGCCTTATTAAAACAATAAAAGCCTTCGCTTATCTCTGAAACCTCAAATTAAGCCTGAACTACTTCACCCAGTGTTCTTATTTTTCAAGATACCACTCATGGCTCATTAAACTCTGAACCATTAATAGCTTTTTTTTTAGCCCAAACTTTCAAAATCTTCCAAAGACTCAAAATCAAAATGGCCTGGTTCATCCTTGGAATAGCCCCAGTTCATCCTTGGAATAGCCCCAGTTCATGGAATCCATTTCCATGTTAGCTTCATCTCTACTGCAAATGACAAAACCCCTTAAAAAGGCATGGTAACACAGCAAAGTTTGCATTCACCTTATAATTCCAAGTTACAGTCCAGCATTTTGGGAAAGTCAAGGCAGGATCTCAGTCAGCCACATCACACCCTCAGTCAAGAGCAGAGAAAAAAATAAGTATAACCACGTGGCAAAACTGCATATATAGGAATTTTCTTCTCTGATTGGAATTGAGAGCCCACACTATGAGATGCTGTCTCCAATAGTGGGCTCTGTCTTCTTCTATCAATTAACAAGACCATCGCTCACATGAGCCCACAGGCCAACCTCACCTAGAAAATCCATCAACTGAAAACCTTCCCAAGTGTGTATAGCCTTTTGAAAGTTGACATTTAACAACTTGAGAATGAAAATTTACTTTCTTCCAGGGAAGTGTCATTAGGAAAGAAAAAAAAGTCTCCTAATTGGAAGCAGCATGCCCAGTGGCATAGATAGCAAACATCAAATTAATTCAATGGCATCTTTGGAGGTTCCCTGTCTCAAAGCAAAACAAATCAGGAAAAGCTACTACCATTCATTATTTCACCATTTTTAAAATTTTATCTCATTATTTTTATATCTATATTCTCCTCTATATTAACCTACAGCCACATATACATTACAGCTTCCAGTTTGGTATTTTTATGGGATTCCCAAGTGTATGAATAAATGGTGTCTATTTTGGGGGCCTTCTTTTCCTTCTGTTTTGTCCAATTCTGTTGCATTAGTTTTTATTTTATTTTATCATTATCCCTTAAAAACATGTTTGTTTTCTAATGAAAGAAAGAAAGGGGGTGGATCTAGATGGGAGAAGACATGGGGAAAAATGAAAGGGATAGAGGCAAGGGAAATTATTACCAGATTATATTAAATGAGAAAAATGTATTTTCAATAAAAGAAAAAAAAGGTTGACATTTAACACTAATTGTTAGGGTCCCTATCAAATACAGTACTAATAATGGTCATATATCACTTGCCTAGAAGTGTGAATCAATTATTTAGAATGCTACTGAGGATCATAATAAAAAGTGAGCCTAAAGTAAGGTCTAATATATTTATTTCCAGTAAATTTCGTGTGATGATACTGCTGCCAAATCTGTGGGGTACATTTTAAGTTACAAACACAACACAGATTGGCAATAAAGGTTAAATATGAACATGAGTAGTTTGCAACTCTCATCTGATTAAAAAAATATATTTCTTATCAAATCCATTTCATCCTTGTAGTAGGAGTAGTGATCAGTGAGACAGAGCGCAACATTTGGGATAGGACAACACCTGGCCTTCACGATGGTCTTTGGTCACCCAAAAGTGACATTTACGGGCTCATTGGCTGTTTTAGAAACATTACTCTCATAAAAAAAATGAATCTGAACCAAAAAGAGAAATCCTCTGAGTGATTTTATTATGTGTTCCTCCCATAAATGTGTTTCCAACTGCAACAGATTTAATGTTTCATAACATTATGCTTTTATGTAGGTGGAACATTTCATTTTCATCTTTCCATTTTCTGCCCTAGAAATACTTTTAAAATTAGATTAAAGACAAATTAGACTTTGAATATACAGGTAATTAGATGCAAAATGTACTGATTGATCAACATAAATTTTCAATGTATTATTTCTGTAATATTTAGAGGCCAGACTTTATGCTTTTAATAATATAAAGTATATAAAATAGGTAGAAATAAATAATAAAGTTAAAGATTGAAATCAAAGTTAAAGTTAAAATTAAAGAATAATCATATTAGAAATAAAATTACAATGTCAATTTGAAGACCCATATTAGAATTAACTCATAGGCCATAACTGTTCATTTGATAATTTCAAAGATATACTTATGATTTATTTCTTTGGAGTATCACAGTTGAATCCATTGTGACACACATGAAGAAATTTTTAGCTTCCTTTCAATAGGTATGCATCTATAGAGTAAAATTTGAAGGTAAGTCATTCCAAGGAACAATATTTTTCATTTCTTCCAATAAAAAACTATTGATAAAGTAAAATACCAATTATCTGTGAAATCGGGTATATAATAAGTTAGAAGATGAAATAAAAATTGTTTTTTGTTTATACTCAAAAGAAAGCCTTAGTTAAAAAGTATAACATAAACACTGAAGAGATTAACAAATACAAAATAAATCTTAATTGACAGGATGAGATAGTAGACTTTCACTCTATGGAATGGGTAAATAAGTATAAAAAATATCATTTAAAAGGTAAGTACTTAAGGATGGAAAATGGTTCAGCAATAAGGAACATGTACTGCCATAACTGAGGACCCACGTTCAGTTCACAGTACCCACATGAGGAAACTCATAACCATTTGTGAGACTTCAGAAGCCTCAATGCTGTCTTTGGCCTTTCAAAGTATTGCTTGCATATTTAAACACAAATTACACAAAATTTAAAATAACAAAATTAAACTATTTCCCACTTTTTGCTGAAGGCTGATGTAAGATACCCCTCTGTATGCTGTGAGTACCATTGCCTAATAAAGAAATTGTCTTAGGCCTGAGCATGTCAGAATATAGGAAGGTAGGAAAAACTAAATTGAATGCTGGGAGGAAGAAGGCAGAGTCAGGAAAAGCCATGGAGCCACCACCAGAGACAGACACACTGGAATCTTGCCTGTAGGCCATGAGCCTCATAGAAAATATAAAATAATGGAAATGGGTTAATTCTAGATGTAAGAGCTAGTTAGCAATATGCTTAAGCTATTGGCCAAACAGTAAATAATATAGTTTCTGTGTTATTATTTTGGGGCTGAGCAGCCGGACTGAACAAGAGGCCTCCTACAACAGAAGACTGTATTGGGTGAGCCAACAGAGGCCTTGCTGAGAGCTCATGGGGTAGTGAAGATGAGGGGAATCTAGAGCAGTGACCCCTCCAGCTATCGTGCATGCCTGGAACCAGGGTAATGAGTTGACCCACCCCAGAATCTATGATCTGTTGGAGCATGTGAAGGCATCAAAAATACAGATACAGAAACAGCAGAATTTCCATGACAAAGGACAACGGGATATCCAAGAGAAGCTCCAGTGAGAAACCATTATAGGTCATGTAGCAGAAAGCAGAGGCCTTAAACCAGACCAGTGACCCCTGGCGCTATAAAGCAAGTAAAGATAAACAGACTAAATGGTAAACTGTGTGTCTCAAGAGGTCACACTACAGCTTACAAGCCAAGATCCTTCACTCTTCTTCTTCTCCTCCTCCCCCTCCTTCTTTCTCCTCCTAGTTCTCTTTTTCTTTTGTTTGCTTGTTTATGGTTTGCTTTGATTTTGCCTTGTTTCATTTCTTTTTTGGGGGGAGTTGATTTTTCTTTCTAATTTGATTTTGTTTTAGGGAGGAACCTGGTTAAACAGAGGGAGGATGCTAGGAAACAGGACTGGAATGCATAAAGTGAAATCAACAAAGAATCAATAAAAGCACTAAACACACAAGCAAACAAACAGCCACACTCCAAAAAACAAAATTAAAAAATTAAAAGCAAATGCTTGAATTTAAGAAGTTTTGAAAGTTGATAAAATATAAAAAGGATGAAAAATTCCTTTTAGAAATAAACTTGAAAAGGTATTATTTGTAAACTAAGAAAAGAAAATGTACAGAAAGTACAGAAAACTTTTTTAAAGTAATAATGCTTGTGATGAATAGTGTTTCTTTTCCAGAATATGTACCAATTGACAGCATGCATGTAATTATCAACAAAAGCACAACTATAAAAACAATGGTAACTAGTAGTAAAAGACATTTTTTTTTAAAGTACTCTAGTCCAGGATGCCTTACAGTTCTTATAATCCCAATAGCTTTGGGCTTATGACAATTCTCATGGCTCAAACTCTGGAGTGCTGATATAAAGGTATGTGTTCCAAACCCTTTATGACCACTGACTTAGAAAATGCTCAAAAACTGAAGTAAAAACATAAATCTTCTTGAAGACTAAAGAGGTTGGTTATCATCTAATAGTTACAGTACACAGACACCAGACTTCTCAGTCATAGAAGAATTGGTCACCGTCATCCCAAGAACACCTCATTTTTCTATACCAGCTCTCTGAATATTATTTTCTATAGACTGAAGTGAAGAAGTCTAGTTATTACTTTAAATTAAACATTTTATATACTTAAAAAAAACACAACTCCATAATCGGTAGTAAGCATATCTTGTCTATGTTTAAAATATGTTTTAATATTCTAAATGTTTGAAATGCTTTACTTAAAATACTTCCTTGAAAATCTAATTCTGAAACACAGTTATGACAACACCTTGGAGCACATACAGAAATCTGGCAGACCTGTGAAGAATCACCTCACAATCTTAGCCCCTTCCCATCTTTGTGATACCTTGGCTTCAGGAGAATTTTCCCTCGAGTACAGTGCTAGTCAACAAATCACATTAATCTTAGTGACAGACACTGGCATCAAATCTATTAATGTGTGCCATGTAGAATTTAATTAAGGCCACGAACAAAGAACTCTAAGCAGAAGGATGATGTCAAGCTACAGAATTGATGCAGTCATGCATGGTAGGCGTCCAGATGAGCAAAGATGCTTAAGAGTCATGATCTTGAAAAGACAGGGACCATTCTCCTCTCAAGATGTAAACTAAGAGAAGTAGCAACTTTCATGGGTTACAAGATCTCTACAACTGGATGCAGTCCCTCTGTTCTACTTTTCCAAAATAGAGGTCACTGTCTTCAAGTATACATTCCAGCATTTGGATTTTGTGGGCAGGAACATGTATCAGAAGTGATTACTATGAGAATAGTTTGAATTAATAGCTGCAGAAGATTGATTTATGAGATATTAACTTATTTATAGTTTTTCCTCTTAGTAACATCTTTTTTCTTCATACAAATATTATTTTTGGGATATTTTTTATGAAAAGTGACCAGATGAGAAATATGTACAAACATATTCCAGAATATATGAATATTTTTGTATGTATATATACAAATAGTATGTATATATGAAGATGTGTGTGTGTGTATTACACAACTTTTGTTATCTCAAATAAGACAAACAAAAAGCATTCACCTCCACATCCCAGAGAGTCTGCAGAAAGAAGTAAACTTTGTGTTAATTCAGTGACAACAATGATGGAACATAGAGTTGCTTTCCATTTACATTTGAGGCAGAGTTTTTCAAATCTAGATAAATACCAAAATAAAACTCTTAGATCTACATTCTTTGAAGGAAAAAGCGAAGAACTAAAAAGAACTATGCAATCTTGATAAACTTCCTTAGAAATGGCTTTTTAAATAAATCCATGGATTCTAAACCAGTAAGAGAAAACATATAAATATATGCATATATGTATAAGTATGTTTTGCTGAAAAACAAAACAAAGCAAAATACAAATATCTTCAGTATAGAAGGCCAAGTTACAGACTGTGGGTAAAAAGAACAGGTTTTCACGCAGGAAAATCTTTAAAATCTCACAGTGGGAGAGACTTTGTCTAAGGCATTAGAAATTTCAAAAACTAAATGTCACTTCAAAAAGGAAAATACAATTTGAGTGGGAGGCTTCTCCCTGTTCTCTGACATACATCACTGACTTTTTCACAAAAGCACTAAAAAAAAAAAATGCTTTTCTATGTCCTGATAGGTCTTGAAGTGCAGTGAATGCTAGAATCGGAGGGCAGGATAAATGTTATTGTGAAGAATAAGGAGCATATATATTGGATACTGATACGACTGTATCTTAAAAACAGTTTCAACTTGTTTCCAAAGTTGTGACTGCTTTGAGTATAAAATAAACATTGTATTTTAAATTTTAAAAGAACAATTACTGAAGCTGAATGTCTAGTGATCATTCACTAGAAAGTTCTGCAGTATTTAATGGAAAGACACATTTTAGAGTCCATCTTGTATTTAAGGAATGTATAATGATTCATTCGTGTTTTAGCACAATGAACGTGATTAAAGTATAAGAGTTACATTTAATAGTAGGTTGACTTTTTTTCAATATGTGTCAGGTATCAACACGTAAGTAAAGAAACCATTTAATTTTTCATGGTATGATAGCTGAAAAAACAGTTCACACTCTTACTGTGATCTCTTTTGCAACATACAGGCCTTACCAAAAAAAAATAATTTATATTGGATTCTTCCAGACTAACTGAAGTTCACTGATGTGAAAATAATCTATCAAGTATCACATGATTCAAAAAAATTAGTCTGTGGTTAAATTGGAGCCAGCATCTACCATATTGTCAACAATATATATCTATTGTAATACTTCATTTATGACTTAGATGAGATTATTGTCTTCTTGAATTTTAAAGGAGCATTAATTAATTGGGGCTTATTTAACATAGATATGTAATATAGATCATGTGTTCAATATTTCGGCATGAGATGGTTACATGACTAATACCAGTGTATTAAATTATATTATGCAAGAAGCATACTTTTCTAAATTTATATGCACATAAACAGTAACTAAAATATCCACTTCTAGGAATCTCGGTCACTGTTTACTAACAGTTGGTAGTTTCTCAAGATAAAGTAACAAAGGAGTGCTTACTTCTAACAGATTTGTTTTTCAAACTATCATGATGTTTTATAAAGTACAGTTCAGGATCATTGCAGCAAAACCCACAGAAATCACTCTTCTGACTCATGGAAACTCAGAGAGTCTGAATCAACAACAAAGGAACACATGTGGAAGCAACGAGGCCCTCTGCATAGGTGTGACTGTTGTGTAGTTTGGTCTATATGTGGGATTCCTGGCAATGGGAACAGATATTGCTGCTGGTGCTTCAGTTGTATCTTGGACATCTATTCCTCAACTGAATTGTCTTGCCCAGTCTGAATACAGGGGAAGGTGCTTGGTTTTATGTCAGCTTGATAGGTCAGGCTTTGCTGGCATACAGAGGAGGTCTGTCCCTTTCTGAGTGATTATAGAGGAAGGAGATATTGGAAGAGACAGAGGGGAGGAAGAGGAAGGGAGTAAATGGAGAATAGGGAGGGGAGGTCACAGTCATGGTGTAAAATAAATAAAGAAGTTAATTTAAAGTTACATTTGTCTACATAAATTAAGGATAATTTTTTGCAACCTATAGTAGGCATCTATAAGTTCTAAAACTCATTATGATTTTCAATTGTGATTTTTTTCTTCAATTTTACCTTAGAAAATTTCTATGCATTAAAGATATAGTTTTTAAATTTGTGTTCAATTTTAAGGGTTATGCAACTTATAGGGCACCAGTCTTGATTTCTAAATAACATTCTATTACATAAATATACATTATCACTACTTATGGCATAGGTTGATGAATATTGGGTTTTTTTGTACAATATAGATAGTGTTGAATAATGTTAGGACAATATATCATGTATCAATTTATATTTGGACTTTTTCTTTCCACTCCATTTTGATATAGCTAAAATTATAGAGTCATATGCTAATTCTTATTTAATTGAGAGTGTTAGACATGGGATCTATAACCTAACAATTATATTTTTAAAATTTCTTATGCTTTTAGTATGAAAAGATCAAAGGATAGCTTGAGTGAGTCAGATATTTTCTTCTACCATGTGAGTCCCAGATACAGAATGACGCTTATGGGGCTTGGCACCATGTGCTTTTATTCAACAAGCTCTTATAATTAGAATTCCAAGCCCTTATAACTGGAATTTTGTCTCTTAATATTTCTAATCGATTTTCCTACACAATGAATTGTATGATTTATTAGTGCTTTTGGCATTTTCTATTGCTTCTCTATTTTAATGAAGTTTCTCTTTGACTTCCATTCTCTGTGTTTAAAAATATGCACTCAATTTAAACATAACTGGTAATTGATAAAAAATTAATAGAAATAAGGATATCTTTTCTAAATCTCAACTGCATTATTATCTATACTAAAATATAATAATTAAAATACAATTCTTACAATAAGTTTTTGAAGAATTTTTCAAGGTTTTGAGTGATTATTGAATGAATACTGGTTAAACAAAAAAAATTTGGAAATCTTTTAAATATTAATCTTATGAAAAATAACAAAATCTATGCTTAAATTAAATAACAATTGTAAAAGCTCCTGATAAACATTCAAAAATCTTCATAGTTTATGGAAAATCTCAAAATTCCAAAATTAGTACAAATTGGAGAAAGTTATTATAAAGATAACATATGATGTCTACACACTGGATCTAGACTCAAATCATATGTAAAGACTATTATCAGAACTTCATCTTTATCACTTATCCATTGTTTCAACAAAATACACATTATCATTAAAATGAGCCATGGAGAAGTGATTTCATTTCATTAAAAGTTTAAATATGCATTTAGACCTTTCCGTACACTGTTAGCTGAAGAAGTCTCCACTCCACACAAAAGCAAGAGTTATAATTGCTGTTTCATGTGTCTAAATTGAAGACAACTGTTCATTTCTTCAGTAACTAATGTATGTAATTTATTAGTTCTTACATTAGCATGTAAAGTTTCAGAAATCATTATATCATGTTTATATATTTGAGTGATCATACTTGGCTCTACTCATTATCCTCCCTCCCTGTCCTTCCTCCTTTATCCATTCCTCTTATGGGTACCCTTTTCTGCCAAAATAACTTTTCTTCTGCTTTTTGGTCATAATAATTATCTTTTCTTCTCTTTACTGCATTTATTTTACTAAAGATCTCCTTTTCTAAGCATTGTTGCCTGTTTACTTTCATTGCACACTCACCCAACACACACACATATTCACACAGGATCATAGAATCTACATATGATATCAATCATGTAGCACCTATTGTTCTGCATATGATTTTTTACTTAAAATTATGATTTTTGATTACTACTTCTGTATATGTAACAGGTTTATTTTGCTTTATAGTTGAAAAAGTTACATATATTTGTGTGTGGTATTTATACATATATATTTGTATGTGTATAGATGTGTGTAGTTTTGTAGTAACTTTACATTTCTCTATACCATTTAGAATTGGAATATCCAATTGCCAGTAGGCCACGAGCCTTGTGGTTAAAATATAAAATAATGGAAATGGGTTAAATTAAGATGTAAGAGCTAGCCAATAAAAAGCTAGAGCTAATAGGCCAATCAGTGATTTAATTAATACAGTTTCTATATGGTTATTTCAGGGCTACCAGCTGGGAACAATCAAGCAGCCTCGCACAACAGATTGACACACCAATGTAGCTGACTACATCCATGTAAAATCTGAGAAAGCTTGGAAATGAATTCTAGATGCACAAGAAAAACAAACTTTAGCAGCCTTTTTATTTATGTATTTATTTTGACTGACCTTAATGAGACACATCTGCTCGTGGCAGTACTAAGCTACTTCAAGACGATGATGGGCATCAAAGAGGCTCCTTATGGAGTTTGTTAGCCATTTGGGCAAGAAACTATTTTTTCCTGGACTGCTTGATGGTATTTTGTGTGAACTGGACATGCAGGACCCAATGAGAAAAGACCGTGAAACTTGCCTAAGGGTGACACAGTCCTTTGCGGTTCCTGTTTTATGAAAGAGTCTGTCAGACATTCTGCAGGATACAAAAGAAATTGACTGACAAACTGCCAATGTAGGTGGAATTGTGTTTGAAATTTAGTGCTTCATGGGAAAGTTTGCCAGATACTATGAGACTATAGGCTGAAAATGGATGTGTCAATAAGACAGAAGAAGTTTGTTTGACTGTCCATGCAGAGAGTTTCTCTGTCAATTCTAGAGTTTTGGAAATTGCTTACAATGGACTTCCTGTTTACTTAGGTAATTTATCCTTCTGGGGTCCTGAATATAGGTGAAAATTAGTTATAATTATAGTTTTCCTTGGTTATAATAAAAAGTAAAATAGATATAAATATAATAATTCTTGCTTGACACCTATTTTGTTATATTTAATTTTACTATGTTGAAGTTAAATCCTTCCCTTTTATTTACACAGGAAATGGAAAATGGTGTGAGAAGTCCTTTTGTATATATGTTGCTTTTATTGGTTAATGAATAAAGGATCTGTCTTGTTCAGTGATAGGGTAGAGTAGAGCTAGTCAGGAAAACTAAACTGAATGCTGGGAGAAAAAAGGCAGAGTTAGATAGATGCCATGGAGCCACCAGAGGAGAAAGACTCAGGCAGCCAGCTGGAATCTTACCAGTAGGCCACAAGCCTCATAGTAAAATATAAAATAATGGAAATGGGTTAAATTAAGATGTATCTAGCCAATAAGAAGCTAGAGCTAATAAGCCAAGCAGCTATTTAAGTAATACAGTTTCTGTATGATTATTTCAGGCCTGAGCAGGCGGCAACAAACAGTTGCCTCACACAAGTTGATGTGTGGGAAACAGCAACCATTTTTGTATCTAGGTATGGAAAGAAATTGCCATCAAATTTAGCCATGTTATAGGAAGAAAAATAGTAGAAGTTAGCACCAGACATTTACTTAAATAAAACTAAAATGTGGCTTGAAGGTACTCTTCTAGAATAATATAGTTGATGAACTGAACCTTAGAATTAAAAATAAAAAAAAAATAAAAACAGTGGGTCAGTTACTCATCGTGTGTGTCACAAAAGGAATAGTGTCAGTCGGATCCTGAGCTTTATTTCTGGTTTTTAAAATATGTTTTCAGTGTAGTGATACCCTCAGGTGGTTCTTTTAAATATTTAAGTGAGGACAAGTCTGTTTAAAAGTAATGTTTAAGACAAAGAAATGCAGGATAAAGAGAGTGAGTCATTTGGAACAAACAGCTTGAGTCTGTCACTCACTACCTTGGGCGGTAAATGTTTAACAGCTTGCTTGCTAGCTGGAAAAGAGAACAGACAATAAAAAATGAAGGGAAAAAAGAAAAGAATCTGCCATTCAACATTCTTTGTTTAACATAAATAAGCCCCAAGAACTTGATGCTCCATGTCCACTGATAGTCCAAATGTTCCTGGAATGATCAAGGCCATAAATCATTCCTTTGATAATCTGAGACCTTCTACAGAACACTGCTATATGAAGTTTCTTGATTCTGTTACAAGAATACAAAGGTTTAAAAAACTATTATGTATTTAACAGTATTGCTTTGCATTGAAGATGAGATTATACTTATAAATTGAAGATGAAATTATGCTTATGAAATGATCATTTATTAGTGGCTTACCTTGTTTCTAATTGCAAATTATATGCATTCTAAAACTGATAGTAAGGATTATTTAGTAACAAGCCTCATGGTAGATGTTTAAAATATGTTTTGGAAAGCATTATTAACTTAAGAAAACTGGATTCAATGTAAGGTTTACTATTAGAACTATGATACTTTTAAGTTAATAAAATGTTCTGTAAAAATGATATTAAGCAAGAATATATGACATTTCTTATCCTGAAGCAATGACTACCTCTGATGTTCCCTTTTAGTATCTCCCATATGCAGTATCTATTTACTTAATTCATGTCTTCTTCTGTGTGCCTGTGTAAGTTTATGTGAGCTGGGTTCATGCAGGAGCCCACAGAAGCTACAAGCCTGTGTCTGTTCCCATGGAATTGTAGCTACAGACAGTTTTCAGTTATCATTTGGGTGCTGCAAAACAAACCTGTATCTTCTCGAGTTCATAACTGCTGTTCCATTTCTCCGGTCCCTCTATCCAATTGTTTCTTTATTTTTAGTGATTTCGTTTTATTATGGACTCCAAACTAATATCCAAAATAAGAATATTTTTCCCAAGACATACGGTTAACGTATTAATATAAATAGAATTATGAAATTTAAAGGCAAATGGCTAAAGCTAGAAACAGTCATCTAGAGTAAGGTAATTTGGTCCCTGAAACACAAACATTGCATATTTTCTCTTATAAATGGATATTAGCTTTTAAGCTTTAGTTACGTATTTTACTTAGAATAATCACAGAGGTTAGATAGCTGCTAAAGGACCATCTAGTAGGTATGTGAGAATTTCCTAAGAAAAGAGTGGTATAATATAGTCTTATAAGAGATTAAAGGGCAAACTATAATAGGATTAAAGAGGGACGGAATGAGAGGACAACGCAGAAGAGAGAATATAAGGAAGGGCAACTAACACTAAAGACCTCATGAAAAGTCACTTGGAAACCTGCTGTTGTCTACTCTAGAAACTTCTTAAAATATTTTCATGCATGAAAGGGATGTAAATAGAGTTCCCATATAATGGAGGATTCAATGCCTCAGCTACCTATTATATTTGACCAAGTCTTACCAACAGCATCAAAAATGCATTACATCTTGCTGAGTCTTTTGTGAAAGAGAAATCATGCTGGTGCTCACATAAAAGACTTACCTCTGCTAAATATACTGTACACTCTGATGATTCAGAAAAATAACCATGAATATCACATAGCTATGAATTTTGTGGCCTGTAATTGTGACTTGCATGCAGAATGTAGTAGTGTAATATAGTCCCCAATGTTATGGGAGTAAGCAACGTCTTGACTGGATTTAAGACCCACTTCAAAATATCAACCCATACCTGACACAGCTAAAATATTTAAGAATTTGATACTTAATTGGGTCATGAGCCTTAAGAAACAAAAACTGTTACTATAAATCTGCAAAATGAACATAGCAATAAAATAACTACCAATTGCATACTGCTAAACCAATGTATTAATAAAACTCTTAGCCCTCATCAGATAAACTTCTTGCAATAAATGTTAGTTAACACAGAGAATCAAAAATGGACAGCCTAAAAAAAATAGACAACCTTCAGAGAGTAAGAGACTTCGGAGCACTCAGCTAAGTGGAATATCTTAGTCAAAACTCTCCCTTAATAAGATTCTTGAATAAGTCATTCGAATGGGTTTATTCCTGTTTATAGCTAAATAATAGACATTATGAACATGTTCGTGGTTATTATGGTTGGCACTTTGAAAGGTCTGTAGAAGCCTGCGTTGAAGGCTTCATTTACAGCCTTTAGAATGGTTGGGATGTGGTAAAAAGTTAGGAGATGAAGACTTTCTGTTCCCTGACTGCTATGCTGTGAGACGTTTTGCTACAGAAAATGTCCTTGACTTGCTGTACAACACAGATCAAAAGAAAGGAAGCTAAATGTCCATAGACAAAAGTATCTGAAACCGTGCACCAAAATAATATTTTTTTCTCCCATAAGGTGATTATTCCAAGTGTTTCATCATAGCTAAGGAAAACTAACACATCAGTTCTCTTATATACTGGTGCAGATTGCTCATCTGGAAGATAAATATAGGTATAAATGAGTGTCATAATCAATGATGAAAATTATTCATTTAATTTTTAGAATTTATAAGTAACAGCTATTCGAGGTAACTAAGGAGTCAATATAATTTAGGGAAAATAAATGCAAAATAGAGCATCCTTGGGAACACAGAAAGAATATTTTTTATTTTAATTTCTTTTTTTTTTTGAAGATTTATTTATTTATTTAAAAAATAATTGTCTTTAATACAGAATTTGTGCTTAAATACATATTTCAAACATGGTAAAGAAATTAGCACTTTGCTTTTTTAATTTTTTATTTATTTATTTATTTATTTTGTTTTATTTTTTTTTATTTATTTATTTTTTTATTAAAGACTTCTGTCTCTTCCCCACCGCCGCCTCCCCTTTCCCTCCCCCTCCCCCAATTTATTTTAATTTCTTTTAATTTCATTTTACTTTCATTCCACAGTTCACCCCTCCCCCCACCTCCAAGCCCAATCTCCACCAACTCCTCTCAATGAGTAAAGGGTTCCATAGAAAATCAAACAGTCTGGAACATTAAGTTGGGGTAGGACCAAGCCCTTCCCCCTGCATTAAGGCTGAGCATGGCATCCCACCATAGGGAATAGGCTCCAATAAGCTAGCTCATGCCCTACGAATATATCCTATTGCCAGGTGCCTCATAGAAAGTCCAAGCTACACCACTTTCTCCCATATATGGAGGGACTAGTTCAGTCCCATGGAGACTCCACTGTAAACAGAGAGTGCACATTGATTACCCAGCTGCCCAGACCCAAATAATGACACAGAATACCTACTATATTATATATTAACTATATGAATTACAACACTGTTTGGGCAAAGGTTCAGGCATGCTCCTACCTAGCACTTATTTCTTATATTAATCCATTTCTATTTTTGTGTGCATTGTCACAATGATGTGGCTTACCAGAAAGATGCTGTCATCTGTCTCCTTCAGCAGCTGCATGGCATCTCCCTGACGCGGCCTTCTTTCCTCCTCTATCTCTGTTTGGGTTTCCTTACTTGCTATAGTCTGCCCTGCCATAGGCAAAAGCAGCTTTTTATTAACCAATGGCAATAAAACATATTCACAGCATACAGAGGGGAATCCCACATCACTTCACAGTTCTCAATTTAAATTTCATGAGTTTCCATTAGCTTGGTGCAGCTGTCTCTGTAGATTTCTCCATCATGATCTTCTCCTCCCTTGCTCATATATTCCCTTTCCCTCTTTTCAATTGGATGCCCAGAGCTCCACCTGGTGCTTGGTTGTGGATCTCGGCATCTTGCCCATCAGTTGCTGGATGAAGGCTCTATGATATAGTTGGGACATTCACCAATCTGATTACAGGGGAAGGCCTGTTTGGGTTCCTTCTTCATTATTGCTAAGAGTCTTAGCTAGGGATATCCTTGTGGACTCCTGGAAATTTCTCTAGCACCAGGTTTCTCCCTAGCCCTATTTTAGGGAGAGATAAAACTAGTATGCATTAAATTCTTTTCTAGGAATTTATTTTTATGTATGTGTATTCTATGGGTCTGTGTGAGTACATGTCATGCTTATGCAGGTGTCAATAAGGGTAGAAGAAGGCACCAAATCTCATGAAGCAGAAGTTATAAGCAGTTGTGTCCTCTGGGAGAGAATCAAGCATTCTTAACTGTTGACATATCTCTCCAACCTCGGATATATTAAATTCTGAAGTCTGGTAAGATGGTTTGAGAATTTCTTCTTAAATTTGGTAAATTGTTATTCATATTTATGTCAGTCAGCTTTCCACCGCTAACGAGAAACACTTGAGATAAGCTTCTTGTAAGGAAGAAATAGTTTTCTTGGATTATGTTTGCAGAGGCTTTTAGGCACAGTTTCTCACATCCCTTGCTTTTGACCTGTGGTGACCCAACAGGTCAAGACCCAAGCTGCTCAACAGATGAAAATAAAGGAACATAAAATGAAGAGTTGTTCTTCAGATTTGGTAAATTGCTATATTACCTTGAGAATAACAGTTTCAACTAAATATTAGAGCAAAGTGAGGAAGGTGAGAATTAAAAGGAAGAGGCAATCAGTTCTACAGATAACTTTTCAGAGCCATTTAAACAGGCATATAAGAAGGTTGGAACTAGAGCTGAAGATAAGGCAGACTTTGGATATTCATTTAATCATGTTTACCCTATCAAGAGCTAACATGGCATGCCTTTGTGGAAAACAATGAGTGAGCTTTATTAGGAACAAATTGATAATACATAAAAGATGCACCTAATCATAAACTGTGGTAAATTTTATTTACCAGTATTTTATTAGCATTGGGTGTCTCAATAATGTCATTTCTAATGACTGAGCACAGTAATGCAATTCAATACAAGTTTTAAATGTACAACCATGACAAAAACTGACTTGTGTGATGAATGTCTCTCCCTGTTCTGTAAACAACTCTTGGTGAAAAGGCAGACATTGTTTAGTGGAAAATGAAATCTTCAGTTATTAATAGTGTTAGCATATCTTCCACTCTAAATAAAATCATATAAGTTTGGTTCAAGAGGATAAATGCAATAAGATAGGGCTATAGTTAAAGAGATATAATGATAATTGAAACGTAGTCTATGATATTTCATGTGAAATCCTTAAATTGATAATGTGGAATATTTTAAATTAGACACAGATAGGCTGCTTTAAATTTATAGAAAAATAATGGGCTTAGAATTCATATTTACATTGTGAAAGTTTTAATACTACCTAATATAAATATTTTTTCCATATTATATATCTTTCTCATACTCACATAATCTGACAAAATAAATATATAAATCCCTTGCTTACTTTAATTAAGCATATTTGAAGTATTTCACTTGTAAAATCTATCATCTGAATACTTAATCTTAATTCTTTGGCTTGATGTTGTGTCATATTTACTTTCCACCATTGTCATAACTTAAAGAAATAGTTGTGGTATTCTCCTATCCGTGAACTAATTTCATGGATAACAAAATTATCAATGATAAATTTCTTATATATGGCCACCGTTGCTACATACATTTTTCTCTATTTAGATTTTTATGAAATTTATAATTCAGGTGATATTCAATTCAATTTTATATCAGAAACAATTGTTATATATATATATACCATATGGAATGAAAATGACATACAGCTTTTTTTCTCTTTTTAATATAATAATGACATTTTAATCCTACTTGGTTGCAAAACTTATTATCCCAGTATCTAATATGTAAAAACAAAAGGATTTTAAGATTAATCTAGTCTATTTATATAAGGAAACTCTGTTTTTAAAACAGGAGGAAAGGAATGACTGTTTAAAATACTGCATTAATCAACTTTCAGATTTCATGTAGTTGACTCTCAATATTTTCCTGGAGGACATGTTTCCCATTTATCTTTTGATGTTGGAAAAGTTTTCCCTACTAAGTTTTGATAAGGTTCTTCGGTATTTGTTCTATCATTTAGTTTTTATATTTATTCCTCTTGAAAAATATTCTGTAGAAATTGTATAGGAAATTAACATCAATCATCTTACATTCTAATATCACCACAATCTAAAAGCTACAATAATTAGCATAGAAATATAAAGAGATGGAACTTAATATAAAGAAATACATCTCTCTGAAGTGAAATGGATGTACTACACACTACAGAGCTTGTTCAATATCGACCCACCAACCTTAAAGAGAAGGATTCCATAAAACCACAGTCATAATTATCATAGTTATACAAATATGCTGGGCACTTAGAAATTCAATTTCTTCTATCATCTATCTAGCTAGCTAGCTAGCTAGCTATTTTTCTTTCTTTCTTATTATTTATTTGTTGATTTTTTTGACTTTTCAAGACAAGGATCCTGTATGTTTTCTAGGCTGTCCTGAAACTCACTCTGTAGACCAAGCCAGCCTTGGACTTATAGCCATCCACCTGCCTCTGCCTCCCAAGTGTTGGTATTAAAAGTATGTGCCACCACCATCCAGCTAGGAATAGAAATGTTTCTGTTTATTAAACAATTTTTGAAAATAGTTCTAAATAAATAAATATCTCAGGAGGTTTTGTTTTCTACTTATTATGCTTGTTTTATTTATAAATTTACAAGGTTATTCATGATTATCTAACACATTGATTCTGTATTTTTGTCATAGAAAAAATGAACATGTAATACATTATTAATGATTGCCACATCCTTCAGTAAGAGTATTGAACTCTGCCCATTTTGAGCAGCAGCCTAGGGAAATTATCATCATTAGGTGCTTGGGACAAGTTTGATTAGGGTTTTCTATAACTAAGTCTCACTATCTTAGTTCAAGGTCAGTCTCTTCTGTAACAGACTATGTATATGTTGTCCCTTGGCCATTTTCTCCCTGTCTATTATATAATAATAAGGAAAACTGAAGAAACAAAAACCTGGATATGGAGGACAAAATAATGTGTATAAATTTCATTATTCATGGACTGATTAAGAGAAATGTAACAGGAAATTCTTTTTATTGCATGGCAAAGAGTTTCCTAAAGTCTATGTTATTAAAAAAACAAGGACTTCCTTCCCTATTGTTTTACTTAAATGGTCTACAGTATCATATTAAAGTTGATAACAGTACTAAATTTCTATCTGTAGAATATTATTTTAAGATGTGTTACTTGTAGTGGATTATTTATTTAATTATGCAAAGATGTGCTGCATTCTTTTCTGTTGCATTTGTTTAACTCTGTAAAGCTGTGTTACTTTACCTGTCTAAAATATCTGATAGGTCTAATAAAGAGCTAAATGGCCAATATCTAAGCAGGAGAGAAATAGGCAGGGCTGGCATGCAGAGAGAATGATTAGGAAGAGAAAAGAGAGAGGAGCAAGGAAAGGTGAAGGAGAGGAGGACTTTGGGGATCAGCCACTCAGTCAGTTAGGGGAAAAAGCAAAAATAAAAATAAAAAAAGATATATAGAATAGAGGAAGTAAAAAGTCCAGAGGGAAATATAGAAGAAGAGAAATGGAATGAATTAAGTTAGGAAATCAGGTTAAAAATTAGCTAAGCTAAAGCTGGATATTCATAGGTAAGAATAATTTTCCAAATATTTATGTGAAAGTTGGGTGGTGGGTCCCCAAAGAACAAAGTAAAAAGTAAAAAATAATCCCTGTAACTTTTGGTAAAAATCACAGTTGAATTTATATTTTAGCCACTTATTTTACACTGGAGAAATTAATTAGAACTGTTTGATAATTAAGGGTTTTTTTTTAAAAGATTTATTTACTTATTATGTATACAACATTCCTTCCATGTATGCTTGCATGCCAGAAGAGGGCACCAGATCTCATTACAGATGGCTGTGAGGCACCATGTGGTTGCTGGGAATTGAACTCAGGACTTCTGGAAGAGCAGTCAGTGCTCTTAACCTCTGAGCCATCTCTCCAGCCCTGATAATTCAGTTTTATTTGTGGGGGAGGAACCTTGGATTTGGAGAGGATTATCACAACCTTTGGTTCTGTTACTTCAGAGGTATTCAGATCTAATTAGAAATGTACAGTACCACTGTCAGAATGATTCAGTGAGCCAGTGGCTCATGTTGAGACAAATGAGTCATGGTGAAAGAAGACATATCTGTAGTAGGTTTGTGGTGTGGGAGGTCCTTCTGTATATGTGTTGCTTTTATTGGTTAATGAATAAAAAAACTGCCTTGGCCTGATGATAGAGCAGAGTAGATCTAGGCAGGAAAAAGTATACTGAATACTCGGAGAAAGAAGGCGGAGTCAAAGAGATGCCATGTAGCTGCCAGAGGGGAAAAACACAAGCTGGTAGCTAGAGCCTAGCCATTAGGCCATGAGCCTCGTGGTAATATATAAAATAATGGGAATTGGTTAATGGTTAATTCTAGATGTAAGAGCTAGCTAGTAATATACTTAAGTGATTGACCAAGAAGTGATTTAATTAATAAAGTTTTGTGTGGTTATTTCAGAAGCCTGGGTGTACAGGAAATGAGCAACGGCCTCCAACAGCAGGCATAGGGGGCTTCCATCTTATAGGAAGCATCTATCTCAGGTCCACAAGCTAGAAGGACTATAGCCCAGAGTAATAACCAGATTAAGCCTACAAAATAGAGATCTGCTAGTTCTTTCTAATGAGAACTCAACTCATATTTTTACTTCACTTCACAAGACCATGAACAAATAACCAAATAACCCAACTGAAATTATTAAGACTTCCCATCTACAGAGCTACAGACTGCAATTTGTGTCATATTATACTAGAAAAACAATGGAACGTTGTTATTGCCATTCTAGAAACATGATAGAGGGCAGAGATAGCAAAGTATGTTGGCCAATTCTTCACTGCTACCTGATTAACTGTGCCAGGTATTTACAATTAGAACATTTCAAAGTTGCAAGTGAAAATTCTTTGTGAATTCTTACCGATGGGAAAAAAAAGATGACAGAAATTTAACACTGACAAACGGACTGAGAAATCGAGATTGATTTCTATTTATAATAACATTGAAAGCTATTGAAATATTTTTAAAAATGAATTTATAAAACGTGACAAAGAAAACATCAAAATTCACCTCCTCTTATATTCTTCAATATGAATTGTACTTGTTTGAAGTGCAAACTAACATAAAAATAACTGTGCTTAATGAATATGAGAATATAAGATTTGTCTTAAAAAGCACTTGGAAAATATTAGGGTTCCTAACCTCTTTTTTTTTTTTTTTTTTTTTTTGTTTTTTTTTTGAGGAGGGTTTTTTTTTGGTTTTTGGGCCTGTCTTGGACTAGCTCTTGTAGACCAGGCTGGTCTCGAACTCACAGAGATCCGCCTGCCTCTGCCTCCCGAGTGCTGGGATTAAAGGCGTGCGCCACAATCGCCCGGCGTTCCTAACCTCTTAAGTTTGTCAAAATTACTTAAACTTTTGTCATTGTGATAATGAATATGTATGAATTAAATTGCTAAGACTAATAAAAATATTTAACTATTGAAAAATACTTTGTAGAAATGATTATAATGAAGAAATTAAGTCTCTGAATTCATTTCCCCTTGAAAGAGAGGAGTTTAGAAGTGTATGAAGCATTAAACTGTCTCCTAAACTTCTACCTAGGATGTTATTTATGATGCATATCCTATTTTATTTTTTAATATATTATTTTACAGATAAATGTATATTTTATAGAAAGAAACAAAACACTAGATCAGATAATATTTATTTTGCAACTTTCTCAGATGTAAAATGTTTAAATTTGTGTTGTTGGATTAGTGGATTCTTTTTTGTGATTGCTTTCCAGTATGTACTGTAGACATGCTTGTATACATCAATAGTATATAGGTTAGGAGAAAATGCCTGGGGATGTACTGCATTTTGTGTACAAATAATACAAAATTAATTATTTGTACATATCTCAGTAGTAGTGTTAGATATTACAGACTAAATTATAAAATCATAGTCCTAGAAGGAAACATTGAAATCTGATAGAATACCACTTCAGTTAAGGGTGCAGTTTTCCCTATTTAATGTAAATATACTTGCTGATTATCGAAATAAATCTATGTCCATGACTTCTAAGAGAAATATTTAGGATAGAATACTTTTTATCATTAGACATTTCATTCATTTAAAAACAAAAGTATGTACTTCTATATATTTCAGCACCCTCAGCAGAGAAGGGATTTCTCTATAGCAGCTTATTACTCTTTGACCACATGGTATTTTACTCTAAAATGTAGTTCTTTAAAACCTTATATTGACTTAATTCTTATCAGAGTTAAGAAACAGAGGAAAGGTGTTCTTATGCTAGGTATATCCTGGATGTGAAAAAGTAAAGTCCACTAACACTAACCAGTTATAGTACATTAGTGATTGGTAAGAAACCAGTTCCTTTGGGCTAGCAATTCTGATACCCTCTTCTGGTCACCACTGGTACTGCATATCCATGGTACACATTCGTTCATTCAGGCAGACACTTATACATAAAATTAAAAAAAAATCTTTCCTTTAAAAAGCAATCTATTCATAAGTTTTGAGAAAATTAGGAGAGCTCAGCCAGTCTTCATGATCCTTATGGTAATTAGTCTTCCACCACCATACCTGGAGAATTCTGGGTTTTGTTAATTAAACTGGAACTTGGTATCTCTTTTATTACCATCACTTACCCTCATAATATACTTTAAATCCATGAGCACTAACAGCAAAGTCACTGGTCAATCGTAGTGAGAACACAGATTTGGTACTTGTCACTGGGGGTGGTAGGTGGAATCCTGTTAACCTAAAAGGCAAAACAGAATTCTTAGACATGTAATCATTAGCATAATAAGGTTTTTAGGGAAATTAGAAATCGTGTTATCAAGTTCATTTTTTTCTGTATACTCATGCATAGACACATGTCTTTCCAATTATAAATTAGCCATCAAAATACAAGTATATAAAAGTATATATTTAATAATGAAAATATTATGTGTATTGCATTTTATAATGCCTATCAACAATACCTTTATACTAAAATTGTCATACTTTAAGAATGAGAATTATGAGAATTTGTGTTTAAGGATATTGTGTGCCACTAGTACCAGAAAGAGATCCTTAATAGAAATATAAAAATACACAGATCATGCTATGGTCATAATGTGTGTGTAGATCAGTGTCCTTGAAATTTCAATGTTGTGCTTGAGGAATAAAAAGGTATATAGGAAAAAGTAGAAATTAAGCACTATTTGAACTCAAGTTTAAATAGTTTAAAATACTTGTTTTTCCAAGTGCAAATGATAATCTATGAAAATAAGCAGCTAACTCAACTACCAATCCCAAAACATGTATCTGTTTCTCCTTAAGACACAATACAATTTTATAGCATCCAGGTGTTTTGTGAATATTTCATATTTTTTTGCATTATATGTTAAGGAGTAATATATGGTAAAGTTATAATAGAATTAGTTATTTATAACTTAGGTTATATATTATATATTATGAATCATATATAATTCATTAATAGGTTATGACATTCTTAAGCATAACTGGGTTATTTCTTTCTTAAGATCAATAAAAGATAAAATGACTAGTCACTACTAGAACTTATTTTAAGCTATTGATTGAGCCATGATACCATAACAGCAGTTTTAAGTATCATTTGATTCTTCTTGGGCTTTAACTGAAATGCAAATGCAATTAAAATGGCAAATATTATACAGAATTTAATGGAGATGGTTTTAACTGTGGACCTTGAGACTACAGTTGCAATGTAATATATGAAAGAAGAATAAAAGCAAAAGCAAATCCACATAAGCCAGAAAACCAACATAATGATTTTAATTTTGTACTAAATAACTGGCAATAGCTTAAGGAATACAAATTTGAACATGAGAAAAAAATGAAAAGGATAAATATTGCTTTAAATTCATTTAATTCGGAGCTCAATGCATGATATTTCAAGAGCTATGATTTTTTCCAGGACATACTCATATGTGTGAATGATTTTCTTGCTAAGTAAGACACATCCCTTAAGTTATAAACCATTTTGTAAAATAATAACAGTTTGTGGTGTGTGTGTATGTGTGTATTTTATATGTGCACTAGGAGAGTATGTTTACACATGTCCTTGATAGTGTTTTAGTACATGTGTTCTTGTGGAAACCAAACATTAATATTGGGTACATTCCTTGATCATTATCTACTTTATTTCGGGAACTTCATCTCTCCCTAAAGATGGGTCTCACTGATAATGTGTCTGACTGGTCAAAGAGTTCAAGGTTTCCTCCTATCTTCCAATATTCCAATCTTCAGCACTAGTGTCGTACACATACACTACTACTTCTAGATCTAATATAGGTGTGACAATTCAAAAGCTGGTCCTCATGCTTATACTCAATGACTTAACAAGCCACACTCTCTACCAAGACCTTGATTGTATGAGTTGTTTCCTAGGCATATGGTTATAGTTGTATCGATTATCAGAAGCACATAATATGCCTGTACTTATATTATTACCAAGGCTCATTCCACTTGTATATGAGATAGCATTCTCGGCATTACTGAGATACTATGAATTCAACAATATTGCCCTTATTTATCAGACATTGCAAAACTTTCATAGTGAAGAATAGATGTATTATGCTTATACTAATAATTTAAGTTACCACAAACTTATACAATGTTTCTTATTACCTCAATATGAACCTGCCGAGAGTTGATTCCCTGGTTACAGCCTCACAGGCTACATTTAAGTTGTGCCTTCAGCTTAATGGCTTTCTGAAGGTCCTGAACTATATATCAGTCTCTAATTCAAAGCAATTCAAAGCACCGAGGCTGTGGCCACAGTTCAGCTTCCTGTGTTTGAGGAATTAAGCTCTCTGCTTCCTTGTTGGCTGAAGAATCATTCTCAGACTCGAGACTTTGTCTGTATCCATTGCTTCTTTTGTGACCCACTTCCTTTATTACTTGAGATAGATCTCATGGTTCTTTTCTTTCTTCTATTTTTTCCTTCTCTTCCAATTAACATTTCAGCTTGTTTCTCTTCTGTCTTCAACTACAGAAAGCTTTCTACTTTTAAAGTCTAATGCAATTAAATTACATTAAGTGTATCTCTGTTATAACATCTGAAATCTGTATTTTTACCCACAAATTTTCCTGTGCCATGATATCATACATTTTTGATTGTTCTCATAGAATCAATACTCTATCTGATGTGGAATTTTCCTTTGTATACTTTGAAAAAGATTGGTTAATTAATAAAGAAATCTGTCATTGACAATTGGGGCAGACTGAGAAGCCAATGATAATGGCACTAGGATTTGTCTCTACTTCATGTACTGGCTTTTGAGAATCCTATTCTATTTAGATGCATACCTTCCTAAGCCTGGATGGAGGGGGGAGGGCCTTGGACTTCGCACAGAGCAGGGTACCCTGCCTTCTCTTAGGACTGAAGGGGATGGGGGGAAGGGTAAGTGGGGGAGCAGGAGGGAAGTGGGAGGAGAGAAGGAAGTGAAAATTTTGATTGTTAGTATTTATAAAGTAATAACAGAAGAACAAAAAATTAAAAAAATAAAGAAATATGGCTTGGCCTGACAGGGCAAAAGAATAGATGTAGGCAAGAAAAAATTAAACTGAATCCTGGGAGAAAGAAGTGTGGAGTCAGAGAGAAGCCATGGAGCTCTGCCAGAGACAGAGGACGGAACGTTAGCTGATAAGCCAAAGCCATGTGGTGATGCACAGATAATGGATTAAATTAATATGTAAGAGTTAGCCAATAAGAAGCTAGTGTTAATTGTCCAAGTGGTGATTAAATTAATACAGTTTCTATGTGATTATTCCAGGGTTGTGCAACCAGGAACCAACACGTGACTATCCTGCCAATATTTGTCAATTTTAATTATTAGTGAGCATTAACTAGATAAATTATTCCAAGCTGAAACTTTAAATAAACTCAAACATATAACGAAAGTAAATATACTACTTAAATCTGGGCAAGGACTGGTTCAAATAGGTATAAACAAATGTGTACAATTTTTTCTCTCACTTTTATATTTCAAGAAATAAATAAATATATATATTTCTATATATATATATATATATATATATATATATAGAGAGAGAGAGAGAGAGAGAGAGAGTGTATACAAATTGCTGAGTTGACATATTTCAGATTAGGGAATAAAACATTGTTTATAATATTGAATTCTGGTTCATCTTTCATTATTTATTGCTCCTCCGAAGAGACAACCATCATTTTGACTTCTATCAAATAAAATATTTTCACATTTAAAAGATTTATATGGACAGAAACCTAAAATTATGTTGCCTCTGCATACTTTGACTTAATAGTATATTTGTTTCATGACAACAGAATAGAAACATTGATCACTGTTTTGCAAAAATCCATTTTATGAATATTCCTTATATTTTTCTTATACACTAGGTGGATGTTTGTTCTCCAGATAGATCTTTTATAAGCAATATTGTCATAAATATTTTACATGGTTTGAAATGATATTGATATAATTCTATGGTGAATATATATATAAATGAAATCTCAGTGTCATCACTAATAATTTTTTAATTAAAATGTTTCTGTATTGCCAGAATATGACTATAACTATTACACCTTTATAGCTATTTCACGTAATTAGATTTAAGTTCCACTCAACAGGAATGGAAAAACACCTGCTACAGAAAAGCTAACTAATGAGACCTAGTGAGTTGTGTATCTTAAATAAGAACCTACTATGGTCACTTTATGAAAGCAGCCTAATTTTAACTGTATTGTAAATATTTATTCTCATACTACCAGAGAAATGTCATTAAAGGAACTTCTCTTTTCAAAAGACACAAATCATAAAAAAAAACACAACTCGTTAAAATGCAGGGACCATAGTGTGTTCATCCCAAAGCATACATCTACAATACAAATTTTGCACCTCAGACTTGGGAAGCATCATGGAAGAAAGAAACATATGGATTTTAAGAAATGGAAGTCAGCAACACTGCGGTGAGATTGTATCCTCCAGAAATGAGAAGGAAATTCCAAAAATAATACCCCAAAAATATGGCTGCCTAAACAAAACCAGAAATACACCATCAATAGATAGGCTAAGCCGGGCGATGGTGGCACACGCCTTTAATCCCAGCACTCGGGAGGCAGAGGCAAGCGGATCTCTGTGAGTTCGAGACCAGCCTGGTCTACAGAGCTAGTTCCAGGACAGGCTCCAAAAGCCACAGAGAAACCCTGTCTCGAAAAAAAAACAAACAAAAAAAAAGATAGGTTAATATGAAAGGAAGAAATTTTATTGGGTCCCACTCATAGACAAAGAACTATAGTCAATTAATTAATGCTGGGAGTAGAAGAAATAGCATTGCCCCTGGAGGAGCTCCTTATTTGGTTAACCAATGCCAAGTTGTATATCTTTACATATGAATATAGGCCAATATGCATATATATGTATGTATATATGTGTGTATGCATATATATTTATATTTACAAATATATGATTCTGAGCTATATTATACATATAAATTATATAACAAAATTTGTGTTTGTGTGAGTGTGTATCTTACATAAAAGACTTTTGGATGAATCAATGGGAAGTATATATGGGAGAGATTAGAGGGAGGAAAGAAAAAGGGGAAATATGTAATTACATTTTAATTTATAGAAAAGTATAATAGAGATGAATACTAAAATAAAATATTTCCCAAATATAACCTGAATAATTCAGGTTACTCTTCCACAATAAGTAAGAACCATTCTCAGAAAGAGTAAAATTTAAATAATTCTAATGCACAAATGTATCAGGAATTCTTATCAAAACAAAACCATACTACTAAATCATATCTGACATATCCTATGGCTGATGGTCTTTGAATCCAGGCTTAGATCTACAGAATTCTTTAATATGTCACCTTAAATGGCTAATGGAACAAATCAGACATGATCAAGAACTACAGAGTTGGAAGTTATGCTGTATTATTTTAATAGCTCCAGGAATTCACAAAATAGAGTCAGTGGTTAGAGAGAAAGATAAAATTCCAGAATCACATGCGAGAGTGATACAATTGCTGCCTGCCTTTGAAGATGGAAGCAGAGTGTAAGTCAAGCAATGCCAGGTATAAACTGGGGAAGGAAGAAACAGAGCCTCTCAAACCCTTTCTCACACACACAAATTGTAGCTCTGAGCAACTGAATTTCACTCAACGAACTCCAACTTGAATTTCAGCA
The DNA here is from genome assembly GCA_025134845.1 of Neodon shergylaensis. Classification (NCBI taxonomy): domain Eukaryota; kingdom Metazoa; phylum Chordata; class Mammalia; order Rodentia; family Cricetidae; genus Neodon; species Neodon shergylaensis. The sequence goes on from JABTXL010005752.1 coordinate 10,603,260, forward strand.
CCATGGTCACACACTGATACACCTGTGTTGTTTCATTACTACATGGAAAGGAACTATCCCCAGCAATGAAAGTTAGAGAACAGCTCTCCTTTCAACTTTAGAAACTTAAAGTATCTACACAAATATAAATGTGCCCTGTAATTTACCATGGAATCTTTTTGAGACCTAGTGACTACTCTGAAACTCATGGATTTAGAACATTTTGCACAATGCTTACTTGTTTTTAATTTTAAAATATCTCTGCATTGGATGAACATACGATTTTTCTCACAGGAAAATAAACAGGATGGAAAGGAATAGATTCAAAAACTTTCATCAAGTTCTCAGTAAAATTCTTTCTAAAACTAAGGAATTATTATTTCTCACTTTTTGTAAAAAAATACTTTATTGCATTACTTCTGCGTGAGAGTATTTTTGCCTGCATGTGCATCTGTATACAACACAGTGCATAAGGAACCAGAAAAGGGCATCAGAGTCCCTGTAGTTGTGTGAGGATTTTGTCTGCCTGTCTGTCTGTGTACCACATAAGGAAGCCAGTAAAGGCATCACAATTCTTCTCTGTGTCTGAGTATTTTGCCTGCAAGTGTGTCTATGTATCACATAGTGCACATGGAATCCAAAAAAGGCATCGCATTCCCTGGATCAGAAGTTACAGAAAGCTTTGAACCATCATACAGTGCTGTGAATCAAACCACAGTATTCTAAAAGAGCAACCAGTGCTCTTAACCACCGACCATCTCTAATCACAGACCAGCATGTAGTTTTTCTAATGCACTCCAGTCCAGCCTTCTTTTGTCTTTACCATATTGATTACAGCATTAAACATTTTACTTGCATATATTAGCTTATTAATTATATAAATTTGACTAAAAGTTTGTAGCCATGCACATATTTAATAGCCTATTTTTGGCAGACAGAGTTTAGTTGGGGATGTATGCATGTACAAAAGGGAGAATTATAGATTACATATAGAAATCTGGCAAACTGTATGACTGTGTTGGATTACTCCTCAGTAGAGAAGCGACTTCGCGAATCATTGGTGATTTTTCCATGAAAGCACTGGCAACCACAGTTGAGAGTGCCTCTTCATGACCCTCACACCTTTCATTATATGACTTAATAACCATTGTAAGACTCAGTGATTTAAAGTTATGCATATTTTTAAAATTCATGCTCTTATCTGTCTCACAGACTTATCAAGAAACCCCTGTAGGTTTATGAGGACACAAGGATGAATTAGCAATAAGTTTTGCCTTCACTGAAAAATCATTTGTCTCTTGGAAGATCACAGTGAGAAAAGAAATGGATTGGGGTCAGAAGTTATAAGTTTGTTTCCATGCCCCAGTGCATGTCAGCTGCGTGAATTTAAACAGCTTAAAATGATTTCTGAGCTGTCATTTCTTCAACAGCATAGGAAATATGGCTGTTCTATAGACCTTCTCTTAAGGAAAATGCCACTCAACCCTCTATACTACTTCATCACATATTCCTGTGAGTAAAACATAAATGACAACATAATCATCTAACAATACATGGCACGGTGAATTCCCACAATATCTGAATCACTGCAAATGACTTTGTAAAAACTACTTTTATCTAGAATTTATTATGGATAAAAAATGTGAAATGCAAACACATTTGCATTTTTAAATTCAGATCTCATATTTTAAAGCTTTCAAGTCATATTAACTTTGAAAATACACTTTACATTAATTGTATCTTAAAGAAAACTTCAAATAGACTTTCATAAAGTGCAGAGCTTCCCTTTCAATTCAGAGGTCAAAAATAGGCATAAAATAATTTCTTCTGAACCAGTGACTTCATGGAATCAAGGAAATTTCTTAGCAATCATATTATTTTATACTTTTATAAGTCTCTTCACATCGGAATCCACTGGTTATGTAGTTAGAGATGGGATCACTACAGTTTAACACCTCCATTTGAGAAATTAGCCTTTTCCCATTTTGTCTAACAAAAATGGAGAACTTTTATCATATTTCATTTTGTAATAACTGTAAGTAGAGGGTGAATTTAATAAATCACTTAAAATTACATCATTGACTAATATGTAAAGAATGAAAATAATTACTAGGTATTTGATTAAAAATTGAAAGAAATTTAAATTATAAGAAAACCACTTTTGCTGCCATTACTTGCATTCTTTCAGTAATAAGTTTAGATTTTTTTCTGAGATAAAGGTAATATGATGCTATATTGCATAAGTGAAATGATGGAAGGCCTTCAATAAGCACATATAACAGTTTCGTGTTCATCGATTTTGATATTATCAAAATTAGTTCCTTTTGTGGCAGATATAAATAAATACAGAGGCCCACAGATAGATCTTATGGAGAGAGTGAAATACTTTAGAGCACTCAGTCGTATATGAGATTTCATCCTCAAATCCCAGTCCTCCGGGTTCAGGCAACCATGAAAAAGAGGAAGCAGAGAGAGTTATAAGAGCCGTATGGGATGGAGACACCAAGAAAACAAGGCTCTCCTAAATCAACATAGTAAATTCCATATGAAGTCACTGACTGAGGCAGCAGCATACAAAGGGCCTGCGTGTGTCTGCACAAGGTCCTCTGCATATGTCATGACTTCCAGTTTAATGTTCCTAGGGGATTCTTGAGTATGGAAACAAGTTGGTCTCTAATTTATATGCCTTCTCTTGTGTTCTTTTCCTTCTATTTGACCTGCCCAACTCACATGTGATAGGCTTTGTATTATCTTATTATATTCTATCTTGCTATATTTTAAAATAATCAGAATAGGTTAGTCTGTAGAAATGATTCCTTTAACATTATCTAAATATATTTAATTATATGATACCATTTTTTGAATATATGATCTATAGTATCCCTAAAAGAATAATCAAGGAATATAAATAATGTATATGTTAATATTGCTTATCAATTTACAATATTAAAATATTTTCTGAACAAATAGAAAGTATAAATTCACCACATTAAGTTGAAAGGCTATTACTACACAGTACAGCTATTAATAATGTTAGAGAAAAGTAAATATGAACATTAATGTGGGAAGAATGAGAAGAGACAGAGAATGGAACAGAAAATGTGTAAAAGAATAAATGAGGAAAAGAAGGCAGGGAAAAAGAGGTGTCAAGGATTTTAATTTTAAATTAAGAGTGTTTGTATTATTAAAATTCCATAGTGCTTTGGTAGCTAAATAACAAAATGCATGTTGATATTGGAAACCTAAGAATATTCAGCACAAGTTACATTCATGAATGCTATAACTCACAATCAAATACTCTTTCTCCATACTCGGCATGCTACTAAATGTATGATGTCTACAGCATGTTCATAGTGAGGGTTTATTATAGTATGATATTTGCATTTGAATTATCTGAAAATCTTACTTTCTTTTTGACAATCCTTAAAAATAATAAAGATATATAAGGAATCTTCTGGAGAAACCCTACTCCCCAATATTATTTCAAATTATGTGTGAAAACTCTGGGAAAACTTATATTTCTAGTAACATGTAAAATAGCAATAACTCAACTAGGACAATTTACACTGAGGCAGGAAGCATGCCATAATCATTCAAGCCAATGCCAAAACATCAGGGAAGACAGTATAGTAAAAGATAGCTGTGGCAATATTTTAATAATTTTATCAATTATAATGAACTGATTAGTCAATAAATACAACCATGGGCCTTGAAACATTTGGTTCTGTGGTGGAAAACATGTTGGCTATGGTACTATAATCTACCATAGAACAAAGGGTGAAACTGCTTACAATTGTGCCGTAAATGATTATCATATTTAGCACTAGAAATTTGTCATCTGAGGACGATAGAAAAATAATAATAAAATAATAAAAATAAAGTAATTTTAATAGCTTGTTTTCTCTTACTTCTTTCATTTCATTTATAGAATCATTGATCTTTTAGGAAACAATTGTCCATAATTTCAAAGGCAGTCTCAATGCAGCTCCGAGAAAACGTAAACTGCAGTGAATTTGTGCTTCATAACAAATAAAGGTCTGATATTTAACTTTTTCTTAAACTGTCTTCACCTTGCACATCCTCTGATAAATGAGCCTATCTTTTCCAAGCTTTCAGGCTTTTGAAAAGCAGTCGACTGTGACAGCCACCTCGCAAACTAGCATTTATAATTGGAAAACAAATTACTTTCTTATTAGCAATTTGATATTAACTGAGCAGCTTCAAAAACTCAAAAAAAAACCTACAAATAAGAAGTTGTTATTAAGCGCCGTGCCCTAGTGATGTTAAAATAAGTATATCAAATGAAATTTATGAAAATGATTACAAAGTTTGACACATGCTTATATTATCTTCATAATTGTTCTGATGTTAAACCCACTCAGCGTTTATCTTAATACGCTCATGCTCAGTAAGGAATCTGTCCTGTGAGCATATAGTAAGCATGTTCGCATGAGTTATTTCTGTTCTATACTAGGATTATAGCATGATCAGCTCTTTCAAGTTCCTGGCGCCGTGGCCTTTCCATAATGACGGACTGTAACATGGAACGGTGAGTCAAATAAACACTATCCTAGGTTGTTATCATCAGGTCATTTTATCACTCCAACAAGAAAATGGGTCTAGGAGAGCCATTACATGTCGTAAACAGAGTTAAAACCATTTTGTGTGGTTTTCTTGTGGCCGAAAGGCAGATAGAGGAGATCCAGTTCATAAGGTATCAGAGTACTCCGGGTTTGTGCTGTGGATGGACCATTTTTTGATAATTCGATCAAGAGTTTGGCTTTACTCTGCTGTGTGCTTCAAACATGAGTGAAGTTGAAATGAGAAACTGTGGAAATGTCAGGACAGGAAGATTTTCTAAGATGGTGCTAAAAAAGCAGAGGTCACTAGAGATCAGCATTAAAAAGAAGTCTGATGGGTTTTACTAGTATAGTAGAGAAAATCTCTTGAGGACAAAGCCTCCCATTGGAGGCTGCATTTGTAATGATCTGAATATGTTAAAAGGGAAAACGCCTAAGATGGTTTGCCTTTCTATTCCTTGAAGGCAAATGCCAAATGAGAAAGTAACACGACGTTGGTCCAAAGGGTTTATGCTATATTCTTGTTGGGCAGCAGAACTTGACAATGTTGTTAAGGTGATCCTATTCTTGTGAGCATCCATGAGGCAATCCTGAGGGGATCGGGTATGCACTGCTGAATACAGTCAATATGAATAAACATTTTAGCCCCTACAGAGAGTTCCTGAAAAGATATGACAAGTTGTGAAGGTGAAGTCTCAGCTAAAGTGAAGATCCTTAATAAGAGAGTTGCCAGGAGAGACCATGGGGCATCCATATAGCTATGGCCATGAAGTGGAGTTATCATAACCCTAAGAAAGAAGTCATACCCTGACCATAATACAAGGTAAGCTAAACCTAATAGAAGAGAAAGCAGGGAATAAACTTGATCAAATTGACACAAGGAAGGTCTTTCTGCACAAGACACAGTATAACAGGATTTAAAACTAACAATAAGTGGTGTCCTATGAAGCTAAAGCATTCTGTCCACCAATGTTTACTGCCAATTAACCAAAGCATAAGCCTCCAGAATAAGAAAGAAGCTTTGTGAATTATACATGTGATAAAGAGTTAGTATCTATAATATACAAATCATGGGAGGCAGAATACCTGAAATTAAGAAAACAAGTAAATAATTTCCAAACGGATTATAGAATCAAACAGATAAATCTCAAAACCTGAATCTTAAATGCCTGAGAAACACTTTATAAAGTGTTCAATCCTTAGCTATCAGCAAAATTTAAATAATAAAAAAGCAGATTTGAGATTCCATCTTATTCCAGTTATATGACCAAGTCAAGAATACTAAAACAAATAACAGCAGATGACAGCAGAATGTGGAGAAAGGAAAACACATTTTCATTGCTGGTGGGAGTGAAAGCTGAAAATATCAATATGGAAATTCTTGTGGAGTTCCCCCAAAGAGCTGACAAGTACATCTACTCTAATTTCTAGCCATACCACTTACAGACATGCACCCTAAGGACTCTACATCTTACTATGTGGATACTTCCTCATTTGTATTCATTGATGTTCTACTCTTAATAGCCAGATATTTAGAAACAGCCTTAATTCCAATAAGGTGGCTATTTGTAGATAAAAATATTCTTTTACATTTTCATAAAATAAATCTAACTAATAAACCAGAAGAAACTAAATGTGTAAACAAATACAATGCTATAAGCATTAATATATGGTTGAACATAATGTCTAATCACAGTTTAAACATGATTTTTCTTGGATAAATATATTGTTCCTATGTCAATTCAGTTCCTTGAAACTGAAATTTTAATTTATGTGATCTTAAAAAATATAATCTTTGAAGTATTAGATCTACCTTGTTACTATAGAGTATTGAATACATCATGTTATAAAATATTGCACATCATGTATAGTCTTGGTACAGCTTTGTTTAACAGAGTTAGTCACGTATATTGAAAACCTTCACCATGTTTTCCCAATTGAAATATTTATATAAATGCAAAAGATAAGAAGAAAATAAAACTAGAATTGTCAGATCAGAGCTATTTTACCTAATGAAATAACGCTGAATGCTTTCAGCTATTAAGTTTCTTTATCGTGTCAAATGGGCAACCAGGTCTCTTAATTGCCATAACCTGTTAGATTATACATGACTTTACTTTTATCATTCCATTTTAAAAAATGGAGGGAAAAAAGACATAGGAGAGAAACACTGTTAAAAGCCACACCAATAGTAAAAGATAAATTTAGATATTAAAACCATGTTCCATTGGTTTTTCTCTAGACACTCTCGATTAGTTTTCCTGAATTTTAATGAGTGCTCCAGTTTATCCAACTTATTCTGACACTGGGAGTTAATGGAAATGCTTTTGTACTAATCAGTAGATCTGGCAATGAGCAAATCAACCTATTCTGAATAGATTCAATAAGGTAAGAAATTAAATTTAGTGACTGTTGAATGAAATAGGGAAAGAGGAAAATCAGAAAAGCTAGTTACTTATTGTTTTAGGAAGCCTTGCTAGGAAAACTGTGAGTGTGTAATTGACACCGACATTGATGTATGACAAGCCTAACAGAAGAAAATGAAGTCTTGAACCCTAATTCTGTTACAATAAGGAGAGCCACAAAAGGCATATTTCTTTTATATGTTGTCATTAATGATGGCTCACATTAAGGAAAACTCACATTCCCCAGTGACAGGCACTGGGCTCAATTTTTACACGTTTAAGTCACACAGTGCTGTGCAGATGACCTCTTTATGTTCCTACTGTCCAGGAAGTTCAGAGAGGTTAATTAATTCTGTGTCTTCTACTTGTAAAAGATTAGAATTCCAAGGAAGTTTCTCTGCATCTGAAATATGTGTTCTTTGTCTAGCAGATTATTAATACCACAATTTGAATGAAAAATGAAGGGGAAAATGGCCTTGGAGTTGCATAAAACAAAATTTCTTCCCAGCAAAGGAAAGTAGCAAAAATAAAATACTATTCAAAATAATTTTAGCACAAATACTAAAAATAATTGTTTAAAGCAAAGTTAAATTAATAAAATCTGACCATTTTAGTAGGTTAAAATGATTGTTGAAGACTAGAATAGGAGAAAACTTATAATTCACCATGTATTTTCAAATAAATATTTTCAGTAATAATATTAATTGTTAAATGTATGCCCAGATTATAGAAGAGATTTCCATACAAATAATAGAATTTAACAGAGAGAATAATGTCTCATAAAGGCTATACTATAAGAGTATTAATACAAATATTCTATCTCTATTTGTGCATATGCATCATCAGTAAGAAATGATGCTATAGTTTCTATACGAGAAGAAGGAAAGAATTATGTAAATAAAATAGTTGGATAATATTCGACATTTGGGCCATTATACTTTTATATGAAAATATCTCTATTTATTCTGTGATTGATACTATTATAGCTGTATTAAATAATATTTTAGTTTGTGAGACCTGCATGGGAGAATGGTAAGCATATTTGGGTTTATTTTTGAAAATTAAATTTATTACAGAAAAAAACCTGAAAGTAAATAAATGTGTCTGCATTTGAATAAAGTGTCCTATGTTCATTATTGAAATTTCTTGTCATCATGGTTGATTGAGAATGAAAAAATAATCAGGCGGCCTTGGTGGCTCAAAGGTTAGGTACTGGTAGCTCACACTTTTAAGACAGAGACAGGAAGATCTCCATGCGTTCTGAGGGCAACCTTTTCCGTAGGTTCCAGGACAGCCAGGTTTGCAGGGAGAAACCAATTCTCAAAACAAAACAAAAAAAGAAACAAAACAAACACAAACAAAAGAACAAATGAATGAACATGAGAGAGCATCTAAATGGGAGGTCTCCATCAAATCTCACCCCCCTCAGAGCTCAGGAAATCCTGCAGAGACTGTCAGAGTCAGAGGGCACAAAGCTCCTCTGCATATATAATACAAATATTATTTTGATGTTTTTATGGGACTCCTGACTGTGAGAATGGATGGGTCTTTGAATCTCATGCTCTCTGGACTTATTCTTAATTTTGGGTTGCCTTGTCCAACTTTGATATGACAGTCTTTTCTAATGAGAGGCAGAAAGGAAGTAGATCTAGAGGGGAGGGAAGGTACGAAGGAACTGGGAGGAATAGAGGGAGAGGAAAATATGATCAAGCTATATTGCATGAGAAAAGAATCGCTTTTAAATAAGAGGAAACAATAAAACAAATGAATAAAACAACAAAAATAAACATCTTTTCTTCAAAAGTATCTAACATCAATTATTTTACCATAGAAACTGAAATATTAATATGTAAGTGGTTTTGTCCACATAATAAAAAAGGCTGATAATATGAGGAATTTATATAAAAACCAAATAGAAATTATAAAAATAGTAACTTGTTTCCAAGCTTTTAAAATTTAATATATCTGCTTATGAAACAATAATATGTTCTTTTTTTCTAAAAATATAAAGTTAAAGAAGTTAAGGATGAATGGACATGTGAACCATGATAGTACACTGTGATACCAAGTATGTTTTCTAGCTATGTAATATAAAGTCCAAAAAGAGAGGTACCCAAACTCAACAATGATGTAAGTTGTAAAAATAGAAAAATGCAACATGTTGATTAGAGGTTCATTTATATGTAAATAAAGTTTATTTTGTTGGTATAAAATAGAATAGCAGCCACAAGATGGGGATGCTTTTTAGCTGTGCTTAATTTGAATCAATATCTCCCAGAGGTCCCTGTGCGTGGGAATTGGAGCCAACAGTAGCACTAAGAGAGGAGGTTGCTGAGGCCTAAGGGAAGTCCTTACTAGGAATACATTTCAAAATATATTTTGGAGTGAAATGTGTGATCTATGCCTGTCCTCTTTGCTTTCTGGCTCCTGAGATAAGAAGCTTGTTCCACCATGGTGCATCTACCACACTCCCGAAATATTATACCAACTGCTTCTGAACCTAAACTTCCAAATCACAAACCGTAATGCTGTGTGCTGCCACACTGCAGATAGCATCCAGAACCTGTACGTGTTACACAAGTGCTCTCCTCTTAGCTCCAGCATCCAGACTGAAATGTGAGTTTTCTTCATTTAAACTGATCACGGAGGACTTTGCTAGAGTCAAAAAAGCTAACTAAAACAGTTAGTTTTAATCCAGAATGTAGAAATGAAAAGTAAAAGAGAGGGTATAGGGAGGAACTATAAACACAAGTTAGAAGCATCCTTGCTCAGTGTTGATCTAGAGTTTTATTTTAATCTATATGTTTTTTAAAATGCTGAAAGTTGAATTTGGTACTTTCTTTAAAAGCACTGAACCACTGAATCAATTCTTTAAGTGCTAATCTAGTGTGTAATCATGTCTATATTACAGAGTTATATATAAAATTGATGGATAAAACAGAATAAGAGAGTATAGGAAATTCACCTGAAAATATGATTTGATGAGTTAAGTACTATAATACTGTGGGAGGGAAGACAGTTTTTCACATATTATTCTTTTTGAAGAAATACTTCTGATCAACACATTTAACATAGAAACATGACTATTACAATCAGAAAATATTATATTAGTAATGGGTGAGAAGTTGATCTGTTTGTGTCTAAAAATAATGGGCAAATTTTCTCTAGCAATACTCTTTATTTAAAGTTTACATTTTTTATCTGTTGTATCTTCCAAGGAAAATATGACAGATCTATAGCGAATTCCAGCTTTTATTTTGACTTTTTGGTAGCACAAGGAGAAATATTTTGGGAGGCATATGTAATAACAACAGTGCATCAATCTCAAATGTGTAAGAATTGCTAATTTTAAAAGATTGACTCCTGTCTTTGTAAAAACATTCTATTTGGTACAGGTATGAGTAAAATCATAATGCTCCAATCATGCAGGTTCAAGCAAATGTTTAAATTAGCATATTGTAAAGATTCATATTTAGAAAATGATTGGCTAAAATAATTTTTAAAACTTATATGAATGTAATTTTATCATTTGCTCTAATTTGAAACACAAAAATGTTATTACCTTTAAAAAATCAATATGAAGTTTTAAATGAAGTGATTTTTGACAAAAAATTAATAAACCAAATTTTTTTCAGTCAAATATTTCATGCAAATTTAAATTGAAGTATTTTTGGCCTTTGTGAAGGAGTGCTTTTGGTCATAAATGTAACCAAATATATAATAATTTACATGTATATATGACATTGAAAAATTTAGCCATATTTCTATGTAAGTTCAATTTCTTAAAAACATACTTATTGCTTCTGATGATTTGAAGAAGAATGCTTTCTCTCTCACACACAGGTTGAATATTTGGTGAAACTATTTGGGAAGGACTAGGAGATGAAATTTGTTGGAGATGATGTCACTGTGCTTGAGACAATTCCTCTTTGTTTGTTACTTGTGGATAAACTCTCAGCTACTGCTCCAGTGCCATAGCTATATGCCTGATGCTATGCTCCCAGCCACAATATTCATGGGCTCACCCTCTGTGCTATAAGCCCCAAATTAAATTATCTGATTCTTTGTTTCTTAAATTGCTTTAGTCATGTTTGTTTGTTTGTTTTTTGCCACAGCAAAATAAAAGTGACGACAACATGCATCGAATGTGATTCAATCATACAACATTTATCCTGAATATGATTATTTTAATAACACAATAATCCTTCCCATTAATATTGTCATAAAGTGAACATAAATTTCTAAGATCAGTAGGTCTACTAATATAATTCATTTTCTTGTTTGATGGTCTGTACATTTATAAACACTTGGTTGAAAAAGCTATTTATTATTTGTTTCTTTCTTTAAGAATACCATAAAATAACAAACATAACTGAACTCACAGAGTTAGTCTATAATGTCCCATTTAATATCTTATTTAGGGCTTTAGATTACTATTATGAAATTTTCTATTATATAAAACGTTTATATTTTGAGAACATTCAGCTGCTTCCTGTGAAAAAAATCAATAGTCATTTTGATTATACAATATTATAGAGGAGAAAATGAATGTTTATGAAGAGTGACTTTCAGAAGAAATATCACCAATCAATTATAAGCAAAATGTTACTTACTTTCAGAATATTGGTTCTGTTTTATGGAAAGCACACTAATTTAAATAAGGCCTCTCACATTTTGCAGTAAAGGATTAAATAAGCCTAATCCACAGAAAGAAAGTGTTTGAACTTACTTATTGTCATTTTTGTTTTGTCTTCACCTCAATTTTAATGGTTTTATGTATTCATTTAGTTTTTCAGCTAAAGCTATCACAATTATTCTTGGCCAAATGCCTAGAATCAACAACAAATGGTTGTGTATATTCCTGAACCCTTGCCTTTCTTTTATTTGAAAGAGCCTCTTATGTTCATAAAAAAATTCAGAAATCCTGTCTGTCCTTGAGAGCCATCCAATAATTACTTTGAATCTTTCAAAGAGAAAAAAAATGGTGTCTAAAGAGAAGAGTCATTAACTGCCCAAGGTGCATCACAATTTTAATTGACTATTTTTCAAATTCATTTGCATGGCCAATGGCTATGCAGAAAGTCTTCTGCTAGTTATACTATTGAGGAAGGGGTTACTAACTACAATGTAACATAAAAGCTTGTTTAAAGGGAAAATAAATAAATTTATTCTCTGCTTTGGTGTTTCAGGGGTCTGCATGAATATGCAATATTAACAGTAAACAAATGACTTGTGTTCATGGATATCATTAATAGTTCAGGGAAGCTTATTATTGCACTTCATTTTCCTGAAGTAGTTATACATATTGCATTTGCAGCTGGTATACAGGAACCTACATGCAAACTATGCTGCCAAGTCAGAGGGTCAAACTTCTATATTTCTTAGACCCTTTATTGTAGAGATTCAGAACACAAGGACAATTCCAGCTTGGAAGGGAGAAATCTTCAGAGCCAGCAAATTATATTGAGTTCTTTCACTCTCAATCTAACCTTTATGACAGCCTAGAGACAGGAACATGGAAAGAAATGCCATCAAGCAGAGGAAAATTGCCAAAGTGTGTGGTCATAAAATATCTTATGGCCATTTGTTTCTATCACCTAATAAGTCATTCAGATATTTTCTAATACTGTTCATTGGGAAGGTGTTCCGAACTTCATTTTATCTACAGGAAATGAGAGAGGTGATTCAATGACATTGAAAAGAACAGAAAGTAAAAGGGAGGAAGATTTTAATCATGAGGAAAAAAGGGTTGTGTGGAAAACTCAAGGGGCAAAAGAGAGAAGAAAGCCGACAAGATAAATCATATAAGAAACGAACTATAAAGACTTTTAAGAAAGACATCAATATGACTACAGGACAAGGCCAGTTCAGGCACCCTCTCCACTTTATTTAGGGTCTTAGCCTGGGTCAGCCTTGTGAATTCCTGGGAATTTCTCTAGTGATAAGTATCTTCCTAGCTCCATAATAACTCCCCTAATCAAGATATCGCTTTCTTGTTCTCCTTTTCTGTCCTTCCCCCATCTCGAAAATCCTGCTCTCACTAGTTCTTCCCCTTCCTATTCTCTCATCCTCCTCCCCTCCCATAGAACCTATATCCAGCAACTGTGGAAGCAGATGCAGAAAACCACAGTGGAGCATTGAGCTGAGCTCCCAAAGCACAGTCTAAGAGAGGGAGGAGTAAGAACAAAAGCAAATAGGTGAAGACCATTATGGGGATACCCACTCAAACAGTCTACCTGAGCTTGTGAAAGCCCTCCAATTCTATCCTGACAGTGGGGGAACCAGCAGAGACAAAACTAGGCCCTCTGAATGTGGGTGAGAGTTGTATGGTGGGGCAAACTGTGAGGTCCATAGCAGGGAGACTAGGATTTACCCCTACTTCTTGTTCTGGCTTATTGAAACCCATTCTCTTTGGCAGGATACCTTGCTTAGCCTAAATATAGTGTGAAGAATCTTTGTCTTGGCTCAAAGCAATGTGCTAGACTTTGGTGACTCCTCATGGGAAGCCTTACCTACTCCTCGGAGTGGATGAGGGAGCTGGATGGGGAGTGGGAGGGGGAAGGTAGAGAGAGGAAGAGGAGGAGAGGGAGTGGGAAATGGATTTGGCATGGAAAATAAGAGAAGATAGTTTTTGGATTTGTTTTTGTTTTATAAAAAATAACTATAGCACTACTCAGAACCATTCACAAGGAACCACTGTTATTTTCTGAATAAGTAGGACGTTCTGATGGTGATGTAAGTGGGAAGCTAAGTCACAATCATCGCTCTCCCTTCTAATTACTAGCCTTTCCTTTTTGTCCCTTACATCCAAGCATTTGAAATTGTCAAGAACCTATCTACCAAGTTAATATGACAGATAACAAATTGTGATAAAATATTTTTGCATTAATTTTATTTTATTAAGTTTTAAATTTATTATAATTGAGCATTTATGTGTATTTGTGCATATATGAACATTAGGATAGGTGCCTGTGAAGGTTAGGAAAAAGCATTGGATCCCAATATCAAGAGTAAAAGGTAATTGTAAACCACCAAACATTAGTACCAGGAACTGAACTTAAGTCCTAAGCATCCATCACTGAACTTATAAAACAACTCTGCAAAAATACTTGCTTTTGGTACAATGATAAATAGCATGACGAGAATTTATCTGAAATAATGAGGCGTAGTGCATCATTTTAGTAAACAGTATATGCATTAGTTGTGGATATTAAAAAGTAAAAAAATGGAAGAATGATTTTATTGATACAATAATGAAAAATAAATAGGGTTTTCTGTAGCAAAAGAGTTGATCAAGCAATCATTCTGTAAAATGTACTTTCACCTTAACTGTGACTGGCCAAAAGCAAAATCCTGGGAGACATAAGGTATTTATTTATTATTTTTGGATTCCTTAAAATATATGTTATGTAAATTCTTCATTTTAATAGCCAAATGGAATGAAACGAGCACAGATGCTTTCACACCTGACAAATTATAGACCTAATTATAACCTCTAATATTCTAAACTTTAGACAAAAATAAAATATGGAATATTTTCCAACTTTAGATAAGCAAATATTTATGTAACTACACAGAAATTAAGAGTAAATTGGTACTAAATATACTCGTTACAATTTAAAATATTTCTCATTGAGGAGTGGTATGAGGAAATGAAAATGCTAGTCATAAGATCTAATGAGACTATTGTATCACATACATTTGTCAATAAATATAATAGAGATATTTCTACACTTTTATCTCAATAATATCAAGATCATCAATAAAATTAAAAATATGAAAGTATTTTAATCAACACTTAGGTTAGGGTGAATATATTTCAATCAACACTCAGAATTTCTAGATAAATTGCCTACTTCCACACACTCTGAAATATGACGGAAAGACTTAAAAAATTGCTATGTACTTCAAAGGTCAGGCCAATAACTTTTGCACAATCATAGTTTGGTATACACATTTCAATATCAATTTTTAACTTTTTATGAAATAAGAAAACCATTCTTTAAGCATATAGAAAGGCAAACAAGAAAAGGCTAAATATTATGTGATCACGTAGACCAGAATACAGGAAAATAATACCTGGTCATAAAAAGGATAGAAGTGAATTTTTTTCTAGCTTTGAAGTGTCATGGTTGTTTTGTATTAGGTAATGGATAAGTGCTTAAGATGTATTTGATAATTAAAGTGCAAAATCCAATGTGATACTCCAGATATTTAGAATGACTATGCTTAGGAAGTTAGAAGTTTGTTGATGTGTTTATAATTTGAGTCTTTTAAATCTTACTGTGTGATACAAGTTTTTTGTAATAAAGTTTTATATTTATTTCTATTTTTATGCATGTGGAAAACTGTTTTATGTACATCTGTCAGCCACATGCACAATGTCCACAGGGGCCAGACGAGTGTGGTGGATCCCTAGGAACTGGAATTTCAGAGAGTTGCTAGAAACCATGTGGGTATTAGGAAGTAAACCTGGTTCTTCTGGAAGAACAGCCATGTTCTTAACCACTGAAACTTCACTGTAGGCATTATGACAAAATTTTTAATGAATTCAGAATTCTTATTTTCCTGTGAAATGAACAAATAGTTTTATATGTAACCAAATGAAGATTCATACACAAGATTTGTTCAATAATGCCCATGCTTCTTTATTCAGAAGATCCCCAAATTAACCCACCCAAATGTTCATTTGTAACCAAATCAACAGATTATGGAGAGAAATGTTACTCACCAACAAAATGCAGCAAGCTGCTGATTCATATAAGACTGTGAATGATTTTTAAAAACATTTTGCTCAGTGAAAAAGCCAGAAAGAAAAGAAAGTGTTGTATTGAGTCATTCGGAATATGTGAATGTTTAGAAAGACTTAAACCAAGAAATCATACAGTTGTTGTTTAAGAAGATTAGGAGATTAGCTAGGTTGGTTATGGTAAAAACTGCCGTGGATGCTCAAAATGTTTATATATTAAGAACATATGTGCTGTGTTCTTATATAGAAGAGGAAGACAGAGAAGAGGAAGAATGTGGAGAATAAAAATAATGAGAGAAAAAAGAGAGAGAGATGAAATTTTGAGGGGAGTATGGTGGTAGGATAAGGAGGAATTGAAGAGGTAATGGCTGACATATTTGATCAGAATATATTACATACCAGTATGAAATTCTCAAGCAAAAAGTTTAAAAAATAAAAACAAGATATCTCAGTACCAAAAGAAAACCATAAATATTGAAACTGTATCATTTTCCTCTTCAATTCATCTGATTTTATGTGAATATAATTTTCATTATTAATTTCTTTTTTTTTGTTTTGTTTTGTTTTTCGAGACAGGGTTTCTCTGTGGTTTTGGAGCCTGTCCTGGAACTAGCTCTTGTAAACCAGGCTGGTCTCGAACTCACAGAGATCCGCCTGCCTCTGCCTCCCGAGTGCTGGGATTAAAGGCGTGCGCCACCATCGCTCGGCCATTATTAATTTCTGAAACCCTTTATAAAGCATATTGTCTCTAAGTTTCATACACTTTGGATATTCTTGATAATTGCATTTTTTATTTTGTTTTAGTTGTGTTTTAGACACACTGATTTTGTCCTTAATATAATTTCTTTAGGTCTCCTTCTTTATCTTCATCATGATTGATAATTAAAGTAAATATTCATGATTAATTTTAACTTTGCAGTTCAATATTTTTCTATAAAACTGAACTTAATTAGATTTTTCTAAATGTATTGTTTTATATTGTTCAAAACCATATTCTTTAGTTATTTCTTATATAAATGCTTTGCTTTCAGTTTAAAGTATTTATTTGATATCTAAGTACTTGTTTCCTTGTGTGAATATGAGAATGCTGATGAAGAATCATACACATTAATATTAAAAAACATATACTCAAAAATTTCAAATAACTTTCCTGAGCCTCTCAAGCTAGTTGTTGTTTTATTCTATAAACTACTGAAATAGTGCACATTATGATCTCCTGATTTAACCAATTTTGCAGTCCCTTTTTCCTTATCTCTCTTTCTGCACTCTTTCTTTCCATCTTTTTGTATCTGTCTCTCCTATTATGTGGTCCTGGTAACATTGTAGCCTTTAATATATTTTGTTTAAATGATGCATGTATATTTCAGAAGAATGACAGAGGCAGATTATACCACTACAAAATAGTGTGCCATCAGGAACAGAAGAAAATCTAAGCTAAGAATTTTTCATTTTGCAAGGAATTAAAAAAATCTGTCAAAATTAATTACATATATACATTTCAAGATGTTATATATGTTATCATGATTTCCTTAAAGATTCTGTATTTATGTAATCTATTTTTGTTAAATATAACCTATTTGCCTTTCATGTAAAATATTTCTTAAAATCTAGTGGGATCAAATTATGCATAATGTTATTGAATATTACATGATTAAATAATTGCTGTATATCTCATCTTACAAAATTTTTTATATTGATAAACAGTGAATTTATACTAGTGCTGACACAGTCTATTTACTGTAAAATAGCCTAAAATGTTCCTTTCAGATTACTAGACATAACAGTGTGACTAATTGTGGGATTTAGTAAAACTTGCCCTACCCCCTGATGAGAAAATTTGGGAAAGGGGGACCTCCTCTTGACAATAAATCAAATTCTATGCAGTACAGGTCAAATTCTTGGTAAAAGCCCAAATTGTATCACCTTTCTGCTGAAAATGTTCGCATAATTCCAAGATTTGTTTTAAACATCAAAGTTTAGGTAGGTTCCACCCACCAGGCCTCCTATGAACTTGTCTTGCACCTTCAATTTATCTTTTTTTCTCATTTACATATTCACTCCACAGAGTTAGAAATTATTCACTGCTTGTTGCTTTCACAATGATATCTCTCATTTTTGTCATTTCTTGCCAGATGTCACTGGTTCTAAATCAACTCACCCTTCATGACTGTATTTGAAATATTACCCCTTTCTCATCAAAGAGCTCTGATTCTATACAATGTGGTCAATAAAGCAATGATAAACATACAGAATAGTTCTAGTAACTTTCCCTGAGTGTGCCCAGAAGGCAGAAACTCTTAAAGCTTCAAAGCCAAATGGGAGCTATTGCATCATGTCTTTGAACATGCTAAACAAGAAAAAGGAATCATTTTTCCCTGGGCAGTTCTTGGGCAGACAAAAGAATTCACCCAAGAGGAATAAAAAAGGTCTATGGAAACAGAATTCATGGACCAGGATAATATAGGAAATTCTATATTATACACAGACTAAAAGACATTGTAAGAAATTTTGGGTAAGTTTTGCCTTCCGGCCAATTTAATGAAACTAGAGTTGCTCTTATGTTGAGAGAAACACCACCACTTCAGTATAATGTACAATGTATCTAGTTTTTCCATTACAGCCAAATGCCCAAATGACCTGTTATACCCAAATACGAGTGAAGAGACCATAGCTTATGTCATACGAAACATAAGGAAGGCAGAAGACTTTCTTATCAATGATACTACAAAATGAATATTGTCATCTTGGTTTTGTTATCATGCAACCACTGTCTACTATCACAAGAAGTTTCTTAATGCTACTGTATAAGTTTCCAGATGAATAAATTTGAATAGTTAAAAGTAATAAAAATAATAAAACATATAAAACATCTTCTTTGAGTTCTACCCAGCTATGGCTTCTATGAACCATATCAATGACCATATAATGATAATGCATGCATAACTTTCTAGTAATCAACAGACTTCTAATCGTACTGATACTAGAAGATTAGCTTACTATTCAGTGCTAATGAGGTCATAGTTATTGCTAGAAAATCTGCAACCATTAAACTACTAAAGAAACAAAACCACTAACAAAATATAATCATTTGTTCTTATAGCCACAGATAAGAGCAGTCTTCTCTAAAGGAAACGTCTCTTTGCAACAGATAGAGAACACTACACAAAACCACATACAATCAAAATGCAGAATCATGGAGCCCAGACCCAGTGGACATACCTACAAAATAATCTTGCATCGAAAGTCAAGAAAATTTATGGAAAATGGGGTTGAAAAAGTCTAAAAGTCAGAATATTAGGGCGTTTGTTGTTATACGGTGTCTTCTAGTAATAACAGAAGCTATACTCATAGAATCACCAATAGGACCACCCAAGGTGAGCTAAATAGGGATGGCACCAATGAAAATATCAAATTAGACAGAAAAAAAACAAGTCCTCAGCCTACACAAATATTAAAATATATTTAATAGAAATTAAGAGAATTGTCTTAGTGACAAAAAGCTGAGGTTTGAGGCTAACTACATTTCTATATAATTAGAAGAATGGTAGGATATCTGGTCCATCATTTCTGCAGTGTTATGATATATCTCCAGCAGGATATATTTCAAGAAAAAAAATCTCTTGAAGTCGTAAAAAGCAGTGAAATGTAAATATAAATTTTTAGAAGAAAGAAGAGCAGATGAGCCATAAGGTCATGAATTAACGGGGAATATGATGCCATGCGAGAGAGAAAAAGGCAAGAACACGGTGAGTCAAAGGAACAGGCAAAGATAAGTCAAACCCTGCCAGGTAGCTAGTTGTCTCTGTGATTTGTTGCATGTTCTGGAAGTTGTTTTACTGAACTTCCTAATTACCCAGGTAACATTATTTCCCTTCTCAGATCTTTGATGGGGTTGAAGACTATATAAATGTAGTTACTTTTCTCTCATGACTTGGCCAAGTTATTTATTATACAAGACCTAAACTAGTTAGAATAGGATATTTGTACTTATTGTATATAATTTCATGGTAGGTTTAGAACTCTCTTACTTAAAAGGGGGAGGTGTTGCGGGAGGTCTTTCTGCTCCTCCAGCCTATAGCCGCTGAGATACCAGCCCATTGGGCCTGGTCTCTCTCCCTTTAAAAAAAAGCGGCGTCTTCCCTCCTCGCTCTCTCTCACTTCCTGCGCTGCGTCTGGTGGTTAGACTCCCTTCCTGGTTGCGCAGATGGCTGTTGTCTGGGACGGTGATCTGTAAGTTTTTTCCCCTTTGAATAAATACCACCCTATTAATCATAAAAAAAAAAAATCCCTGCCAGTTCCACTTCCAGCTTCTAATCAAACAGCCAATGTTCTGCATAAGCACAGTCTGGAGGGCCTTAAGGCTGCTTCTTTGAATTCTTTTTCCCAGTCGTTCTCACAAAATTCAACCCTGACATTAGCACCAGTATTTCTTTAAGCACAAAGATCAACAAATGTCTTCAGTAAGCAAAAGAGAACATGATGCACATTAGAAGAGAGTTGTCCCTAAGAGAAATGCCAGGAATGAACAGAAAAAGATAAGCTTTCTGTTTATATAACTATACATTATGTGTTGAAGAACATTCCTTTTTTATCATCTTATTCTTCAGTTTTGTCAAATATTAGTAAAAAGTAAGCAGGGTTTTTTCATAACTACATAAACCTCGAATAAATTACATAGATCTAATTCTAAACAGAGAAAATTGGTTTGCAATGATAGTTGTTTGTTCCTCTGTATTTAGAAAGGGTTACATTGGACAAGTGAAGTCTAAATATATAGGCACAACCTGATGTTTCCATACAATGTTACTCATTTGTATGTTTTCAGAGCTGACCATTTGGTATTAAATGATCAATTAGGGGTTTGCCTCTGTGGAAGACTATGTCTCCTACATTTACTATTCCTTAGTGGGCTGTAGTCCTTTGTCTAGAGTTGAATCTTTGTAACCCTTTTTCATGTATATTGGTATCATTCTTATTCAGGTATTGTTTAGTTGCTTATTTTGGTGATATTTGGGTTTAGCTTCTGACATTTTTTGCAGATTCAATATTACGTCATGAACCCAAAAACTCCAGTTGGTGCCTGTGTAAAAGTACATGGGTATAGAACCACTAACTGGAGTGCAGGAAGCCTTTCAAGGACTTTGTCTATGAAGAGACCTGACTATCCCTTTTGTAGCATTTGTCAGTTGCCCAAGGCTTAAAATTACAAAAGTTATTTTATTTCCTTCTTTGCTTTTTTCTTTTCTTTTTGTCTTTGTTTTCAGTGGGTGATGACTGATACAAAGACCCTTAACTTGTTAATCCATAAGAATAAAGTTCTCAGTTCTAAAAGCGATAGCTTTGTTACCTTTCTTTCCCCAGTGCTCAGGTTCATAATGAAAAAAGGGGCAGAAAGATTTTTAAGTAGCTTTGATAGTGGAAATCTACTATGAAACATTTGTTGGACCACTGAATACATGACTACATGTATTTGTTTTATATAAAAGAGAAAAAAAATGAAACAGTATTGTGTTCTCTCATTCCTTAAGTAAATGAATATGTGCAAAGATACAGTCAGTACATCTATAGAGGCCACCAGATAATATTGAAAGGGTTAGCTCATTTTTATGTTTACCTCAATTATACATAATACATAACTGATGTGAAGAAAAACTACAAAAGCCTTTGTTTTATGAATATTATTATAGCTGTCATGAAAGTCTTAGAGTTTCTTTGTTATCTCTTATAACCCATGGTTGGACGTGAACAGCTATGGGAAGTGTGGTGGTCTGTATAAAAATGGTCTCTATAGGACCGTAGTGAGTGGCACTATTAAGAGGTGTTGCCTTGTTGGAATATGTATCACTTTGTTGAAGGAAGTGGACTTTGGGGTCTCAGAAGCTCAAGTCAAGTCAATTGTGACACTTCTTGCTCTGTGTCAGTATTTACAAAGAACTCTCAACTACCATGTCTACATATAACCTGCCATATTTCCAACCACAATGACAATGGACTAAATCTTCAACACCAGTCCCAATAATATGCTTTCATTCATAAGACCTGCTGTGGTCATGGGATCTCTTCACAGCAATAAAACCCTAACTAAGACAGGAAGAAACCATCAGTTCATCACACAGCCATTCTTGCTCATTCATCCTTGACCTGATATTGTATCATTAACAATAAACATCCCTATTCTAATGACATTTGCAATGTCAATGAAAGAACACAGTCAGAAACAGACCCATACAGTGTGTGTTTCAAATAATATAGTGAATGAGTTTAGCCATGTAAGATGAAGAACAAGTCAGAAACATTCATTAAGACAAAGTAGTGAAATGGAAAGATACAAAGAAATATATTCCTGTTGTAATCAGTTCTATAAACGTTTTACCTTACAAGCAAGTATCATTAAACAGTTAAATCAGTTTAATTTACTTCTAAGGCTAGAACCAATCAAATGTGTACCAATGGTATTCTACATTAATGAAGGCATTTTATATGTATTTTCAGTAACATTGTCAGAAGTGCTCTATGACATGGTAATACTTCCCGCTGTCATGTTGCTTAGAGTTAGTAGTATGTGCACAGCTTTCCCATACATCTCTCGAGCAAGAAATCTAACACGATATAAGAAATATTACTTCTGGATGCATCATCTTCCTTGTGATAATATTTTTGCGACTAAATTTGAGAGGACAATGAGAATGACAATTTATTTAAAACACAAATGCAACCTCCTGCTAAATGACAGGTCATGCATACCAGAAAATCAGGTATGAATGAATTCATATTTTAACTGACTACCTCCAAAAATGTAAAATTTTAGGACTAGAAAGATGTTTCGGCTATTAAGAGTACAGGTTATCCGTACAGCAGATCTAGCTTCAACTCCCAGCATCCAGGGTTTTGATAAGTTTATTTGGACTCTGCACCAAATGGGCATACATATAAAACATGGGCCTGGATGCACAGACATACATGCAGATAAAACAACAGCACACATAAAATTTATATGTGTGTGTGTGTTCATATTTTTATGTGTGTGCATGGGTGTATAATTCCATTTGTAGGGTCAGAAATATAAGATTTGTTTGCTCAAAAGTTGCTTTCTTCAATTATTTGAATACTTCCTCTGAAATTAACGTATATAAATATGGAATTTATATAAATATGGAATTCACAGTGTTTTATTTTTATACAACTGCATATTCCATTTGACACATACCTCTGAAAGACATCTTTTATAGTATAATTTTACTTTGCCACAAGTTTTGACCACAATAAATAAAGTCTCTAGATAATTAACTAAAACCCCAAGGGTCACATTCAATTTGCATTTATCTATGGATAGGTAATAATTGTTAATATTAGGAATTCAGACCAATAGAGAAAATTTTATCATTAAATTGTATATTTTCAAATGAAGAATACTTAGTTATTCAATATGAATTTATTATAACAAGCCATATGATAAACATTTTCTTTGAAACAAGTTTATCCATGATATAGTTTACCTCTAATGTTCCACTGAAATTTTACTAACCTTGTCCTAAAGTTCGTAGGGTGAGGATGTCCATCATATAAGGATAAGTAGTCATATTCCTCTTCTAGCGCAAATGACTGAAAAACAATTTGTATTCTATTTCGTTCTTCTGCTATTATTACCCATGTACAGTTTGCACCATTTGGATATCCATATGGAAAACCAGGGCTTTCTATGGTGCCATTAAGTCCTTTTAAAGTTCCACCACATGTATAAATAAAACCTGCAACAAAAGATAAATAAATTGTCATTGTTATAGAGTACAAAAGAAAAATCAGTGACATGTTTTTGAAAATTCTTGGTTTTCTATAAGAGCCATTGACAAATTTTCAATGACATTTTAAGATTTATGTAGGTTGCATAAATATGGATGTAACATATTTATGGACCATTTGATACATAATGTGAATAATAAATAGTAGGATTATAATTTATCAGATTAAATTTAATAATCAAAAAGAAGTTGATAAAATCATCCACTGTGTTGTTTTTTTGCCATTGTAACCTAACAAATAAAATTCCCAAACATGTCAGTTTCTTTCACATTCTTTTCAATTTAATTCTGGGAAGAAATAAACAATATTGAAAATTAATTATACAAAGCACAATGGGTCTGAAAATTTTAAATCCATCTTTTTTACATAGCACACTTTGAATATATGGACTAAGTTATACCTATACTGTGTTTTGAGAGAACCTGCTCATCTACCTACAAGAGAAGGATTTGTGAAGTAAATTCTACACAACAGTTTTAATTTTATAAAAGTGGTTTATTTTAAGATGATCCTAAATTAACTAGGGTGTTAAACTTATATAATAAAATAAACCTAAGTATTTGGTATTGATGATATTACTTTTTTATACTAATTTTGTGGGAGGTCAAAGTCCATGAGTGCTCAGAGACAATTTGACAAGGTACTGTATTTTTAGCAAACTAGTTTGTTCGAATATACTGATAGAGACATTTTTATGAGCAGAACCATGAACAGAAATTAAGAGGTCACAATTGGAGAATGGGGAAGACAGAGGCTAAGTTCAAAAGTTTAGTGCTGTGGGATAATGGTCTTATACCCTGTATAGATTTGTCACTTGTATTGGTTTAATAAAATACTGATTGGGCCAGTAGCCAGGAAAGAAGTGTAGGCGAAGCCACCAGACTAGGAGAATTCTGGGAAGAGGAAAGGCTCAATCTGAAGTCACCAACCACACATGGAGGAAACAAGATGAGAATTCCTCACTGAGTAAGGTTCCAAGCCATGTGGCTAAACATAGATAAGAATTATGGGTTAAGTTCATAATAAGTCTGAGCTAATAGGTCAACCAGTATATAATTAATATAAGCCTTTGTGTTTTGTTGGGACTGAACGGCTGTAGAATTGGGCAAGACAGAAACTTCTGCTTGTAATCCATACTGTTCCTCAAATCACAGCAACAGTTTGTAGTTGCTGAGTGAGTCAGATCACCCCACCGTAGCCACTTGCACTGGATTAGCTGCCTGTAATGGGTCTACTCCTAAGAAGGTGTCTCATGGATAAATACAAAACTCTTTTTGATTCTTACTTAGTTTAGAAGTCTGTACTTAGCACTATTATTATATAGCACAAATATAAGTCTGTACTTAGTGCTAATGCTGCAAAATGAATGATAAAATTATTGTTATAGTTCGCTTTTTTAAAAGCTTACCAAGAATTTAGATTGGATAGAGGCTTAAAAAGTCAATACTTGCCTATATTTATATAAGTTTTGCTCATTCATCAAAAGTCAAACAGTGTATTTTATGATTTTCAAAAGCAAACAAATAAATAAATAAATATTAAAAGGTCTCTTTCAAATTGCTTCCTGCACAGCAATTACTTTGAAGCCTAAGGTTAATTAGCTATCAGCCATTTCTATTAGTTTTCTGCCTGAACAGCATCCAATTTGAAGTTCATAACAAAATGCAAGCATGAATCCCTTCAGCAACAATCTGATCTATGGGCTGTTTTATATATTCTCAAGCTCCATGACCCTAAAGATTTCAGACAAAGGGCATATGTTTTAAAATAACACACTCATTTTATCTGCTCATTTGTTAAGGTGCTTTTGATTCATACATTGCAAACTGTTTTATTTAGGCAATTAAAAGATGCACCTGCTTTTAGTGTCCTTCCTTTTCTATATTCTTCATTTTTATTTTTTATTTTGTTAGAATAAGCATGCATTATACATAAAAATTATTTTTAAAGTTAAATATTTTGAATGAAATTAATTTAAAATCACAAATAGAATTTCAAGAATTAAAAATGAAAACTACCCATTAGTGACATCGGGTTTTACCCTGCTATTAACTATTTCCTTTTCTATATATTTTATAGGCATATGAACAACTTTGAATTTTTATATGCATTTGATATATTTTACAAGATACATTTTAAAAATAAATACCCATTTTGTGTTATTTAATTCATGTGTTTCTTAAGGGCATTCCTGCACAATCAGTATTCTCTTGATAAGTCCCTGTGTCTATTGTTTCTTATCTTACTGGAGAATATATACTTATTTTCTACTCAACACAACAAATCACAAAGATGAAATTCAAGCTTTTTGGTCTTTTTCTCATATCATAACTCTCCAATATAACAAGAGATGTGATTGGCAGAAAGGTTTTTAGGTACACAGAGCATTGAAATTACTACATAACACTGTAATACTTTTTAAGGCATAAACCTCATCTGCTCTTATCTGAAATATTCCTACAATCATAAGGAGTTTCCTAACCAAAAGTGCCATAGCTCATAACTCAAAATCTTTATATTAATCTCAGCTGATTAAAATTGTGAATATGGAACACAGGATCAGAAGTTTGTCCATCAGGAGTAGTCTCATAAGAAAACAGAGACACACATGGAAAACTATTCTGGCAATATTTCCCACTACTATCATACATTCTTCATGTCACAAATGGCACAGAGAATATGTATTTAATTGTTTGATATCTGCAGCTAATTAAGAAAAGTGAATGAGAACTCTAAAGTAAGAAAGTGTATGGTTGCTTTTCTAAAGCACTGCAGCTTGCCTTCTGAGTCAGTGTACCAAAAATTTAAATATATCAATTGTTACACTTTCCTTTTGTGAACAAAAGTTTTATGAACATCCTTCTTTGACATATTAACCTAGGTGTGTTGTTAAAATATCACAGGTAATAAATCCTTTTGGCTTACATATCCTACTTTTTAAAACGTACATCTTATTTGTCTACGCTTTTCCATATTATGTTGAAACATTTCTGGAAAAATATTTCAGTTAACATTATTTATAAGTATTTTTTCTTATTATCCGCACCATGATACACCATCCAAAAACATAGCTTATTCTATACCAATTTGACTGGATTCCCTTAAATATTAAACAAACAGTTAAATGGAAATCTTCCACTCAAATCACCCATTCTTTATGATTTTTTTGGGTAATTTCATACTGTTTCACCTTCACAAATATTTAAGAATTTACACACACACATACAGACTCACACATAGAGAGAAACACAAACTCACACAGTTCTCTTTCTTTTGTTATCTTGCTTTAGGTTTTTGAGCCAGGGTCGTACTATATGTCTAAGAATGAACTGTCATTCACCTTGAATGTTATCTTGGTTTTAGCTTAAATTCTGCAACCCCTAAACATTGTAATTGTAGTTGTTCAATTATTAATAAAGTATGTGTATTATCTGAAAAGCGTACCACTATAAATCATGTTGATAGAATCTCTGAATTGCCAATTTATAGAAATTATCAGAGCTATTATATGCCTTTACTCTATTCAAATATATTAGTAATTTTTCTCTGGCTCTGGTTCTGATTTCAGACTTTAACCTCAGAGCAAATAAGCCTGAAGATTTCAGATAGTTCATTTTGCAAGGTTTACAAAATATTACAAATTTATAGTCATGGCATTTCAAGTCTTTTAAAACTTTTGATAGTTGGGTCAGTTTACCTAATACATTTCAGAAAAACATATCTAGGAACAACTCATTAAAGACAAGAGTCACATAAATAGAAACAAAACCCTAAGTAAATGCTTTCATCTTAAAAGTTTAGAAAAATGGAATGAGTTATAGCAATGATAATTTTAAATTTCCAAATAGTTTAAGTTATAGTTAGATCTCCCCTGGCTTTAGAGTTATATAAACTGCTAATATATATTAACTTATAGAAGTCAAGTGTAGGGTCTAGCAAGATGTAGGGATAGATCAAGAGATGTGTCTCTAAGTATAGTGGCCTTAGTTGGGTTCCCAGGGCACATGGTGGAGAGACAGAACTCACAGATGCAAAGCTATTCTCCAACCCCAAACATGTTCAGACCCATTTGGGCCCTGGCACTTGTGTACACACGCCCATACATATCCACAAGAAATTATTTCTTATTTAACTTGACAAGAAAGTTTTAAAAAATAAGGTGTCTAGAGGAAACATTTCTTAAATTTTATTTAATTTTTAAGTCAGGCATGTTACAGTGAAAACTGAATTGATCCACTTTATTGTTTAATACAAATAAACTCAGGAAAAAAACATAGAAAGTTAGAGACTTCTTTTGAGTAAAATATATTACTTTTGATAGCAATAAGAAATACCAGAGAAAGGTTTATGGGTTTTGATCCATAAGATTATCATAATTGTGATAGCTACACAAAGTCTATGAAAAACATAAGTAATACATAAAAACTCTTCATGCTAACGGCAAGGCATGTGGCTGTACTTCAAACTACTGCATTCTTGACTTTAAACTTGACAATCACACATAGCACCTTTGTAGCCCAGGAAGCTTTAAAAAATGATATACTAATTAGAAGGCTAAATCAGTATATCTCTATAACAAATCTTTCTCCTACAGAGACTGTTCTCACTGTTTTACCTGTCTTAGAATTGACTGGAAACCTGTAAGTCAATATTATTAGGCATGCTAGACATGACCATAACATCCATACCCCTCTTAAGCATAGAAATGACTGTATATTTAAAGCTTTATCCCTTGACCACAATAAGAAGACAGTATTTAGTAATATGGCTATCAAAACTACTACATAAGGTAGAACAGACAAGAATCTGATCAAACCTCAAAGGAAGATCTGGGGGAAAGATGTCCATTGCCAATTTTGAGACACTCTTAAAACGCTTGAGGATTGAAGTGTCTGCTGCCCATACACACACCAAGGAAAGACATAGGCTGTCCCTGATATTCACCTGAGGACTAATTAAGGTCCTGTATATGGAATTGGAAGCTAAAATGAACTTCTAAATTATTATTATCTTAAAAGTATACCCAAACACCTATGCAGAATTTATTGATAAAAGGACGGACACAGTGATTCATGACATTTGAAGAAAATATCTAACTTGTCAGTTGTGTATCATGAACCAAATTAATTATAAGCTTCATAGCTATTCTTTGAAAGGACAAACTTTTATCTTTCTAGAAAGCAAATAGCAGAACAAATTGTTACAACAAAAAAAAGAGATAAAGGTACACAACATGCATTCTAGAAAACAGGATATCATTTACCCCACAAAATATATTCCAGCTTTTGCACCATAAAATTTTCTATAAAAATGATTATATCACATGGTATGAAGTCTCATTCCTAGAGGTTGCTATTGAAATTTTATAGATGGCCAAAAGATGAGTGATTTGTGTGTGTGTGTGTGTGTTTTCAGGACACAAAATTCAGGAGATTGGGAAGGTGATGTGGGTCTGAAAGGATTTGGGAGAAGGGAGTGAATAAACATGATGAAAATACATTGAAGGAAATTTTCAAAGAGCTGATAAAATAAGGAATGATAAGATTATTTTCATGGTTTAGAGGTATACAACAGTTGGAAGGATGAAGTACAAGTTGACATGGAGAATATAAAGTGAGCATTTGTCTCAAAACAACAAAATCTGAACAACTACCAACATCAAACACAACAAAACGTGTAGAGTAAACAGCTCAGTGAAATAGCTCAAGGTAGGAGAAAAGAGAGGCTTCAAATCAAAGTAAGGAGCAATAAAAAATATTGAAGAAGAGAAATAAACAAAATAGGAACTTAGATATGTTTAGAAATTAAAGAAATGAAGACTTGCTTTCTTAGAAACATAAAGAAAATGATAAAAATTTATCTGGAGTAACCAAAAGGTGGTCAAAACTAAAAAAATAAATGTCAGTCTAGAACAAAATGAAACAAACATTACTGATATATATCAGTAATATATATAAATTATATATATAAGTTATATATATAAATATATATTTTTGGATAGATTTTTGGAAACTGTACACCAACAAATTTGGTAACTTACAAGATATAAATCGATTTCTGGTGGGCTCATAAAAAATCGATAAAACTCAACAGACAATATGTAGCAAGATTGAACCAGTAATAATATTTTTCCCAACTAATGAAAACAGGTAGATTCATTGTTAAATTTTATAGACAATTTAAAAAAGTACTAATGTCATGTAGTCTTAAATTAACCAAAGTATTGAAGCAGATAGAACCTTCAAAATAGATTACTTGAGTCTATCATGATCTAAACATCAAAATCAAACAAAAATACATCTAAACACCAAGAAAAGTCAGACCTATCTTGCTGGTGAACATAGAAAAATCACCAACAAAATACTAACAAATAGACTCTTTGATCAAATAAGAGAATATAGACTCTACGAAATGGTCTTTATGCTGAAACCACAAGCATCTTCAACCATAACATAGATATCAACAAGATTAATACATCATATTAATGGTAATTTCACATTCCGTTAGTAGTACTGCTGGAGATTAAAACACATATCTTACTTATTACACTAAATGTATTACATTGAAAATGAATACTTATGACTTTCTGCACAAGGCAACACCATTCACATTATAAATATAACAATATATCCTGATACTTACATTATCATTTGTACATATTTATTTATATATGATTATACCCTTAATTGCCTATATACTAAACCATATATATATGCATATACATGGAAAACACTGTAAATGCTTCAATCACTGAAAGTCCATTTGTATTTGCCTTCATCTTTATTCTTTTTTTCATTTGGTCTGTCATACTAGATTGATTTTTCTTGCACCTAAAATTATTTCTCAGTATTTGTTTTAACTATCAAAAATAAATTTATTAGATTAATTTGGTAAAACCAAAACCAAAACAACCAACCAAAGGAACACTCCTCTCTAGTATACAGCCCCCTCATTTTGTTGGAAGTTTTCACCAACACAAGCTGCTGCTCACAGTCCTCAGTGCCAGCTGTTCTCTACTGAAGAATGTTCAGTCTTGTAAAGCTACTCCACTAAAAACCTTCAGCCAACCTTATTTCGATGCTATAAAGAATCTTAGATAAATAAATTATAATCATCACCTGAAATACTCTTTCAAAGAAAAACAATTCTCAGAGAAATCAAAAGTCCATGCATGATACAATCATTCAAGTGGCCTTCTCCCTCCCTTATCTAGTAGGTTTGTAGCTTATTAGAATATTCTAGTTTATACTTGATTTCTTATCCTTCTTCTTCACACCACTTTGTGTAGACCAAGTAACCATTCCTTTGTTTCACAGTCCAGTAAAATACACACTGCTTTTCCACATTTATTGGCTCTTTGTTTAACATCTGTGTGTAGATTTGTCTGTTAAGCATGGGGCGACCTAAAATATTCACTCTCTTCCATAATAAGGCATACATAAGCTATAGAAAAACCAAAACATATTCAGTTGTATCTGAAAAATCTAACAGACACAAAGCAATATTTTTGCAAAACTTGCCAGTTTTATATAAACAATGGTGGGAAGCTGTTCAGACTCCTGACTCCTTTGTCAAAGCATTACCAGATCCAGTAAACACTGCACTGTAATGCCTAAAGGTAGGAACTACTTTTTCTTTGCTTTTTTACTTCAAATCCTCATTCTATTATGCATTTTTAATGTATGGATTATTCCTATAAATGAATAGCCTGGCTGATAATTATTAAAACTATTTTTAAAGCATCAAAAGTATGAGTAGAGAATGTTAATCAGTATATTCCATAAAAGGTAAGACTGGGAAAAATTAAAATAAAATTATAATAAAGATACCTTTTAAGTCATTCTGATTAATTGTAAAAGAATCTTTGAAACACAGCTATAGTTTTCTTAGTTTTGAAGCTCTGTAGTCAAATGAGGTATCATGTTGCAAAAATCTGTAAGTGTTGAAGCATTAGATTTTGAGAAATTATGGGTTTCCTGAAACATAATCACAGACTGCACATTCTATCATTCATGATATATGTATTGAATAGGTTTAGTCAGAGAGAATTTTTGTATAATTAGTCAATATAATGATTGTGAATCATATTTTTCTGTCATGAATACCTTAATCTCTTGAGTTTTCGCCACTAACATGAAGTGAATGACAAGTAATTATAACCTGTAAAATTTAGATGCCCTAACCTTAAAATACTTGATATAATTTCAACAATTTTGAGCAATTTCAAATCTTCATAAGATTGGATTCTTTTAATAATACAAGTTTGTGGGCTGGAGTGGTGGCTCAGAGGTTAAGAGCACTGCCTGCTCTTCCAGAGATCCTGAGTTCAATTCCCAGCAACCTCATGGTGGCTCACAGCCATGTATAATGAGATTTGGTGCCCTCTTCTGGCCTGTAGGCGTACATGCAGACAGAACACTGTATACATAATAAATAAATCTAAAAAAAAAGAACACAAGTGTGTGTGTGTCTGTACTGTAGCAACTAGTGAAAAAACAGTTTTTTAATTAAAACATTCCTTTTCTCTTTAGATGAAATATTTGCTCGCATGTACCTCTTCATCATAATTTAATGTCATAATTTAAGTATTGGAAGTGCATAAAGCTAAATAAGTCCCTAGCAGATAGGGAGTTCTGTGGGGAAGTCAGCCTTTCTGAGTCATCCAGAATGGCTACACTTAGATTGGACAATTCTTGTGTGGACTGGCCATGACTCCTGCCAAATTTATAGAACACTAGAGAAGGTATCTACAATTTAATCTTCTAAAATCATAACAGTTTTGACTGTCTGACTTTGTGTCTTTTTTCTACTTTCTAACTTATCCCAGCTACTTAATATTTACAACATCTATAAAAACATCACAAATTAAGTTTCTTAGTGATAATGACCAATGTGCATATAGTATAAGACCTTGAAGCAATGAATTGTATTTGCATATCACATTCACAATTCCTGAATGAATATACAAATTTGAAATGGTATACCATCTTAAGTTGGAAAATCTCTATATGGTGGGTAATTGTTTTTCCAAGCTAACTATTTCTGTGTTTTCTCCATTATACCCTGCTGTCCTGAGATGCTGGCCCATGAAGATATCTTTCAGATATGGCTTTCTGGCATCTTAAGCCCCCATCTAAGTTCTGTCATTGTAAGACAGAACCGTAGATTTAAAAAGCAAGAAGAAATCAAATATTCAGAAGACAGAGAAATCTGTAGCATGATTAATAAAAACCCAGAGACAGAATTTGAAGTTCAACCTTTAGTCAGAAAAGCAAAACAGCCAGCCACCTCAGTCTGAAATGGCGATCCTGCCTCCAGGAATCTCAGAATGAGACTGTGTATGAGTGCTGCCTCATTCAATTTTATCTTCCTCTCTTGGGATGGGATTAAAGGCATGCATCTTAAATATGCACTACCACCCGGTTTCTATGGCAAATTAGTAGGCCAGTGAAATTAAAGGTGTGTGTCACCACTGCCTGGTCTGTAAAGCTGACCAGTGGGGCTGTTTTACTCTCTGATCTTCAGACAAACTTTATTAAAATACAAATGAAATATCACTACAGAGATCACTATTCTTAAATGTGACGATGAATATTATTCATTATGTTTGATGTGTAAACTTAGTGTAAAATTCTAAAACTTAGCAGAAATCCTGACAAAGCAAGCCAATCTCCTAGTAAAGTAGACCTCTCCATATCATGATTAAACCACCGACCTCATCTCTGAACACTTAGGTTATTCGAGGATAATGTATTGTTTCATGCTTATTTGTCCTTGATTAAATAAGACAAAGGCCTCTCTTTGAAATTCTGTTCTGTTCATCGAAGCATTTACAAATAATGATTCACTTAATCTTCTTAAATTCCCTGTGAGGTACATCCTCTAATCTCAATTTTCAGTTGAAGCAACAGACCCGGGAAGAAGGAATAATTAGAAGTAATGGAGTTGATAGGTACCAATGAACAAAGCAGGGATTTGAGCAGACACATATACTCCTGTATTTAATTTTACACAGCTGCAGTTTTTCATATACTAAGATCTCCCTCCAGCAGTCTTTACTGTTGTCACGGATTCCTTCCCCTTTCTCTTCATTACTCAGCCATAGAATACATAGCTTTGGAAACAAATTCCGCAGAGGTAGTTCAAAGGTCAGTTAAAAGCTGATATATCAGCAAGCACCTTTGTAACTTTTCTTTCTTTTTATTTATTTATTATGTTTATCTTTCATTTTCAAAACAGATTCTCACTACGTAGCTCTGGCTGTTTGGAAACTTACTTTGTATATTAGACTAGACTAGATTAGACTATAACATAGAGAAAGATCTGATTGCTTCTGGCTTCTCAGCTCCCAAGTGCTGGAACTGATTTTGTGTGCCTATATTTGAAGCTGCCTCTTTAAATTTTACTTCATATTTAAAGACAGATTTTTATCTCTTATTATAATGAAAATTGCTAGCAATTTTCATAGTAATGAAGTTAAAAATATGAATATTCTGTATTATGGATAAGGTAGAGTAGTGTTGATAGGAAAGTATTTCACTTTATTCTGAGACTTCTATATTTTCACCTGGCCTGTTGTTAAAAAAAAAGCTTATCTAATTTCACTTACTCTAAACACTTCTCAATATTGTGTATATTTATGTGTGTGTGTGTGTTGGTATGTGTGTATGTTTATGTGTGTATGTTTTTGTCTGTATAGATAGAATTCAACCTCTGCTGTCTTCCTCAATCACTCTCCAATTAAATTTTGAGACAGTGTCTCCCTGAACCTGGATCTTGTGGATTTAGTTAATATGAACGGCCAAAGGCATTCAGAGACCCTTTCGCCTCTGCCTCTGCAGGACTGGGGATGCACATCTGCCACACCTTCATTTGGAGGCCATGGGTTGGATTTAAATCCTTGCTTGTGCACTGAATACTTTACCAGCTTCTTTACACCCCACTTTAAGTCAAATAGTAAAGTTAAAAAGAGTATAGGGAAATTCATAGCAATGTCCAGATGTTCAAATTTGTTATTTTAGGGGATATAAACAAATCTTCTTATATAGATTCTTATAGGGAGCTTACAGCTGTGGGGTAGAAGAGGAAAAGCTGCTAGGATTCCGTAGTCCCAGGCACTTCCGTTCCTTTCCCTTGTTTCTAAATGGCAAAATACACTACAGTGAATGGACTTCATCTCAGTTGCTATACTTGGACTCTTCATACCTCAGTCACCCTTTTCCTGACTCCTTCAAAAACCTAAAGAGGTAAGCTGTTGACCATGTTTTATTTTGAAAACTTCCTTTCAAAAATGAATAAATAAATCTTTGAAAGGAAGCACTGGTATGGAAAAAAGCAAAGAAAAAAATAATTCTACAACAATAAAGAAGTCAAAAGCCTTTCGTGGCTGCACTCAAACTTATCTCCATTTTGACACTTATTTTTTCTTACTATAGCAGCCATAATGTGATTTTCCCCCCTTGTATTGTTGTTCTGTACGTCTCAGCCTAGTGCTAATAATATCTGCTGCGGTTATTATGTCCTTCCACACCTCCCTGGCTCTTGCCTTGGGCCTGAGGTTACCATTTACTTGAGAAGAAAACAGTGTATTCAAGTATTTGTAAGGTGAAAAATCCAAGTTTTGTGGTTCTGGAAAGTGGAGGTTAGCATCCCTTGGCACATTGGAAAACAAGTCACAAAGACTTCTGAATTCCCTTGCATGCTTTCTTTCTTACAGGGTTTGGAAAGCCAGAGGGTGAGTGACAGCTATGATGACATTATCATTTGGGGGACACAATTCTGTAGGCTCTGTTATGCAGGGAAATAGAGGAGGGGGAAGATAACTTGTCATTGAATGGGTTTTCACACCACTGACGGTGTAATTCAGTTTCACTGTAATGACAGTCCAGCTTGAACCTGCTGACAGATGGCTGCTGGCAAAAAGATATGGTTGAAACTCACTGTCAAGATACAAGCTTTCATGTTAACTGAACAACACATTTAAAAGAGCAGTTCAAAAGATGATGCAAATAAAGAGAAATGATATTTAGCGCTCACATCATCTGAAGCGTATCTAAGTGCTTCTAGTAGGCTAGGTGCTGGCAGAAGCAAGATAGCTTAGCATCCTAGGGGTGAGTATGTCCAGGAAAGAATAAGTCTTTAAAAAGGGGTTTCAGCTAGTATTCTGTTGGGGGTTTGTATGACTAAGGATTCTCAGAGAAAAGGCCAAAGGTTGTCAAATAAGTGGAAGTGAGAGATACAGTCACCTCTGGCACTTAAACAGAATTCAGAACAAATGGGGTAATTTTCATAGGCCATGACCCATATATGCACTTTGCAAACTCAATTCCATTGGTGTCTTGAATTATTTTCATAAGTGTGAAGGTGATTAGTAAACTGTACCTATGAGAATTTTCTCCTAAATACTTTAATATGCAACATAGAATGTTAAGGTATTCTACTCTTGTTAGCCTCATTTCATAGAAATTAGAATGCAAGCCAAGGAGTTTATATAATATCTTAGTCTATGATAGATTCATATAAGGGAAGTATGGTCATGTACAAAATAGAGACACTAACTTAAGATCCCTCAGGGAAACATCTACAGCAGCTTATTAGATAAGAACACATTCTGATGACAAACTATTTCTTTACTAGAATATAAAGCTTTGGGAACAAGTAATAAAAAATAGAAATATATTAATTATTTAGAAATAATGAAGAAATCTAGAGATTAAGAAAGTGCACTTAGAGCATTGCAAGAAAGGGCATCTACATACAGACTGCTATTGTTTTCATTTCAAAATGTTTATTTTGAATACAAAAAACATTTTATATATTGGAGAGAATTAGCAATAGCCATTTCTCAATCTTCATTTGTTGATTGTGTTTTTTTTCTTTGTTGGTTTTATTTTCCCAGAACTTAGATACACTAAGATCCATCTGCCCACCTTCTTCAGTTTTAGCCTTCCATGTATCATACACAGTTTTCCATGGCTTCATTAATGAAATTGCATTTATCTTTAAAACACCATTAGACAATAGTCAATGATATGATACTCACTTAATTCTGCCTCTTTCATTTCAGTATTTCTCAGTTAAGACTTTAATACACTCCTGCAATCTTGGTCCAGGATGGAGGTAATGATTTGCTAGAATTTATTGAGTCTGTTTTCCATTTTTCTGTAAGTGGAGAGTCACAAAATTCGGTGCTTCCATGTGTCATGAAGTTTATGAAAAGGTTTACAGGAGCACCAGCGACACCCACACATCTCAATTGACTATGCTTTCTATATACTCCATTCTCTGTTTCCCACAACTGAAATCTATGCCTATATAGCTTCAAAATTTGATGATCCCTTGTCTTTCCTTATTTTTAAAACTGCTCCAACTGCAGGTTCATAACATAAACCAGAACAAGTGCTGAAAAAATAGTATTCAAGTCATTCCATTTAAAGCTTGAGTTTGTAAAGTACTTTACTATAAACTGATTATTTTTTCCATGTTGGATGCATATAGAATGAAGGTCTTACCACAAATAAAACACTAGCTCATGAAATTTTATCATCAATGTTAGAAGTAAAGTGGATACAATAAATGGCACAGATGCTAAATAATTTTTAGAGGGACATAAGGCATGCTGTAGCTATGACCTCCATAATAACCATTTGAAAGATAAAAAAGAATTTCTAATAACTCGATACACTTAAATATTTATTCTAATAAATAGACTATTTTCAAGTATGTACATGATTTCACATGGAATTAAGTTCATACATTCCTTGATAGCAGCTAGTCTTTAGACAGTATAGAAAATCTTGAGTCATACTTAATCTTAAAATGGGTTATAGTCCATAATATATGATATTTTCTTCCAATATTTTATCACATGTCTTTGTACTCATGGTATTTATGCCAGTGTGTAGTGAAATCTATTTATCCTCCTTAAATCTGGGCAGTATGTCTGATTCCCTAGAATAAAGCAGAAGTAAATGTATTGTAAGTTGATTCATTTGCCTGGCTCATGAGAAGACACGGAGTTAGAGGCTTCAAGCATAGGATTAAACTAGGCCCTCCTAATGTGGATGACAATTGTGGGGCTGGGCAGTTTGAGAGACCACTGGCCATGGAACCAGTGCTTATCCTTAGTACATTCAGTGGAGTTTTAGAGCCCATTCCCTACATAGGGACACCTTGCTCAGTCTAGATACAGGGGGAGGGCATTGGTTCGGCCTCAAAGTGATGTGACAGACTTTGAGTCCCATAAGAGGCCTCATCCCCTCTGAAGAGTGGAATGTGTGGGGTGGGGAAATTGCAGAGAACAGGAGCGGGAGGGGGAAGAGAAACTGGGATCGGATCAGTATGTTAAAAAAAAAAAGATTGTTTAAAAAAATTAAGAAAAGAAGCCTTGGGCACCATGAGAGGCGCTTACCTTCTATCAAGAAGCCATAGC
Source organism: Neodon shergylaensis (assembly GCA_025134845.1). NCBI lineage: Eukaryota > Metazoa > Chordata > Mammalia > Rodentia > Cricetidae > Neodon > Neodon shergylaensis. Next base: position 10,641,204 of record JABTXL010005752.1, read on the forward strand.
CAATCACAACCACTACCTTTACTATGGAAAATGATGTCAAGAAAAAGTGAATTAAATAATTTTTAGTGTTGCAGTCCCAGTTGGGGCCCCAGGTTAAAATCAAGCTGTTGATTGATCACAGACAGCATTTAGAGAGAGACAGTCTACCCAACTGAACACAATTACAGATAATTCTATAAATTTACATGTCATTGTTTAGGTATTTTTTTGAGACTGTAATATAATTACATCATTTCTTTTTTTCCTTTCCTTCCTACAAGCCTTTCCAGACAATATCTTTCGTTGTTCTCTTTCAATTCATGGTATCTTTTATCATTAATTGTTGTTCTGCAAATATATATGTATATGCATTTATGTGCATATATTTAGAAAAATATAAGACATACTCAGTTGCATAACCAATGGGTGTGCTCTTCCCTTGGGAAGACTATTTCTCTTGATCTCACCATTTCTTAGTTGTCTGTAGTTCCTTGTCTAAGGTTGAGACTTGGAAAGAATGGCAAAATTGTAATAGAGGACAGGGTTTTGCTGTGTATGAGACTGTGTCTCCCGAGGGATTTAAGAAGTTGTACCTGTAGAGTCTCAGAAGCACGATTGCCTAAATATATTGTTGTTTTAATTCACTAACATTTGGAGATTATTTTCTACAAATTACTTCTTAGGTGAAGCAGAGTAGAAGACAGAAAAAAAACTTGAACCTAAAGAATCAGCGTGAAGATCTGGTCAGAGACTCCAGATTGAAAAATAGAGATATTTCTTAAAAGCAATAGGCAATTGAATTTGCAATTTATGAAAAGTATCCCTATAAACTGGAAAGATTTCTGTTTAGAGGGAAAACTGTAGTTGGAATGTAAAATGAATAAAAGATAAATAAACAAAAAACAAATCAAATAATTACTGATCACACATACTCAGACATCTTAAATTCAATGAGAAATGAAATCTGAACATATCAAGAGTTAAATCAAGTTAATTGACGTTTTTAACTTCTTTACAACCTTACTATAAAGATGGAATTTTCTTTAAATCCTCTGATTTCTCCTAATGACACTCATTGGGTATGTATGTTCTTTATTAATTTATGATATCTAATTTGTAGGTTCCGAGAAGAAAGATGAAACCCTGTCCGTGATTGACATTTTCTATATATTTTTGTTAGCATGGGATTAAGTGTATTACTACTATATGAATTTCCTGACCTCCTACATCTTCTTCCTCGTGCAGAGTTCATGCCACCTGTGTCTTTCAAGCCCAGATCCTGTCATATCAAGGCGGCACATCTTCAAACACGATGTTCCTCTCCCTCACTGCCTTCCTCTGCCTAGTTTTAAGTTCTATGTATTTTTAAAACAGGGAAATGATTCCCGTTCCATTTGACTTACATGTCTTCTGCTCTCAATTCTCAACTGTTTGCTCTGCCTTTAAGTTATTCTAGCACGAGGTAAATACATACACACATTGAAATACTCACCATACTCCATTAGTGTGCTTCCTATGTGCTGGAAGGGATTTTTGAGTTCCTCACCTTCCATGCAGCTTAGACAAATAAATACTAGAAAGTGTAGTGTTTCTTGTATGGGTGAATAAGATGGAATAGAAAAATGCATGGTACAGTACAGTATTTAATGATGTTTGAAGTGCTTTGCAAATATTATGATGTTGATTCCTTGTTAATGTGTTGTAAAAATTCTTCTAACAGTGAAACTAAAGCCAAAACAATTAAATGAATATACATGAGAAAGGGAGATAAGATTACTTTTATTAATGATAGAAGCTTTTCTCTGCTTACTAAATAAATGTAGAAATTATTTCATGCTGTTAATTGTATACAGTTGAGAGTAATGGTATTTATATTTGACCAAGATAACTTTAGAAATGATTTAAGAAAAGCTGCTAGGGTGAAAAAAATTAAACTTATTGACTAAAATTTGTGACTTTCATTTAAATAAAGCAACCAAATTTATCATCGAGATAAAAGAAATACGCAGAGGTGATTTTAATTTAAACACCAGACACACAAAGTGTTTTGTAAGAAGTATCTTCTTTAATGCTTAGCAAAACCTTAGGAGATTATCATCTCCCTTTTTAAAGTAGAAATTGAAATTTAATCATGTTGACATAAGTAATACCTAACAAAGTCACTTTCATGTTTTAGGTTTAAGTTCCTACATTTCTGTTACCAAAGAAAATAAAAAGTGCCAGGAAAATCTAGATAGCTGGAACATGGAGTCTTGGTTTCCTTTCCTTTCGCGATCTGTCTAAGCAATTTAAGAGAGAGAGGATTTATTCCAGCTAACAGTTACAGGTTTTCAGTCTATCACAGTGAGGAAGTCAAGGCAGCAGTATGTTGCATGCATGTTAGTGCTTTGCTGGTCTTGTCCACTCTTATACAGCCCATATTATGCTGCCTAGGGTATGGTACCACCCACTGTGGGCAGATATTCCTACCTAATTTAAGATAGTCAATTGAAAGCTTCATAGATATGTTATAAGCCCTTTCCCAGGTGAGTCTAGATTTTGTAAATTTGACACTAGCCATCAGGACAAATGTTTTTAGAAGACAATTGTTCCTTCCCAAGTTTGTTTCATAGCTTTCATTATCATTAAAGAAACCACAAACCTTTTCCTATAGATTGAATCTAGCTATAATCCCTATGAATGTCTACTGCTTTAAAGTCTCATTATTGAGAAATAACATGTTCTAACATACTTCATGGTTACTGCTTGTCATTAGAGTTCTGTTTGAGCTCTATTTATAACCTTAGGATGTATTTCATCTGTATATGAAATGATTATCTCAATCTTCAGAAGCATTATTCCACATCAATCGTAAATCCTAAGGTTAGGTATTAATATCCTTTAATACGATGTAAAAGACATAGTAAATGAACAAAGAAGGTCAAGTTAAGGTAAAGCAAGAACTGGAACTGGAAGTATTCTCTCACTATCTAAGTAAAACCTGAAGGGACTCTGGCTGGCCCCGTGCATAGCAAACATGGCTCTGGCAGGCCTTTCCCTTCTCTGAATTCCTCTCTGCCTTGCTGGAAACCAATAGATTACAGTCTTAATGCTACCCACCAAGTTCCAGCTATTAAAGTATTGAAGTCCAGCAATCAAATGCCCCATTTGACTCAACTAATTAACATGAAAATGAAACTGAAATTTATGCCCTAAAGCATGCATGAGTAGTCCATATATCGGGTTCTGTTGAACTTGTTCACACTGGATTTCATGGTGACATAACCAATTCAAATAAAACACCAAATCCTAACGTGGGGTTTCCCACTTCACCCTTCAAACTACCATTTTCCTACGTCTCACAACTGTTTTCTCCCTCTTCAGAGGCAGTCCTTTGCCACTGCCCCACCTTTTCTCCACAGATATCTCTGTCCCCTTTCCCTTGTTCCCCTCCTCTTTGCACTCATTCTCCATCTTCTGTGTTTGTCTCTGATTCCCTTTTGGCTGTCCTCTGTTGCAAATAAACCTCCTTTCTGCTGAGAACCTGGCCTTGGGGGTCCTGAGCTGATAATACATTGCCTTTCCCACTGTACCAAGTGCAACGCAGCAGATGACTTTTCTGGTTATTTATGGAAAATAGGTTATAAAAGTTTTCCTGAGTGACACTTAAGATTATTTGGAGAATATGTCTACAAAGAGGAGACAATAAAATGTTAAATAGAAGACTATTTAAATACCATAAAGAACACCAAAGTTTGTTTGAGATGAAGAAAGAATAGAGAACCTTCAGTAGGTGGTGAAGTCAACCTGATAGCAAGCAGGGGATGTAGAAAGACCCATCCGACAGATCAACAGCTAAGCATGTATTACGATTGAGTTTCTAGTTACTTGTAAACCATGCAATAATTTAAGATTGGTTTTGGAAATATATAGTAGACATGGGAGGAAGAGTAAACGGCATCAAATTATGGTTTAAAATGTTGAAATTAATGACTAGGTTTGGAAAAACAGAAGGCAAAAATGCTGTAAGAAAAGTATATTTAACAGTTCTCTTCAAAATAAAATTTTCATTTCTGAATGGAGACTCGGAGAGCAACCAAAACTTTCAGGATTTTGTAAGTAAGCAACATTGTGGTGGACTAGGTATGAGAAGGGAAGACAAGTCAGACATTATTCTGAAATAAGATGGTGTTGGGTGTAAGAGGAGAACAAAGGGAGAGTCACTTGTGGAGGAAAATGAAGACATGTTGCCTGGAGGAAAAGACGCCTGCATATATAAATCAAAGAGGTCTGTGCATAATTGTGAAACATTTTTGCATATGAATGTTGGGAACAAGAACTTGTAGGGAGAATGGTGGATAAAAGATTTTTGTACTAAATTCTCTGCTAACAAGACCAATTTGTAGTTGAGCTGTTTATATCCCTTTGACTATAAAGAACAGTAATTATAGACAACACTGAAATACTATAAATTATTCAATTGCCTCGAATTTGTTAACCTCACATTCTTCTTCCCATGTGCCTGTTTTAGGCTGATCCTCTGCACCAAGACATTTTTAGATTTGTTTGAAATCTGGTATTATTTTATTCCAAGTGAGTTTAGCCAAAACAACTTTTACTTCATTCTGAGAAATTTTTGTTGTTGTAGTTGTTTAGTTTTGTTTCCATCTCTTTCCTGTTCTTTAAAATGATCTTATGTTTGTTCCGTTAAAGAAAACTCAAAATTTAGGTAAGGTTTTACATCATTGTTTTACACTTAGTAAAAGGAAATTTTCCCTGGACCATGTAATCATTCATGCTACGAATAATATTTCAAGATATTTTGACTTATGCTAGTCTATTAAGAAACATCACTAGCTAGAGTATATCTTCCAGGAATTACTTTATTTGCTAAACGAGATATTGAACGGACATTACACCATTTGAGCATGTGTCTTGCACAGGCCTTGCCCTTCTCTACCACTCCCTCTGCCTTGCTAAAAACTATTATATTCCTAAAGCCAGCCACTTACCAATAAGGTCTATACCCTTATTTGGCCACTTCCTTGCCCTGAGGCTGACTAACAAAGACCAACAATCAAAATCCCTTTGGTTCTCGTAATTAATGTGCAAAATTAAAACTACGCTTGAACCTAACACACGGTTTCACTTTAGCTCTATACACCACCATTTGTCTATTTGCCAAGTAGGTTTTTTATCTATTCAGAGGCGCCTCCCAGAAAATACTCCCCCTCCCCTCCTTCTCCCTCATCCCCTATCTCCTTTACCAGGGCGTCCTAGCCCATTCTAATACAGACCTCTCCTTTTCCTCCTCTTACAAATTACACCTGTTATGCCATTTGCTGCTGTTTCCTGCCTGAGTCAGAAAGCAGTCACTTTAACTTTTCTTCCCTGCTTAATAAAGGGTCTCTCTGTGAAAACCGGAGCTTGGGTATGGTTAATTGTGCCTAATCTGGGGTCCAGGAAGAAGTCACACTGTGCAGGGGTTGGGGGTGCTTGTCTCCTTCAGATATTGTATATTTTGCTTGACTTGGTGACCTACTTTATGTTTTAAAGCTTTCACTGCCATGCTTCTCTTGTTTCCTGACTTTTTTTTTTAATATGATGCTTTCTTTCTAGCAAGAAAAGTTTGGATATTATTACACAATGATGGGCATAAGCCTATAAAATCCTGATGCTGTTTTTAGAAACTATAGCATATTTAACGAAATTAATGTATGTGCATTTCAGTTTGGCACTGCTGAAAATGCCAGGAAAATCAGAATTCGCTGTGTCGAAGGAGATAAAATGTCCCCTTGACTTTGCATCTTACATAACTCTCTCATTCCCAGAGTGTAAAATCATTTCAACGGGGCCCTTTTCAAAGATTTTCAGCTGTACTGCATGCTCAAGCACTTGAAATGCCAAAAAATTATAAATTGAGTTCGAGGAAAGTAGCGGGAATTTATTCACTCAGAGTGAATTTCCTTTAGCCTGAGCGTGAGAATGGTAACAACACACGCACGTAAGGAAGGGCAAAACATTCAATCATTTCCCTGAAAAATGGTGGGATCACCCTTCAGTATCCATGGGAAATGGGTTCCGGGATGTTGACTGAATATCATAATACTGCCAAGCTCCTTCATGACTGTTCAAGTCTCATATAAGACGTCATGATAGTCAAATATAGCCTACATAAATCCTCATGTACACACAAATCATTGTCAAATATGCAGCCTGCCTAATATAAGATAATATTAAGTGAACAAGCTTTTTAGGAAAAATAACAATAACGAAGAATGCCTGTAATACTCAATGTAGAACGTGAATCTGGAACAACACAATAGCCAATTTCCTATTCTAAGAGCTGAACTAAATTATGAAATGTTTACATAATGTCTATGAAAGGTTCTTGTTAAACATGTTCTAATATAGTTTTATTTTTATTTGTTTTTGTGTGTCTTATTGTTGTAGAGACATATGGGGGGGTGCCTGTGGTTCCCTAAGGAGGCCAAAATGAAGCTTCAGATCCCTGAGTTGGTTACAGCAGTTGTAAGCATCCTAATGTGGGTGGTAGAAGAAGTAATCAAGGCCCCTGGAAGAGCAGCTGCCCTCGTGACCTCTGAGCCCTCTCTCCAACCTACACATGAGCATTTCATGACAACTCTGAGAACTGTGTGAACAGATGATTCACAACAGTAAAACTTTTCTCCCCAATGTATGTAGCGCAAATGATCCTGATCCTCTCTATTTTATACCCAATTAAATAAATTATAGTCTCTCAGACATATTTTATCATGACCCATATTTATCTCTGTATGATATTTAGTTGAAGAGTCATGGTCTACAACACTTATCTGCTGATCAGAAAGTCTGAATGAGGCCGGGCGATGGTGGCGCACGCCTTTAATCCCAGCACTCGGGAGGCAGAGGCAGGCGGATCTCTGTGAGTTCGAGACCAGCCTGGTCTACAGAGCTAGTTCCAGGACAGGCTCCAAAGCCACAGAGAAACCCTGTCTCGAAGAACCAAAAAAAAAAAAAAGAAAGAAAGTCTGAATGGTCTTCACTAGAAGATAATGGGAAATAGAGATATATATAAAGAAAATGGAGTAAAACTTATTTCCTACATTCTCCAACATGTAGTCCAATATTTTCCAATTCTATCTAAAGGATGTATGTCTAACAAGTATGTCTTAGAAATATTATATGCCAAATTCTATGTACTATATATTTTTGATCAAGTTTTCTACACCATGTCATGGTCATCATCAGTCATGACTATTCTGCAAACTGATGGAATACCAGTATTAAGATGAATATACAACATGAATCAGACATTTGGATGAATCCATAGAATGACATGTGGATTAGGAGAAAATATTCTGGTCACAAAATTTACAAGTCCTATGACAATAAGAAAATCAAATTCAAAAAGCTTATGGGAACAGTAAGCACATAAAATATTATCTAAACTTCTTGTGTCTGAGATATCAATACCACTATTACACAGCAAAGATTCCCACTCTATGGAATAGAACATAAAGGCCCAAACTGCTCTCACATACACAATTTACCAAGATACCACGAGGGAAAAAAAGTCCCCAAAGAATGAGCAGAAGGAAAGAAATACATCAATATTTCAGGAAATAAGTAAACTAAATACATCCTGAGAACACAATTAATCTCAAACCAATTGAATGACCTAAAAAGAGTGAACCCAAACCTGACAGTGGCCTTTTTATTTAATAGCCTGTAGTATATTGGAGAAGCATTATCCCCTGTCATTAGGTTATTCCATTTAAACTACATTTATATATGTATCTATATTAAAATATTTTGACAATAGGAGGTTTCCATCTTACTGTTCAGAGAGCTTTAGTATTAGTTACTCCCTCCATACTCCCTCCTCTACCCTACTCCCACTAACCCTACTCCATTAATCCATCTTACTCCTTTGTTACAACTTTCCCCTCATGTCTTATTTTCTTTCCTTGAACTTCCCAAGATTCTCATCAATTTCTTGAGGCATTGCACACCGAATCCAATCCTTGTTTATATTAACCAATGGCTGTTAAATGTATAGTCAAGAACTATATGCCATTAGTGAATAAAATACTCAAGACTTTTTGGAGATAAATCAAAGTTTGTAGGAAAGTAAGTAGATAATTAATTTTCTGATAAAAGAATATAATATGATTATTTTTTTAATCTGGAGATCATTGGAACCTACCAGAGCACAGATGATGAAACTGAATGGTATCATATTGTAGGCACAGCTCAGCAGGAGCAAGAAAGAGATTGGCCTTTTACTAGTTTCAGATAGCGGTTCCCACTTCCTATAGGACGGTTGTTTCAGAAAGAATATAAATAGATGGCAATAAACCATCTACCCATGGGCAGTATCCAAATGAGAAGAGGCAGTTAATGATCTTCACAGACTCTGATTCTGATATAGCCATTTGTCATAATTCATAGTAAATGTTGCAAGCAATGGCTTAACTTGAATTTTAAAGGTTATATACTGGAAAAGGATTGAAAGTCATTAGTATCATATTCAATATTCTAATTTTAGCTGCAGTTTGTTAGATGAATTCTGAATTGGAGGAAAACTAAGAGAGAAAAAAACACAACCAACTAGTTTATGGGGAAAATATTCAGAATGAAGATACTAAAGTATATTTTGAAGTATACCTTCAAAATAATACCAATTGTTTTGGATTATCAGGGGCATATACTCAACATTATATGGTAAGTTGAATTTCAAAGAAGGTTAAAGGTACGAGACAGATGTTCATGCATACAACAAATAGAGGATTTTTGATGAGGTTTTACATTGGCCTACAATAGCACCAAACTTTCTAGCTTTCATAGTTATCCTTAATGCTGCAGGTATTTTTCTTTCTATAGCATGTAGACTATCTCTAAGAAATAATCACATTGACTGTAGGATAACAGGGAAAGTAGTTCAATGGGATATAGTTAAGAAAAAGAAAACAATGCTGTAAAAAGTTTGATATTTATTGTCACTGTAACCCAAATTTATCTGAGGGGATTGCATCCTAAAACAGATTTCTGTTTATGATAATGCAGACTATTGTGGACACCGGTGTTTGCACATACATACTTATGTACATATATGTATATATGAAATGTGAATATATAACATGCAGAAAAAATAGATTAATAAAAAAATGGCAAATTCATATATATATATATATATATATATATATATATATTGTATAATGAAAGCCATTTTGTTGTGTTACATGCTTCTTTATTCTTAAACTACTTCTGCTCTGTTCTTTTTTTTCCACCCAACATATTCTTATCAATTGTTTGGGAGTTTCATACAATGCATCCCAACTACACTTGCTTCCCAGCCCTCCATGTCCACCCTTCCACCCTTGTCCCCGCCCCCCAAAACAAGAATACTAAATTCAATTTATGTTACTCATATACTCATTGGAGCATAATCAAACCTTCAGAATCCAGCCCCTTAAAAGGACTCAATCCTCCCTCCCTCTGCTCCATCCCCCTCTACCTCCAAAAGCCATAAACTCTGAAGAACTGCACTTCTGTGTCTTTATCCCAGTTTTGAAGTATTTGTCACTAGTTTCTTGTCTGGACTGTTTCTTTTTTGTGGGGAAAGATGAGGCTAGAGATGTTTTGTCACAGAAGCCTTCAATGTCCCTCATTCTCTGTTATTAGTTCTCAGTCGTTGATTACTCTGCAAAAAAAAAAAATCTTCCTTTCCCATAATAGTCACAGACATCACAGATCATGGGCTTCCAGGTGGTATCCTGGAGCAGTGTGGATCATGGCCATCAACATGTATTCTTAGTCATATCATAGGCTATTTATACATATAGAAGGTTAGTTCTCTCAACAACTGAACTGAAAACACAGCCTCATTGAGATTAAAGGCAATTTGCATGACTTTCTGTTGGGGTAAATCATAATGCTTCATGGATCATTTTAATTACTATGTACTCTTATACCTTATTTTAAACACACTGGTTGGTTCTGGTTATGATTTTCACTAATTTATAAAATATTACCCATAAGGAACTACTAATTTCCAACATAGTGATTTGGTTTTCATCTTTGAACCACTTATTTAAGGGATTAGTGATTTGTATTGAATATCTAAAACAATATTTATATTCATAAATGAACCATGCAAATGAATATTAAAATTATTAGAAAATATGCATGAGCCATCTATTCAATGGTGTTCTTAAGAATAAGGCCACTCTGTGTCAGTGCTTTAAAATAGCTGTGCCCAGAGATACTCCCCTCCTAGCACATCTGTGACCCCACCAAGTTCTTTCTACTTCTAATTTCCCAGCTGGTAATTGTGACTATGAACATTAGTGCATTGTATGATTAGTGGGAAGATTAAATAATGATTTAGGGATAGACAAGTGGGATAGTGCAGAAAAAAATACTTAATCATAGAAATTTAATTTGTTCAGATGTCTGATATCAGAATGAACTGCATAAAGAAAATAAGAGACTCCTGGTTACAAAGAAAAATCTTCAAATATTCTGTCTTGTTTCTTCATCTGATAAAACACTGGTGGAAATAATCCAGCATATTATGTCTATGTTTTCTATTGCTGTGATGAAATACCGTTATCACAAATGAGGCGAGGAGGAAAGGATTTATTTGTCTTATACTTCCACACAAAAGTCCTTCAGTAAAGAACTTCGGGACAGAGACTCACAACGAAGCAGCACCCTGTAGCTGGAGCGAACGAACGCTGAGGTAATAAAGGGATGCCAGTTCTTAATGGCTTGCTCAGCCTACTTGTTTTTCCCCCTTTTTTCCCTCATATGTTCAGTTGTTTATTTTCTTTAAAGATTCAAAAATTTTTAACAAAATGAAATATAATAAGATAAAACAAAAGGCATCACATCAAAGTTGGTCACGGGAAACCAACAGACAGAAAAGAACCCAAGTGAAGGCACAGGAATCAGAGATCCACTCGTTCACCCACTCAGGAGTCACACCCTGTGGTTCTGCGTCTGTCTGTGGGCTCATGTAAGCTTTGCGGAGTTGATGTAGAGGGTATTGTTTTCTGGAGTCTTCCGTCCCCTCTGGCTCTTAAGTCTATCCACCTTTTTTTTTTTTCTGGAGGGTTATTTGAGCTGTGAGGGGAGGGATTTGATGGAGAAATCCCATTTAGAACTTAGTGCTCCAAGGTCTCTCCCTTGCCTAATGGTTGTTTGTGGGTCTTTGCATTTGTTCCCATCTGCTGAAGAAGGTTCTCTGATGATATCAGCCTACTTTCTTAGAGAACCAGGGACCATCAGTCCAAGGATAGCGCTACCTTCAATGAACTGCGCTCTCCCCCATCAATTACTAATTAAGAACATGTCCTGCCCTACAGCCAGATCTTATGTAGGCAATTCCTCAATTGAGGTTACCTCCTTTCAGGTAACTGTAATTTGAGTCAAGTTGACATAAAATTAGCCACCACTTGCTATTTTATATTTCTCTAAGTATCATTTTGCAATATGAAGTAGTTTTCAGTCTACCTCTGTTTTTTTTTTTTCATTTGCTTCAAGATTCCCTTTTTTGAGACAGGATCTCTCTGTTATGAATCTCTGACTGTTCTGGGACTTGCAAGGTAGACCACACAGGTCTCAAACCCATAGAGAACCACATTTCTCTGCCTACAAAGTTCTGGGATTAAAGGTGTGTTGTGTTACCATGTCCAGCATTCAAGTCTCTATATTTTTCTTAATAATGGGAGTTGTTTTCACACAAATTTGTAGGTCCAAGTGAAAAGTAAGTTCTATGTTTACACAATGACCATATAAAATTATTTTTCTTCAGAAATCTTGTTTTTTTCCAATAAAGTTGGTTATAACATACAAATATGAAATTAAATAAAAAACTATAAAAATATTTATAACATATTCCAATCACAAAAAAATGTCTAATTTGGAGTACAAAAGCATAATCATAACAATCTATAGCTAATATGCAGATCAATAGATACTAATATGCTATGAAGTAATTTATTGTAAAGGTAATTAATACATTTTTGTGCCTCCATTCCAGTTCTCTCCTCCCCTTCTTATGCCCCTATATATCTATTCCATTTCACTTCCCTCACCTCTTCTCTTTGTTCCCTCTGGTTCCTTACTATAGTCCTAAACTTTGTGGCTCTATGGATTGTGGCTGGGTCATCTTTGACTTACCAGAAAATATCCACATATGAGTTAATACATACTGTATTTGTCTTTCTGTTAATGGACTATCCTCACTCAGGATTTTTTTTTCAAACAGAAATTCTCTCCTCTGCATATATATCATATTACCAGTTTAGTGTTTTCATGGGATTTTTGAGTGCATAAATAAGCAAGACTTTGTTTCTTCTCCCTCCTCTTAGGGTTTTTTTTATTCTGCTTTTCTTGTCCAACTCTGATGTGACTGATGTGATAGTTTTGTTTTAATTCATTATGTTTTATTTTACTATATCTTATTTTACTTTTTCTTATTCCTTAGGAGCCTATCTGTTTTCTACTGAAAGACAGAAAAGGGATGAATCCATATGGCAGGTAAAGTGAGGGGGAACTGGAAGAAAAAAGGGAGGGGAAACCATGATCAAGATAGAGTGTGTGAGGAAAAAATATTTTCAGCAAAATGAAAATAACAAAAAAGCAAACAACAAGAAATAAAATATTTTGAATTGGAGATTTATAGTCACTGTGTGTAGTTCATATTTCTTGCATTTACACATTTAGGAATCTGTTAAAGATAATCATGAGTTAAGTAGACACTTGTTTTCAAATATATTTATAAAATCGCACTCATAACTGTAATATAATTTGCAGGATAAATAGAGTTAAACAAAGTAGAATGCAACTACGAAGCACATTGTAATTCAATGTTGAACTTCCTAGCCTATCCTTGAATTAAAAGAGATTATAATGAAATAGAAGGAAAAGTTTTAAAGTACAATCTGTTAATAGTTAAACCACAGTATCAAAAATAATTGTAAAAATGAAAGTTTTGAAATTGAGGATATAGTTCATTCTTAGAAATTTTGCCAAATGATGATTCAGTTCTATTTTCCAGCAATGAAAATTAGAAGATAGAAAAAGGAAAGTCTATAGTAAAGAAACAATATTTAAAGTAAGAAGAGATGAGTAAAACCAAAGGCCAAGGCCCCTTCCTTTGTGTGATTTAAAGAAATAAAAGTATAACAATGATAGTCCACTCAAGGTTATATACTCTCCCCTGACAAGAAAAGTACATTAACAAAAACAGCATACATTAGCAAAAACAAAAAAGAAATTACTTTAAGAACCAACTTTAATCTGATAAGCAGATGCGTGCAAATCTATTATAGTTATGCAAAGCTAAACTGGGCAAAATTTAGCTTCATATCAGAGAACCCCTACATAGTATACAATGTACCCTTTGGGAAAAGAGTTCTCAATCAAGATTGTTTGTTGCTGTTGATCCCAGCTCCTATGCCATTAGAAAAAAATTCATATTATTCAAATCATACTAATGATAATGTAAATAATACTATAAGATCTAAAACACTGGATTGCCTTTAAGTTTTTCCAAAATTTGAGGACATTGAGTTTATAAAATCATCAGTAGCCAAGACATCTGCAGCAGCTTAGAGTAGTCCCTCTTCAATTACACCTGCAGAGTGGCTTCTATGTTCTCTCTGCCAAAAATAAACTTACAAAATGTGCAGGTGCAGGGATGGAGCCCAATGCCTCCTATTATGCTCTGACTCTCGCTTTCCAATGGAAGGAGCCTGCATTAATAAATTCTGAACAATTTTGCAGCTCTAATGCGTAACCCATCCATGCAGAAGTAACATTTGTGATTCATGAGATACTAAATCTGTTCAACTGATTTTCATGAGTGAAACTAATTAACCTTTTTTTATCTTATTTCTAGTACCATAATATAAGAAACAAATGTAGTTTAAATATTCAGACCTAAACTCCTCTTACAACTCAAATGAAGACATTTAAGAGTACAACAAGATATATGGTTGGTTATTTGTCTTTTAAAATTAAGATGAGTAAAAAATAGAGCCCACACAAAAGGATAAATGAACACAGCCTAAACAGATAAATGACTCTCTAGAAGCTGGCAATCCAATGTTGAACTTGTGTGTGGAAATTGTTAAAGATAAATGTCAGTTTTCTATAATAAATGTTAACTACATGGTATGTGAGTAATGATGTAAAACAATAGTTATAATTTAAGCATATTAATAGAATGAAAGGCTTGTGAAGTACCAAAAGTATTAGAATAGTAATAGGTGTATAATGCTTAAAATGAGCTTTTGCCATAGATGCTGGTGCATCACATTCTTGTCATTGGGAAAACTTTAGAGAAGTTAACCGTCAGTAACCGAAACAAAACTAAGACGTATAGAACACATTAAGCCTAAACATGTGTGGATTTTGAGTATGGTCACTCTTACACCATTTAAAGGGCAGTTAATAATTTTCATTTAATTATCCCTTATAAACAAAGATTGCGTTTCATTTCCCAGCTGACAGACCTGAATAATCACACAGAACTATATTAATTACAACACTGCTAGGCCTAATGGCTCAGGCTTCTTATTAACTATCTCTTATATCTTAAATTAACCCATTCCTATTAATTTATACTTGACCACAAGGCTCGTGGTTTGTTACCTCTTGCTTCCTGAGGTGCTACATGGCATCTGTCTCCTTCCCAGAGCCCCATGGCATCTCCTTGATTCTGCCTAATCTCTCTATATATCTCTTACACCAGGCTATTTTCTGCCCTGCCATAGACCAATAATAATAAAGCATGTTCATGGCATACAGAGGGGAATCCCACATCAATGTCTCATATTTTTTTAAGTTTTGATGTTTATCATAAAATGAGAAATATAGTTTATTAGATGTTTAGTTTCTTCATTGATAGTTGCTTATATTCATGTTTATATTTTATATTTAAGTTTTATCTTGTATATGTTTTGAAAACACTTTTTCTCATACTTTGGTTAGTTTTTCATTTTATAATATGTTTTGTATATACTGAATATATCACCTACTGCCTAGATTTGGGGAATACTTTCTTCCATTGTTCAGTTTATTATCTTCTGTATTTTTCCACAGAGTGAATTGTGTCTGGTTGTTGCTTTAATAAACCACCACGAATATAATGCTTTAAAAAATAAGAATGTCTTCTATTGCAATTACAGAAACTTAGTACCATTTTAGTGGATTTGTCCCTATGAGAACCATAGGGGACCTAGGGCTTTATTGAATCATCCAGCTTCGACCTTCTGCTTAGTTAGGATTTTTATTACTGCAATGAAACACCAAGCCAAAAAAGAGAAAAGAAATAAAGAAAAAACAAGGTAGTAAAGAAAGGGTTTGTTTGGTTTACACTTCTACATTGCTGCTCATCACTGAAGGAAGTTAGAATGAGAATTCAAACAAGGCAAGTATCTAAAAAGTAGGAGATGATGCAGAACCGTGGAGGGGAATAGCTTACTAGCTTTTTTTCTCCTGGCTTGCTCACCCTGCTTTCTTATAAAACCCAAGACCACTAGCCCAGGGATGATACCAGCCACCATGGACTGCCCTCCCCCATTGATCACTAATTGAGAAAATCCCTTCCAGCTGGATCTCATGGGGGCATTTCCTCAACTGATTCTCCTTCCTCTCTGATGACTCTACCTTGTGTCAAGTTGACACAAAAAACCAGCCAGTACACCCTCTGCCTCATGAATACTATATTCAGTTATAACCCAGGTGATTTATGGTAATCACCTCTTGCCAGGGTCATTAATTTAACCTTATCTATGAGTGGCTGTTTTCTTTATTAGGTAAAACTTGCAAGGTTTATGTGCTGGTAAATTCAGATGTGAATTAATCAGTTACCTAGATAAAAGGTTTTTGCTATGGTAACACACAGTTTCATAATTCTTTTCTTTCATGAGCTATGTCATGGCTGCATCTAATAAAAGAACTCACTCGATAAACACAAATATAATAAAATTTTCATATTTGTTTTTCAGGAAGTTTAGAGATTTCTCAGTTTATAATAATAACTTTGATCGTAAGAAGTCTATCTAGCTTGTGCCATAGGGGAAAATACATTTCTTTTCCACAAGGTGATTGGCTCAGAATGATTCTGTATTGATGAAGTCAGTCAATACAATAAGGAGACATTTTATTTTATTACTCTTAATCTCAATACATGAAGGTCGCATTTCTGTTAATCTCTGAAGGATAGTGTTTTTATTTGCTTAAATTGATTTTTTAAAGTTTTTAGAACCTGAACTAATTCTCTAGATTCCATGCTATATGTATTTTTAAGACAGAGAACATTGGCAGTCAAATAATAGATTTAATAAGATGTTTACTTTTGATATGGTTAATTACACAATGAATATGATTATATCTATCCCCCGAAAAAACCCTCAAGTTTTTCCCATAAACCTGTGAATATTCTTCATGTTTTTGTGTGATTGATAATCCACTAATTTTAGTCAGGGTTGTCCATATATGCATGAGTATATGGACACCCACTGAACCATGAAAAAACTTCCGGTAGCCACAATCTAAAAACAGGAAAAAATGAAAAAAGAATGTTTCTTTCACCTCAAAGCAAATGTGAGCTGCCAATAGATCTTCAATAAGGAGTAGGATTAGAAAACTTTCCACCCTATCTATAAGAAAATTTTGGCTGACTTGATCTCCTGTAGGTGTTGTGGAAGAAATCATAGCTGTTCTGAATTCATAGTAGTATTAGCTCTATAATATACAGAAGACAGAATTTCACAGTCCTTCTATCTATCCTTAAGTTATTTCACTATTTCTACCCCCTCTTCCAATATTTCCATTCAATCAAAAATATTTTTTCATGTGCTATATAGTCGGTGTATTTACTCTCTCAACTTCGTAAAAGAATGAGTTCATAAATTTACACAGACTAAACACTATAGGAATATGAAGGTTAGTACCAAAATAGATACAGGCCATGGGCCATTGTGTCTTGCCTGTTGTTAGGGACAATCCATTTTCCTGGCTTTTTTGTTGTGGGTTTACTTTGCAAATCTTACCAAAGAGCTCTTTGACAACTTATTTTAGAAATACTCCTTCTAAAATACAGTGAGGAATCTAATGCAGAAAAAAAATATTGCTAAAATATCTATTTCATTCTTACAAAGTACCTCGATACCTCACACCTGTAAGTTTCCCTGTCTTAAATAAACAGACCTGGAAACACAATGGCAAAAGAAACCTTACTATAATATCTCCATGATGAAATGATGCTTTAATGTGTCTTCTGCATCAAGTTAACTCCTCTGAATTAAATCACAATAATTTCAGTTTCCACATCTTAAGACATATTTTGTCATACATCAGTTATTTTTAGGTGTCCATTTTAGAGATGAATCAGAGAAGATCCCAGAATAGGTTATCCATTAAATATACGATGTTGGGGTCATAGAATAAGAGTAGATGGGTAGACTGAATTTTCATAGGGGGCAAAATCAAATATCTAAGCAAAATACAACTCATCCTTTTGATACTTGATTTTTAAAAGAAAACAATTAACAATTTTTTTTCACATTCAGCTATTCATCAATTAAGTTAGACTATTCAATGTCAGGGATAGTTGTCTCTCCTAGCAACTTTTTGAAATTTTTCTTCTTTTTCTTTCTTTCTGTCATTCATTCACTTTCTTCCTTTCTTGCTTGCTTTCTTGCTCGCTTTTCTCTCTCTCTCTCTCTCTCTCTCTCTCTCTCTCTCTCTCTCTCTTTAAGACAACAAAAACTAATAAAATGAAAGCATAGGTAAATTGCATCTAATAATTTCCCCTTGTGTGGTTGGGTTCTTTTGTGGATTTTTTTGTATTTATTTATTTATTTATTTATTTATTTATTTATTTATTTATTTTGTTTTCCTTAACTATTTTTTATACCATTAACACAATCTTATAAATTTTGTGTGAAAAAAATATTAACTACAGTAAAGGTAAAACTGTTTTCTATTTGAGACTTTATTTTCTAAACATGATAAAGAAAGGATGGAGATTTGCAGCAATCAATACTGTTCCTGGAATGTAAATGAGAAATTATTTTCCTTTTTGCCTCATTTGCCACTATTGAACATATTAGGTTCTATTTATGAATAACTTTGTGGATAATTTTCCATTAAGATAAACACTTTCAGAAAAGCAGCAGGACATAAATTCAACATGCCCCCTAAAATCAATAGGTTTTCTGTATACCAATAAGTAACTCACCAAGATAGAAATTCTGAAACTATCTCATGTACAGTAGCTTTTTCAAAACCTTGAAATATGCCTAACAAACAATATAAAATAATCATTTTTTGGAAAAAAAATGGGTAGTGAATAAAGAGAAAAAGTACTAGAATGTAGAAAATGATTCCATGAACACCGAAGACAAAAATTAATATTGTCAAAATGATACATTACTGAAAGCAACATCCTAGTCAATAAAATTCTCATAACATTCCAATGCATTATTCACAGAACTATGAAAAAATTCTAGAATTTACTGATTTATAAAAGTCTCAAAATAGCCAGGACAGTCCTAGCCAGAAAGATTAGTTTTGAAGGTATCACAGTACATGATTTCAAATTATATTATGGAGAAGAGCAATGGTTGCAATAGCAACATATAGTGGCACACAAAAAAATAGACCCAGTTACTAATCAATTATCTCACAGTAACTCAAAGAAACCTTCAGAACTCTAGTTACTTCATTTTTACACAAAAGTGCCATGAAAACATATTGGTGAAAAGCTTGCCTTTTTGACAAACGATGCATGGAAAACATGGTTTCCATGTGTGGAAGAATGGATCTATCTTCTTATATATTACCCTGCACAAATATCAATTCAAAGTGTATCAAAGTCATCAATGTGAGTTCTGAAATGTTTGAACTACTAGAGAAAAATGCTTCAGTATTGAGGAATAGGTAAAGCCAAACTCAAACAAAAGCAGCTCCCTAAAAAAAAATCCAGCAAAATCTCATGGAAAGGAATCTAATAACACAAGAAATAGCCTAAATGACTGACAAAATGAATTGCATAAAATTTTAAAAAATTAAAGGAAACAGTCAATGACGAGAGTGGAGATACAGCCTAAAACTTGGAGACAAATTCTTGCCAACTATACAATGGACATGTGATTAATATCCACAGTATACAAATAACTGAAAGCAATCACCAACAAGCAAATTTTCCAATTAATAGTTGAACAGAATTCTGGAAGAAATAAAATGGCAAATAAATATTAGCAAAAGTGTTCAGAATCAGACATCTAGAAACATTATTTTCTATAACTTTAGTATTATAAAATATCTGTAATAAATAAAATACAATTATGAGCCAGAAAAATACACACATCTTGATATATGGTATGATTATAACACTGCGTTTCCCCTGAGAAACCCAGGAATTATATATATATTTTCAAGGAATTATATTAAAGGAAGAATTAAAATGCTCTTTTATTCCTTTTCACATTCTTAGAAATTGTATTATTTTCCTCATTTTTATTTGCCCGTGTGTTACCACTTGCTTATTTAATGGTTGCTCTAATCCACAAGAACAGTGTTCATAAGCTTTATGTCAATCAATTATAGCAGAAGTTTAGCACACAAAGAAGAAAACCACAGATCCATTACATCTTCGAATTGCAAAACGACTCTTTAAGCAGAGAAAAGTGGTTCCAGCTACATGATTTGAAAAGGGAAATAAACACACCCAAGGAGATCAACAAAAGTAGTAAAGGATTGCAGGATTGCAAAATAGATTCTGTGAGGAACAAGTGAATGAACTGTGCTTATGAGCACATGAAGTTAATAGCAAACTAACTACCAGCCTGACCCTTTTGAAGTCAATGAGCAGAGATTGCTCATATGGGAAAATACCAGTGAAAACAACATTACAGCAACGTGAATAAACCATAATGGGAAGGATTCTAGATGTACAGAAATTTAATGAAAAGCTGGTCAAGAGTATACTGCTTCAGCCTTGCTGAATTAAATTTAGTCAAGGACCTGATAATGAAACTCAGGGCTGCCTGAAGGTGGTGGCGCATGCCTTTAAACCCAGCACTTGGGAGGCAGAGTCAGGAGAATCTCTGTGAGTTCAAGGCCAGCCTGGTCTACAAGAGCTAGTTCTGGGACAGCCTCCAAAGCTACAGAGATACCCAGTCTTGAAAAAAACAAATGAAGAAGAAGAAGAGAAAGAGGAGGAGGGAGAGGGGGAGGAGGTAGAAGAAGAAAAGAAACTCGGGGCCTTTTGGCCTAGAACCTGAACCATACAGACTACTTAAACAGGTAAATAAATACTCCTGATGCTGTGCATATTTGAGAAAACAATTAAGATTTGGGAATTAACCTGAAGTTAAGATAAATGTTCTGTGTCCTTTCAATGCCTTACTGGAATGCTAAGGGGTGCACAGTTTTTGGGTTGTAGGTTATCTAAGTGAATAAAATGTTTCTATCTTAATTAGTGAATGACTGTATAACAAATTCTATGTCAAAATATTGATTTTACAAATAAACAATTATTTTGGTATTATAAAAAATAAGAAATAAAAAGACTACCCCAGTACCTGTAAGATGGTTCTGTAGCTAGAAGGGTTTGCAACCCAGTGCAATGGCCTTACTTAGTTCAATAATTGAAGCCATGCACTGGAAGGAGAAAACCAACTCTTACCATACTTTGTCTTCAGACCTCCACACAAGTGCTATAGTGTACACACACACACACACACAAGCAATCACTCACTCAATAAATCAATAAAATGAGGAATCAATAACCACAGATATGATTGTTTATTGCCCTACATTATAATAGCAAGTTTTGTTCCTAATCTGGTCTCATCAATTAAGCGCTTTTCTTTATTACATATATATATATATATATTTATAATTTATAGGACATTGAAGACTTTTGGAATCAGTTTTTCTCTTTTGCTCCTCTTTTGGCTTGATTGTTAATAGATACACCTGCATAGATGTAGCGTTACTTTCTAAAAATTATTCCTAATTTATGTTGTCCATAGGGAGTTAAATTCAAGATGCGATGTCCAATCGTGTTCACCAAAACAGTCTTTGTCTCACTCTGCAAAGATCCTTGAAAATGTTGCTGTGAGATTGTGGTGGGGTTCCTTTTTCTCAGATTTGTGCAATGACTACCAATATTAGCTACCACACCAGTGAAACATCTAATTTCAGAGTAAACCCTTTTCACAATATTTCAACTGTATTATCTCTATAATCTATTAATAATCAGGGCCCAGCTGTGAGGAGCTGCAAAGATCCTTGCAAATGTGGCTATAGTATTTGATTGCAATTTGACATATCTTACCATTACAGACAGGTGTGTAAGTCATACACCATGAGACATATATTTTGTTAAGTAAGATACAAATCTGCAACTATATCATATCCTTCATTGATTGAGCTTTATTGGCATGATAACTGATGCATGACTACTAAGGCTAAGAGATAGAAATTGGGGTTCAACGTGAAGACCCAAAAAGCAAAACAATCAGTCACTGGCTCCTACCTTGACCTCAGTCTGAAATGGCGATCCTGCCACCAGGAATCTCAGAATGAGACTGAAACTGAGAGCTGTCTCCTCCCATTTTACATTCCTCTCTAGGACTGGGATGTTTAGATGTGCAGAGTTGGACTTTAACTGTGTATTTTAGATAAATCCTCTGAGCCACACACAGAACCAAAGTTTTGTTTTTTGTTTTTGGAAACAGGGTTTCTCTGTAACTTTGAAGCCTGTTCTGAAACTAGCTTTTATAGACCAGACTAGCCTCAAAATCACAGAGATCAGCCTGCCTTTGACTCCCTAGTGCTGGGATTAAAGGTGTACACCACCACCTCCCAGCACCAATGTTTTCTTTTAAATTAAAATAAGAATATATTATCTTATTGTGTCTATGTATATACACATATTTGGACATATGTAAATACAAATAAGTCATTTCAATTCAGTAACAATTGACGTGCAAAGCTAATATTTTTAGTTTTGTAGATGATGATAATCAAGAAGTAAATATTACACATAGAACAAAAATAGTATAAATTAGAAGTTTGCCTAGAATTTGTTATACACAGCAGAAGTCTGTCACCTGAGTATTATTTGGATTTGATTTTTAGTCCAAGTTATGCTTATTCAACAAGTTTCATATTTGGTTTTTCATGGGAAAAATATGAAATGTATAAATCGTAATTTTTAGAAAGGACAGAGAACTATGAATAAGAAAAGCATTAGATATGGAATTGGACCATCTGTACTTTCTTCAGTCATGCCACTTACTTTTGAAATCTATTTTGTGGTAAATTCTCTGGGTAAATAAAAATAAGCTACCAACAGAAATTTACTCTCAATAAAGAATTATCCATCAAAGAGTGAGTATATATTGAACATTTACAACTGTCTGAAGAATTCAGATTAGATGTAATCTAAAGAATAAATGTGAGGAGAAAAACATGAAACTAAATTATAAATGCATGCATTTCTGAAAGATTTTCAAAATCAATACAACTTCAAAATGATCATCTAAATTTAGATTTGAAGAGATAAACTACTCAAAGAGTGGAATAAAATATGAGCAAACAATTTAACCAGACACAGTCAAAACATCCCTTAAGAGTATATAATTCCATATTTTGTCTCCTCCTTATTTTGTAATGTAGAAAGAGTAACAACAATAATAACAATACATATTAATAATGAAATATGTATATCAAAACATTGTTTTCTAATATAGGCACAAACTTTAGAATAGAATATATTTTTTCCTCACATATTTGCTAAATACAAAAGTGCTGTAAGGAAGAGTGGATAACAGGGAGGGCATGATGCCTGAATAGACTTTACCCACTTGCATGCACTTATTTAGTAAACAGGTATCAGTTCTGGGCCAGGACCTCAAAATGCAATAGAGAACGAAACTGCGATCTTATTGGAACAAACTTGGGGAAAATACTATTTGTTCAAAAGTTTAATAATAAGAAAATGACTGTCATGTGAATAAAATTGAAGAAGCATGGATTTTAATCTAACAGTAACAGCTCTCAGTTATATTAGACAAAAATACCATCCCAGAATAAGAGCTATCTTGTTAATATCGGAGAATTATTACAAGTCATCTAGCTATTCCCAGAGTAAAATAATGTGAATCGATTGCAGAGGATGCTCTTGAGGACAGCAAAGCGGAAGAATACTTTAGTGGTTTAAAAGATAGATTCAAATATTAGGAAATATTTCTCTTCAGTAGATATTGACTGAATATTGAAGGCAGTGTTTGACTGTATATCTATGGAAGTGGGGCAATGAAGGGCAACAAAGTGAGAAAGGGAGAGAATCCTGTTGATATGAGAAAGAGTACTGTTAAACACTCTAAAGAGAAAGTGCCATGTGAGATCCAAGTTTCAGTCAGTAATTAAGTTGAGAGAAGTGCAAGGCACTGGAGTTTGCACAGATGCTGAATAAAACTGAAGTGGAGAGGCTTGTAATCTATGGCAAGGAGTTTGATGCTAGTCTGTGAAACTCTTTTTGTTACCCTTAGTTTTTAAGCAGTAAAATGAGAATGATTTCCATATAGTTAGAAGTCATCACTATGGAAAGTATGTTTGAGAGATGTATTTGAGTGTAGTCATGAGAGCGGCTTCAAAGAAGTAAATAACAATGAACACAAATCAATTTGAAAAAAATCATTGTTGTTTCCTTATACATAAAATTATATAGTTCTATCTGTATAACTATTCCTCAAAATAAAATTTTTATGAGAATCAAGAACATTTACACATCATTTGAATATTAGATTAAGACTAGACAAAACAAAATTCAATAGTCTCAGTAAGGAAGATAATGTAATAACCCAAAAGGAATATAAATTTTACATACTTGCTTTGGGAAAAAGACAGTGAAAACTGAATATAGAAGACGAATCCAGATGATGGGCGTGCTGAAAGTGAACTATTCAATAGGTTGTATGTCAAAATAATTTTAAGGCTGAAAAGATGGAAAGGATTATCATACTCATACATACATTGCCACTTATTTAATGTCCTTTTCTTGAAGCTGCAATGTGCCCTAATTGTCATAATTTATTTTAAATACTTAATTCTCTTATCAAGTATACTATACATCTTGAAGGTTTTAAGTGTAAATTTGTTAATCTAGTTTTTCAGTTTAGGGCCACTAATTAATACACGTTCCACAATAGATGTGAGAACAGGAAGAAATGGTAGCGTTTGATGAAACAGTTGATATATCATTAGCTGAAATAATGACAAGGTCTAGCCTTTAGCCGGGAGAAACAACTCGGGGGTTATAAGAAATCATAAACACTTGAGAAGGTTTCAAAGGTCAGGAAATGGACCATAGAGGAGAGATAGTGTACTGTACTAGCTCTGGTACACTTTAGAAGCATTAAGAAACTGTCCTGCAAAGTAATGAAAAAAAAATCTAGAAGAAGTGGAATGAAGTTCGAGAGCTGATGCCAATATCCACACGAATGCTATGCTGCAAATAAACACAAGGAAATAGAAAGCACACTAACTGCTCTCCCCCTGTCTGCTCTCCAATGCCACTTGTTGGGTGAACACAGTAGACTGTCAGGTGCAGAGATACAATGAAGTTGCATAATCCCAGTCATGGTACAAAAACCGAGTCTAAATATGCTTTATTTCCACAATCAAAATAGATTAATTTAGATCATATAGAACTGCTTAATAATTAAAACTTGCATAAACCTACTTAGCCTTTTAATGTTTAATATTCAAAGTAAAATAAGCAATCTATCTAGAAAAACAGTACAGAAAATGTTCTTTTAAAGCATATTTGAAAGAAAGAATGATTTACCACTATCTTTAAATATTAATGACATATCTTGTTTATGCCAAACTGCAACGATGTCGCATATAATAAAAGTAAGATCACTAAATTAGTAAATGCTTTCAGAAGTATGTATCTGTTTTCTATATTAGTTAAGAATTCATTATCAAGATGTGAATGATAATGTTTGACTTGACTTCATTCCATGGTATTCCCTCATGCTTTGGGACTCTGGCTTTCTAGTAATAACAGAAATACTAAATAAAAGTCTTTCATTTAGGGTATGTATCAGGGTTGGGCAAAGTACTTGTGAATTCTTCAACATTTTTATGGAGAGTGCAGTATCCCCCAAGGTAACTGCATAGAGAAAGATAAAGTGCCCAAGACAATATTTGGAAAGCAATAATGCTTATACTTTATAGCACTGAATGAAAAGGCAAAAGAAGAAATTGGAAAACACTAAAAAGGCAATTCAAGAAAGATAGACCCTGCAAACCAGACTGCAATTTCAATTTGCATTTTTATTAAAATCCAGTTGCATTATTTTTTCATATTTAGAAGCTATATAATTTTCTTTATAAGAACAATCCATTTGTGCTCATTAAATTTTATTTTGATTTTTCCATGTTGTTCACTAAGAGATTTGTATGGAGATTTGATCATAAAGTTGACATAATCTGACAGTAGCAAATCATAAAACAATGCTACTACATTCCATTAAATGAGCCTTGAATTTTAGTTGTAGTTTTATAAAGATGGTGTCAAAATATAAAATATTGTAGAGTAAAAAACTTTTGGAAAATAGCAGCAGTCAGTCCTATGTGTCTTCTTCCTACTCTGTCTTTTACATCTGTTGACAGAATATATGTTAAGAACTGTTTAGAGGATGATAAAGCATCTTCCTGGACATCAACCTCCTTTTGAAGGTTTGGAAGTAGTGAACAATTAAACAAACGGTGAGACTTCACATGGCTCGCTTTTTTATATACATTTGAACAGTGTGTTTCCCCATGATTCACTAACCTGACTGTAGACCTTCCCATGGTTGAATTTCCTGTAGAAACCGTGTACCTTCACATGGCTCACTTTCCCCTCCTCTTTTGTGGGAACAGAACGTCATGTCAGTGAGGCAATTTGACTATGGGTTGAGCTAGTTCATAAAAGTAGTTTCAATTTTTCCTGCTCATGGAGAATATCTAATAATTAGCAGCTATGGCAATTTTTCTCATTTACTCACTCTCTCTGTGCATGTGTCTTTCTCTCTCTTTGTGGGTGTTTGTGCGTGCATGTGTAGAATGTGTCTCTATGTAGTTATTACCTTTCATGTTTGAACATGAAAACATGGCAAAATCATAAAACATTTTAATAACAAATGATTTTTGCATGATAATTGTAAATATGTGTCTGCATTAACTAATATTTCACAGAAGTATTTTAGCAAAATTAGTTAAGGTAGTTATTAAATAAGATACTGTGTGTCACCCAGCTTTACAGAAAAAAATCTATGTGAGATAAGAACTGGAATTAGATTTGTGTCACTTCAAATAACTTATAGAAAAATTAAATCAGAAAATGTTTTCAGAAAACTTTAACAACAATATACTTCATTGATAAGAAAGACTGGCCGAAGGGAATGACATTTCTGGTGATGGGGTTGCTAAGTCACATATATTATGAAAAAAAAAAACAGAAAATGATGATTTTAAATCAGAAATTAAAAACATATTTTTGAATGGTCATTTTACTTTGTCAAAAGTCATTCTTTTATATATTAAAAATGTTCAAAACAACGGAAATGATTTTTAATTTAAATTCCATTAAAAATCCGTTGCTATATGGGAAATTGATGGCTGTGCCTGTCTGAAAATGAGGGAAGCAATCTTCACTGTTCCTCTTGTCCTGAATTTTCAATTCCCCATATCACCTTCAGTCCTGTACAGACCATATGCAGGGGTCTGAACTCTCTTTTGACATTACTCCCTGGAATTCCACAGGTACTCATGGCAGACCCAACTTTTCTCCTTCCTGTGGATCCTCTCAGTCTCTCAAACCTTCTAGCCCATCTCATGTCAGGACCCAATATCTAGGAAAATGTGCTACATGTAATGCCCAGTGGCCACACAAGCAAATGCTCAGAAAAAACAACTACAGGCAATCCACAAACACCACATATTCGTAAGTTCCAGAGAGGGAAACAGAATCTATAGAATAGAACACCTAGTCAACAAAGACAAAACCAGATATCAATACCTATTATTACTGACATCCCAAATCCAGATATCTAGACATCATTGTATAAACACAATCAGTAATGGTCAGCACAATATGTCTCTGTCATAACCCAGTAGCCCTACTACAGTCAGTTCTGATAACTTAAGTAAATCTTAAGAACAAAGCAAGGACTTCAAAATAACTATCATAAAAATGTTCAAGGACCTTAAAAATATATAAAAAATGTAGTTAATGAAAACACAAATTTACAGGTTAATAAAATGAAAGGAAGAATTTAAGACAGAAAAATAGAAGTCAAATCAATAAAGAAAACCTTAACTGAGGAAAAACTGGAAATGAAAACTTTAGGAACTTAAACTGGAAACTCATACATAAGCCTCACCAAAGGGATAAGCAAAGAGATGGAAGAGAGAATCAAAGGCATTGAAAACATGATTGAAGAAATGGATACCTTCATCAAAGAAAATCCTACAACTAAAAAACACCCAGGCACAAATATTCAATAGATTTGGAGCAAAAAGACCAAAGATAAGAATAATATGAAGGAGGAAGGAAAGGAACACAGGTAGAAGTCATAGATAATATTTTAAACAAAATCAGGGAAGAAAAGTCTGAAAAGTTGTGAGAAAATTAGTACAATACCCTCCAACCTGTCTGACCACCAATGAATAAAAGCAATACCAACAACAGGAAATAGAGAAAGCTTACACAGTCATGGAAACTGAACTACTAACTCACTACTGAGTGAAAAAAAATGGTTCAAGATAGACATTTGAAAATAAATTTAAAAGTTGGTGCAGTGGAAACTTACTGGAATATATAAGACTGCCCCTAGGGTGGACTCCTAGTAATGGAGAATATGGACCCTGACCCTGCCATCTGCTATAACCAGATTAAGTTCCCAGTGGTTGAGTTGGGACACCAAACCAGTCACAAAACCGAGGACCCACAATATGTTTTGTCTGCAAAATGTGCTGGGGGTAATGATGGTTAAGGGTCTGTGAGAGCAGCCAAATGACTGGGTAACTTTAAACTCAAGCCACAAAGGGAGCCCATATCAAACACTGCCTGAATGACCAGGAACCAGAAGCTGGAAAGCCTAGAAACATATAGTAGAACCAAAGAAACATACGCACATGATGTGAGATGTCCATCCGTATATGTGTTGATTTTATTGGTTGATGAAGAAAGCTGTTTTGGTCAATGGCTTAGTGGAGTAGAGCCAAGCAGGTAATCCGAACAGAGATACATAGAGAGAGTAGGCAGAGTCAGTGAGTTGCCATGTAGCTGCTGAAGGACACACTGGGACCTTGTTGGTAGGCCACAGTATCATGGCAATATATCATGGCAATATACAGATTAAAAGAAATGGGGCAATTTAAGATATAAGGGCTAGCTAGGAATCCACCTAAACTATTGGCCAAAACAGTATTGATATTAATATAGCTTCTGTGTGATCATTTGGGTCTAGGCAGCCAGGAAACTAACAAGCAGTCTTTATTTACAAAATAGTGCCAACATGGACCAACTGCATCCACATATAACCTGAGAGAGCTTGGGAAAGAATTCTAGACACAAAAGAACAGAGTTAAGCACAACTTCTTGGTAGCAGTATTTTCTCAGGTGAACTTTCTTTGCTAGAGGCAAGCAGAGATGCATTCCTTTAATAGAAGGCAACCTGACTCAGAATTATCATCAAAAGCTCTGCAGTTCTTTTAAGGACCATCTTCCTGCTTCATGATGGTCCTGTTACTGAGCACTTAAAATGGGGTCTGTGAGCAGTATGCTACAGATTGGTTAATGGAGTCACAGACTGGCTGTGTCCCTGAAGCTGGGGCAGTGAGAAAATCAAATGCTAAAGCAAATACTAAAATAATATCACTGTAAAATGACTCTTAGAATCATTCTGCTATACTGACAAATCAGCATCTTGCTAGCCTATCTTTGGCTTTTATTGTTTACTTATTTGTTTGTTTTACCCTATTCTGGCTCGTTTTATTTCTTCTGGGAGTTCAGTGTGAGGAAAACATGATCACTATCAATATACATTACATAAAAGGAAATCTAATTTTATTTAAAATTATAACATACAGGCTCTGTTAATTCATTAAATACCTATTACGTGGCTCCCACATGCAGGTCAAGACACAGAGCTGAGGGGCACACACAAGAGTTTTCCCCACCTAGTGCAGTTACCTTTCACTATCGTCAGGAGTGACCTCATACCCAAGAGACTGAAATGAGATAATGTCTGTAGAAGTTGCTCTTTAAACTTTAAAGTGTAATGGACTGACACACAATGTTTATGAATGCAGTAATATTCTGAATCACTTATATGCTTCATAATGTCTTAATAGTCAGGGATACACTAGTAACCTATTGTGATTCCTAGTCATAGTAAGACATTTATAATGTTAAGACAAAATTCATATTTCTCAAAGATTTCCTTCACAGGTTTTTAAATATTTCAACAAAGGAACAAAAAAAGAAGGATTTATATCTTTCAGATGATGAAAGGAGACAAAATATCTAGGGAGAGATGGAAAAGGCACATAGGTATGAATTAGTTTGAGAGTTTAACTAAGCAGAACAGTAGGGTAGCAGAAGCATTTATCACTGGACATGAGCATCAGGGCACAATCATTGAGCTCTAGATACATGCACTTGTGTGCTTGGTGTGATGTCAATGTTAAGTCTCCGAAGGCCCATAAAGGAGAGAGTCACAATTCAGTGAGTCCATGTTTGATTATGTTTTATGCTATGTAAGTGATATAGGTGGTAATTTGAGGATTTAAGTGGAGTGAGTACTATATTTACATTTATATTCTATGTGTAGAAGTGAAATAAGATTATAAAAATAATCTACCCCTTCTCATACATGGTAATATAAGTATGACATATAAAGTGATATAGACATGTATATAAAGGATTTGTATGAATGAAATGAAGGACTGAGTTCCACTTTCTGGTTTGGGTACATAAAAATAATTTGTTGTTACATTTTTCTGAGAAAAATATTTTAAAGGGAAAATAATATGCTTGCAATATACTGATTGTCTGATTTGTTTTCTTTCTTACTGAAATGGGGTTACTTATTACCTTTAGTGGACCAGTAAATTTGAGCAAGAAACTGACATCTTTAAATTCTGGTAATTTTCATTCACAACGTTTCAACACCCCGGCCAGCATCAGATTCCAAACATAGCTGTCTTTCTGAATTACATAAGTATACTATGACCCTTAAAATAGACAGCCATACTAGCAAAATTCCCATCAAGGAAACTCAAACTGAAGGAAGACATTTACATGATTGCAGTTGCTAAAGTCCTGAATTACCAGCATGTGCTGCTTTCAGAAAAGGCCTCGTCGGCTCTCTGAATTGCTCTTTTCACAATTTTAGCTTCATTGACTTTCATCTCAGAGATATTTTTAGTGCCTAAATATTAGCTACTGAGACATATTTGGTAATCAAATAAGATACCTGTTTATCATGATCTTCTAAAGCGCCATGGAAATAATTACACAGAGAGAGTATATGACTGTTGGAAGACTTTGGAATTACAGCTGGCTAGGCCTCCTCTTCATACTTTTATTTTCTTCTTCTGACTCATTGCAGAGTGGTACTCACAGAAATGTATCTGTCGTAAAGTGACAACTTCCTACAGCAATGTCGTTAACAAAAAAAATCTGTTGGGACTAATACTAAGCTTGCATTAGTCATTCTTATGAAGATCCGCCTACTTGTAGCCTGTTTCTATTGTTAACATTAGGAAATACAAAGTGAAGTAAATCTTAACAGCTTAGAATTCAGTAGGCCAATGGCAAGTGTGTGCTTTCCTATTTTCAAAATTCAATAGTTTATTCATAATTCTTACAGTTTTCAAGTAAATTTATTTTCTTAACATTTCACTGAACTAAGAAAATTCCCATCAATTTCTAGAATTAAAAAACCTAAAGAATATCAGTGGTAAGGACTTATTAAAAAAATTGAGCACTTTGTTCTCTATCTACCATCTGTCATCTATCATCATTATTTTATTTCTCTCTCTCTTCCACAGGGAATTTATTCTCTTCTTTTCTCCCTTAAAATAATCCTGTAAAATTAAGCAAGTATGGAAAACATTTTCATCCTGAAATCACTCTTTTTTTTTCTGAAATCACTCTTAAAAATAGAAAATGATATTAGATTCTTGCTGCTCTTGAAGAAAGAAAGGTTATCAGAACATAATTTTAGATAATATATCCAGGGAAACACAAGTTATTAAAATCACACTGTCTAAATTAAAGTCTACTGTCACCAAACCCTATGTGTTTGATGCTAGGCTTACTTAATCAATTAATTTCCAAGCATAAACACGTATTTTGTTTTGTATGAGCCTGAAGTTTCCCAGGACACAGGATTTTTCGGGTTAAAATTCAGACCACCAGGATGAAGAAGTGAAAACAAACACAGTGACCAGGCCCATGTCTAAAAATGTTGAATGTTTAGTGATATTATTTGTACCATTTACCATAATGATTGTCTCAGGAGAGTTTGAAAGGCTAATTATTGTATCAGTATTGTTGCTATTTTCTTTATTCTCATTCTAAATATTCTTGCTAAATTTCATTATGTATACTTTGAAAATCTACAGATAATGCCATTTTCTAATGAAAATATGTGAGCTCTTCTTATTACCAATTAAAAGAGTAACTATTATTTCAGGTACTTCCCATTCTTTAGTAAACTTCCTGAGCTACTAGAAAGATATTATAGATAGAGCAGTAAAAGGAGTGGTAGATGAATCAATATCAACAATATTCCTGATTGGATACAGCTCTATCTATACAGAGTCTCAGAACTTGAAAATTGAGAAGGATCTCATCACTTTATTTTTTATTTTATTATCTGCTTATTTATTTCTTAATATATTGGGGTTGGAGTTAGTGGTAGGGTTTCTTTGTGTAGCCATGGATGTCCTGGAAATCTCTCTGTAGACCAGGCCGGCCTTGAACTCAGAGATTTGCTTGTCTCTGCCTTCTGAGTGCTGGGTTTAAAGGCATGCATCACCTCCTTTTGGCAAATTATTTTTACAGAAGAGGAAATAAAGCTTCCTCTTTAAATTATTATATTGGATAATAAAACCAGGACTCGACTATCCAATAAGAAATTCACTTAATTCCTGATTTATGTCTGTGAGTTTAATGCTCGCCTGCCCCTTTCATCTATTATAGTTCCTGCATCATTACTGTTAGCAGAATGTCCAAAGAATTTACAAGTAGTTTCTCTTTTTTACACCCTGTTACCTTTCTCTTCATTTCCTCTCTCTTCATTTCTAATGTGGAGAGTTAATATATTTGACATATTTTTGAAACCAGGTATTTTTCTACTGAACTTTGTTTTTCTTTATTATTTCCCCATTTTAAATACCAACCCTACTTCTCCCTTTCTATTCCTCTTCTGTCCTCAACCTTTCCCCGAGATTACCCCACAGTCACTCAGAGAGGGTAAGGTTTCCCTTGGGGAGTCAACTTTTCTCAGCATTGATACAGGAGAGAGGGGCTTGGTCCTGCCTCAACCTGGTATGCAAGACTTCATGGACCTTTGGTTTTCATTCCACAATTATGCTGAACATTCTACTTAAAATTATTATAGAGCTATCATATTATAATGCAATAGATTAGTTCTTTCATAATTCAGTTTCTTCCATAATTAAACCATGTTCCCTCCAGATGGTTGCATAGTATTTTATAATTATATAATTAATATTTCAAGTTAAAAAAAGAGACAATAGAATGCCTTCTTCTTCTTCTTTTGTTTGTGAACCTGTGACTGCAAGGTTCTAGATCTTCAATAGAATACTTCACAATTCTCTAGCAAGTAAGAATTAAATGAAGGAATGAATGAAACATCCAAATGGGTACTCTCTCTGATCATGTTCCCTTAAGATGTTAATACATTTATTACTAGGAAACTTTCATTCATCAACAGACACTGAAAAACATGTCTAGATCCTACTAATAGAATCTAAAACTTAAGACTCTTTGAAATTAGTATCATTAATTAATGCTGCTAAATGAAATTCAGTAATTAGAGAGGCAAAGGTATAATTCCTAGAAGGGTCCCCTTATCAGTAAACAACTAGATGCTTTTCTGAACTCAAAAGCCTTTATACATTAGAAATTAGGAACTTCCGTGGCATAGGAAGTCTTGATAGAGTCTGAGAAATTGTCAGTCATCTCGCTAACATTAAACAGAGTTTAATACATGCACAGACTTAGAAGTACTATGAAATTGTAGGACTACAGCCAAGTGGAGCAAAAGTCGACCTACACATAATGACTAACATTAGACAGTACATACTATACTCAAATAATTCAAGAGTTCTTCTAATTGGCTTGTTATGATGAAACACTGCAATAATTAAAATAGGAACTCAATATATAAAAATGTTCCTGCTGCTTTCCCATGGTGGTAACATGGTATGATTAGTTTGTACATGAGATTTTGAGAAAAAATTCTTCACAGGGTCCCATAACTTTAGAAATAATTATTTGCATTAGAATAGCAATTCCATAACTGTGACAATGAATTCCATAACATTATATTAGTTTTGGGCTATGTTTTAATCAGTAAATAAATATCTAATTCAATTTGTAGCCTTAATATAAGATTTTTTTTAATGTGATAGCAATCCTGGAATCATGAACTAAATGTTAATGGCAGCTGTGAAGAGGAGTGAAGGCTTTTCTAAGAGTAGAAGAAACACTGTGCACAATGAAAGACCTGGATATGCAATGTGACTTAAAATAAGAACTTTCAAGATGAGGCACAGGGGCCTAAAAGGGTGCTTTACCAATTAAGCATGCTTAGTGATTTATCAGAGGGCCAGATTCCAGAACTCAGTACCCACACAAATGCATGCAACCCAGGTCTCACAGCTGGCCTCTATAGGATCACAGATTTCTAGGGCACTCAAGAGCACACATGCACACATGCATACTACACAAACATGCATTGCAAATGGTTGCAAGTCATACAATTTCAATCTGCAAATAATGTTTGGAAGTCGAGCCAATTTACCCTCGTTTACTTCAAGTTCATGATCCTATTGTATGTTGGGTTAAAAGAAATGTATTTAAAGTTCAATAAAGAAGGAAACCTACATACCATGGAATATCATACTTAATGGTAACTAACAGATTGTGTTCACATACTAAGTGAGATCATTCTAACTATTTCACCAACATTTCATGTCATTATCATAGTGCAATACAGTATGTTGTAAATAGCTCAATGAGCAGAGGAAAAAAATAAATAACCTAGTAGAAGTCTAAGATTATATTATTCTTAGCAATTAGACAAGAGCAGATGGTATTTGCTGGATCTTACCTCTATAATGATGTGTTTGTCAGTAAGAATGCATGAGATGATTCATGAGTTTCTGGTTATAATATTAATAACAATTCAGAAAGCACATTCATGTATATCAGCTGCACAATCCTCATGAGAAACATATGTGGTCACCAGCAAGGACACAGCTTCTCACAAAGAAATAATCAGCAACTTTGTGAACTAATATTTATATTCTGCTTTTTTGATTTCATAAAAATCATCTTTGCTTTACCTTATTTTCATATCTAGTATAAATAGAATGGGATATTTTCAAAGTCAATACAAACAAGCTTAATTACTATAAAAGTTCATAACGTATACAAATACCACATAGCTACATTTTAAATGTAAGTATCTTTTATTTTCACTTATACTGAGTACAAGCCCTCTATTCTATATTACTTTCAGCACTTACACTACAGAAAATATAGCACTTGGGCATCTTCATAGCTTGAAATTCTTGTCAAACTGCTGTTTGCAGGCTTACCAGACAGACCCTACTTATCTACTGCACAACACTCGAGAAACCATTAATTCATAGTCTTTGCACTGGAAATAAATTTTTGAAATATACCTGTGACTTTTCAGAGGGGTACCAATCACCTTTAAAAATACCACCTGTCGTTTAGACTAAAAGAATCATTTAACTTGAAATGCATGGAGGAGCTGGAGAACTGGAGATGAATGTATTTCATATGATTCTTTCTATTTCTACTTTAACATATAGGAAAAGAAAGGAAGTGCAGTCTTCCAAAGTTTAGACTGGAAAAACAGCATGGTTTAAAAACTTCTAGGACTTTTTAAAGTTATTTGCTAAAGACAAAGATGTTGCTACATGTAGTTTCACTATTGTTTCACTCTGTTCTCTAGTTAACAAGCTCATCTTGGAATCAGCCATTTTTTTTTAGCATAGATAGCAAAATTGACAAATATATTTAGGATAAATTATAATATGGAGGATGAAAATCCACCATGGCTTAGGATTCTTTCATGGACAAGGAAATATTCTTTTTTCTTTTATTTGATTGTTTAGATAAAAATCCCAAGCACAAATATTTAACATTTAAGAAGTCTATTTCTGTGCATCTATCTGAAAAGAAAGACTTGTTTTAAAAGAATCTCTCACTTTCATGATCAAAGGAAATAATATGTGTATTTTTCTTCTGTATAATACATAGATGTTGTATTTTATAAAGTAGAGTACAATGAGTATTTGCAACTTTGAAGTTTACTGAATATGATTGGAATATGCTTATAGATTAATTTCCGTTAATTACATCAATATTCTGGCATTTTATAATTAGCTATGAAGAGACTCTGCTTTGTTATTTTTATTAATACACATACACACAATTTCATTGTTAAACACAGTTTTATAATTCTTCATAAACCTTATAATAAGGAATGCTAACTTAGGCATTTAACCCATCCAGATTGATTTTTTGTCTCTAAAAGGGAAATCACCAAATATGGTGACTCATACCCAAGACATCAGAATTCGGGAGGTTTGAGTCAATTGTAAGATCAGTGTAGGTGGATCATGAGTACAAAATCAGTGTGAGTTAAATAGTGAGCCACTACCAGAAATGTTAAATAAATTTAAAAACTAACATGGAGTTAATTTTCCTCCAAGTTCTAAAAATCATAGGAGACTAATGTATCTTCCAATAAAATTAGTTGTGATGCTTAAACTCCAAATTGTAGCTCTAAACTTTCATTAATATCTTTGTTTCTTTCGAAAATGTACTTTATTTTAGAAGACAAAATAATGCTATAAGCTAAGCACTGTAAAACTAGTAACTAAACTTTGATCTTGGGATTCATTGTGCTTGCTTATATAATGAATATTTGTCTAAAGAGTGAAGAAAAATATCTTCCTGGATGGTGTCAGTGTATAGATGAAAAATGAACTGTTCAAGAGAATGTGCACATTGGAAGAAAACAGTCTATAGTGTAAGTCCTAACAAAACAGAGAGAATTTTCATAAAATAAAACATTATGATATAAAATTTAAAAATATAAAATGAAATTTAAAAGATAATATATTATTGTTTTAGAACATATTTCCATTAGCCATTATTTACAGATTTATTTATTTTATATGACTTCCCTAATTTTTGACTTATTTTATCATTAACATTCTATTTTTTACCCTTGTGTAAATTCTTGTTTCATTTAAAACTAACTTCTAAATAGTCATGATTTTTTTAAAAAGGTTCGTGTATATGCATATTATTTTTCTAACATTTTCCATAATGTGTATTGAAGGAGAAGTGACCATGGGTATCAGCTCCTTCATTCTTGCCAAGAACCATAATTGCTTTTCTTTCTCTTGACCTGCAGTTAGTGAGGAGGGAAACTTTAAATGGCAATTGGTTCACTAACCCTGTCAGAG
Source organism: Neodon shergylaensis (assembly GCA_025134845.1). Lineage (NCBI taxonomy): Eukaryota > Metazoa > Chordata > Mammalia > Rodentia > Cricetidae > Neodon > Neodon shergylaensis. The sequence continues at coordinate 10,678,023 of JABTXL010005752.1, forward strand.
TTGATTAAATTAAATAAGCTGGATTTCACTTTTTTTAATTCATCAAAGCAATGATATGGGAAATGATTTAATTATATTTGAAGTCCACTTCAGAGTAGTCAGCGGTTGAAGTTAAGCAAAACATGCCTTGGGGAGTATTTATAAAAAGATTACTATCTGCAAAGTGGTGGCACCATAAATGAATAAGACTTCACCTTCTATCTGAGTAAATAAACAATATCCTGTTATTACAGGATAGCTTGTACAAAAAGAACAGGCTTACCCACTTTGGGTACCATTTACAAGTGTTTGAGAAGAATTACAAAATTAAAATAAGGTTATTGGTTGAAGCAAACTAATCAGGTTTAAGTGATTCTAAATTCTGAGGTATCAATCCTATCATGTGTAAATTTGAGTTGTGGCATCTCTTCTGGTCAAAAAGGTAAAATGTATTCCACATATATATTTAGCAAATGTTTATCAATTATATCTGCCACTTTTGACTAATACACCAAACTTCTGGAAAACATTCCTTCTTTCAATGAGGTTTTATAGCTTGTACAACATACATTTCAGGATAAATATTTTAATAAAGATGTAACACATGCCAAATTAGAAGATTCTAGGTAAGTGGTTATCAGTAAATAGCAGCACAGAAGTTCTCTGTAATCCACACTTTCTAATGCATAAAGAAAAAGAGGCTATTCATCATGCACACAAACCACATTGTTTCTTCAAAATACTTTTTATCAGCAGATATTTTCTTATGTATTTAGTCTAATAAAGGTTTTATAAGAGTGATTTTGTCTTCATTATTTTGTTCTCACCATATTAAAAAAACTGGCTGGCATATCAAACAGAACCCAAGAAATATTAGTTTAAAGAAAAAAATTAATATTGGCATAAAAATAATGAATTTTATTTTTGATATGAACTGAAAAATTTCTGTGAGAAAATAGTATCAAATTACATCCTTAACAGCCTTATAAGGTGATATTCTGTGCCTTATACTAGTCAAATACTTAAATACAAAATGCTAGCCTATGGAATTTTCCACATGATCTGTTGGCAGTCATACACAATTGCAGCACTGAGAAAACTAAGTGAGAATCTTCAGTAGTCTCACATATAGTGAACTGCAAGGTGGCTGAGCAACTAATGTGGGATTTCCCTCTGGATGTTGTGAATATGTTTTATTATAATTTGTTAATAAAGAAGCCTCTTTGACCTGTGGCAGGGTAGAATAGAACTGGGTAGTAAAACTAAACTGAGTGCTGGGAAAAAGAAGGCAGAGTCAGAGAGACACACATGTAGCCACCAAAGGAGAACAGATGCCCAGGAACCTTACTGGTAACCATGAGAGTCTTGGTAACATATAAAATAATAGGAATGGATTAATTTAAGATGTAAGTGTTAGTTAATAAGAAGCCCAAGCAGTATTTTAATTAATGTAGTTTCATTGTGAATATTTTGGGAAATGATTAAGCAGTCTACAAGCAATAAAACACAAGCAAACACATGAAAATAAGGATTTCTTGCTCCTGGAGTTTTAGCTCACTCTCTGTACTCTGAAAGCAATGGTAAGAATGCTCTGTGTATGCTTACTTGCTTGTGTTTTTTTTTTCCTTTTTCTAAAGAAATGACTTATTCTATTGCTTTTACTTATGTGTAAAAGTGTGGTCTGTGTGTATGTGTGTAAGTATGTGCACACTGGTTCCCATGAAAGCAAGAGGGGTTAGGGTTCTGAGAAGCTGGATAAAGGTTGTTTGGAACAGCTGAACTCAATGCTGAGAAAGGAATTCAGATTCTCTGAAAGAGCAATACCCACCCTCAACAGCTGTGCCATTTCGCCAGTGCTAGGTTTGCTTTTACTCTTAATCCCAATCAATAAGTATGGGTTTTACTTACAGCATTGGTGCACGGAATCTACTATTTATTTGAAGATATTTTTTATTATCCCATCTTTGATGTACCAACAAACAAAGAGTAAAATAAAAACTATCCCCTGTAGGATTTTTCTTCTCAGTACTCTGGTGGAACTGCATCTGGCACACAAAAAAATTGTGCGTACAAAATTAAATTTTCATGACATTGTGCAGTCTTCAAGTTTAGGGAGCTTTTCTCCATACACATGAGGTTGAGCCAATTGGTAGTCGCATTATTTTCTTATAGGGCAGAAGAGAAAAATTATAAAAACGTGTACCATGTTTGAATCGTGTAGAGCCAAAAGTTGCATATATACTTTTCTTGAAATAAAATTAAGTAGAAAAACTTAAATGCATTCTTTTACCATTTTGGAGAAAGTTATAACAATATATCACTGGTCACCTAAAATTATTTTACAAACTTTTTGCATGTTGCAGTTTGCTGTTATAATTTCAATATATAAAATTTATTGTTAAATCTAGTCAAAAATTTATACAACCATCTATAGATTAGATACAACTTACACAATCATAAGAAGTAAGAGGTCATTATCTCCAAACTTTACATTTAAACAATCTGTGCAATCATGTATAGATAGAGATTCATGTTCTAATTTTATTCAATAGTGATATATTAATGATTATGAGACTCAGAAATTAAAAATTCAACATATAAAAATAATTAAGTTGATTTTGTTGAGACTTCACATATGACTAGACAGACTTTTAAAATGTTATTGTACTATCGAAACCAATTTGCTACCAATGGAAAACTATTGACTTCCATTGGCCAACTGTTATGCTAGAAACATTAAATCTTCAAAAGAGCTTTTTAATTAAATCATCGAAATTAACTAAATTTTGTAAGCAATATATCTAAGGGAGGTGTAGAAGAAAATAGAATTCTCATTTAAATGACTTCAAAGTCTGTATTCTTCACTTTGAGATATTAAATAATTTTAGGAAGATCATCTTCAGGGTATGTGAAACAGCTCAGTACATTTACTACTAAGCTTTCAAATCTCTGTTCAATCTCCAGAAAGAAAAGACTGACTTCTAAAGTCTCTTCTCTGACATCCACATGGACGCCATAGCATGAGCACGCGTGCGCACACATGGGAGGGGGGATTAAATATATGCAATAAAAATTAAATGTCATCTTAATTTTATTCTATTTTAATATTCTAGTACATCATACTTTCTTATATTTTCTAGTCACAAGATACATTAGAAGAGTTAAGAAGATCCATGGCTAACAGATCAACAAATGTAGTTTGTGCTGTACCTCTTAGGAGATTAACGACATAATTATCATTAGCAAAAACTTTCTGTGTTTTACTTCTCAAATTTGAATTTCCACATTTCAGACATGCCACAAATTTATTATTCAAGTAGAATTTTGACTACATATTGAAAATCAAATTACATAATATTCTCTGTAAATTTTCACTGAAAGTTAATTTTTGAAAGTGTCACCACCTTCAACTATGCAGTGACTGAACAAAAGCTGTAATACAATGAAGACTTTGAGAATTAAAAGGTTTCCAAAAGTGATTAATGATCTAATTTGAATAAACTCCGACCTGGCAGTTGGAATGAAAAGACATGACATTCTTAGTGACTGATGTGTACTAAAAGGCAATACAAAGAAGTTAAATTACAAGTATGACTCATACAATCAGATTTTAAAAGTATCTTTGAGAGTATCAGAATGGTAATGAAAATTTAAGGAATAGTTTGAGGTAGAATGTCTCTCAATGGTATTATATTAAGTCTCTGTACTATTTGAGAAAGAAAATCCATTTCCTATAGGCATTCAGCTTGTTAGACAGTTAATCAATTGAGTTAATGAAGATGGGTTGTATTAATGGTTTCAATTCTTTACCCCTGCTTACATGCACACGCTTGTTATGTGAGTGTAGTTATTGATGCTTAAGGTGCAAAGATATTTCCTTTTCCTTTGATTTTTGCATTTACTAGCGTTATTTCTTTTAGCCCGTGGTGGACGGATATACCTGGCAATGCAATACATTTTGATTTCATCCTGAGAGATTTGAGCATTGCTAGAAGCCAGGTCATGTGCCCTGGAACCTCAGATGGTAGGTTAGAAAGAAGTGTAAGATTCAGTTATCTAATTCCTGATACACAGAGACTGCATTGTTGTGTGATCAAGTCTAGATAAGTTTGGAAGAAAGTGTCAACGAACCTTTAGATTTTTAAAGCCAAACCAATGTGTTTCTTTGTAGCTGTGATTTTGAGTAGTTTATCATGTGGTCAGAACACGGTTCAGTCAATTCTATGATATGTAGTCAGGAGTTTCCTTAAATTTGACAGTACTAATCTTGAAGAGTCAAATATAAAAATAAAAAAGAGAATTTCTCTTCCTGGTTACATGACAATTATAGTTTGTAAGTAGAATACTTGTGAAATCTACTTGAAAGCATATATTTATCAGCTAGGTACTCTATATAGAGTAAGCTGCCATTTTAAACATAAATCTTTCCACAAAATTCATATATAAGCTAAGACTGTTCATATTTTGATTTTAATGAATGACTTATAAAAATTTACCTGTGAAAATTAAGGTAATGATGAAGACACTAACAGCTGTATAAAGAGGAAGCATCATGAGTGTGAGTATATGTATGTGTGTCTGTAAACTTAGCTAGAAAACTGTCCAGACTCCAACCTAACTGTTCATTTGTTTTAAATATTTGGAAGATAATATCACATTCATGCTTAGTAAAAATTCCTGTGTCAAAAATTTCTCACTGAAGAAAAATAAAGAGGAAACGCTAAAAGAAAAGAAAAAAGGTGTAATAGCAAGACAATTAATAATTTAAGGCCAAAACTTCCCTGGTCATTTTCAAATTAAAAGAAGTAAAGACAGTAGAATACATTCACAATTATGATTAATATTCTCATATATATTATATAATTGAATAATAGCTAGACATGAAGTAGGCAAAGATCTACCTTCCTAGAGAAATCAATGTGAACAATTTAGAGAAAAATTACCTGTTGCATGGTCAACCAAGAAGCATATTAAATGAAACCATCTCTAGAAACCTAACAAAGAATTTGAACAGAAATGGAGTGAATATATCCTCAAGTATAATATAAGAAAGGAAAGGGACCCACACTTCATTTCCATATGATACATAGGAGGAAATATGAAACACTTTTCTTGCCAGTTCAAGGGACATAAGCCAGATTATCACTGTTACATGAGATAACTTTAAGAAAATATTTTATATTTTGTCTGGTAAAAGAGTCTTACTAATGTACTTTTATTTAATAAATGGATATTCCCTTGTTTCACTAAAGTAGAAGTTATCCTCTGAATTTTGAAAATCTACCTCCAAGTACAGTGGACATTATATATGATAGAATTTTACCTATTTCACTCACTTTTGTTCCCAAGACATTCATTCTTTCTATACTAACCTAATTCTCCTGAGAAGTCTTACTCCTGTAGGGAAAGATCAAAATCCATGGTACTTAAACCTAGAAGAAGAGAATGACTTCTTATAGAACCAAAGAGAATCATCAGAGTATCAGACTATACACGTTAGAAAAAGTTTTATTGGTGTCTGATTTCCTTTCGCAGCAGTTGACATATTGGGTGTAGAGGATAAATCAGTATATGTCTACAATGTGTAAGATCAAATATAATACTTAGCATTTTCATCTCCTTTAACATTTGCTATATTTTGGGGGTTTTTAAATCCATAGTTCTTTATGAAGTATATGGTTTACTGCCAACTCTTCTTACTGCACCGTAGTGCCAAAACAATGGAATATATATATCCTTATTTTGTTCCTTCTATCCAGTTTCCCTCTTCGCCCTCCTTCCTAAGCTCTAGGGACCACTCTTTTAAAATTTGCTTCTGCCAAAACTTTTCATTTATTATTTTTCGATTTTTTCATACAACAAATTCTATTCATAGTCTTTCTTACCCTCAACCTCTCCTATACATTTGCTCTCTACCCACTTTTCTTTATATTATTTCTAACTCTTAAAAAAACATAAAACCAAATCAAAAAAGATCACAAAAATAAGCACACATGTTAAAACAAACAAACAAAAGAATAAGACAAAAACACACAGAGGCCGGGCGGTGGTGGCGCATGCCTTTAATCCCAGCACTTGGAAGGCAGAGGCAGGCAGATCTCTGTGAGTTCGAGACCAGCCTGGTCTACAAAGCTAGTTCCAGGACAGGCTCCAAAACCACAGAGAAACCCTGTCTTGAAAAACAAAAAAACAAACAAACAAACAAACAAACAAAAACACACAGAGTTCAGGAGTTCAGGTTTTGTTGGTTAACTATTCCTAAACAAGAGGCCTGCCCTGTGTGTGGTTGATATACCCAGTGCCACTCCATTGAAGAAAACTAACTTTTCCTCTCCCAGAACCTAAATATTTCAAATAGTTTCTTGATTAGTGTTAGGACTTTGTGCATTATCAAAACATTTTTATTTCCACAAATGAGCAACAATATTCAGTATCTGTCTTTTTGTTTCTGGTCTGTTTCATTCAGTATAATGTACATCAGTTCCAACCATGTCGTTACAGTTAATAGGATCTTATTCTCTTTTATTCTCTTTAAGACTAAATAGCATTTATTATAAAAATGTACCAATTTTAATTTTTATGTCTTTCAATAGACACCTCACTATATCTTACATAGCACTGAAATAAAACTGAAAGTACAGAAAGACATCCCTTTGATTCACTGATTTCTGTAATTTTGTGTGTGTGTGTGTGTGTGTGTATCAGCGCCTGTGTGTGTTGTGGGATTGCTGGATTATCTGATAGTTTTATTTTAATATTCTGATTCTGAGGACCTTCCACACTATTTCCTTAAGCACAGACCAACCAATGTTCACTCTCACGTAACGTGTTTTCTTTCCTGAACCTCCTCACTGGTATTTATTGTCTATATGAGAGAAATTATTTCTAGAGTAAAATGATATTTTTAAAATTGTTGTTGAAAGCTTTTGTGCCATATTATATAATCTGATTTTAGTTTCCCCTTCCCCAAGTCCTCTGAAGTCCGGCTATACCTCTCTTGGGTCTATACCAAAGGACTCCACATTCTAACACCACCATGAATATAGACGATTTCTTTAAATTTTTAATTTCTTTATGACTAGGGATTTCGTGGGTTTCTTTTTTCAGGTATTTGATGTTCATTCTTGCCTCTTGTTTTGTGATCATTGCCCTACTGTTTTAATTGGATCTTTTATCTTTTATGTAGTTTAACTTTGACTTGCCTTGAGTTTTTAATTAAACCCTAGGTTGAAAATGATTTTGCTTTGCACTCACAGTAATTAAAAAAATAACCTAATTCTCAGAGTCTCAATGCATTTCAAGGAGAGAAGAAACACAAAGCAGACTCTGACAATCCAGTAGGCAAGCCCCAGCTGCCGAGAAGCCTGTCTGAGTGTTTTAGAGAGGACTTGTCTCAAAACATTTAAAAGATTGTTTTTAAAAAATGTACAGTGCTTACTGAAAATGCCTGAAATGTGATCCCTAGCTCTACAAGCAAGAGAAAAACCTACTAGAACTTATTTCATACACTTTTTATAAGTCCTTAAAATGGTATCAAGCTTCAATACTGGCTCTGATTTATGGTTGTGATGGCCATTTCTAAATAAAAATCCTAACTGTGCCGTGTACGATGTGTTATAAATTTCTGAAAGACAATTTTTTAAAGGTTTCTTTATTCATTTCATTATTTATTTGTTAGCTTTTTTGTTGATATGGTGTGCGTTTGAGTGTGGGCATGCATATGCCACAGCACACATGTGGAGGTCAAAGGACAGCTTGCAGCTCCCATTCTCTCCTGCCACCAAGTGGTTTCCAGAGACCTGTCATGGATCATCAGACTTGAGGTATAGCGTCTTTGGCTGCCGTGTCATCTCAAACTCGGAAGTTGTTTTATAATGAGATTCCTCAAATACATCATTTGTGACTCTTAGAATGAGATATAATATCAGGCCTGGTCTGTGGTGGCTCATGCCTTTAATCCCAGTATATGGCAGGCAGAGGTAAGTAGATCTCTGCAAATTCAAGGTCAACCTGATTGAACTCCAGGACAGCCAGGGTTACAGGGTTGCACAGAGAAACCCCACCCCAAAAATAAATAAATAAATAATAAAATAGGTAGTATAAGGAAATTTAGTTACTACATTTTTACAATCTTTTCTAATTCAAAATGATATTTTTTACACAATATATTCTGATTATGGTTTCTACTGCCTTGTTTCCTTCCACATACTCTCCACCTCCACACCCATCTCTCTCTAGAATAAAAGCTGGAAAATTAAGGAAAAAAACTTCTTCAAATATCTTTCATATCTTAATGAAGATCTGGGAGGAATATTAGACATAAATAATTGGCACCTGACACATGGAAGGTATCCAGGAAGATTGCTGTAAATTGAGATGGGACTTGAGAGGTTGACAGGGAAAAGACACCACAACATGGCCTTTCTGGGCAAATTAGCGAGTCCCTGGGTTTATTTCCTTTTAAACAAGAAGAGTATAAATAATCTTCTGATGTAACTGGTCAGATTCACAAGCATATGCTCCTAAAGGCAAGAAGTAATGCTAAACAAACTGACACAATTTAGCATCAACGCATTCTGAATATTGAACAGTAAGGAAATAATGAGGAACTTTTCTAAAAAATGTGCTTCATGAAGAAAGAAATTATCTCACAGAGGGCATCTGAGAAGGAGGAGCATCACTTTGTTATAAATGGAGTGTTCTGAGACTTTTGTGTTCACAGGAAGACCTAAGAAGTTTAAGACATCACACATGTGTCATACCCCAAGAGTTAAAGATCCCCTGGAGACAAATAGGAATTCAAGTGAAAATGTTTGGCCTAATCTCATTGATAACTAACCTCATCTTGACACACTCAATGCTCTCTAGGAGTGGAGTTTGAGAAATGACTCTTCAAAGCTAACAGATTTTCTTCTTAATTCAAAAAGCTTTGACACACAAACAGGTAAGTAACTTTAAGGATGGACTGGAAATATTAGTAAAAAAGAGATGCTCTTTATCTCACTCGTGAATGATTTATTAAATAAAATAGTCACCTGATGCCCTAGTGAACAAGCTCTTTTTGGAGACAATTCTTTTTATTTCTTTCTCTCTCTTTTTTTTTGTACTTTCTCTTTTGTTAGGCAACATGTTTCGGTTCTGAGCATTAAGTTATAACCCAGGTGCACTATTGACTTCACAGTAGAACAGAGTATCTCTTCGAGCATTAAATTCAATTGCATCCTCTGAATATAAAGACCGATTTTTCAGTCCTTACTCTGGAAAACTATCTTTAGAATCAGTGGGAGTTCTTACTAAATTACGAATGAATTGGATTTAATAAACCCACAGCTGTGTCCATTTTAGCATGGCTTTTTCTCTAAGATTCATGATAGTTTTTTTAAAACTAATGAAAAACCATTTTGTATTACAAATATGATGCATAATTAAACAAGTAGTAGATAATTTCCTCAGTTCTATTTCTGAAAATCTTCATAAAAAGTTGTTAAAGATGAAATGCAGAACACTCATGTAAATAGAAAAATGAGAGATTAGTTCTAAATCTAGTATTTTAAATCATATTTTCTTTCTAAGGAATCATTATGGTTGATTCTTGAATTAACACAAAATGAATTACTGGTCATGTGTGTGAGTGTGTGTGAGTAAGTAAGTATATATTTGTGCTTCAAATAAACAAAAGTCAGGAACTTTAAATAAGAAAGATAAAATTATAGAAAAGAAGACAACACCTCTTGAATGGGGCTTGACATCTCCCTGTTCTGCAGCTATTTTTCTCTTTTCAGAGTACATTGTAAAAATAAAATCATCATACACGATTGATTTCCACAATTACGAAGGTATAGTAGCAAAAACACTTATACTGTAAAAACTCATTTTAAACACCCATGGACAATTACTTAATCCATCCAAGATAAGTGAAAATGTAAGTACTTCTCTTGGATTTTGGTAACAAAGGTTAATCTCAGTCATAAGACCACATTTCCTCGCTGAATATATCTCTGTGTGGCTGAGCATAGAGGATACTACTACTCCAAATGATAAAATCACATTGATCCCCTAAAGAGATATGAGAGTAGTTGATGTCTCCTGGATGGTAAAGAGACTCTTGGGATCATTTGACACTCACTACTTTAGTTACAGTCAGAATAGAGCTAGAAATCCAAGCACCAAACTGATTCTCCAAATCAATTTGATTGAGAGTCACCTTCAATATTTCTTTTGGTGCTGGTGATTGAGACTCAGGAATACACAGTTTGGATATCAATAACGTTTTTAGGATTTTACTTTATAATAAATTTTTGAAATTGTAGTAGTATCTCTAAAATTAGTTTACTATGCAATATTTTTTTCTCAAAATGAAAAAAGTGGGTTAACTTTTTTACTCATGTTTTGCACAGTGTGGTGATTCATAGTTGAAATGCAAACACTCCAGGGCTTCAGGAAGAAGAGGGTAAGTTCCAGATCACAACTAACTACATAGCAACATCCTATTATGAAAAAACTATGTCTATATTTGTATATGCTGTATGAATATTATCAATGAAAGCTCAGATCATATATAAACTATTTGTAGGGCCTGGGAAGATGTTTTTTGGGTAAAATATTTGTCTTTCAAACATTAGTATCTGGGTTTGAATACCCAGCATATATGCAAAGAGTCAAACCCAGCTCTGTGTGCCTAGAACTGAAACAGGCCAATCCCAAGGGCTCACTGGGCATTCAGCCTAAAGGAAGTATTGAAATGGGCTCACTGGGCATTCAGCCTAAAGGAAGTATTGAAATTTTGGCACAATGACAGACCCTCCCATGGAGGTATAAGGGGAAGCACAATAGAAGAAAATAGCCAATGTCCTGATATGACCTCTGCATGCAAGAGACGCATACTTACGTACACATGTCAAGACACCACAGACACATAGACACACTCTCTCTTTCTCTCTCTCTCTCTCTCTCTCTCTCTCTCTCTCTCTCTCTCTCACACACACAAACACACACACACACACACACACACAGAGAGAGACACACAAGGCAAGAAAGAGAGACGATGAGAGAGAAAGAAGCTACTTGTAATTACACGTGAATTACAATATAAAATAATACATTCCTATAGCCATGAATAAATTAGACATACTTAGTTGTTTAAAACCACTTAACAAACATATATTGATTATAACAAAAATGTTAGAAACGAATAATATGAATTTGTTTATAAAATTAAACTAAATAAATGTTATGTGATACATAGAAAATTTAAATTTGAGTTCCTTAAAGCTTAAACTATGAATCCTCTTTGCTCTTTAAGTAGCCCCTACTAAAGTAAATGGAACTATAAGCACTCACTCTATATCTTTTGTCAGATAAGATCTTAATATAATAAAGAGGAAATAGTCATATGCCAATGCCAAAATTTTAATATTTATTAGATTGAAGTATCTTGTCACTTACTCATTTACATAGCCAATATTTTTATACTTAGTCCTCTTATCAAATTATATAATTTGGAATATTTATGCAAATATATATTTTGTGAACCTAAGAATTAAATAATGAGGGCTAAACAAGATCATATGTAATGTGTAAAAGTTTTTTTAATAAAAATAAAATTTAAAAAGCGTGGCACAACTTTTTGAGGGAGCAATGGCACAGAGATCTGCATGGTGCAATACAGACTATCAGAGCACAGGGTTTTTTTTTTTTGCAGATTTTAATCAAAGATATAGATATTGGTAGGATACCCATTTGGGATGGAGCAAGTTAAGCACACAGAAGGCAGTGGTTTCTGTCTAAAAAGCAGGAAATAAGCAGACATATAAACCTGCAAAATTATTCCCCTTAAGAAAAACATCTGTTCTTCCTTGTTTCCACTTAAGCACATCTATTGTTGTTATCTTTGTTCAACTCATATTTAGATAGTTATGTTGGTCACAGTTTTGGATGTAACTTCTGGAATTGCTAGGAGACACAACCCTCATAGGAAACTCTCTGATCATCTGGCTTTTTGAGTCTTTCCCACCCTTTTCCACAGTCTTTCGTGAGCCTTAAGTGAGGAAGATTTTTTTTAAGATATTGAATTACACAAGTCTTCATTTTGTGTGTGTGTGTTTTTCTATCGTGTCTTCTGTTTGAAAGAGAAGTTTCTTTGATAAGGTATGAGAACTATGCCCTACAAAGAACTACAAGAAGGTAGATAGAGTAGCCTTCTGCAAGAAAGAGCATACCATTTGGTTATTCAATGCCAAATAATCAGCCCTGAAAACATATACAATAAAATAACATTATAGAGGCATTTATTTAGGAATACACACATGCACACAGATACATACATGCACATAACAATTAGAAAAAATAAAGAGGCCATGGATTTCTAAGAGAATATTGAGGCATATGTGGGAGGGTTTGCAGGGTCGAAAGGGTAGGAAAATGATGTAATTATACTATAATCTCAAAAATAATAGAAAAGAAAATATATCCCTTGCATGTATACTAAATACATGCATAGACAACATCCTGCTTATGTAATTAAATTGAAACTATCTCATTATTTAATTAATTTTAGGCTGTGTATGGTGCTCATTTAATACATTGAAGAAAAAATTTTACCTTAATAAAAATCTGAATCAATGAAAAGTTTCTTTATTTATGAATGACACATACTTTATAGGATGATTTAATATTACTCTACATATAATGTCATTATCAAAAATATTTATCATAACATTACTTCAAGTAGATTCTATCCATCTACTACCTGCAATCAGGAGTAGAAATTTTTTTTTACTAGAAAACATATTTTGTTTGACATAGAAAGGAAGAGATTGGAATTATACTTTTATCACTTTCGAAAAATGCTGAGTTAGACAAGTTTCTTAAAAATATTTCTCCCTTTTCTCAGTAATCAATGCAAAACACATTGTGTGTCAATCTAAATGCTATTAAAATGTTTTGCAAATGAAAAGTGCAATTATGCCATTTTCATAAGTTCCAAATATAAAATAATAAACATCAGTTATATTTAGTGCTTCATAAACTTTGCAGTTGTTGTATGATATCACTACAGTGACTGAAAAAAGAAAATTAACTTAGACAATGAAGAAATTCCATGCAAAATTTTCTTAGTGAGGGGAGTTCCTGAGTAAAAGACAAATTTAGGTGGCATAGCCTGCAAAATCAGAATCAGACATAATCAATCTTTCAATAATCTATGATATGTAAATATCAGCAGTAATGAACAAAAGCAAAAATAACTGTTATAGATCACCTCTACACCATTAAGAAGGGACATATAATTTCAGTCCAAGGCATAGGATCTATAGCATAATATGAAGTCATGGCTCTTTTTTTCTTTAGAAAGACTGGAACATGGTCATACCTCTAAGGAAGTGTTCTCTATCTCTTTCATTCTCTCTTTCTCTTTCTGCCTCTCTTCTCTCTCAGCCTTAATGAGAGGAGTATTATAAGATGTCCATATGCTTTGAAAGAGTTAAATTGAATTATGTTGTTAGATAAAAAAAGTCTAGATGTATTTTAAACATTTTCATCTCTAGCCAAATTATGAGCATGAAGTGTCAGAAGCTGTATGTGATAAAACAGCCAAATGTCAAAACAAACTCAAAAACCACAGAAATAATGTTTTAAACCCAATATTGGCACAATTCTAGAACAAGCATATTAATCCTAGTTTACAAAATGTTCATTGTACACTTACCATTTTGTAAAACTATGCTGAATTCAGATACTGGAAAATTATTTTAACATGAAACATATAATCTCAGAGAGATCAGGTGGATTAAAAAGTGGCTTGTGAAAAGAATTAGAATGTGTGCAAAACCAAGACACAAGAAATCGTCATTTTATCTAAAGAAGTGACAATAGGCATCATACAAGAGGTAATTTTTAGTCTGCATGCTAAGAATTTTAAAGACAAAGTCAAAAACTCAAGCATTTGTGCAAACACATTATGGAAAACAAAGTTTGAAACTATGCATGGGAAATATAATCTAATAGTAGGCTATAGTAGGCTACAGAAGTTTAAGGCAGTATATGAATCTTAGAGAGACAGATATGTACAGAGAATTTATGTGGGAAAAAAGAATGAGATGGAGAGAAGGGGAATGAGAAAAAATGAAGTTAGATGATAGATGATTGATAGATAGTAAAATGATAAACAGGTAGATAAATGATAGACAAAAAGCAAGTGATTTAGTTTCCTTATTTATAGAAAAAGAAAGAAGGATATGCTGTCTTTTCTGTTTTTCTTTTTTATTGCATTCTATAGAAAGAAAATTCAACAAAATAATGGATATTGGTGATCAATAAATTTATTATATATTTTTATTCCAAGTAACATTCAAAACTACTGTTTATTAAATGCTTACATGTAGCAAATAAGAGTGCTATTTAACTGATTTAATGTGTGTGTATATATGTATGTATGTATGTATGTATGTATGTATGTATGTATGTATATGGAGAAAGACAGAGACAGAGGGAGAACCAGAGACCTTGTGGCCATATGAACTATAAATTGGTGAGCTATAAATCTAATAATAATTTTGTGGGAGCCTCCATAATTATTTCTATGACTTTCTACAATGCTTACTTTCACCTGAAATGGTATTTAATGTTTTACAACTTTCCACATACTTCTAGAAGTTTTTTTGCAAAATTATTAGATTATAAAAGTTACATGGTCAAAGAAAGAAAATGTAATAAGAATCATGCCTGGCAATGTGATGAACTGGAACAAAATTTTAAAATTTAAAGAAGATAATTGTGAGGGTGTCCTCTTACGTGAGTAGCTGTAATCACTGCTTTCACGTGGATACACTGTGTAATTCCATTCATTCACAAAGAATTCCCCATGAAATTTCTTACAAGTGCCACATGTAATTACTTTTTACATACTATTTAAGATACATCCTTAAACAAATCCTAACTATGTATCTTTTCATCTCCCCTTTACTGAAACTTTAAAAGCCCAGATGCACAATAACTTTATGGTACTGAACCATAAGCCAGTTTTTATGAAAATATCATGTTATAATAAGAGCACATAATGTTGGGATGTCTTTGCAAACAAGGATTCGTTTTGGCGTTTTGAAGTGAATTCAAGATTACAAAGCTCTGGCAATGATGACCACTCCACAATTTATACTCTATATAGGAAGTGAATCATGTATATATTTCATATGTATGCTGAAATCTAGAAGTGAATGTATTAGAATATCATACAAGGTAAAGATGGTGCTAAAATTGTAATACTGCTGTCAAAAAATCATAGATAAATGAAGAAAAATACATAGAAAAGAAAAGGGAAGAGTGGCCCCCAGTTTTGTCATTTTCTAATTTTGACGGTAAAATAGTTCCATGATGGGATGATAGTTTCAAAATATCATCTTTTCTCCACAGTACAAACTGGCTGCTGCACATAGTAGATGGTATATTAGATATGCAGAATAAATTGGATCTTTCTTGAGTATTGGCAACATTATGTCTATACACACTATTGTTATAGTGTTTCAGGTAATTGAACATAAATATATATTAAATATTTTAATTCATGAATTTGAATTCATTTCCAATAATGGTAACTATTACTCTTGAATTTGAAAATTGAAATAGAAGTCATAAGAGAAAAGGGAGAAGCTTAGATTTTTCAGCAGGGTTAATAAAGGTGAAGTAACACTGGAGACATGTAGGCTTAAGCCATACGAAGTAACTCTGAAGAGTAGAGCTGAATTTCATGTGAATAACTGATTACATCAATAAGGACACTGGCTAAATAAAAAGGGAAGGGATTGGCTAAATATATGATACAAAGGAAACAAAAATGTCTCATTACAACTCAATGCCTGTATTTTCACATGATATTTCACATTATTATTTGTAATAATATTTCAAATTTTCATTAGTCTTCCAATCCTCAAAATAAAATTTTCTTCTACTTTGTCACAATGATTTTACTTGGCTGTCTAATTTTGCTTTTTATTGTCACAATAAACCTCAAACAAGAGCAACTTGGGAAGGAAACGATTTATTTCATGGTGTAGTTTATAGTCCACGATTGAGGGAATTTAGGGCAAGAGCTCTAGGCATGAATCTTGAGGCAGGAACTGACGCAAAGGTTACTGGCTTGTTCCCCATGGCATGTCCAGTTTCCTTCCTTAAAAAAACCAGGCCAGCTTCCCAGGGTTGATACAGACTAAGGCAGGAAGGACCCTCTTACAAAATCCTAGCCCAAAGAAAGAAGAAAGAGCTTACAAACTTGTCTACAGGCAATTTGAAGGAGGCACTTTCTCAGTTAAGGTTCTTCTTCCCAGATAACTCTAGCTTGTATCAAGCTGGCAAAAGCCAATCAGGACATGCAGTGTGGCTTGGTTGTGGAGAGTATCTCCATACAGTCCACTAAACTATATCTCAAAGATACCTGTTAATTCTGTTAGCACAGTTTCTGTGAATTAGAAAAAAGCAAAACCATATCATATTCAAGATGTTTCAGTCCTGCACAGAGAACACAAATCTCAGCAATTGGACGTAGAAATCCAGAGGAATTCTAGTGTTCTAACTAATTAAACCATAATTATTTTATTTCAAATAAAAATATTTATTGATATAAATGCTCACATCTTTGATATTCTATACATGGTAAGTAAATTCTCATACACCCCAAAAACAAAATTAGACATTGATTTATATAGTTTGGATTTTTTCATTTTCATAGTTTTCAATCAGTATTTGATATTTAAGATACGCTATAACTTCCAAAGGTTCAGCAAATTCATTCTTACTCCTCCCACCAGTAGATATAAAAGTCTCATGAGAAAAGCTGTGTGTGAAGGGGTACTTGACCACTGGAGTATGTCTTTAGCCTCCATCCCCATATCTCCTGCCTTGCAAAAAAAAGTATTAGGTTACACTCTTAAAAGTTAAACCCCAAGTACCATTTCCTTATTTGGCCAATCTCTCCACCTAAGGCTGACTATCAAGGTCCAGCTACCGATGTATAGAAATCCGACAACCAAAACCCCCCTTTGGTTTACCTAATTAACATGTCTAATTAACATTAAACACCTCATCCTAAGACAGGATTTCCCCTTGTACCATTATAAACTTTTTCTCCCTATGTGCCACAACCATCTTCTCTATCCATAAACAGTCCTTTGTTCCTCTGGGACAAAGGGGGGAACGATCTTCCCTTTTCCCTGGTTCCCTTTACCTTCTATCTGTTCCTGTATCTCCTGCCCGTCTCCCTGCCCTCGGTCATTCTGGGAAGAATAAATCTCCTTTGGGCTGAGAATTTGATCCGTGAGCCATCCTTTTCCTTTCAGCATGTGTCCACCTTCTCTTATCAGTTGCTGTCTCCCTAATTCCCTGCAAATTAATGAATTCCTCAGCTATTCTACTGAGACATCCCATTAAAGATTAGTCATCAATGGCCAATCTTTACAAGTTTTCTTTGTCCTTTAATCTTTAAAGCCAACATCACTATTACTCTTCCTCTCTTGGTTGGATAAAAAGGTCTTAACCATGGTGAGCTGTAAAGGATTTTTGCAACATTTATCAATCGGTTTCCCTCTGACTCTTTCATGAAATATCCAACTGAGTTTGATAATTGAAAATGAGATATCCAAAAGATTCTATTGTAACCCTCCCCTTTTTATCCTCTTCCATCTTTGCATCCCACCACATGCAACTGAAAACACTCAGGTGTATCTAAGAAGGCTGATGATGCCCAAGAAATCACCCAAATGCAAGACTGCTTAGGGAATTTAATATGTCATTAGATCCAAGGAAATTTCAGAATGCTGCTTTTTCAATAGATGACAATTAAAAAAAAACTTCCTTTAAAGATTAAATACAGGATTCTATTATTAACTGGACACTAATGAAAAGATATAGTGCTCAAATCTAACCTCTAAACACCTAGTGTTACCTCTCTTCCAAGAAGTTGCAACCTCTTCAGAAACTAGGGTTTTCTTGTGTCTGTTAGAGAATCACAGTATGTTAACATTAATAATTTTATATATAAAACTATTCCCTGTAAAAGTGGATGCTGAGTGACCTTATCAAAAACTAATAATTTGAATTAACAATTCATAGATAAAATTATGTCATAATGTGCATGAATCTCAAGGCACTAATCTATAGAGTATAAATATATAAAGTTACCTGCCAAGTTAAAAACACTTGAAATGTAGCTGAGTCTGGTTATGTGTCCCTGATCCTCTCTTCTTTAACTATGGAGTGCTGGGTTATAAGTTTGGACCACTGTAATACTCTTTGAAGAAAGCAATAGGTTATAAAAATATTTCAAAAATATAGAGAATGATTATACAAACTTATATATGCATATATATGCATGAAAAACTGAAATATGCCCTGGCAATCCTGAAGCATACATGGGCAGCCCATATGTGGTGGTTCTCTGAACTAGTTTATATTGGGTTTCACAGTCTAAACTGATGAGGATGACTGACCGAGTCTCTTCCATACACACACACACACACACACACGTGTTTGTAAAGCTCAAAGTAGTTTTTCATATTGAAGGTCATGGTAAGGCCTTCTTCATGAGTTTGAAAATTAAAGAAATAAAACTTAGTGGAAGGTTAACTTTAGTAGAAGGCTGACCCGACAAGATAAATGAATTACTTAATATATTAGCAACAATGTATCCAGTCACAGTACACAGAGTAAGCTGCATGGAAACTTTCCCAATCCTATTCAAACTCTTCCCTTTGCAGAGAAAGCAAATAAAGTCAAAAGGAATAAATAATTGCCATTAATTCGACTGCTGGTGTTATCCAGTTTTTCCCAGACGGAATCATATTTGCACCTGCAATTTTGTTGGCTAACTCTCTACAAATCAGGAGTCGGTGGTTATCACACCACAGCCTCCACCCTCGGCGATACCGTTGCCCTCTAAGCCCAGAGAGCTGCTAAGCTAAAGTTCCAGAAATCATTGCTGCTGGTCTTTTCTGACCCAAACTTTGACCAAGTAACTGGGTTTTCTTCAAACATGAAATACCACCATTAGTAAAAATAACTTTTTATTGCTTCAATTCTGTTAGTAGAAGAATGACAGCTGTGGTGGTGGCTTCATAGGGATTTCTGCACAAACGTGAGAGCGCAATTTTCGATTCCCTAAAAAATATAAAAGCAGAGAGTGGTGGCTCCTCAGCCTGTGACTTCAGTACTGGTTGGGGAGGGGTAAGCATAGGCAGAGCTTTGGGGCTTACTGGCCAGCCACGCTGGCTGCAATGTGCAGTTCCTTTTCCAGTGAAATTTTGTCAAAAATAAAGCAAGGAAATAATTGAGCATGATATATTAACGTTAACCTCTGGCCTACACATATACCGGCATGTGCAAGCGCATCTTCTGAACCCACCCGTGAAGGACACACTCAACGTAATAAACACAGGAATAAATAAGGTAACAAATGGATTGATTCTGGGTTAGAATGGGGTCATTTAAAGCTCAAAGTTACGCAAGTAGTTTGATTTTTAAATTGGTTCAGCTGAGCTGAATTTTCTCAAAATTAGAACCCAGTGATTCTTTAATACAAAAAGGGAAAAAATATTTTTTTAAAAAATTGTTTTTATTCTTATAGACTTCATAGGACTCAAGCCGAAGGAAATCTAAAACCCATGTATCCAAATTAGCAATGTTATTATAAACAAGACATTTGATGTTATGTTGTAAAACTAAATATATTTTTCTTTCTTTTTTTTATTCTTTTTTTTTTAGAGAAGATCTCACATTGTAGATGAACTTGTACTCTTTAAGATGTCCTGGATAACCTTTAATCCCTGCTTTTTCTACCTTAGACACTTGATTCCTGAGATTACAGGCATGCACCATCACACCCAACTTTGAAATAATCCTTTACTGCTAGCAGACTTGCACTTCACGGAGGATCCAAGAAAGATTTTATCAATTGCATGACAGATAATTCTCTATGTTAAAAATCCTTGTAAATCAAAAACATTCTTACTTGCAGAATAACATTTGAAAATATAAGAAATTGAAATAAATTAAAGTGTATGATTTGTAATATTGTTTCAACGACTTGACACCAGTAAACTGAGGCAAGTTATTACATGTTACTATGCCTCGGATTCTTACTTGTAATATGGGAAGAAGTTGCTTCGCATTGCTGCTACTCTGACTAAATCATCTTAGAGAAATTAGCCTTATAGCCACTGCTGGGTATGAAGGGCATGTAAAATTTCCAAACACGTGGTAGGAAGAGGCAGGTGGATTTCTGCGACAGCAAATTCAGCCTGATCTACAGAGCAAGTTCCAGGCTAGTCAGGGCTGCATGTTGAGACCCAATCTCAAAGGAGGAGGAAGGAAGAAGGGGGCCTGGATAGAGGATGGAGAGGGGAGGGGGAGAAACCCATTTAGCGTATATTAAGTTATTATAGCTTTCTCATGAGATAATTGACTATTCCTAATTAACAGCAACCCACAGACAAATTTGTCACTTCAGAGAAAATGTACCTATAAATTATCAGAACTTAGTTGCTTTTTTGTAAATTACAACGGACAATGTTAAAAGGAAGGCTATCAGTGATAAAATGTAATAAATACAGTATACACTGAGATGCTTGTGCTGGGAAAAGCACTCAACCTAGTAAAAGGCAGTGCATCCCTACATGTCTTTCTGCACAAAAGTTTACTTAAAAATATAGTAGAAAAGTATTGTAATTGTATCAGCTTCACAATAATTTCTAAGTGATTTTACAGATGTAAAAACCAAAGTGGCAAAGCACTAAAAATTAATATTAAAAGTCCTACAGTTAAGGATTTGAAAACAAGGTCTGCGGGTGAGGCTTATTTGATCATTGTTTTGCTATTTGCTCTTTTTTTTTTTTTTTTTTTTTTGGACTGGGGATGGAATTAGGGCATCCTGTTAGGGAGTCAAATGCTCTATTACTAAGCTCTTCTCCCAGCCTCAGATCTATTTAGTTATCACACTGACCCATAATCACACATATGGGAGACAGATAATCAGAAACAGGAAAAAGGAAACAGCAATCTCTTTAAAATTATACGTAATTAATCCAAGACCAGAAATTAATCACATTTCTTTTTATAATCCGATGCTGTCTGAAACTATGTTTATTCAATGGTTATCTCATTTTGGCTTCATTATAAAATATAGCCCTGGTCAACGTTAGACTTATAAATTAAATCTTAATTAGTTCAAAATAACATATTACATAACACTTTGATGTTTATCCAGTTGTTATGTATTTATTTTCTTATTTTGTCTTATAGGCAAACCGGGTATTTGGACAAATTTAGATTTACAAATCAAATTAGATTATTCCAAAATAACATTACTTAGCGACTTTAGTTGCTTAAGATACAATTTTAAATGTTGCTATAGAAATGCATATAGTGTATTTAAACAAGTTATTTCTGTTTAAAAATGAGCAATATTTAAAATTATTTTATTTTATTCAATACTATTTTAATCACATTTAATTTATATAAAGCATAAAAATTAGACACATTAATGGGTCAGTATTTGCTATTTTGATATGTGGACATATTTCACAATCAGTTCATTGTAGCTATTTCTTCAAACCTTGTCATTTTTTTCTGCTGAAAACTGAAAGCAATTCTATTAGATCTCTGGGCTTCACAGGACACATTCACTAGAGTTTCTTACTCTTTTCTTACAACTAGATACTAAGCAACCTTTCCACAATGTCCCCTTATTTTTACCCCACTGGAAAACTGTTAACTACAATCTTATACTCAATTTCTGTGAAGTCTACTCTTTAGACTCACATAAGAGCAATGTCTGTGGTTCTAGAAAGAAACTATTTCACTTAAAAATAATTAGGTTCGGGTCTTCCCTGCTACAAATAGTGAACGTTTACCACTCATTTCTCCTTTTCATCCACTTATCAGTCCTTGGACTTGTACAAGTTAGTAATACTAGAAAGGAGGAGGAGTGAAATATATCCTTTTTGAAGACAGGGTTTCTCTGTGTAGCCTTGGCTGTCCTGGAACTCACTCTGTATATCAGGCTGGCCTTGAACTCACAGAGATCTGCCTGCCTCTGCCTAGTAAGTATTGGGATTAAAGGCATGCACCACCACCTGACTAATATATCACATTTTGAATGAAACATGTTTGCTATGAATCACCAAAGATAACGAGAACAGAAGTGAAGTTCTTTTTCAACTATAATGTTGAGTTACAACGGTAAACAGATGACATATCTGTAGATGTCACCTGCTCCTCTATGTGGAAGCTTTTATTTGAGTCTCCTGAATCCTTCCTCCATTCACGTCTGGCTGATGCTACTGCACCAACCCACAACAGCCATCCCCAGATATGGAGTCCATGGCTGCAGTGACTGTTTAGTGCAGAGAGGACGACACTCAGCCACTCTTTTCCATATCCCATCATTTACAATCTTTTCCCGCCTTCCAGAATGCTTGCTGATCCTTTGAAGGGATGGTATAAATGTCTCTTTTAAGATTTAGCAGTCGATTGACACGTTCTCATTTTTCTCATGCAACTACAAGCACTTAATGTGTTTATATGTGAATATTACAGTTTACACAAAGCAAAACTCACAGAGATACCTTTGAGAACTCCTCTTGTAATCAAATGAAAATGCTCATTGTTTTCACAGAATGAATTTACGCTTCTAGTTTCAAACAAGTCATGCACATTTTCTAATCAAAGGTAATAAACTGCTGATAGGGAATGAAGGGTCAGCGAGAAAGCTCAATAGGAAAAGACACTTGACACCAAGCCTTAAGTCTGTCTCTTTGCATCCTAAGGGATGTCCACATTCCACAAACTGTCCCCTGACATCTTATTGTGCCTCATATATGTGCATAATGTGCATGACCAAATAGTGCACACACATACATATAAAATAATACGAGAAAAATCCATTTAAACATGACTTTAGGCCGGGCGGTCGTGGCGCACACCTTTAATCCCAGCACTCGGGAGGCAGAGGCAGGTGGATCTCTGGGAGTTCGAGGCCAGCCTGGTCTACAAGAGCTAGTTCCGGGACAGGCACCAAAGCTACAGAAAAACCCTGTCTCGAAAAAAACAAAACAAAACAAAACAAAAAAAAACAAAAAAACAAAAAAAAAAAACATGACTTTAGAACCAATTGCAAAACAAACAGTAAGGCCTGTGGGCAAAGCACAGCGATGAGAGTTTACCAGGAATGAACAAAGCCTGTGTCGGACTTCAAGTCTAAATAACAAACACCACCAACCAAAAGCAGAACAAAATTAATTTTCCCACTATTACTACTCACCTAAATATATGTTAACAAACACAGATACAAAAGAATTAAAGGGAAATAATAAAACAAATGATATTTACAAGGTTTTCCATAAGGTAAGTAGTTTTATCTTAATGTTTAAAAATTAGTCATTCTTATTGCTTTAAATAAAAATTAAATACTGAAATTTATTTCTATTGGTGTTTAGAGTGCAATGGCTCTCATAGCTGCGTGTGTGTGTGTGTGTGTGTGTGTGTGTGTGTGTGTATGTGTGTGGGCACACAAATAACCCAAAATGTAAAATAAAGCAAAATAATAATAAAATCAGTAACTAATAAAGATATAGTAAACTAAATTATATATTAAACTTTTGAAATTTTGTAAGAAACTATAAGTAAATATTTTAAAAATTATTTCTAAAATAAATACATTATATTAAGTAATCAAACAGTTGAATATACAATACAGGATTTCAAATATCATTTTTTACTTGATACAAAATTTGAGAACCTAATAATGACTTTTATTTTAAGAAATTCTGAAAATTCAAGGTAAAATTAATGCAGTTTTTACCAATTTATGTTTTGATGATAGTTCTTCAAATTTTCACAAACGGAAACTAATTGGCTAATGAAATTCATGACTTAGACATTTTGCCCTTGATTAAACAAAGACTCTTTTCAAATAAAATATAATATGACTACAGCTTTCCTTCCCTCTACTCCTGCCAGTTCCTCCCCACCTCCCCATTCTTCAGATCCACTCCCTTTCTGTCTTTCTCTTGATTGAAAAGAGCAGGCTTTTATGAGGATAGAAATAAAAGATAACAAAATAAAATATAAGAAGATAAAACAATTACCATCACACTGAAGTTGAACAAGACAAGCAAAGAAAAAATAAAAGAGTTCCAGGAGTGGGCACAAGAATCAGAGACCCACTTGGTCACACATTCAGAAGCCCCATAAAAGAATTAAATTGAAAGCAACAGTATTTATGCAGAAGACCTGGCATAAACCTGTGTAGACCCTGTTACTGAGGCTTCAGTGTTTCTGAATTCATATGACCTTTGCCCAGATGTTTGAGACCCTTTCCCTCCATCCCCTCTGAGAAAGCTGGGAATATGGGAACATTTCTCTTAACAAGATGCCTCCATCCAATCCCTACAGCAGAGCTCAGGGAACCTCAGAGAAGAGGAAGCAGAAAGAACTGGGGAAACTGAGGGGTGGAGAACGTTTAGATACTTTTAAAAGTTTACATCAGTCAAAAATTTCAAATAAATATGACTTAATTAGTTTCTGTGATGACAGCTTGATTTGTCTGTGGCAGGCAAAATACCAGGTTTTGTTAAAATTTAACTAAAAAAGAGATTATGTCTTTCCACAGTGTTGTTGGTAGAGTTTTTAAAAAATCCTTCAATACATCCATGATCAAGACATGAATCATCTTTGATTTTAAAAACTGTTGACAGAAAGGAAAAAACAATTCATAGATTTGAAGTATTTGCATATTTTTGTTTGACTGTTGGCTGAGCTATGATACATTTTGAAAATATTGAATGTTGTGTTATTTCAAAACCAAGAGAGTGCTTGCCGAGCATTCAATCACCAAAAACAAAACTAAAGAACGATGTTCCTCTCACCACGACCACAGCAAATGTACACAAGCTAAAAATATAAAGTGGGGGAAGAGAAAATATACTGTTTCAAGAAAGATACGAAATATATATTGGAAAGAATATTTCATAGTACAAAGGTATTATAATTATGTTACATATGTTCTCTTTGACAAAGATTCCTAATGTCCTCATTGCAATTATGAGAGGCCAAATGGCATGAGATTCTATCATAAGAACAATAGTTTTAGATAGATGATAAATAGATAGATAGAGATAGATAGATAGATAGATAGATAGATAGATAGATGATAGATAGATATGTATGTTTAGAATACCCTTCGGTATATTCAAATAACACCTTCAGTGTAATGTTAAAAAGACCAAGATGACAGGACAATTAATTTATATATCTTCAACATTAGCTGTGAAATAAATTTACTTTTCCCATTAAGTTACATTGCTTCTTTCAAAATTGATCGATAAATCTACTTAATGGGAACTATGACTCTAATAATGCTTGTTCACAGTCTAATCTTAATATTTTTCAACATTTTTAAAATTACATTTGTACATTTTTTAAAATTACAAATAATTTGCTATACAACTCTACTTTTTCAACTATAATGGTTAGGATTTCTAAAGCTACATGAAACCAGTGTCATAAAAGTTAAGTCTGCATTATGACATACAAAACCACAAAATTTAAAAATTCAAATGGTTCTTAGTAATTATCTAGGACTCTTTTTCAGTTTACGAAATAAAACTTGCTTAAATAATTTATAATATATTTCAAAACATCAGCATGAGAATAAAGTTCTAACAAAATTAATATTTGAAGAGAGAGTAATCTTAATTTGATTATAGAACATTATAAGCATAGACCATAATGTACTATATACAAAGTACAAAATTATCATCTCCACAAAATATAGATAAAATTAAATGAAACTGAAAGGGCAGAAGCAAATAAAGCTACCATAAAATAGTATATATTGATTACATGTGAAAATTTTAATTTTTATATTTTACTTAAAAAGAATAGGAAAACGTTAGCTTCCAGTTGCTCAAGGAAACTTAAGTACTCCATAGAGAGTCTTATTTATAATTTGTACAAAGGGGAGTGCTGAAAGACAGAGGGAAAAAGTAGAGGAACAACAATTACATGAAATTTCATTTTCTTAACTAGACAAATGGCAGCAGTTGAGTATATTTAAGTTGAAAACTACTTTCCACATCCCTGATCTCAAAAGGTCAAAATCAAAACTGTATTTGTATTTAATGAGTCACAATTCAATTCAAATGATTTTCAGGTTGTTGAAAAGCGAAGTGCCATTTCATGTTTATGGAGCTGAAAAAAATATGAACACATATGAAAAAGATTTTGATCCTCCTCAGTAAAGATTGTGTGTCAGAAGAAAAGAAAAGTAGAAATCAGACAAGACCCCATAGTCAAAGAAGTTTATCTGTAAAAGAATTGGTACATAGAAAATCTTTGACGAACACATCAATGCTTTGATAAAGCATCAAAAAATAATAGAAAAACAGAAATTATGTTTTTCAGGAGGGATATACATCCTCTTAAAACTATATCCAAACTTTTAAACTTGTATTTAAACAGACCTTTCAAATGATGTACACATTTTAGAATGTTCTGAATATGATAAATAATTTTGATGCTATCATTTTCCAATGATAATTTGAGCTTATGATATGAATAAGTAAGAAGCAGCATTTTATTATGAAAACTGACTAACTTTGAGAAATTAAAAATCCAAATTTAAAATTCCCTGCAAATATTTTCACTTTCTTGATCCAGTGTCATAGAAAGTAGCAACTCCTAAGGAAGAAATTTTCTCCAAATTGTAATCTATAATGAGTTTTTAATGAGAATTTTACATAAGTAGCAGTGAGCTTCTTTTAAGATGCAAATAATATAATCAAAACCCATTTTACATATTAAATAAAATGCAATTGGCCTCAACATACATATGTAGACTGTTCCTTTCTGAGTTAAGCTTTTGAAGTTTATCCAATACATACACGTTCTTGAAAAATAAGATGTATGTTCCTAATGCATTTCACAGAATGAAATCTATCTCTCTTTGTGTGTATCAATGTGCAGAATTTAAGTACCTTATTTTGCCTTTCTTTTTTATATTATAACTTATATAGTACTTTTGTACCAGAACATTTTGTATTAGATAAATAAAAAGGAACCTCTGTATTTATGATTTGAATAATCTTGCCACAATTTACAAGGCAAACCAAACTATGCAGTTTTTTTTTTATGGTGAAAACAAACAAACAAACCAAAAAATCTACAGAGTGTATTCCCTTTTCCATTACCTCCTTGGAGATTTATTCTGTGAACGAACAGAATTTTGCTGCATAGTTGTCATATTCTCACAGCTGTTTCAGTTTTCTTGCCAATAGCACTGTAACGTAGCAGCAGTTTTCACGAGGCAGTCTGATACAATCTACTAAATTTTTAAAAGTTGAGTATCTGGCATTGCAAATTATTGCAT
This sequence comes from Neodon shergylaensis, assembly GCA_025134845.1. NCBI lineage: Eukaryota > Metazoa > Chordata > Mammalia > Rodentia > Cricetidae > Neodon > Neodon shergylaensis. The sequence goes on from JABTXL010005752.1 coordinate 10,705,411, forward strand.
CTCTTAAACAAAATGTCAGATTCATTCATGCTGTGGAAAACTATCATCATTCCATTTCTATAAACTGTGTCAGCCTTGCAAATAACCACTCACCTGTTACATCTCCCTAGCACTGCAGAAAGAATTTAGCATCTTAACATTCCCTGCGCTCCTACAAATAGAGGAACGCTTTGCATTTGCTGATATATGCCTCTTTAAGCCAATCACCCAGGGTGAGGGCTATTATTTTTTTCTGGAGATGTTTATAGTAATATGAGTCAAGTAAAGATATATACTATTAATCCAAGATAAGAAGTAGAGAAAGCCAGAAATACTAATCTGACACAAAGTATCAGATAATCAATGACATTTGCTGTCTATTTTATACTTACTAACATAAAAATATGGGATTGTATTACAATTATCATTGATAGTTAATATACAGCATTGGCAGTTCAGAGATAAATTCATAAAAAATGTCAATGAATCATCTTCAGTAAGAAATTAGAAGTCATAGACCATGATGCTGCCTAGAGTAAAACACAACCAATTCCTCAACGAATGTGCTCATGCCCATGAATATAAAGATTCTAATGAAAAATGATGTAGTATTCCCCTCTGTATGTGAATATGATTTTTTTTTTACCATTGGTTACTGAAGAAGCTTCTTTGGTCTGTGGCAAGGCAGAATATAGGTAGGCACAAAACCTAAACTGAATACAGGGAGAAAGAAGGCGAAGTCAGGGAGACGCCGTGTAGCTGCCAAAGAAGGATGTCAGAACCTTACCATTAAGCCACAGCTTCATGGCAATACACAGATTATTAGAAAAGGGTTAATTTAAGATGCAAGAGCTAGCTAAAAATTGGCCAAACAGAGTTGTATTTACTACAGGTTTTTTTTTTTTTTTTGATTATTTGGGTCTGCATGGCCAGGAACAAAGCCACAGTCTCTGGTTACACAAAAATGTGATTAGGGCCTTAACTTTATGAAGACAAATCCTGGAGTAAAACTTCCAACAACAAAGTAAGAAGTTTCAACAAGTCCTACAATAATGTAGAGATACATATTTTCAAAAGTGATAGATATTAATTGCATTCTAATAATTTATTTGTTTTGGCTTTTTTTAGTTGTTTGTTTGCTTGTTTCAAGACAGGGTTTTGCTTTATAGTCCTGGCTGTCCTGAAACTCACTCTGTAGACCAGGCTGGTCTTCAATTCAGAGAACTGACTGCCTCTGCCTCCCAAGTGCTAGAATTAATGGTGTATGCCACCACTTCCTGGATGACAATTTATTTGTAATAAATTAGAGGCACAAGAGAAAGTAAAAAGAGTGAAACTATGGATTTGAATGAAGGAATGTTAATTTCTGGGCTAAAGGAAATTTTAACAGTGCTAGTAAGAAGCTACAGAGAATAGTTAAGAAACAAATTTAAAATGTATTTCAACAGTGAACATTTTTTGAGTACAAGACAACATGCCAGTCCTTGAAAGCAGATATTACAAATGAATTTAAGTGATACCTGGACCAAAATGAAACATCCTGTTCCAGTGGATTTATGGGCAACAGTAATTGTATTTGGTTGCTCAAATAAAAACCATCTTGGGTAGTAAATAAGACGAGTGTCCTGGGAAAGGCTGAAGGGGCACATGAGATGTGGAAAAATCACTATGTGTTGCACATGCATGCATGAACATTTTAAAGGACAAATTTAAAAAGTTTTACAGAAAAGGTAGAACTGACAAAGAAAAATTTAAAAAGAAAAAAAAACAATGGCAAGGCATCTGGTTGTTCTCAGAAACGAGCTGAGACTTGGGAGACATTACAAACTCTCAGACAAATGATTTGCCAGGAGTGTGCCAGAAATGTCGCTCAAAACAAAACAAACTCCACGATGAAATTTTTATTTTGTTTGCTTATTTTGTTTTCTGTGTCAGTGTGTTTGATTTTGTTTAAACATCTTTTGTCTTACTGGTTTGGGGTTTGTCGTTTTTATGTTCCTGTGATTGAGAGAAACAGGGAGGGGAAGGAAGAGAAAGGGATAAAAACTGAAATTGGGTAGATAAGAAAGCAGAGAGGATCTGGAGAACAGTTGGGGAATTGAGGGAAATTATTAACAATATATACTATATGGAAAAATATTTTAAAAGTTTAAAGATGAGCAGAAAGGATTCAGAATAGTAACACAGCTTAGAATCAATGGCAGAAAGTTCAACTGAACAGTAAACTGAAACTTGTTAGGAATAACAGAGCTCAGCACATTTATCTGAAACCAGTTAGAAGATCGGAAAAAGAATGAACCTTCATCCGACGATGAATGGAGATAGAGACAGAGACCCACATTAAAGCACTGGACTGAGCTCCCAAGGTCCATATGAAGAGCAAAAGGAGGAAGACGAGCAAGGAAGTCAGGGTGGCGAGGGTTTCGTCCACCCACGGAGATGGTGTGCGTGATCTAATGGGAGCTAACCAAGGCCAGCTGGACTAGGACTGAACGAGCATGTGATCAAACTGGACTCTCTGTATGTGGTTGACAACGGGGGCTGACTGAGAAGCCAATGATAATGGCACTGGGATTTGATTCTACTGCATGTATTGACTTTTTAGGATCCTAGTCTGTTTGGATGCACACCTTCCTAGGCCTGGATGGAGTGGGGAGGACCTTGGAATTCCCACAAGGCAGGGTACCCTGCCTTCTCTTAGGGCTGGGGAAGGAAGGGGGAAGTGGGAGGGAAATGGGAGGAGGGGAGGAGATGGAAATTTTGAATGGTATTATTTATAAAGCAATAAAAAAAGTAAAAAAAAAAGAATGACAATCATCCCCTTCTGTGGCTCAAGGGCTAAGGCACTGGTCAAGCCTGACGACCTAAGTTTGATACCCAGAAACGTCATGGAAGAAGGAGACAGCTCACTTTCAAAGTTGTGTTATCACCTCCACAAGTGTGCCCTGAAAATGCACACCCATCCAACCCCCAGAGAAATGAAAACTACTTTTCCTTAATTCCAGAAAAAAAATAAACTTTAAGCCATTAAATTTTAACCAATAGAAGTACAATAATATGAAAAATGATGTTCTAGATGTCATAAAATAGGTCTGCTAATATTCTATGGTGCTTCAGTTTAATAAACATACCTGCAATTTGTTAACACTATACTTTTAAGAAGCACTATGTAAAGCTCTATGAAGACCACCACTGTTGAGAACATGGATTCTGAGCTGCGCCACATGAAGAAGCTAGAATACGCACACTCTACTTAAATATGGGCATATTACCAGTGATAAATCCTTTTTTTGGCAGATGTGAGGAAATGAAGTCTAATTTGAACTAGTGAGTTTGTGGAGAGCAAGGATACAAGGGTGGGATTTCCTGGAGATAAATTTACAGATGTATTTTCAACAAGAAGCAGTTCGTCAAGACTGGGGAAATTTAAAAAGCACGAAGTCTTTCACACTGGGTCATCTCAGCTTTTAAGTCAATAAAATGCAGCATTTTAAGTATGGCATATATGGAATATCAGAAGGACATTTCAGAGAGTTAATTATTTTAAAACTCTTCTAAAATAAGATTAGTAAAGCAAAAATCAAATTAAACATGTATACTATAGAACAAAAATAAGAAAAAGTATTGAAGGAAAGCTCAATGTTAGTAAGTGAAAATTGATTGAACTCTGTCATAGTCAGAGCTCGTGTTTCCTCCAAGTTCCACCACACTGCTGAACTAACTGTTCTAGATACAAGGAGCAATCTCTGGAGAACAATGTTTGGTCTCAAAAAGTTATTGTAGCAGGAACAGAGTCAGGAAACAAAATAAAGATCATAGACGAATGATGTTATTTCTATTATAATTTGCAGTAATATATTAGACACTTTCCTACTTACTAAGAGATATTTGGCCAAGAAAAGCCAATACCAGAATTAAACAGATGTAGAGAAACAAAACAAATATATACCAGTATCCACCAGTGATGGAGTTAGAAAGATTTAAAGTGCATAGAAATTCAAAATATATATAATATAAACTGACTTTTGTAAAGGTATGACCTAAACTAAATTGATGAATTCAGTTCAGTCAAATCTAAGTCAGTACCATGTAATTTATAGAACATCTTTTGGTTTATTTATTTATTTTTTAGGTTACTTTGTGAGAGCTTGCAGACGCATGCTGCTGACCCAGATTTTTGAGACACTTTTTTTTTAGTGAATGTCTTCACCTATACAACATATTTGCTTCTTTTAGATTTCTGAACAAATGAACCCAGAGATTGGCGAGATTGTTAGGGTTGGAGAGAACGTTTTGCTCTTCCAGAAGACCAGAGTCTGATGGTCAATACCCATGACAGAGCACAACAGCCTGAAACTCCTCCAGTTCCCAGTCACCTTATGCCCTCGTCTGGCATCTGTGGACATTGTACTTAAGTGCCTATACCAACACAGATACACATAAATTATAAATAAAAAGAAGTAACCTTTACAAAATTTCCAATATAGGTTGGATAGGATTCAAAATTTAGAAAAATGTTTATCTTTGTTGTATGAGATCTTTATAAAGTTTATAGGTGTGGCTCCCTTACAACCTATATATTTTAAAGTAGAAATATAAATATATATATATATATGTATATATATATATATATATACACACAATGAAAAATGCAGGTAAGCACAATGCTAAACTACAGTATCAGGTACCTAACTATTTATCACATATGAATTTTTGTTTTCATTTGAGCAGCAAACCGTGCCCTAATAAAGCATCCTTTGACACATGTCTAAACACTAATGTGAAACCTGCCTCTCTGACAAAGTAATAGGTCTGACCTTTCCGAAATGTCACTCTGATTTCTCCTGTTTCTATTGCCTTCACTTCTTCTCACAGCATGTAAAATAAATAATGGTAAGTTCTGAATGGATCATGTCAGAAGCAAGTACTCTTATACATGTGGAAGGGATTGCTTCAATGTATGCAATTACAGTTTTCTCTCTCCAAATCCTTGACACTCTGTTTGATGAAACATTATGCCAGTTGTGGTAAGAGATGCAACTGTTTTCTTCTTTGTTATATTACCAGAAAGAATGAGTGACTGCTGAGGATGTAACACAAACTGTAAATCTCTCGCTTTGCAAGAAAATATCAATTCTATCCCCAGCATAGATAGGAGTAAATAGTCACCAGAGTAGCAAAAGTTTAGGACTTCAGCACCTGGAAGGTAGAGGCAGATGGATGCTGATGCCAGCTGGAAAGTCTGCCTAGCCTGTTTTGCTAGTTTCATGCCAGTGAAAGGCCGTGTTTCCAAAAGACAATTGGATGAAATATGATGAAGTCAACTTGAGGTTGTCCTCTGATCTCCACACATAATTGCATGTGATTGCATACATAATCATACACACACATACAAATAAATGAGAGGGAAGAAGGGAGAGAGACACAGAGACAGAGACAGACAGAGACAGAGACAGAGAATTCTTTTCAAGTACTGACTTGGGATGCCATGTGAATCAAATAACCATGCCCTGTTAATTGCTGCAAGTGTTATTATAGGATGTAGATAATGAGTCAATGCTACATTCTGGAGAGCACTGGAAAGTAATCATGGAGCATACAGTGATTCTTTTTCTTTGATTTGCAGCAGTGAGGGTGAATCCATGCAGCCGACGAAAAGCCGTTTTATCCTAAGCTTCTAACCTGATGTATGCAAGTATGAAGCGAGATTGTTGACATAACAGAGACACACATGGTTTTCTCTTACATAAATAGCCAATATTTTGACTCAGAGTTGAGGAAACTATTAATATATGGTACCTTGGTAAACATTAAACCTACCTGTTTATATATTAAATTACTGCTGGGTCAACAGTACATGAACTTAACTGAACATGAATAAATGTTGGAACACATTTCATAATAACATAAATCAACAAAACAACACACATGAAGGAATAGGAAAAGGTAATGCACAAAATGAAATTTTATTATCCTACTCTTCTGGAGATAGCTTTTTCCCCTAAACTCTTCTCTGGTAAAATTAGCATTGATGCAATGTTATTATTTTCCTCATTTACTTTTGTATTTCTTTCTGTTAATTTTCTGGTTACAAATTGAAACATATTAATATAATATAATATATTTATTAAAAACCTATGTCTCATGGACAGATTTCTCCAGATAAATACAATAATAAGCAATACAAACCTGTAATTTTCTGCTATTCACATTTTATTGTGATATTGTTGTCCTTTGCTTGTTCACCTTGATAATGAACCTAAGTTTATTTGATGTGCTACCAAAAATGAATGGGTAAAGACTAAAATTTAAATTGAGAGCATTATGAAGACAGAGGTATTTTCATATAGGATCTCAGTAAGAAGCAATAAGATTAAAATTTTGATTATCGTTAATGATTATACAATTATACTTACACTGTGACAGAAATGCAAGTGGGATCTTCATACTGTGAAGACTAGTTAACATCAGCTAGGTGAACAGATGAGCGCTAACTAACAATATAACAGAAAATTAGATTCCCCCAAATAATGTCATATGATGGACAGTTCCAAATGATATTAATCGGAGGTTGTATTTATCTGTTAACATTGAATTTTTAATATACATTATTAAATTGTAAATATATATTATTAATACACACACCTATATATGTATACATATATAAGTACATTACAGAAACAGTACTGGTATCGTCTATATTGATGCTACCGTAAGAATATGGTACCACCGAAAGGATAGATGGTGTCATAGTAATAGGAATTTTTTTTTTGGTATTGTGTTTACATAAAGCCTGTCTTCTTTGAGAGTTGGGACTAGATCATGATATACTCAGGCTAAATAGGGACCTGAAATATCCAGTGTAGACTTTAATATATCACTGAGTAGAGGGTTTGTCTCCATTAGATAGTAACCAAACAATAATCCACTTGTGGATTTTATGGAAATAAAATCTATTGCGGCTGTCAACCCCTAAACTATGTTTATTGAATAAAGATAATTTTGTTATAATAAAAATATGGTGAAATAAACTAGTGTTTTCAAATATTAGAAGTGGCTAAATTTAGTATTTACACGATCAACAAGCTAGTGTGTGTAGTATCGTTGACTTTCTATCAGTTCATTGGGAATGTTGTTTTAGCACTAGAAACATAAATATAATGTAAACTGCTTCTATAATATGGACTTTCAACATTCTTTGTTAACATAGGTACAAATGAGCATTGCTGTTAAATGCAAAGGATTTCAAAGGGTTCACACAAAAGAAATGGGTTAAAATAGAGTTTAGATAATAGTCTATCACATTAGTTCTCAAGTTGTGGCTTGCAACATCTTTAGGGTTACATATCAGATATCTCGCCTAACATATATTTACATTACAATTCATAACAGTAGCAAAGTTACAGTTAGGAAGTAGCAGTCAAATAATGTTATGGTTGGAGTCACCATGACATGAATAACTGTTTTAAAGGGTCACACCTTTAGGAAGGTTGAGGACCACTGCTCTATCAATACACAAGGGAACAGTGCTAAGCAAGTACGGATATTGAATATTTTCTAGAAATTTGCAATATAATCTACTTTAAGGCTTCTGGTTGATCTCAGTTAAAGACAGTTTTTTTTATAAAAAAAAAAGAGCTCAAAAACATTGCTCAGGGGCTGGAGAGATGGTCCAGCGGTTAAGAGCATTGCCTGATCTTCCAAAGGTCCTGAGTTCAATTCCCGGCAACCACATGGTGGCTCACAACCATCTGTAATGAGGTCTGGTGCCCTCTTCTGGCCAGCAGGCATACACGCAGACAGAATATTGTATATATAATAAATAAATAAATATTTAAAAAAAGACATTGCCCAGATGTTAAAACGCACTTTCTGCATTATTATAGGGCCCTTGACTTGGTTTCCAACCTCCATCCATGTTGGACAACTCACAAATAGCTAGTAACTTTAGCTCCAGACTATCTGATCTATTCTCTCCTCTACAAACACCCACATGTGTTACTTAGAAAGATAGACACACACACACACACACACACACACACACACAGAGACACACACACACAGTATTTTCTTAAACTGATTTAACAGGAAGAAAAAGGAATATTCATATATTGCCAGGTTTTATGGACAAAAGTTTTTCCTAAAGTAATTACAAAAGGCTGGGGATCTGAGTGTTCAGTTAAAAGTGTTTGTTGCTCTTGCAGAGGACCAAGTTTGGTTCCCAACATTCAAATGGCCCCTCCCAACCATATGTAATTCCAGTTCCAGGAGATCTGTTGCCCTCTTCTGGCTTCCTTTAGCACTGAGTGCATGTGGGGCAAAAAATAAATTCAGGCAGGTGAAGCATTCATACACATAAAACAATGATAAAGAAACGACTGAGAATTAAACAGAAATTTAACCTTGGCTAAGCATGGGCCCATGAGCATTTCTCTGATAAATTTCATTCCAGAGAGTTCGTCTTCTCATCATCCTAGGACACAAAGCAGGAGGTTGGCACACACATTAGCAGATTGGATGCAAATTTGTTTACACAAAACATTGAAATTAGTCCAGCTGTTTTACTTTAAGCAGCAGCCAAAAGGATAAAAGAGAAGAAGAAAAGACACCCAAGCTCTAAGTGGCTCCATCTATGTGAAAACCCAGCGTGTCTTCTGGACTACATAGGTCAGCCACTCCTAATGTGCTGCCAATGAAGGAGGGAGTTGTTGCCTTGTGCTCCAGGAGATGAGCGTGCCTCCCTTTTCCCAGGTGTCCTCTCTTTGATCCCTTATCTTGCAGGTGCAGCCCCTTGCTGCATAAAGCTCCAAACAAAAGTGCAGGCAGCTCAGTTTAACGTCGTTACCTATATCTGGAAACCAGTCAGATTCTATTTCTAAAGGAGCTGCAAAATTCACTACTGTTTGTGAAACTGTTGATTCCAAACTGCAAGCAAATTTAAGATCTAAAAATTTCAGATGAACTAAACATGTAATTATATTTTAAGTGAATAATAAGAAATGAGCCTGTCTTCACTAGTCTATAACAGAAGTCTCATAGCATGAAAATGCACTGTAAAATTATGCTTTTGAATTATTTTCTCAGTTGACAGACTTAATCATGAAGGTTTGACTTTCATGAGACAGTGATATTATGAACATTATGGTTCTCAAATTTCTTTCAAATCAGGCAACCTCCGTAGTGTAAACAAACAAAACAATTAGATCAGATATCCCTGTGCCATTTACTTTCTAAGTTAACCTTTTTACCTGTTGAAATTCCTGCATCCTTTAGCCCCTTAGCCTTGCTCTCTGACATATTCCCTTCAAGAGCTCTTGCTTCACAACCTCTCAGTGTTTAGGGATAAGCATGGAAGCCTCCTCCTCCAGTAAGTTGCTCTTTCCCAAACCAGTTAGCTCTAAAGAGTCGTCCAGGAGACCCCTCCAATAGATAGTGGAGAAAAGGAACTAAGAACTAGTTTGGCAAGTCATTTATTCTATAGATTGTTTCTTCTTTGTGTGTGTGGGGGGGAGGGAGAGCAGTACTGCACATATTTCAACCAGGATGCCCTTGAGGAATGAAGAAGATTTGTGGACTCGTCGTTTAATAATTTTAAAATTCTAAAAAAATCATTAACCCTTGCAAATAAATGTTAGAAAAGAAACTGTATGAAATTTAGGAATATTCCCATTCTTAAAACTCTATTGAACTTGGTAGGAGTATACATTTTTTTTAGAAAAAAACTCATGATAAAATTAGTTAATATTGTATCCTAATGAATTGATGTATGTGTAAACCCCATAATTCATTCGTCCTATTCCTTATTCTAAATTTTACTCAAAATTGATGTGCTAGAATCTAAGTATAACTAATTTTAAATCCATTTTTCTTTTGGTCCTTTTGCTAGATTTTTTTATTTGATAAGGACATAGATAGGGCATCTCATGCACTATAATGGAAATCCTTCCCTAAGTATAGTCTATAAAATTGCAAACCATATTCTGTTCCTATTGTGCTGAAACTGAGGTATCCGACTTCGGCAAGTTATGTCAAAGAAGAAGTAGCTAACAAAGGCAATTTCCTGTTAATGTAACTGCACGGTGGCTGCATATGTAACATCATTGTGATTCTAACCTTTCTTATAAAGTAGTTTCTCTAAGCCCAAGGTTTGTACTTAAAACTGAAGAGATCCCTATAAGCATTTAACCACATACATATTTTAGATTTTGAAACTGCTGTGAGAAATCGGTTTCTGTTTCTGTTCTTATTAAGCACGAGCTAAATCATCCAGCCCAGGCTTCTCATGTGCATGCAACAGGGACAGCGTAGCTTGCAAATGAAGATGATAATCTGGCCACACGAGATAAGAGCGGTTTCTCAGCTGCATGTTCAAGTTTAGGACTGAAATGGTGAGGGGGTGGGGTGGGGGGTGAACTGTTGTTTGAAAGGAAATCACTGCGTAAAGAGCATCACACATACAAAATACGAAAAATGCTGATTTTTAAAACATCTCCCCAAACACAACAATGCCATAGTCTCTCTGTAAAGCAGGTGACTCTGAGCTTCATGGAATTTTAACCATACTGTCTATTTTTTGAAGCGGCCATATTTGTGATTCAGTGTTTAAAAGGTCTGTTCTATTACTTTAAACCCCCATCACAGGCAGTCTTTTAAAAACTGCTAGGATAAGACAGAGGAAGAACTTTGGCTTTCCTGAAAATTAATCTGCTATTTTATATATTTCACTCACTTTCTGTACTTTTCAAGTTCTACAATTATCCAAAGTCTTTTTCTTCCAGAATTTTATTCAAACCTGGGGTAATTAAAAATGTTTCATATGTTACACTTATGAGGATAACCACATAACAACATTGGGTTTGTCAATGAAATTTCAATACCTGTAAAATTTATTGTTATTTCTAAGGTAGAGTCTTGGAGGATTTTTTCTTGTATAAATAAGATAAAAGAAACTGCACCTATAAAAATGAACACTTGAAAACATTTCTAGTTCTCAAGTAACTAGAAATGTAACTAGAAAAGTAACTAGTAACTTAACCTTAATAAAACTCAAGAGGGAAATTAAGGATTGGCTGTGTAGATTATTTACATTTCAGAAAAGAAATTGTTGCCAATTTACAAAGAAAAAATGTTTAAAATTTAAGAATACATGAACATTATTCTATAAACTGATTTTACTTAGGGATCTATAACCAGTGATGGTTAAAGCATTCAGAAAATAGAATTATTTGATTAGTACATCCTCTTAGTTATGTATTTCTTGTGCATGCCTTTGCACATGGCCCACCCACAGACACAGCTCATCAGCACCCGAGTGGAGGCCCAAGGATGAATGTTAGTAGTTGCTTCTCTTCTTATAGCCTATAGGTCCCAGGATTTGAACTCTGGTTATCACTTAGCAGCAAGTGTTATCATCCTCTGAGCCATACACATGTTGTTTTTTTTTAATCAGTTTTAAGAAAATCTTCTCCTACCATAAACCATCTCTTTTTGTCCCCACTACTTCTTGTATATTTTCACAAATATGTGATGATCAATAGTTTTATGTGCTTCTACTTGATATATGGTACTTAGATGTGAACTTTTATGGTTCATTATCTTCATTGGTACCACCTAAACTAACTCTGAAACAAATTGAAAAGCTATAAAATATAAAGCATTAAACCTGGTCTCTAATGCCCAATAAAGCAGACTCATGTCAGGAGCTAATGCCCATGGTAACCTCGGCAAATTCACAGGTACTTTCTGTAGACATGTACTTATTTATAATATATGAGCAATGGCACTCCTGATATTTAAGAGTCCTTTGAGTCCTCTGACTGTTATCATTTGTGTCATAATGAATAGACAAATCTACACAAGTACAGCCGTCAATTGGCATTCGAATTAATCCACAGCAAAATGCCTGGATGAAATTGGTCCAGAAGTCTGGCTAACACTTTTTTTTTCAGATTTGTGTCCTTTTTTGACACATAGACACAGGAAGAGAATCTATTTATAATATAGGATCAACAGGAACCATAGAGTATTGCATGGGTGGGGAATAGCCTGGCGTCTTATACCCTACGTGAAGTAAGAGCTAGTGAGAAAAGACTATACTTTGTATTGGGTGTTAGGGGAAAGTTAAGTACTAGTGTTACCCATGAAGAATGCTCATTTTGCACAGGTAAGTTTCATTAAACAATAATTCTGCCAGGCTCTTGGTTGTATGCTTGATTCACAATAAATCATCTACCTCAACAAACCCACTGAAAATACAATATTTTATAGACACATATGAATAGTGCAGTTAAGTCTTAGAAAATTTTGAATTCTTTATCTAAAGATGCTCCCTGGCATTATCATAATCTGACTTTCAAATGTGTGTGTGTGTGTGTGCGCGTGCACACGCGTGTGTGTGTGTGTCCAGAGCTCTTGTGTTGTTGCTGCTGCTGCTGGGTCCTTTTTTTTTATTTTGTTTTGTTTTTGTTTTTTGGTGGGATGTTGTTGTTTTTCCACTATATTTGAGTGGTTTTTAAGTTTCAGAAAGCACTAAAATTAACTACTTGGCTTGTTAGAAACCTAATCTCTGTGCCCAACTCCCAGATCACCTGATTCTATAGACTGCTGGTTGGCAGGGATGTTTGTAGAGGACACCTGCACTCCTTCTTAGAGATGCCTTGAAAGTGTGGCAGTGAATGTGCTTGTGGAGCAGAGAGTGCTGTTGTGACAGTGAATGCCACCACAATCCCTCTGGCATCTTCCATCTGTAAGAGTCGCATGCCGAAGTTATAAGGTTAGACATTTTAGGAGGGATTTTGGATATAGCAGTGGAACGCAGCTACCTTCCATAGAACACATTAACCCCGAGAAATCCTTAGCACAAAACAACAGCCTGACGATCAGAAATGGATTTGATGCCTGGAGGGGCAGAGTCCCATGAAGGTGAGCTGATCAAAAACATAAGATGGTGAGGTCTGGGATATATTTAAGTAGTTGGTTTTTGTCAGTGACATTCTGTAACCTGTTATTCGAGAAAAAAAAAACAAAGCCAGATGGGAAAACTAATGCTGACATAATTCTGTGGGCTTGGTAGTAGATGGGCCTGGAAAACACCATGAATCACCTACACTGGCTCAGGCTCACAGTAGAGAGGTGAAGTTTATTGCTATAGTTCCTGTTTTATCACCTCACACACAACTCATGCAAAATTAAAATGGTAATTCTCATTATATCCCTAAACTGCACTGTGTGTAAAATGAGAGAACGAGGGCAGTAGAACGGAGTCTAATGATAAGTTTATTATATCTGCAGATAGCTTTGAGGAGTACCATGCTCTGCATCTCACACGTCCTTTCCCAGTACTCTCTTCCTTCGCAATGAGTGCTTCTAATCCCAGAACGCTTGAAATTCAAGGGAAAGATAGCATAATTTCTCGAATAGTTATCTTGCTAAGGCGTCAGGGGTCTCAGGGAGAATACTGCTTGGTGATGCAGGTCAGCAGCTAGGCATGGCAGTACATGTCTGCAATTCCAGCACCTGACAGATCCAGGCAAGCGGATGAGGAATTAAAGGAAAGCCTCAGTGACACAGAGGGTTTGAGCCCAGTTTGGGTTACAGGAGACATTGTGTCCCGTGCAAAAAACAATAGTTAACCACAAATGGATAAAATATTGATTTTTTTTTTGACATTTGGCAGATTTTCTGGAAACTCTGAAGGGTAAGTACAAAAACGTGTGTCTTGGGACACTAGAAATATATCTGCTATCATGGAAGGGAAGTTCAGCTTAGAGCCAGTCCCTGTCCCCAGGCATCCCCACACACATTTGTTTGCTCTGAAATCTTAGCAAACATCTTACTTCAGAGCCTTTGTTTCCTTAGAAACACAAAGACATTGTTCCTGCCTCACCTGCCCTTTGTTTTGTCAATCACAGAATAGTTCTTCTGTATGTAGAACCATAAATATGCCATTTTCTGCAGGAGTGTTTTCTGCCTATACCAGATAAGTCTCCTTCAATCTTCTGCCATTACACTCCGCAGACAGAAAAACTAGCTTCAGCACAGGCAACAACCGCAACTAAGTCAGAGATTGTAGGAAGACTTAATTTATCCACTGATTCTGCCTGTTTCTCCTTGAGGGATCTCAAGGGAGCTTTTCAAGGTTCCAAAAACTGTTCCTTTACTATGTCTCCTCATGCACTCTTGCTACTAGAGCTTGCAAGGCCACAGCCTTCTGACTCTACCCACACGAAACATTCCAGAAAGTGAAGCACCTCGAATGGGTCTTTTTGATTGCTTTCAAGGAGATCACTATCTAGGAACTTTCAGTTCCAAATTGCAGGAACCATTCAAACTCTCCCAGGGCTTACTAAAGACTGGCTTTAGGAAAGCTTTGGGACGGAGCCTGCAGCAAAGAATGATCTTCTGGGAAAAGGGAATCCTCCTCCTGCCTTAGTGGTCTGTCTACACAGGTTCTCCACTACATTTTCATTATGTAGTGTCCAGCAGACTTCAGAGGCCTCTTTCAGGAGTCACCTGGCCAAAGGAAAAGAGCATAGAGAAGTCCTGGGACTTTGAGATTACCCATGACGTTTTATTTCCATTAGCCTGCTGTGCCTGCACTCATCCTGACAGGCCCACTTGCTTGGAATCTTTGCTGTGCTTTAAACATGAAATTAACTCTCCTGGCAATCTTTGGCCCCAAAACATCAAGGTAGAAAGGAAGACATCACAGAAGCTCACTGAGGGAAGACTCCATTCTTTGTCTTCCCCCAAAGATCTTTGCCATCTACTGGAGGGAGTGTATCTTACAGAAGTTGTTTCAGTGAGGACAACAGCTGCAGTCACTTTGGAGAAATGCAGCTTTTTCTCCTTTCCCCTGTCCTGCCTCTAGACAGCTGTGATATCAGAGCCAGAGACAATCTGGTGCACAGGGAAAATGAATGTGAGGAAACCCCACAAAACTACAGAGCTTTACTTAGTAGACTCTGACTCCTACTCTCAGGGCCCCTGGTAGCTCTTAGATATATTCATTATCCTCCCTCCTGCTAACAACACACACACACACACACACACACACACACACACACACACACACACACATATATATATATATATATATATATATATATATATATATATATATTCTCAACCTGATTGAGTCAAGGGACATTTCTATTTCAAAAGTTTTGATTTTAAGCAAAAGTAGTAAATATTCACAAAGGAAACAGAAAGGAGATACACCTATCCAAATCTTATCAGAAACATGCCTTAGTCTCTTAAACATCCTGTCTGGATGGTGCTAATATGGGGAGGGCTGAGACTTGGGTAAATTTTGTTTGCTGTTTTTACTGTTATGTGCAGATAATGTATTCCTTCCAAGCTCTTTGACAAACACTCTCAAGATACTATGCTTTCTTTTCTTTTTTTTTCTTTCCTTTCTTTTAAGTCCCTCCCTCTGCAACTCCTTCCATCCCCTGTCCTCCTCCTCCTCCTCCTCCTCTCTCTCTCTCTCTCTCTCTCTCTCTCTCTCTCTCTCTCTCTCTCCTCTATTTCTCTCCCTTCCCCTCCTCTTCTCTCAGGTGTGTCAGATGAAAGCCTTGCAATTGGAAGATGAGTCTAACAGTCCCTATGCACAAAGAGTTTCAGGAAAAGACCACCCTGGCATGAGCAACTGAGACAAAAATCACAGCTCAAGCTTCTTCTTGCTGCTTTGACACCAGCTTCCAGCCAGCAAGAATGACCTGGGGAGACTGGTATGTGGTCCTCCCTCCTTCAGAGCTCTATGCCCTGTGATCTAGTCATTGTGTACTGGGAGTCCCAGAGGCAGCAGGAAGGTGCACCCTTCCTGACTTCCAAAGTCCAGCAGAAATCCCAGAGCATGCAACTGGAGAGAGAGTGAGGGGCATAGTACCCAACCTTCCACCTGCTGCAGGCTGAAGTGTGCTGCCTGCACCACAGGGCCTTCCTGCGCCATAATTGGACTCCCCCTCCCCCATGCTTTGAAAGGAAGAGTGAGAAAGCACCCAGGCGGTCCTCTTTCACGAGGGCGGGACCCTTAACCAGGACTTAAGATTCACAATATCTTTTTTGGTGAAACCTAAACAGAACACTATTCAGCTAGAAGATGTATTTCAACCCGCTTTTCCTCTCACCCTCCTTCCCTCCCTCCCCCTCTCTCTTGTATTTCTGAGCCCCCCACCTCTCTCCTTCCCTACCTCCCCTTGCTTCAGCTAGAATTAGACACAGGAAAGAAAGAAACCCAAGCTGCAACTACACCACCCTTCAGTTTGGTGTCAGGCATAAGGCTTTTCGTTCAGGTAATTCTGGTGGCTAGAGAAATGCTCCCAGGAGGATAGCTACCTTTTTAGCCCCGCCCAAGAGACTCAGGCCTAGGAACACCACTAATCTCCACCGTGAGGCGTTTCCTCCCCCTGAACCTCTTTGTCATTGCTCTTGCAGTCAAAAGTGAAGGCTGGAGGATGGAAACTATAGAGAGATGGTAGAATTGTGGCATATGAAGGCATTCAGACAACACCGTGCACCGTGGATTGCCTGACCTCTCACACTGGCCTCTGTTAGGATTTTCAGAGACACTCTAAGCTTTTCTGTGGACCCAAGTAACCCGGAAAAAAAAAGAAAGAAAGAAAGAAAGAAAGAAAGAAAGAAAGAAAGAAAGAAAGAAAGAAAGAAAGAAAGGAAAGGAAAGGAAAGGAAAAAGAAAACAACATGGAATACAAAAGAGAGATTAGACACTAGAATACACAATGTGTAAGAGTATGCAGCAATCTCAGCATTCAGAAAACCTTGAGAGGGAAGTAAAATTAAATTTTAAACAGGAGAAGAAATAAGCCTCTGTCAAAATGGGCACCCCCACCCCCAGTTGTTGGAGTGTTTAAAACACATAATGCTTGCAAGTTTTTTTTTTTTAATTTGAGGATAGTCTTTGGAGATATAAAGTGTCAGACTTATCTACCAAGTACCAGAGGTATGGCAATTAAGAACTTTATTACCATTTTTTAAAAAGGTTTTAATGACCTGTGCCATATAGATTTTGGACAAGACCAAAGCAGACTATGACATGCAGCATCTTTAGAAAGTCCCTAAAGCTAGGAGAGATTCTAAGGAGACCAAAGATCTTGGTCCAAAGTGTAGGAGATAGGGATGGAGGAGAGGGATCTCCCCCAATGCCAATGCCATTCAAAGCAAATTAACATTTGTTTCTTTTTCTGTGGCGCATTTTCTTCGTAATCTACGGTAGGTGCTGGCAGCTAGAGCTGAAATAGCAGGCGGCCCAGCTCTGCATTTCTCTGGCTGACGTGCTCAGCCGGCTTTGGCAACTCACTCCTTCTAATGTGCCCCCGAAACGCTTTGGCTCAACAGGTACCTCATGAAAATTCGCACTTAACCCTCGGTCATCTTCTTGAAGGAGACGCTTTCACGTTTCTTGCCCCTGCCCTGGCTGCTGCTGGCTGCCGGCGACTCCTCCACGCGGAGCCCTGCGCGTGTCTAGCAGGCAGCCCGAGGGCCATCCATTAACCACCCACTCTGAGTGGCAGGAAAACTAAGCCCAGACGTGTCTCTCCTCGCACACCCGGCTGGCGACGACAACCCCTTGTAAGCAACCTGAGACGGGTTTTGTGCAATAGATCGACTAGTTACATCGCGGCGAACAAGCGTTTTTATCGCCAGGACACACACACACACACACACACACACACAGCTCTAAATAGAAGGTTGGGGTTACAAAGCAGTTGCTGTCACAGAAAGCAGGGGCGACTTCTTGCCATTTAGGGATGTCAATTAAAATTCGGAACTGACCACCCATCCTCGGTCATCGCTGAGGAAGAGGTAACCTCTCCACTTCCCCCTCCCCAAACATGAATTATCATATCCACTGAATGCAAATGTGCTGCCTTCTGCGAGGGGACAGCCAGCTGCAAGCTGGACAATAAAGTGTTTCATAGAGACGCGGCCCGATTGCGGTTCAGGGAGGCACTCCTGTACAAAGGAAGAAGCGCCCAATTTGTGCTGATAGCCTTGGCGCGCCTGGGCCAAAAACTGCCCCTCCACCCTCCAAGGCACAGGCACCCATGATTAGAAACTAGCTCTGCTACAAGCTGCATTTCCCCCTGTGTCTGTTGGAGCTGCTGTGAGGACGGAGAAGTGCTTGTTCAGAAATGATGGCTTGAGTCATAGACACCTCTCGAGTATTCTTTGCAGCAATCAATGGGCAGTGGGCGCAGAAGTTATGGAATAGCTGCGAGTCTGTTTTGTCCCCGGACAGCTCTTTCTCCAGAGATCCAACTGCCCCTTGCCTTCCTGCTTAGGAATAAATTTTCCATCCCACCCGCCCCCACTCCCTGTCTGTGCATGTGACACTCATTGTACCTGTCTGAACGCAGAGACTTGCCGGGGATTTTCTTTTTGGTCAGCTGCTAATGACTTTCCTCCTACCTTCATTCATCCTCAAAGGTGGATCTTTACACTTTGTGACATCTCAGCCTCATTTAAGATTTTTTTTAAACCAAGCATTTTAACAGAGCACCTAAGGAAGCTCCCCTACATTTACCCTTGCATAGGAAGCCACGTAGAAATAATTCAAATTTGTATGCAGACATTCATGTTGGTGTGAGCAAGCTCAGGAAGGCTCTATCTCCTAATGCATTTAAAAACCGATGCATTCCTAGCATGTTGGCAACTTTGTTGTCCGAAATGGTTAAAAAAGCACTCACGCCAGTGTCTTCAATAATAAAAAAATCTGTGCAAAGAATCAAACCCCACGAATTCCACAAGAAATCATGCTAATCCTTTCCACTTAAAAAAAAGTCTTGCAGAGGAATTCTGCGTGGATACCCACTAGTTAGAGGCTATAGGAACCAACTCACGTATTCTGTTTGAGCATACTGCAAGAATATTTATTGAGCACAAGCTCAATCACCGCATTGAACGCCAAATCTGGCAAGCAAAATGCATTTCCTATCTGAGGGAAGGAAAAAGAGCTGTGAATCAACTCGTTCATCAGTATTATCCCGAATATTTTATCCGTGCAAATTGCAAACTAAGCTTGCTGGCCTCTCTCAGGCGACAAGTCACCCCATCTCCAGCCACAGCAAAGGGTACCCCCGAAAAACAGACCTACCTTTTACACAAGACAGCGTCAATAAAAAGACGAGGTTCCAAAACGTAAATCCACTTTTAATCCCCATTTTCTTCCTCAGGATGAAGTCTAGGCGGCCACATTTAGCGCATCTTCGCGTGCCAGGCTCCAGGGGTTTGGATTCCTTTGCTCTGCTTTCCCCTTTGCGGCTCCCTTTCATATTATTCGCGAGCTCTGGATTCTGGCTCCTCAGCCCAGCGCAGTGGAGTTGTTGCTGTTGTTGGTGCGCGGTCACAGCTCGGAGTGAATGGTGTTTCTGGGATACCACAGCAACCTTGACGAGGACTCAACCATCTCTCCAACGGGGGCACAGAGTCTCCGCTATTCTGGATTCTGTCTTTTCTTTGGCGTTTTTTCCCCTCCACCAAAATTAACCTTAAATCTTGCTCCTTACAACCTACACCAGAAAGCACTAGTAAGCCTCAGAAAGCCACGCTCTGTTCTCTGATAAACTCCCCACGATATTTGCAATCTCGGGGCTTGGATTATTTTTCCCCCCGAATAGATCAATTCTGCCAGCAAAAGCAGTTCAAGAAATATTATGTTAGTGAGCTCTCCATTGGAGCCTGCAAATACAGAAGCATGCTAAAAGGAGTATTTTCAAGTGAAGAGCTGCGTCGCTTTTAGGAGAAACTGTGAGGAAAATGAATTGGGTTCCATCGATGCCCACGTCGTTAGAATGGGACATGTGTTACTACAGTAGTTGCATATATCCCAGGCAGCCCTCAGACATCTATTACACTTTGATTTAATTGAGAAGGGAAATCACAGATAATTTACTTGCACGTAAAAATTTACATATTCAAATACCTACGTGTAAAAGCCACGGCAAGGATTTTATCATTTGGTGAACATATGTCACCCGTGGCTGGGGCAGGGTTAGGGTTGGGAGGGAAGTCAGAATATTTCCCTAAATAGTTCATCTTTCCTCTTTCCCCCACCTCCGAGTAGCCTGTGTGCAACAGCAGTTAAGCCAGTTGTGTCTGTCGTTATCATCCAGAGAAAACTCATTTTCCTTAATTCTAAATTGATCCCAAATATATAAATGGAAGGTTTCTTTCAAACGGCAAAATGTATATGTCTATACATTTTGGACTTGGCAGCCCCATAAAGCAGGCAAGGGTTAAGGCTATGCAAAGAAAGAGTTCTTGCGCCATCTTCTGGCCGTCTACAAGCCTCCAGCTTCTCCTTCACATCTAAAGGGACCCTGTTTTATCTTCTATTGTAGAGATGTGTCCCTGAGACTAGAATGATTTTCTTACACATACTAATTTTTGGATCTGTTTTTTTCCTGCCAGATCCTGGCCCAAATATTTTGATGATAAAGTTTCGTAGACCAGAGGCCGGATTGACGATATTACTCTCTTGGTAACTTGGTCTTGTCTCAAGAGTTTGGAAGGGCTGCAGTGCAGACTCTGGAATAGGTAATTACCAGTGCCTGTTGGATGGCCCTATTTGCATGCCTGGAGGAGTGGTGGGGAGCATCTTTGCACATCATTCAATCAAAGGGACTTCCCGCCTTGAGTTTTTGCAGCTCCCAACCCTGCTCACAAATGATGAACCCTGTCCCGTTCAGCTTGCAATCACCCTGACCAGCCTTTGTCCCTGAGCTAGCCTTGGAGCTGGCGGCTCAGTGGACCAAGGCAGTCGCGTCTAGAGGGAGTTCTGCTCTGGAAAGTGGGCACACAAAAAGCGCCCACAGTCGTCAGTGGCAAGTAGGTTCAATCTATGAGAAGGATTGTCAGCTTCTCCCTAGGAATGTGACATTTCGTGTGAGTCTGCCACTGAGGAGAGAGGGAGAGCGCACACTGGTGCTGTCATAAGGAGTAAGGCTGCTTCCTTAGGGAAAATGATGAAAGGTGGTTTTGTTGTTTGTTTTTATGTCTCCGCGTAAGTTTTTTTTTTTTTTTGCTCAAGTGTTTTTGCATGCATATGCGTTTGCATGCGCGTGAATGTGAGTGTGTGTGTGTTAACAGGGATTTCTTTCCCGAGTAGAGTTAGCAAAAGGCAAAACTGTAGACGCCCAACTGACCTCATTAAATTTCAAAGGATCATTTAGAAGCTGCAAGGCAGGATACTGCTCCTTCCCGACAGTGCCCCCCGCTATTGTCTGCATAGGCAGATTTGGAAAGGGAGTGGGGCCAAGGCTGGGACGAGATTGCGATTGGGAGGATCAACACAGCAAACGTCATTAGTCTGCTCAGCCACCTTGGCAGTGGCAGTGGCATTGATTTCAGTCAAGATGTCAGTGTGCATTGCTGTGACTGTTGCATTAGCCGGGGCGAATGATGACTTATATGCAGACTTAATGAGGACCCAGCCAAACCTTCCTTTCCAAGCTGCAAAGGTTAGTCATTGCAGCTGGGTTTACTTTGGGGTAAGTGGTCTATTTGAACTCACGACTACCGATCTTAAACTAAAAGATGGTTATTTCTCAAAAGTTTGGTGGATTTTCAGTGTAATTGTTGTTTACAAAATAAATTTTGATCCAGGCATCAGTAAGAGTGCCACTTAGACACCAATTTCTGTTGCTCATTTTCAAACACGGCACTAAGCCCACAATGCAATTATCTTCCCCAAATGAATCCTGCCTATCTTTTCACTGTGAGGTTTTTCAAGATTTATCTGGTTAGATCATAATACATTGAATAACACTATAGTTTCTAGTTCTTACAGCTCACCATAAATCACAAGTCATTTTTCACTCACAGCTTCCAGCTTCTGAGACAGTGTAGAAAGGAAAATCATATTTTACAATCAGTTGATGTTAAGGCTGGAGGAAATGAAGAGGTTTATCCAAGGTCACCATCAGGAGCACTGATTTTCAGTCTGGCATACTTAGGCCTGGACCACACTTGCCTTTCATGAGTAGGAGCCTTCTGGTCAAAGGAGTGTTTCTGAAGGTATTCTAGAAACAAAATCAGCAGCCAGTGTTGTGGAGGAGAAGCCACTCAGGTTCACCAGAAGGTGTTGGGAGCAGTGAGACCCCAGATCTTGAATTTCTTGTAATCCTCTGATCTGAGTGCCTACAGCTGCTCTGAGCACGAGAACTTCAGGAATTCCTGATGGCAGGAGAGTGGTTTCTGGTGGGTTTGGCTGGGGCGTGGCTATCTCTATGTAATCTGCCCCTGAACACAATAAAGGGGGCATTCTTGGGGAATTCAATGTCGCTGTCTCTCTGTCTGTGTGTGTCTGTGTATCTCAACCTCCAGCCCCTTGCCCGGAGCTCGTGAACTGAGTAATAGCGCACAGAGCGCCAACACGGGGGCGTAGTGAGCTGCAAGAAGGAGAACCACAACAGCTGGATTTGGGAGCAGAAAGCGCCCATCGTTTATATCTGTGTTAATGCAGCAAAGGTGGGGGGTGGCTTTATCTAAGGTCATAAGAGAAGCTAGAAAACAGTCTCTCTCCTAACAGCCAACATTAAGTGATTACTGTATAGAGGTGGACACTATGCTTACAGGCCTATCTTAATCATCATGACATCACATCCAGACAAAGATGTTGATTGTTCTTCAGATAGATGAACACGTGGTACTTAAAGCGTTAGCTATCCAGCCTAAACCAAAGCAATAGCTATGTAGATATATGAGTCTAAGATGCCTGAATTCTTAGCCAGTGTACTTTTCTACTCTGTGCAACATTTCTCCAAGAGATGATAGCTTTAAAATCCTAGTCATTGTAACCATAAAGATTTCTATATTATTCCACATATTTGTAGATAAACAATAATTGATAATACATTAAAAATCAAGTTGAAACAAATGCAAAGAACACATTTAATTTATAAGTTTTAGGCCCTAAAATTTCTTCTCTCCATTTTTCTCTGTAGTTCCATCACATGATCATCTAGCCTACAGGCCATGGATAACAATGAGTTGGCAAGGATCATGAATCACAGTGATTAAGTTCCCTGAAGAGCTTTTGAAAAGAGTTCGGGTTAGAGCCTAGAAGTGCCAGATCATGATTTTTTCTCAACTCATCCTCCAATGTATGGGATACAAAGAACTTTGCCTTTAAGACAGAATTGACCTGGCCCTGAAAGAGTAACCATAAATTTCTCCTCCCACCCAAATTGTTCCATATTAATACAGCCTCTTGACACTTGTCTATTTTAACACCACAGAGGGAAAACAACAGAACAATGAATAGTTAATGAAAACAAAAATATGTATGTGAAGAAATAACCCAACAAGTAGTTATCTTCAACTTTGGATAGAAATACATGTGTTTTTAATTGAGTTATGAACTTAAGAGGAATTTTCATTTGCTGTTGCTGATTTGCAACTTTTTAAGAAGCTCATTGCTCTTATATGCTATACTTTATACATAATTTATCATCATATAAATGCATCTATGAAATATGAATGTCTATTGGGGAAAGGTATTATTTGTTAATGAAAAGGTTAAAAAAAGAAAGAAAGAATCAGGCTCAATGGTGTGTGAGAGAAGACACTGGCAAGAATAATGAACAAGTGGTCATGGTTCACAGAAAACTGAGCACAATGTTCCTCATTCTTTGCAATCTTTTTAATGGATTCACCATTAGGAAATTAAAGGTAAGAAAGAAATTGATACTTACTTGTATTTTTTTTTTCATTTTTCACTGTTTCTTTTTCAAAATGTCTGAATTTAGGGGCGGGAGGGGTGGTTCAACTGTTAAGAGCACTGATGCCTCTTCCAGAGGACCTTGGTTCAATTTCCAGCGCCGCATGGCATCTGGGATTTCAGTTCTAGGGGACACAGCACTCAAGCACATGCACACACACACACGCGCGCGCGCGCGTGCTGGCAAAAGCCAATGCACATAAAATAAAAATTAATTAATTAATTAAAATGTCTTAATTGAAATATTAACTCTAGAATGTTAAAGGAATTTTAATTCAAGCTTCTTTTCTTCATTAGCAGTAATCCACATTTGTTTGAGAAATAAATGGTATGGTACTCAATATCCACTGTCCAGACTTCTGGAAGAATCAGTGCCAGTTAACAAGATAAGTTGTCAATCATGGGTAAAGATCTCTGGCCTCTTGCTGCTCATCAGGATCACTGAGAAGCAGAGAGGAATAACACAGACCTTTATCAAGTTTGCTGTCCTGGACATCAATTCCTCTATGTCCTAACTTCTCTAAGCAGATTGCTCAATACTGAGTCTTAACAGTAATTTCCATGTTCTCAAGCTAAAAAGCCACATTAAGAAACTCAGAGACAGAAATTTATATGAGAACAGGACAATAATGTGTTATTTTAAGGAACTAGAAGACAGAAGAGCTTGAAAATGGAAGACAGTATATATGGCTGTCTGCAAGCAAGTCCTGTTTAGACGGACAGCTGAAAGCTGTATTTGACCTCAGCCACACATCTAAGAATTTTCCATCTGTATGTAGTATTCAGATGTTCTCATCTTCGGAGTTTCATAGCACAGCAACTTTAATATGTATTGTATGCAGGATTCAGCGTAAGTGATATGTCAATCCTACTATGTTTCCATAAAGAAAAGTCATGGTCAATGGGTGGAGCATGTGGGATAGTAAGCCGGAAAGGCAAAGAGGAGAATTTGTTAAGATAGGTTTGTTTGAAGATTGTTTCATCTCTTTGTTCTCCTGGTACTGATTTCACCTCACTTTTCTCCATGTAGAGGAAGGCAATGACAAAGATTAATAAGCAAAGAGCAGCTTTGCTAAGTAATAATAGTCCAGAACGATGGGATTCATCAGGGATAAAGTTGTCTATCTGGAATTATCTGAATAAACTATGGTTCTCACTGTAGTGGATCTCTCTTCATCCTTTATTAAGTATACTTCTGTACTCTTAGTTTCGAATATACATTTAAAGAATACAAATTAACAGTGTAGATCTTACAAAGCACCAAATTTATAAGAATTAATATGAAAATACAATAAACTTTTATTTTGATCTATAGTTAATTGGCAAGAAATTAATAAAAAGTGTGCTATAATTTATTTTTCCATGTTCCAGATTGAAAATATTTGTACAAAATGGTTTATTTTCATATATTCAGGATTCAGTACACCATCTATACATCTGATTAGGTAATGGCTTCTTCTACTACAAATTATTAGTATTATAAAGCCTTTGTAAGCTTTGTGCCGTGCATCTTTCAAAGGATCACTTACTTTTAATTTTCTGAGAAATTTGAACATCTTCAGTAAAGAATCTATGACTTGAAGTCAGTTCTAGGGAAGTGCTTTGGTTTTTCTGTGATGCTTAGCTGTAAGTTCAGAAGCCGTAACCAGACAGAACACTCCTTACAGTAGAAACCAAGTATGTCTTCCGTGCTCCCCTATCCAACCTTCCTTTATCCCAATCATCCTGTTTCCCCAGGTTTCCCTCATCCTCCCCTTCTCACTTTTCTCTCCCCATCCCCTGATACTCCCATCCCACCCCACCCCCAAGGTCCCAAATTTTCTCCCCTCAATTTTGTCTACTTCCCGTATCCAAGAGGATAATTATATGTTTTTCTTTGGGTTCACCTTCTTATTTAGCTTCTTTAGGTTCACCACTATATACTCCGTGACCGTTATTTATGGCTAGAAACCAATTATGAGTGAGTACATCCCATGTTCCTCTCTTTGGGTCTGGGATACCTCACTCAGGATAGTGTTTTCTATTTCCATCCATTTGCATGCAAAATTTGAGAAGTCATTGTTTTTTACCGCAGCGTAGTACTCTAATGTGTATATATTCCACACTTTCTTCATCATAGGGTTGGCAAGAGACTTGAACCTAGAGTGGCTCCCAGGAGCCCAAGGCGAGGTCCCCAGTTAGTTCCTTGGGCAGCTGAGGATAGGGAACCTGAAATGACCCTATCCTACAGCAATGCTGACGAATATCTTGCATATCACCATAGAACCTTCAGCTGGTGATGGATGGAGATAGTCACAGAGACCCACACTGGAGCACCGGACTGAGCTCCCAAGTTCCCAATGAGGAGCGGAAGGAGGGAGAACATGAGCAAGGAAGTCAGGACCACGAGGGGTGCACCCAACCAGTGAGACAGTGTGGCTGATCTATTGGGAGCTCACCAAGGCCAGCTGGACTGTGACAGAAGAAGCATGGGATAAAACCAGACTCTCTGAACATGGCGAACAATGGGGGCTGATGAGAAGCCAAGGACAATGGCCCAGGGTTTTGATCCTACTTCAAGTTCGGGCATTGTGGGAGCCTAGCCACCTTGGATGTTCACCTTCCTAGACATGGACAGAGGGGGGAGGGCCTTGGACTTTCCACAGGACAGGGAACCCTGACTGCTCTTTGGACTGGAGAGGGAGGGGGAGAGGAGCAGGGGGGGGAGGGGGACAAGGGTGGGACGAGGGGGAGGGAAATGGGAGGCCGGGAGGAGGCGGAAACTTTTTTTTCTTTTCTTTTTCTCAATAAAAAAAAAAAAACCAAGTATGTCAATTCTGTGCTTTGAATTTCCTTCTAACCATGTTAGCCAGCGCTGCTCATAGTTAACAAAATCCATTACTCTTTTTCTAGCTTTTGTGCTTGAGGTTAATATTATTAAATACTTATAAATTTCAGATGAAAGAAACTACTGTAGTTAGTTGATCAGAAGTCCTGAAGTTTGAAGAGTATGATTCACCGTGCAAATGAGAGTTAAAGTAGCCACATTAAACTATGAATATCTTCATTGTATAACTAGAATTAATGTTCAAACTTTCTAAATAATAATATGCAACTCTGGTCTCCACGGCTTCCAAAGTCATCTGAAAAATAATACATATTGAATTATTTTCCAGATTGAGAGCTCAGGAAGTTCACTGCGTACGTTTTCTTTGCTTATTTATTTTTTGTCAGATGGGAAGATAATGGTGACCTTGACTTTGAATGATCACTTTGGCTACAAAAAGAACAAAAATCAATGCAGCTGATTTGGGTTTGGCTACACATAATCCAATTTGGATTGTAAGTCCAAATACCTTTCTCATCTGGACAGGGATCAATTTCATCTTTATTCATTTTATAGAGGTACCATTTTCACCTGGATGCTCATTCACTTCTTTAAGAAGTCATTCTGAGACTCCACTGCAGGAAGCTACATACAGGAATTACACATCACTTTTTGATCAAAGAGCTTTCAGTACATAAGAGGGGATAGAATGCAGTTTCAAGTGATTATGATTACCTTAGTATAAGGCAACAGGGCGAAGAGAGATCCCTACCAACTGTCACACCGGTGGGAGAGCCATAGTTAGAAGCTGGCAAATCCCTGCTGAGTGAGATAAAATTTTCTCATCTTGGATCATCTAAGCACGATAACAAGAAAAAAAAATACTAGTGGAAATACTGCTTCCAGTATTGAGCTTAAAGTTTGGATGCATATTTAAAATTTAGCCAACTGGTTTGTTATACAGCAGGAAAAGCCGTAGGTGAGGTTGGAAAGTGAAAGAAGCCAGGAACAAATGAGAAGAATAATAGTTCTTGCAATATATCTTAATTTTTAGTGGGTCTCATTGACTTACGTAAACCTTCTATGATTCACGTTTAAATCCCACAATCAGTGGACTAGTTCATTGAATATACAAGTTGATTTGTTGTCTTGGCATTTACAGAAAATGGTCAGTAAAATGGATCAATTTATCTCTTCAAGGTGATTGAAAACATTGGGTATTAATTATGAATACACATAGACAGGGTCAATAATTATCAAATTGTTAGAAAAAAATAGGAAGTATACCTGATTTTATTTTCTCTGGTGAGCTTTGATTATTATTAAATTGACAAAAATAAGATGTTTCACTTATTTTTTGTCTATTGCTATTCAGAATGACAAAATAAAGACTTGTTATATTTACATGTGCATTTAAAAAAATGTCCATACATTCCATGGATATTAATTAAATTTTGTGTGATTTGACATCTATCTAAAGTAGATTGAATGAGTAGACAACCTAGGAACATAACAAAAGACTTTTATTTTGGTACAAAGACTGACAGTGGATGTTAAGTCAGCCAACTATTACAACATGTTCATTATTCAATTTGATCGTTTTAATTTTTAAGAAGATTCTTTTCTTGGAATAAAAAGAATTTTGATCATATTTTAACAAATTGACTCTGAATCAATAAATGAAAAATAAGAAACACTAATCAAAGAAAATTAAATAATGTCAAACAAGTAAAACCTTTTGTATTTAGAAGTTAGGAAGCTTGCACATAAAGTGGCTCCCATAGAATGAGGAAAAAGTGTGTGATGAGATGATCTTAAAGGGGTCCCTTCCAAAGAAAAATAAAAGAACTTTTTTTTTCTGGGTCTGATTCAAACATCAGTGATGTTTTTGAAAGTTAAAAAAGAATTGAAATTGCTTTTACAGTTAGAAAGCTTTCATGTAATTATGATCATAGACTTAGCATGCAAGCTTTTTGCCATGTTTGTTACTCATTTGTAAAATGGCAATAGATGCTTATTTCAGAAACCTTCTTTTGTTTGTTTGTTTTTAGCAACATTCCCTTTGCTATTGGACAACCAAATGGTATTCTTTTCCCTGTGGTGGACTATTTCTCCTTCTCTTAGCATTCTTTTGTTGCATGTAATTCTTTGTGTAGGGCTGAGGCCTCAAAAATTTTTTTCCAGTGAGTCCATTTTGGCATGTCTATTGCTGTTGTTCTCGTTCAGGTCTGTTCTAGTGTTTAAGCTGCCATGCTGGTGAGACTTCATGGATGTAGCTTCTGACATTTCTAGGAGGCAAAATATCACAGCAAAGTCTTTATTTCTCTGGCTCTTAAAATATTTCTGTTTCCTACTTCAGCAATGAGCCCCAGGTCTTAGGTGTAGAAGTGTTGCAGGTGCATTGCTTGGAATTTGTTTCTACAGTTCTGTATTTTATTGGGTTATTGTTTTCTGTAATGATCTTTGTGTGTGTTTATCTGTGGAAAAAGGACAAATAGTTAGAATGTATATAGGGATTTTATTGGTAATAATAGTGTGGCAATTGTAGGTTCTACTCCAAGATCCATGACTTCACTAGGCCTGGGTGCTTGTCTAAGTTTCTACTACTTTTTGAGTTAGTCTTATATTCAGTTAGAGAGCTGTTGGTTACCAGCAAGGTACAAGAGGCACTGATGGACCCTTACGGTTATTGTGGAATACTGATAATTTTGAAATGAAGCTAGAAATCATATATATACAAGTAACATTATAATAATGGGTAGTGTGATTCATGTATATATTCATAATATATACATATATGTGTGTATATATATATATAAAATGAGATGTTGCCTTATACTTTATTGCTTTACAACTTTTAGAAAAGTGTATATGCAATGTGGCATTTACATTTTGATGATTCTATGACGTATGTATAAAGTTGTCTATACATTATTTTCCAGTACTAACAATATTATTTTACTCTAATTAATAATAAAATTCAATTAAAAAGAAACAATATTTGTCTATGTAACTGAAGTAAAAATGATAGGAATCCATCATTCAAAATTCAGGGTGAGCACTTAGTGCAGGCCAGGTATTTTACTAAAGGACAGGAGAGATTCTCTTGAGACACAGGGACATACACAAGAATGCAAGGGGGATGAGTCTACAAGCCAAAGGAAATCAACATTTTGCAAATAAGCAGAAAATAGGGGTAACATTGAATTAACTAAATATCAAATCACTTGAGTTTACAAGACAGTTTTTAATGACACATTTTTTTTAATTTGGAGAGATAATAAATTTCTGTCAATTTAAGATACTGAGATTTTGGTAGTTGTTATGATAGTACTGGAAAATTAATACAGTAGCAGGGCCTCCTGAGATACTAGCCTTGTAAGCATGGTTAGTTTGGAGAATGTGATAACCTGTGGCATTGTTTCTGATTTCCTTAACAGTTTACTACCAATTGCTATTTGAATGGATGTGTTCTCCATGAGAAGCCCCCAGTGCTTTCCCTCTTCAATTTTATTCCCTGAAAATCATTTGTGTGTCCTTGTCATTTTCATTCTTGTAGGGTAAAGTTTCTGTGGATCCAGGCCTGATCTAGTACAATCCAATCCAGCCTGAGACTGAATCCTGTTCTGTTCCTCCCTACCTACAGTGACTCACTACAGCCCATCTCTCCCATGTACTCCTCGCTTCTCATCCTTGCAAAATTTTCTTGTCTTTGAAAGATCAGAAAGCCAACACCTCTTTCATTTATGTCTGGTGTCTCTACTCTTCTATGCCCGTTCTTATCTGTACTTTTGCTCTCCCACAAATTCAGCTAGCAGCTACTCCTTCCACAGGCTATTTGCTAGGACTGGATGATTTTCTCCCTTCTCAGGAATATGTCTCCTCTGTTCTATAATGCACTGTATATTTCAGCATTTCACCATGCTGATAGCCCCTGGAGTCTTCCAGTTCCACCATTTTCTGAGTAAACATTTTGTCTTAAATTTCTCTAATAAGATCATTCAAGATTGTCCCTTTCTCTGGTGAATCCATTCCCATAATTGAATACTTTGAATGTATTGGCATTTTCCCATTTGAGTGCTTGTTAATATTCCTTTTTTGGCCTTTAATAGCTGCTTGTTTTTCATAAGCCCATAAAAGTCTATATTTCTACCCTGAGTTCAGGTTCAGTCTTTTCTAAATTGGTTGTGTTTATTCAAATTGGCATAAAGAATATATTTGTGAAAGCCTGTTGCTTCCCTAGAGGCATTTATGCTATATTGCTTTAGCACTTACAGTAATATCTTTATAAATCCATAGAAATATCTTAGATCCTTGAAAACTTTTGCCCTTAAAAGTCCCCAATAAACTATTATTATATATGCTTAATGTATAATGTCTGAAAGACAATCTAGCACATTTTAACAATGCTTTCTTTGAGTTTTTCTATAATTGATTAAAAACATTGGGGTGTATATGTGTACTTAGTGTACTTGAACCCATTTGAGGTAGTTTGAAAATAAAGAAAAAGGCAAAGGGGATTGAGAAAGAGAAGAGAAATGAAAAGAGGGAGAAATAGATGGAATGGAAAAGAGAGAAAGCAAGTGATAGAATGTTGCCTTAGGAAACCATTGGAAGAAAAAGTTCATGTTCACTAGCAATAATTATAATAAAAGCTTCAATAGCTAATGCCAGAAAGACTACTCTCGTTTCTTCCTTGGCTCCCAGACACTCCAATTTCACATGCAAAAGCAGTTCTGTCTGTTTGGCAGATTGTTTCAGATGGAATTAAATGTGCACAGCTGGTACCATCTGCTGCAAATTCTTTAATTCTTGTCATCTCTTAAATAGCCTTTGGTTTTGTCTTATTCATAATTCATTTACTGAGGATGAAGAAGACCTATCCGGGTATACACATTGTTTAGTGGATGCATTAGTGGTCTCTGGGTTAGGAAATTTTGGTTCATGTCTGGTTATTAATGTATGTTCAGTTGAAATAGTTTCATTGAGGACCAGATTGGTCCACGATCTAAGATAACAAGATCCCAGCAACAGTATTCAAAAAATTTCTCTTGCATGCTGTCTTGTTATTTTTCTAATTGTTTTATAATCAAAGTCTATACTTGGGAACTTTTTTTTTACATTTGTGTCTGTCTGTATGTAAATATGTATGAATGCACATGTTAAATGTGTCCTTGGGAGAGAGAGGACATCTTGTCATTCTTGGTCTCTCATCCCATACAAACTTTAGAGGCTGAATTTATGAAATCCTGTATTGATATTTTTTCAGACCTAATTTGCCTAGCCAGTAATGATGTTAGAAGCCTAGGTATTATGCATTCATGATAAAAGTGTTGGAGAGATTAGGGATATAAGAGACATACCTAAACATAATAAGGACAGTTTTCAACATGCCTATAGCTAACATCAAATTAAATGCAGAAAAATTCAGCAATTATACTAAAATCAGGAGCAAGAAAAGTTGTACATGCTCTCCAAATCTATTCAATATGGTACTTGAAGTTTTAGCGAGAGTACGAGGACAGCTGAAGGCGATCAAGAGGATACAATTTGGAAAGAAAGAAGTCAAGCCATCATTAGTAGCAGGTAGTATAATGGTATACACAATCAACCACAGAAATTCGACCAGAAAACTCCTACAGCTTAAAAAATATCTTCAGTCATGTGTCTGGATACAGGATTAACTTAAAAAATGAGAAAGAATCAGTAGTCCTCCTATACACAAATGACAAACAGACTGAGAAAGAAATCAGGGAAACCACACCTTTCAAAACAGCTGCAAATAATATAAAATATCTAGGTGTAGCTCTAACCAAGCAAGTGAAAATCCTGTATGAAAAGAAATTCAAGTCCTTGAAGAAAGAAATTGGAAAAGTTATTAGAGGATGGAAGGATCTCCAGTGCCCGTGGATCAATAGAATTTACCTTGTAAAAATGGTCATCTTTGCCAAAAGTAATCTACAGACTCAATGCAATCCCCACCAAAATTCTATCACAGTTCTTTACAAATGCTGAAAAACTAATACTCAGCTTCACACGCCTCACCTGAAAAAAAAAAAAACACCCAGCATAGGTAAAACAATCCTGAGCAAAACAAAACAATAAACAAAAAACTCCAGACTTCCAGAGATATCACCATCCCTGATTTCAAGTAGTACTACATAGCTATAGCAATAAGAACTACGTGGTATTCACATAAAAAGGATTTGTTGGGCAATGAAATCAAACCAAACACCATACCTATACCTATGGGCACCTGATTTCTTTTATTTAAAAAGACACAAGAAATGCACAGTGGAAAAATAAAGCATCTGTAACAAATGGTGCTGGCCTAACTGGATGCTGCATGTAGAAGAATGCAAATAGATACATATTTTATGACCCTGTGTAAATCTCAAGTCCAAGTAGATCAAAGATCTCACCATAAAACCAGACACACTGAAACTGATAGAGGATAAAGTGGAAAACAGTTGTAAATACATTGGTACAGGAGAAAACATTTTAAACACAACACCAGATGCACAGACACTAGGATGGACAATTAATAAATGGGACCTCATGAAACTGAAAAGCTTCTGTCAGGCAAAGGACACTGTTGGACAAAATGGCGACCTACAGAATAGGAAAAGCTTTGATAAACTCCAAGTCTGAAACAGGACTAATATCCAAAATATATAAAGAAATTCTAGAAACTAGAAACTGAGAAGCAAAATAATCCAATAAAAATACGTGATACAGATCTAGGGAGTTCTCAAATGAAGACTCTCAAATTGGTGAGAAACACTTAAAGAAACGTTGAGCATCCTGGCCATCAGGGAAATACAAATCGAAACTACTCTGAGATTACCTTTACACCTGTCAGAGGAGCTAAATTCAAAACACAAGCGTGAGTTCAAGCTGGTGAGGTATGGGAAGCATGAGAAGCACCCGTCCACTGCTGGTAGGAGTGCAAACTTACTCAGCCACAACAGAAATCAATATGGCAGTTCTTCAGAAATGGAGAATTGATCTGTATCAAGACCCAGCTATACTATGCTTGGGCTTTTACCCATAGAACACTCTACCATACCACAAGGACACTTGCTATGCTCACTGCAGCTTTATTTGTAATAGTCAGGAACTGGAATCAACCTAGATGTCTCTTAACTAGAGAATGGATAAAGACCAATGAAGAGGGTCTCAGTCCTGCCTCAAAGTGATGTGCTAGATTTTTTTTTTTTGGTTTTTTTTTTTTGAGACAGGGTTTCTCTGTGGCTTTGGAGCCTGTCCTGGAACTAGCTCTGTAGACCAGGCTGGTCTCGAACTCACAGAGATCCGCCTGCCTCTGCGATGTGCTAGATTTTGTTGACTCGCCTTACCTTCTGTGAGGAGTGTTTGGGGGCCTTGGTTGGGGGGGGGAGTGGGAGGAGGGAAGGGAATGGGAATTGGGATTGGTATGTAAACTTTCAATTAAATAATGAGAGAGAGAGAGAGAGAGAGAGAGAGAGAGAGAGAGAGAATGCTGTACTGGAGAGTAGAAGAGAGGGGATGGGGGATGGGAATAGGAGGGATCAGCATGGTCAAGTTGGGTGAGAAGCAGAGGGAGAGAGTAATGAAAAGATATATCTTGATAAAGGGAGCTGTTATGGAGTTAGGGGGAAATCTGCTGCCAAGGATTTCCCAGGGACCCATGAAAATACCCCAGCTACCATTTCTAGCAATAGTGGAAAGGATTCCTGAACTTGCCTTCATTTATGATCAGATTAGTGACTACCTAATTGTCATATTAGAGCTTTCATCCAGTACCAAGCACTGGACCTAACTTTGGGAGTGCAGTTGAAGAGAGGGAGAAGGGATGATAGGAGCAAGGGGGTTCAAAATTATGACAGAGAAACCCACAGAGACAGCTGATCTGAGTTTGTGTGATATCATAGACTCTGCAAGGACAACTAGGGAGCCTGCCTGGGACTGACTAGGACTGGGACCTGTCCCTGGTGCATGAGCTGACTCTTTGTAACCTCTTCCCTATCCTGGGATGCCTTGCCCAGCCTTGATGCAAAGGGGAGGGGCTTAGTGCTGCCTCAACTTGTTATGCAGGCTTTGTGGAATCCCCTAGGAGGGCTTACCCCTTCTTAATGGAGACAGAGGAGAAGTGATGAGGGAGGGTGGGCAAAAGAGAGGTTGTGGAAGGGAACAGGAGGAAAATGGGGAGAAGAAATTAGTCAATTAATTAATTAATTAAAAACAATTACATAATAAAACTTGCAGGTAAAAGTATGGAACTAGAAAAAAGCATGCTGAAGTGAGATAACTTATGCCAAGTAAGAAAAACATGGTATATAGTCACTTAAAAGAGAACATTAGCTGTTAAGTAAATGATAATCCCGCTACAGTCCACAGATCTAGGAAGGCTAAGTAACATAAAGGACTCAAGGGAGGATGTGTGGATCTCCCTGGAAAGAGAAATACAAGAGATTTTGAGGTGGAATGGTGTGGATGGGGATGAGAACAAGAGGGATGAGGCCAGGGGAGGCAGGACTGAAAGACAGAGGGTGCTGGGAGAGACAACTGGAGTTTGGCCACATTTGGGGGAGCAATGCGGAAACCTAGTGCAATGGAAACTTCCCAGAACCTAGGAAAGTGACCCTAGAGGGTAAGGGAGGATTAGAAGCCTGAATTTACAGCTTGTGCAACAAGGCATGGCTTCCAGTGGTGGGACTTACACCAGCCTGGCCATAAAACCTTCCACTTCAACCTGTCTTGCCTGAAAAATGTCTTAGGGCAATGATTGTGGAAACCAGAGCACTCTATGACATCAGAAGAACATGGCCTAAAGAATTGATTAAGCAGGGATTATAGGAGTTACAGAGATTAAAATGACAGTCATGGAGACTGCATAAGAATGCAAATATGTTGTGGTTATTTAGCTTGGGATTTTTGTGGGACTCCTAATAGTGAGAGTCAGGGTGTCTCTGATTGTTTTGCCAGTTCTTCTGGCACTTTTCCTTCTGCTGGGTTGCATTCTTCCAGTCTTGATACAAGGGTTGAGCCTAGATTTATGGCAGCTTTTTATGCCATGGTCGGTTGCAATCCTGGGAGGCCTGCTTTATTTCTGAAAGGAAACTGAGAAGCAAGGGACCTGGAAACAAAGTGAGGTGGGAGCAGGGATTGGAGGAATGGAGGCAGGGGAAGTAGTGGTATGGATGTATGGTATGAGAAAATAATAGAGTTTTTAAAAAGAACGAAATTAAGAAACTTAGGGTTTTTTTTTAATTCTTCCTTTTGTAAATTCTCTGGCTCAGTGCTTTCCTAGGAATTTCACAGGAAGTAGAAGGCTCTCAACAATCCAGCCTTAAGACAAGCCAGTGTATCATCTGCCCAAGCGCAAACTGAACTACCACGCAAATGGTTTTACGCCCTAGCTTGCATTCTCTAGTTGTTTCTAACTCCTGTAATACCTGTCAAAAAAAAATCTGTGCATTATTCCAAGATCCAAAGGCTCTCTGATCCTGGTATCTACTGCCTCACTTATGCTTCTAGTTTGTCTGGAAAATTCTAGACTAAGCTTCAAATCAAACTTCAAAGTACTTCTTTCTTTCTGTAGAGTGTACCTCTTAACCCCCTTCACCTGAGTAAAAGGTTTTTCTTTTAGATTCCTAAAAGATTATGTGTCTAATCTTATTTGAAGTTTTTGTTATTGTTGTTGTGTTATAATATATGATCATTTTACTCATTTATTGTTTTTAAATTTTTAATTGAAAGTAGATTCTCCTTTCATACAAAACATCCCAACACAGTTTTCCCTCTCATCTCCCCCACATCCATTCCTCCTCAATTTCTTCTTCAGAAAAATGCAGGCCTGTAACAGACAGCAGCTAAATGGTAGTAAACAAAATACAAGGCAAAAGTCTGTCCCTTACCGATGGACAAGTTAACCCAATAGGAGAAAAAGACTCCCTAGAGCAGACAAATGAGGCAGAGATAGGCCAGCTCCCACTGTTGGGAGTCCCATATAAACATCAAGCTAAAGCCATAATACATATGGTAAAGACCTGGTGCAGACTCATGGAGCCTCGTGCTTGCTGTTTCAGTCTCTGTGAGGTGAGCCTATGTGAGCTCTGCTGTGTTGATTCAGTGGGATTTGTTTTCCTGGTGCCCTCCATCCCCTCTGACTCCTACAGTCTTTCCTCCAGCCTCTTCTATGTGGTTCCCTGATCTCCCAGGGGAGGAAACTCCGTCTATTCTTATTGTCATTCCTGAATCATAACAGGCAGAGTGTCATATTTTTTTTACTAATCTTCACAGACTAATCCAGTATTTTGCAATATTAAGCATCTGATAATTTATTGAATGAATGGAAACTTTGAACTATGATGCACATTTTAAGAAAGATTTCAGTGGATACGCACAGAGGCTCTAAGATGTCTACAAAGGGTGCTTATATCTGTTTATTTTAGTATTGTCAGACTTCTTGCTGTCTGTTTTCCCTTTCTTGGCACTTTATGGGCATTCAAATGACTGGCTTTTCCTCTGTTCTGACATTTGCCTAATCTGCCAGGTGTGGGATTCTTTAAATTTAGGGTGTCTCACTTAAATACAGAACAAAATACAGAAAGTCTTGGTTGATGAGAAAATGTGCAATTTCAGAGTATTTGTGCAAACAGGAAATGTCTGGAAGAGCTGCACAGAAGAACAAGTTTTCTAGAATTATGGTATACATGCTGGGTGGTTTCTTGTTTTTAGCAGGTGGAGAGGTCTCCTGGCCATTCTGCAAAATACTGTAGGCTATAGTTCAGTGTCCTATTTTTTTGTCAAATTGAGATTTTATTATGTAGAGTTCCAGTAGTACTGAAAAGTTTTCTTTCTAGAAATAATTACATTTTTCAATACCATGAGTAGGTAGACTAAGAGTTTAAATCCATCCAAAATGAGTTGGTGACTATATTCCCTTATACCCAGATTACACCCAGAATTCCTGGATTCAGAAGAAGAAACAATGACTCCTTATTTTAATATTTTTTTCCTTTAGTTAGATGAGGGTACAACATCTCCAGGATTTCCCTTTCCAAGAAAATCGTAAGATACCCTTAGGCACCAAGTTCTTCAGAGGGAAACTTCCATAAAACACTGACTAATGCTAGAGAAACATATGTGTGGAAGTATTAAACTTAAGAAAATACACCTGCTATTTAATTAACCATACCATGGATATCAAATATTTCATTTTCTTTAACAAAAAATGACAAAATTGCCACTTAGCATGCTGTCATAATATCTGGAATATTAATAAGCCAAGATATTTGTTGTTGCTGTGTGAGTTGGGTTACAAAGGAGCATAGGAAAAGAATATGTCTTGAAATTTTTGATAAAGAAGTGAAACTTCTGTCAAATTAAGTCCTTATGAAACAATGGCTGACTTTCCTTATAGGACTTGCATGTAGGAGAATCTAGGTGCTGATTGTCAGTCTTCAAATACCCAGCACAGCAAAGTGTTTAGACACCTGTGAACATTTAGCTCCCTCTTCCCTTTCTGAAGAAAACCATTTTTATTTCAAGTGTGGCATATAATCAGAATATTTTGAAATTTACATCTATTGGAATTGTTTCAATATATTAATTTACTAGAAAATTGGAGAATGTAGAACTCTTAAAAGTTCATTGAATTTCATTGAATTTTAATCACTGAATTTAAATGCTGCTTACTTGGATGATGCTGTCAGTCCTTCTGTAGTCTTTATAGATCATGAACGCAGCCTTCACACAACGGCTTCTCGGCGTTGAATACGCATCATGCTAAAAATCCAATGATTTTAAATAGGTCATAATTTTGAAAAAAACTGTTTTGAATAAAAGAATTTTTCAAGTTTTTGAGCATATCCTGTATCAAGTATCAATCAAAATATTAACTTTCATCATAACATTATTAATTTTTTTTCAAAGCGTGAACATAATTCTTGTATTAAAAATCTCCCGAGAACAACACTGGAGATAAAATGACAATATCTTTAAATATATAATCTTAGGATAATAATTATATTTTAAGTATCTATCCTATTAATGTACTAATTTCAGTTCTGTGTACCAGTTAAAAATATTTGCTCTTGCAGGGAGCCGTTTTGAGTGGCTGCCATTACAAGATGGCATTTGGCCCCGGCCTCGCTTGATAAATAACTCCATATTGGGCAATGCAGTGGAACCGTGCCTCTCGCATATGTGCTTAGGGCCAATCCTGTGGCCAGGAGCATCGGCAGGCGCGCATCGGCCAGTTGGGGCACGATTCATTTCTATAATAAAGGTTGCAGTTCTTCCACCAGAAAACAGGATGAGTAGTTGTTACTATCTAGCTGCCCACACTCCCCCTGACCAGCAGGGGAACTTCCTTGTGGTCTGTAATTGACAAGGATGTTTGTTCTCTTTCCTGCTGGTGGGTCTCCAGAGAAGCAGTTAAAGTATCAAAGGTTGCTAGGCAGACTCCCTATATAAGCAGCTACAGCTCAGAGCTTGGGGCCCCTTACTTTCTGCTCTCCCTTCAACCAAGAGGCTCCAATAAAGCGTGATTTGAGAAGAATCCTCGTCTGGTGGCTGTTCTTTCCTGCTGGTCAGGGAGTTCACCGCAGCTCTGATAGAAATAGGAAATCCACACTATTAATCAAAAGTACATGTGTTTTGTTTATTTACTAATAATTGCCTTTATATTATGTATAGTCAATAATATGGAATTTTTATCATTCAGAGATAGTTTATAGTTCTATATTATATATAGCATAGGAAAACAGTAAAAATAAAAAAGATGCAATTTGTTTTCTTTAAAACAGTTTAACAAAAATATGTTCTCAACTACCTGTAATAACTTAAATACAAGAAGAACAAAAATGTAAATCAATCTGGTGCTAGCCTGGAACTCTCATCACTACTATCAAAATTGCATCCTACTTGAAGGTGCTATAATGCTGAATGATTAGAAAAGACACCATGAAACTTACCCAGCTGTGAATCCTGTGAACTACAGTAATAATTGGCCTGACAGGACAAACATATTCTCTGGTTTAACAGTGGTATGACCATCATTGGTGTAACCAAACACTTTCCAAGTAGATTTAAGTCCTGTTCCTCAAGATGAAACCTATATCTGGCATCATTTTGGGAGCAATAATTTTTATCTAAAATGTCATATGCCCTAAGGGAGGGACTAATGCTGTTATCATCTTAAATGTCATAGCATTAAAACAATTTCTAATGACTTATCATTATACCCAGAGATTAATGCAGCTCTCCAACCTCATCAGAGGTAATATAAAGTTTCTATTTTTGGTAGACGGTAATTAGCACAGAGAATCATAATTAAGCAAAGTGCAAAGAAAGGACTGCAGAATACTTAGCTTCAAATCCAAAATCTCTATCACACTCTTTCCTATATGTGCTCAGAGACCATTGTAGAAAACGGGGTAGGAAGTGTATTAGAGCCAGAAGTGACAGATTAATTCAAAGGACAAAGACAAATAGAAAAAAAGACACAAACCTGGTAGCTAAAGAGGCATGGGAGACTTGGAAAGTATAGCGGAGGGGGCGAATATGATCAAAACTTATTGTACAAAATTAACAAAGAAATAAAAGAAATAAAAACAAGGATTTCAGCATTGAAATATATAAAGCATATGTATTCATCAAGTATATACACATAAAATGTCTTTAAAACAATTTATTTTATTTTTAATTCTATACGACATAATTATGAACATATGCATACTTATGTATTTATATATTTTGTAAGATATATATATATATATTATTTATATAACATAAAATCATGTGTATGTGTACACTTATGTGAGTACGGAGGTTCCCAAAGACTAGAATATGCCATTAGATCCCCTGGCCAAGATACAGACAGTTGTGAGCAACTATGTGAGTGTTGGGAATTAAACTCAGGTCTCTGTAGTAGCTACCCTTTATAACTGAATCATCTGTCTAGCCCAGACTGGCCAAAAACTTATGATTGATTCTCCTGACTCTACATCTTCAACACATCTTTGAAACATGTTCCCCTACAACAGTCTACTTTCACAGATGTAGAGATTTAAATGAATTTTTCAATCTATTGCAAATAGACTAGCAGAAGTTTATTACTAATATAAATGAGTTGTGATATGGTGGAAAGCCTACACTTTCAGAAACCA
Source organism: Neodon shergylaensis (assembly GCA_025134845.1). Taxonomy (NCBI): domain Eukaryota; kingdom Metazoa; phylum Chordata; class Mammalia; order Rodentia; family Cricetidae; genus Neodon; species Neodon shergylaensis. Next base: position 10,746,095 of record JABTXL010005752.1, read on the forward strand.
ACAAAGCAATGAAAATTGCTGCATTTTTTTCTAAAAATATTTATAATGTTTAGCATAAAGTATGCAAACTTCTAAAGTTTTCATGCGATTCTGTATTTTGTATCTACTTGGGTGGTCAAAGTCAGTCATGTACTACATTCAGAAAAATCCTCTACCTCAACAATTTCATGATACTTGAAAGGTGACGAGTGACCTAAGCATGGTTATAAGAAGCTACACCCCAAAGCTTTCACCGATGTTGCTGAGGGAACATAAACTGAACAAGGAAAAGAGCAGTAGCCATGCTAATGTGGTTGGAGAAAGCCCAAGAGGTCTCATTCCAGAAGGAAGGAGTACAGGCTCCTAAGGAATACTGAGATCAGAATAAATGGTCTTCCCCAGAGAAGAGAAGGCCAATTTCTTATTCAACCAAATGGTGAGCCCTGCAAACCCATGAACAACTGACATTACATAGGGTTACCATGTTGTACTTACATATTTAGGTATTTATAAGATGTATAAATGTGTTTTTATGTATGTATGAATGTATGTATGTATGCAACAACAGTTAGCAAAAAAGAGTTGAGTTGAAAGAGAGTAAGAGAAGCACATGGAGAATTTAGAGGGAGGAAATGGAAGGGATATTAACCAATTATACTATAATTTCCAAAACCTAAACAACAACAAAAACAAGAAAGGAAAAAAAGAAAAAATAAATAAGTGAAAAGGAGGAATTAGTTTTGTTCTTCCATAGCACAGAAGGTAATTATTGGTTATAACAATATGTGATACCTTTGAAACAACCAGAAAATTATGAAATTATCAGTATGTAAAAATTATTAACATTTGAAGAAATAAAAATGGTTATTTCCTTGATTTGATCACTACACATTTCTTATTTGGATTGTACTCTCATGTCATAAGTTAAAAAATATGCAGTTATATTTCAGCATAAATGTTCTAAATCATATAATGAGGATGAAAAGGCGGAATACCTTTGTTAAAATATACACCAAAGTGATGCCCACTTTCCTAGTGTGTAAGGATGAAGATGGTGTTATGTACAATCCAGAAAGAGGGTCTTGCCACACACAGAACCCTTTGCCATATTTACCTGGAACATCTGGAACTGAGAGAAAGCCATTCTTGAGTTTATAAGCTAATTAGATTGTATATTGTTACTTATAGCAATGTGAATGAGCTGGAGAAACACAGTCATTTAAATTTTTTAGGATCTCAATCTTAATTCTTAGTAGAAAAGGTGTTAACACTTTCTTTAATGCTTAACACTTTCTTTAAGGGAAGAATATTCAAATATAGCAAATACTGAAAACATAGGCAAAATTGTTACTAAAGTAATACTCATTTCTAAAATTCATTGTTAAATTTAAAAGGTGTCTTATGTTTATTATGATTTATTTATTTTTGCCTCATATTTAACATCAAATTAAATAAACATTTTTTAGTGTTCTCTCTGAGTTTTTTAGTGTACTCAAATATTTGTAGATATGGATTACTTTGTGGATAACACAGTTTTCATTATGGTAAGTAATGTGTGTGTATGATTTTATATTTAGCCACCTATTTTTATTGAAATGTTCATGAAGACCGCTGAAATGCCACAGATGTGTTTTTGCTCATGTTTAAAGATTTCCAATTATGGAACATTTACCCTTTACATAATAAATTAGGATGTTGCCAGCTACCAATGTTTGTAGTATTTATTTTTATTTAATTAGAAATGACTTCCAGATTGTGATACAAATAATAACAGAAAAACATGTTATAGGGTGATTCACTAGACTAATTAAATTTATATAACAATGTTTACATGAAATAAAAATTAGAAAAATATTATTTTCATTGTTGACAGGCTATTTCTCAAAAACCATTATTTTTTGCCTGAATTTATATATCTCCACAAAAATCTAAACCCCACCATCAGTTCATGATGATGAACATGGCTGACAAATATTTATTGTTGTAGAAACATTTACAGAGGAACTTCATTTGAAAATTAGCTTTATAATGAAGACTTTTAGATGACATCTCTGTATTTCTATAAAAAATGAGTGTTTCTATGAAAATACCAAAATACAAGAGATGAAAAAAATAAAAATATGTAATTATTAAATGCATATACCCAAATGTAAATAAAAATACTGTAAAAGTTCAGAATTTTTGCCTTACTTGAAAATATAGTCTATTCATGGATATACCCTAAGCAAATAATTATATGCTGATTTTTTAATATTTCCTCCATTTAATTTAATATTGATCTCTTCATGCAAGTTTTCCCTTTTGCTAAGTAACCCACAGTATCCTTTCTCTCTTTCTCCCTGTTCTTTAAATTTTCCTAGAGAGTTGTACCTGGGATGCTTTGGTGAATTCCACGCACTTAAGGTCTGTACTATGTTCAGGATAGCTAGAACCGTAAATCCAGCGTGGCTTCGCTAATTCACAAACTTACTCCTCCAGATACATGTGGTTTTTTGCACTCCCTGCTTTTCTTCATGTTTTCCATACAGACAGCTACGGCTTTATTACTACTCCCATTCCTATCCAACGGAATCATTTAGTACACAGTGAATGCCTTCAGCTTCCATGTGCTGCAAAGGGACACAACTTATAAACCATTTCCTTTCAACTGATGTTTTCAATCTTATGTGAGAATCTAGATAAGCAGAGTCAGTTTTATCAATGATTTAATAATAGAAATATCCAGGAGCAATATGATAGCATATGACAGTGCCAGGAGCTCCTAATTGATAAAAGAGTGTGATGGGAAAATTCAAAGCTGGCCTCCTGGGGAAGGTGGTGTCAGAAAAGGAGCAAGTCCACTTCCCTAGTATCCTCCCCAGCTCTATAGCAGACCACTACTATGGTCTGAGTTGCTGAGCAGCCGGGAACAAACAAGCAGCCCCCTCCAACAACAGATTGCCTTCCCCTTGCTATAGTTGACCAACTATATATGTTGATGCTTCTTTATGTTTGTGATGATTTCTACTCTTATCTTTGATAGTGGATTTAGTCTCTATGTGGTTTCTCTAATAAAGTTTTTCATTTTGCTTCTTCATGCTGACTTGCACATATCCTGGTAACTATGTATAGGCAGATTTTCCATTTTAGTTAGGCTATTAAAATACATTTCTTTGAAATTTCTATATGCTTGTTGGTTTATGAAACTGCACACTTCATGAAACTTTTAGCAGTTGTCATCTTTACCAGAACCTGTGGTCTTTCCTAACATCAACATACTGGCCAAAACTGTGTGTGCTGTAAGACGGCTGTTGGGATGTATTATCCAGTTGAGCAGAAGAAAATTTTACTCACAGCTAAGCTTTTTTAGAGGAAAGATTGATCTGCCATTAATATTTACTCCTTTTGATAAAAATATGTTGTTGCATCAAATTTTCCTGTATTTCTTCATGTTGTTCCAATATCTTTTAACATAATATATGGTGTTCATATAATAGTATATATTGCTAATTTTCGTTATAATATTTATTATAAGTTATGAATGAAGTGAAATAAATAAACCTTATTCAACATTTCTTCCTGTTGTTAAGAAAGATTGTACTTTCATTTAAACTCAGAGTGATGGAAATCTAATTTTTTTTGTTTTCATTTGGAGATTTAGCATGCTCAAAGGATCCATGTTGGCACCAAATTTTACATTAGACATTTCATCTTTCAATCTTTTTTTGCACTGCAGAAATCTGAGATATTTTATTTGATTAAATATTGCTGTAAGTTTTGTTGTGTGACATCATTTCTGAAAATGTGTGAACAAACATTTATTTATCCCAGATAGGAAAATAATAACAGCTAAATAAAATAGTAACGCCAAAGGTCAGGTTGGTGAAATAATCAGTTTTATTGAGGTTACTCACAGGTGTATGAATGAGATTTACTTATAGAGGGACACAATGACAGCAGCAACTTTTAAAGCCCACCCCAGCATGGATGACAGTTCATGAAATCAGAAACCCTTGAGTTGACTATACAGTCTTCACTCAACCACAAGCCTAAAGCCTCTGCAACATAATTCCTCCAAGGATCCAAATTTCCTAATCTTTCCCAAATCATTTCACCATTTGGGGTCCAAGCATTCAATTATATGAGTCTGTATGGATCATTCTCATTCAAACCACTACTGGTAGGAATATTAAGCTTTGAACCTGAGATTATTCAGTTCACAACTTGCCACTTTTTCATTCAAGGAGATAGAAAACAAACAAACAAAATAAAACAACAAAACAAACACAAAAGACAACAGAAATAGACTAAACTAGACTAGAATAGGATACATTCCTGTCAGGTATGGGCTCCCTCAATTCAGTGGGCTTCAAGTTAAATCAGACATGGTCGACCACTCCTACAAGTTGTGCTTCATCATTGCCCCAGCACAAGACAGATTTTAGGACAAAGGTTTTGTGACTGGGTTCATGCCCACATTTCTCTTTTGGTACCCTTCAGAGTACCTTCCCCCACTAAAGATATTGGAAGGATGCAACAAGGACCAACTCAGTCTCTTTAGCTTCAACAAGCTGTGTGAATATTGTCTGGCAATTTGGCGCTGCCATCAGATTTTGATAAGAGTAACTCTCTGCCATTATTGTGTTTAACTATGTCTCTTGTATCCCTAATCTCTGCAGAACTTTTTCAGAAAGATGAATGGATTTTGGAAAAGGACATTTTTAATGGACTCTAGAGTGACAGCTGGGGAGCCTGCATGGGACAGACAAGGTCAGGTCCTCTGCATGTGGGAGACAGTTTTGTAAGCTTGTCTGTTTTTTTGATCCCTGGCACTGGGACATGGATATATCCCTGGTTCATGAGCTTGCTTTTTGAACCTATTCCATATGACGGAATGCCTTGCTCAGCTTTGAAGTGGGAGGAATGGAGAGAGTAGGGGCTTGGTGATGCCTCAACTTAATATGCCTGGCTTTGTTAATTCCTAATGGAAGGCCTTACCCTTTCTGAGGAGTGGATGAGGGTGGATTGGAAGGATGCTGAGGTGGGGAATAGGGAGCAGGAGTAGAGGATGGAGGGGGAAGTGTGGTTGTGATGTAAATTGAATTAAAATAAATATAAAATGAGAAAAACAGATTTCTAAGAGGTAACAACAAAACATAACAAAATAAAATATAATAACCTAAAGCCAAAGCCAATCACAGCAAAGTTGAACAATTCAAATCAACAAAAGGAGAATAGCTTCAAAAGAAGGCACAAGAATCAGAGGTGAATTTGTTCATACATTCAGTAGTTCCATGAAAATAGCAAGCTGAGCTTTGGAATATATACACATTAGAGTACTACTCTGCCATAAAAAACAATGACTTCTCGAATTTTGCGTGTAAATGGATGGAAATAGAAAACACTATCCTGAGTGAGGTAACCCAGACCCAAAAAGAGGATCATGGGATGTACTCACTCATAATTGGTTTCTAGCCATAAATATAGGTCACTGAGTCTATAATTTGTGATCCTAAAGAAGCTAAATAAGAAGGTGAACCCAAAGAAAAACATATAGTTATTATCCCTGCTATGGGAAATAGACAAGATTGCTGGGCAAAAAATTGGGACCTTGGGGGTGGGGTGGGATGGGGGTAAGGGGAGATGGGGAGAGAAAAGTGAGAAGGGGAGGATGGGGGGAACTTGGGGGAAACAGGATGAGTGGGGATAAAACAAGGTTGGATAGAGGAGCAGGGAATCACATAACTTAATTAAGGGAACCACCATAGGGTTGGTAAGAGACATGAACCTAGAGTGGCGCCCAGGTGCCCAGGGCAATGTCCCCAGTTAGTTCCTTGGGCAGCTGAGGATAGGGAACCTGAAATGACCCTATCCTATAGCCATACTGATGAATATCTTGCCTATCAACATAGAACCCTCATCTAGCGATGAATGGAGATAGAGACAGAGACCCACACTGGAGCATCGGACTAAGCTCCCAAAGTCCCAATGAGGAGCAGAAAAGAGGGAGAACATGAGCATGGAAGTCAGGACCACGAGAGGTGCGCCCATCCACCGAGACAGTGGGGCTGATCTATTGGGAGCTCATCAAGGCCAGCTGGACTGTGACTGAAAAAGCATGGGATAAAACCGGACTCTCTGAACATGGTGGACAATGAGGGCTGGTGAGAAGCCAAGGACAATGGCATGGGGTTTTGTTCCTACTTCATGTTCTGGCTTTGTGGGAGCCTAGCCAGTTTGGATGTTCACCTTCCTTGACCTGGATGGAGGGGAGAAGACCCTGGACTTTCCACAGGGCAGGGAACCCTGACTGCTCTTCAGGGGAGAGGAGTGGGGGGAGGGGAGAGGAGTGGGGGGAGGGGGAGAGGGGCGGGAGGAGGGGGAGGGAAATGGAAGGCTGGGAGGAAGCAGGGATTTTTTTTTTTCAATAAAAAAAAATAGCAAACTGAAAGCTATAAAGTCTACACAGAGAACCCAGTGCTGATTATTCCAGCACTGTGCTTGCAGCCCCAGTCTCTGTGAGTTCATATTATTTTTGCTCAGTTGATTTAGAGGGCCTTGTACTTCTGGTGTCCTCCATCCCCTCTGGGTTCCCTGAGCTCTGAGGGGAGGGATTTGATGGAAGCATCTCATGTAAAGCTGTATGTTCTAATGTCTCACTCTCTGCACAATGTCTGTCTGTGGGTATTTGTGTCTGCTTCCATCTTCTGCTGGAGAAAGTTTCTTTAATGATGACTGAGGAAGGCATTCATCTATGAGTATAGCAGAATGTCATTAGGAGTCATTTTAATGCTATTTCAGAAAAGCTATCAGTAGTACTTGCATCTATTCTCTTAATTTATCTTTTTGCCTGGCAGAACTAATTACTGTAGCTTTATAGTACTTTTGTGTGTCTTGACTTCATTTTTAAATTTAGGATTATGCATATGACTTTATATTTTTATGTGATATAAGTTTTAGAAATAGTCGATATTTTTAGGAATCATGCTTCAATTTTTATCAGACTTCTGCTGAATCAACACAGTACATGACAGAAACCTATATACTTTTCAATTTAAAAATTTGTAATCTTATATATTCAGCACTCATTGTGTATTATATGTGTAAATGGCAAAATGTAAAGCAATGTCAATGTAATAAATACTTCAAATATTGACCTATGGAATATGAGGGAAACAAAGAGCATCCCAAGATATTATATCTTATCAGCTAGAATTTAAAAAAATCTCTTCCAGGAAATAACATGGGCACATCAATAAGTTATGACTTTATTATTACTTTGTCATGTTGAGCATCACTCTCTGAGGCTTGTGCATGCTGGATGAGAGCCCCACCACTGAACTTCATCCTTAAACACTTAAAGTTTGAGATTCATGAATATTTTATATCTATTTTTCTCTCATTTGATTTAAAGTGCTATATTAGATGATGCTAATTTTAAAAATAAAATGCCAGGTGGCGGTGGTGCACACCTTTAAATCCCAGCACTCAGGAAGCAGAAGCAGGTGGATCTCTGAGTTTGAGGTCAGCCTTGTCTAAAAGAGCTAGTTCCAGGCCTGGCTCCAAAGCTACAGAGAAACCCTGTCTCAAAAAAACTATATATATATATATATATATACACACACACACCTATGAGTATATTACTCATACATATGCATAAATAATGTAATAACAATAATTTAGGAAATAAGGGAAAATAAATCTGACCATTTCTAAAGCACAGCAAATAATTAAAGCCTCACATTGGAAGTAAGAGAACCCAGAAATGCAACAGTAACACAAAGTCTGAAATTGCATCTAAATTTTTGTTTATTTTCCTATGTCAATTGTATCACTTAAAATCTATCATGGTGACATCAGTATTTAGTTTAAATGCTGTAAGCTTTCATAATATAAATGCAAAATTATTTTCATTTCACTTTTGTGAATTAAATGTTGGAAAATACAGAAAAATGAATTTCTGAAATCACTAAATATTTTGGAATTAAAGTCCAAAGATTAGTGATAGCTGATATCCACTTTCTATGAAATGATGTTTTACAAGTTTAATTCAGAAGCAGTATTAATAAATCTGCTTCATAATTATGCTTCATTTAGCAATATTTCAGTATCATTTTAATTGTATCTTTATGTCATTTTGAGTCATTTCCACAGACTTAAGTATGCATATAATAGCTTGAAATATTCAGCAAATTATTTTTATGAAAAGATCAGCTCCAGATGTCTAACATTTTTCATGAATTAAAGCTTGTCATATCTGCATGCATAATTTTCAAGAAAAGGTACATGAAATCATTGTTTTGGGGGAAAGGGCAAAAGTAAAATGGATTTGCCAAATTTCAAAAATTTGGATGTCTTTGTCTCTTTCTGTTCACGGTGAGCAAGATTTCTGCACAGCTGTGGAAAGGACTGCAAAAAAGTCCCCTATGGTTTAGCTTTGACAGACTTGCTCCCTTCCCTGTCTGGCACATTAAAATATCAAAGCTCTTGTTTTGTTTGTAAATTAGCCTGCCATCCATTCAGAAGATTTTCTAATATAAATAGCTTTGTATTGTTACTGTTGGGTAGATGGGAATCATGTCCTTTAAGTGCTTGATATTCTCCAATAGAAGGGGAAACTCTCAGCTACCAAGTTCAGGGGCGTGATTTCAGCAGTCAGCCTGTGTGACTGTTCTCACCTGAGCTTACCTTTCCACCTGGTTCGGGAGCTATCAGTACCAGACCTTTGAATAGTCTATAAACTGCAAAGCCTGTTTCACCATTGTGTGGGCTGGTGCCTTCAATGTCAGCTCTCTGGAAGATTATCAAATGAGAGAGTTCATATGACCAAAAAGGACTAAAACCTTTTGGGACTCTCTTTTCTCCCTCTATGTTGAATACTGCAGGTTCACTTTCTGTTAACATTCAGAAGATAGAGTTCTCTGTGTGAGATAGGGTATGTGTGAATATGTTCGGTCCATTACAGGACCAATCAAACTTATTGTTACTCTTTATTTGTGTTAGCTCTTTTTTGAGAGTTTCCACTCAAATTGGAAGACTCTTATAATGAAATGGTGCATATTTTTAATATGCTAAATGTTCTTTATTCAGAAATAGTAGTTTAATGCTATAGCTTAATAAAAATGAAACAATAAAAATAACTTCTCATTAAGCCTTGACACCTTGGTAGGGCTCAGAGCACCTTCTACCTTCAATCTGATCAGATAAGTAAAATTATTGTTCAGAAATTATACTACAAACATCAATGTGTTTATGCAACTATAGGAACTTAATATACCAAGAAACATGAACAATCAAAATTCACCACTGCATGTTTAATCAAACAAACACTTAGCTGATATATCACCCATCATTCCTACTACTTTTGTAATTACGAAGAAATGCTTCTACTCAATGACTCTAAGTCTTAAGGTAATATCTTTTGGTATAAAGGAGTAAAAGTTCTCATTTGCCCTGTGCTGTGAGGGGTGGTGCTCAGCAACAGTGAGACTCAAAACAGCAGCAACGCCCCCTGAAGAAGGCTACATTTCTGATCCTATCTCATAAAAACCTCCACTTCCTTTTATTTAAAAATTTCAAAGAGAAATTGCTTCTTGTCTACTCTGACCAATTAACATTTTGTGTCTTAATTAAGTCCTTTCCATTTGCACTTGAAGGCTGCCCGTTCCAACTACAAACGTCTTTCAGGTACCTTGTCAACTGAACGCCATCGCCCGTAACCCAATTAGCTTGCACAAATCACAGCACTCCAAGGTCAGTGTTCTCATTTCACCCTGTCTTCAAAAGCAGCATGCAACGGCTCATACATCTTAAAGCAGAGTTCCAATGAATTCTAAGACTTTAACTCGTTCCCTGTCTTTCCTGTGATCTGACTTACCTCGCCTAAACTTTCAGTCTCAGAGTTAGGACTCATCATTATGAGCTTGGAGGAAGGGGGGGGGGTGCTTCTCAGTTTCTTTACACAACTTTTCACCTCTCCATTAACGCAGCAGTTTGCTAATAGATGCCTAGAAAGCTGCTGCCTGCCAGGCTGGACTTAAGAGGTCTGCAGGACTTCTGCCATCCTCCGCGCCACCATCAGGGCTGTCTCCTTTCCAACCGCCGCCAGGACCACACTTTTAGTGTCTGCTTTCCTTGCCAGCCAGACACCTGACTTGGTGGTTTCCTAGTTCGTTCTTTTGTAAAACCTCAGGTGCCTCTTTTATTGAGTCAACAGAAAATAGACACCACAGGGAAAATGTACATTTTGCTGATTTCAGATTCTTTCCTTTCTTCTAAAATCAACAAGGCAAAGAGCTAAAGTTCCAGAGTCGGAAGGAAAGAGAGCATACGTTTTCAGTTATTCTTTTTCTTTTTCTCGCTACAGTTTGTTTTGTCTGATACAACAAAGGTCAAACAGGTGATCCTCTCTTTCTCTGTTATTATATCCTTCCAATATCTCTGTCTCTTCAAGTTATATGGTCGGGGTGTAGTGTTTTGTATTAAGTTAACTTTAGGTCTCAGTCTTCAGGGCTTCTATTACAAACGTGATGACAGAAATATAGTCGTAGACCCTGTCAAATAACTTACATCTTTAATATAGGAAATTAGCTACTCAAAATGTGGAAAATTCTCAGTCTCAATTTCTCTTTCTGTTTCCCCGTTGTAGGATTGGCTGGGTTCATTTATTGTGCCCTTTGATCTGCAATCTGCAAATGGAGACTCAAATACCCAAGGCTGTAACTCAGTTTGAATCCAAAGACCTGAAACCAAGAGAGTCACTTGGCTGTTTATGGGCAAGAGATGATGTCACAGCTCAAAGAAACAGAGAGAGTTTGACCTTTCCTTGGTCCTACTCAGTCTGTCAACAGATTGGACGGTGTCTAGGTGCACTGTTGAGGGCATATATGCCCACATATAGGGCATACCTGCTTGGAAACAGATGAACTTTGAAGTTGGGATAGAAAAAGAAATTGCCGCTACAGGAAAAACATCCTGTGTAAAAACAATATTTGTTTTCACATGCCTTTATTGACTTGAGGCTTCTCTCGCCCAAACAAAACTATAGTCAAAGCCAGCCCTTGTCATTCAGAAGCTGATCTGATACTAAAAAGAGAACTTCCTGTTGGTTAATGGTATTTATATTCATGAATGATAGACCTTGATATTATTTTATAAAATCTAAAACATTGTACCAAGTAAAAACAAATAAAGTAATTCAATATTTTATTAGATCAAGTTCCTCCCACAAATCCTAAAAAATAACATCAAATCTAGAATCATGTTTAAATGGAGGCAAAAACGTGAACTGTTACTAAACCCAAACAAAACAAAGCAAAGGCAAAAATAAACAATAAAGCAGGTCATATCTTTACTAATGTGGTTGACATGAGGAAGTATCACTGCTTTTTGATTGTCACTTGGTCCTTCTCTATCTTGCCTTCTTCCAGATAAAATGTGCTAAACCATCTAACTTTATTCTTGATTACATCTAATTTATAATAATGTCTTGCCTCTAGAACCTATCTGAAATTATCTAACTCAAATCCTAATGCCAGGATGAAAGAGTCTTTGTTAACTCCTTGTAACTAGAATGTCCTGTTGTTTCACCAAGGTGTGTGTGTTCTACTTTGGTGAAATGAGCCATATACCTAATTTATTTAACTATGAGTGTGTTCCTGTTGTCAGTCACTTTGTTCAATAAGAACTTAAGTTCAAAATAGAAATGTATGCTTTGAATTTTAGCAATGCCATGTGTTAGTGATGCTGTAAAAAGAAGACTAACTTTTCAAGAAGCATAAACACATGGAGAGGAGAAAAAGGAAATAAGTTATTCCAATTCTGTGTTGAGAAAGTGCCTAAGAAAGGCTTCTTATGTTGTCTATCAAGTGTTAGTGAGAAAGAACAAAGGCTAAGCTAAAATATTAATGCATTAGTACAGATTTTAGATATGGCTACTGATCTCTCTTCCATCAGCATCTCATAGAGTCTGGATATGCCAAGTCATCACGTGGGAGTGCGCAATGGCTGCTGCATTTTAGCTGAGGATTTTCTCATCATGTGCTGAAATCCTGCTTATCAAGTATTGCTGATTCTATTCTCCATTAGGATCACTGAAAAGAGAACAGCTTGTCTTAACGCTAGGTTCTGGCACATTGTGTCAACAGTGTATCCTGACTCATTTTCTTTCACTTAGTCAACTCTTAGAAAGTATGATTAGATTCAAGCTCTCAGTCGAATGATATTTTTCATGATTGATTCATTCCTAATACATCTGTATATTAAAATCTATTTTCACTAAACTGCTGCACCAGTTTTCTTCAACTTTGAAGAATTTCTAAGGCATGTGTGTGTAAGTGTGTGTATGTGTGTGCATATGAGCATGTGAAAGAGAGAAAGAGACAGAAACTGAAACAAATTTGCCAATAGAAAATGATATGCAAAACTGGTCTCTTTGAAACTTACACTGGAGTAATTAGACTTCAGGTTTTCTGAAGAAGTAAGAGAAATGATCATTATGATATAAAATGTTTTATTCATAGATATTGGAGTTTTTGAAGTCTTACTAATATAGATAAGTATCCATTGGCATTCTAGTTTATCATAACATTGGTGTTTTACTTGTTAGTATATTCTTTTAAATCCTTCTACTAATGTTGAAGTTATTGTGTGAATAGCGATTCTATAGACAGGTGTGTATCTATGTTTTGCATGCAAAGATTAGAAATCAATTCCTTCAGAATACTTTCCTTTTTTTGTTAGATAAAACTTTAATTGCTGTTACATAGATATCTATATGTATACATACTTGTACATAGATATGTATATGTTTATATACATGTACATATCTATGTACATGTATATAACCTTAGCTAAAGAACAAAGGCAACCAATAATGCTGATGTTGGGAGAGGTAGTTTCCCACAGTGAAGACCCTCCAATTGGCTATCCAATCAAATCAAAGGAATAGAAAGCACATTGTAACAATTGAAGTGATTGTATTTTTATTTAAGACAATTTACTATTTGATTTGAATTGAAAGTATTCAAGACTAACTTGAAAGATTATTATGATACTGTTGATTGGTACAATTCATTAAAATCATGAATAAAACTTTAAAATATATCTTGATCTTCAGTTTCTTATTTTATGTATATGGATGTTTTTCCTGCATGTATGTCACCTTGGACGGCAGAGAAGATTGTACTGAATCTCTTGGACAAGAGTTACAGAGGGAATGAACAGCAGTGTGGGCTATGGGAATGAAAGCTGGGTTTTCTAAAAGAGCAACTAGTGCTCCCAACTATCTCATGAGCCCCCAAATTTGGTTTATGTGCACTGATTTAAATTTCACACATAACCATTCTTACAGAAAGCATGTTTTAAAATCATTGCTAAGGTAGCACATATAAGTATTCCCCTCTCTTTGTACCCTGATGTATCTTCTTCTATATAATCATCACAAATATTGTGTGTGTGTGTGTTTGTGTGTGTTTGAGGTCAAGCCATGAGCTGCATAAATACTGAACACGTACTATTCCACTGATCCACTCCAAGCCTGTAATTGAAACACCCTTAGTCATTAACTTCCTGTTTTAATTTTCTTCCAAGTGAAATGTAAACTTAAGAAGACTGGGAACTTATATGAATTTTATCTTCTGGACTGCTGACTTTAAGAATTCTGAATAAATCATAATTGGATGAATAAATAAATGATCACACAATTTAAAATTCTTTATGAATTATAAATGAATTTGTCTTTTTTAAATAAGCAGCAACCCCCAACCCTTATCTTGCTGTATTGTTTCACTACTAGAGACTTTTGTGTGAGTTTTCAAACCTTATTTCCATCAAGGAAGTAGGCTTTTGCAATGGGGACAGCTTTCTATTGTAGTATAAGAGTGGCAGATGCAAGGATAAACTTTAAATCCCTTTATGGGCCCTTTTATTTATATATAAATATTTTATTCCATCAAGGTTTCACTTTGATATGTGACTGAATAGTATGAATACATTTTTAAAACCTAGCATTAATATTTAATGTTCTACCAGCAATATTTCTTGGCAATAAACTTATATTCATGATAGAATTCTTTTTTCTTCTTAAACATATACTCTAGGTTTTTCAACTTTGTTTTCCAACATTTTTCTTTACCCAATAATCTTTTGTTAGTGAAAAAAGTTCAAGGACATATTCTAGCATATGTCTCTATGGTATTATTCAGATACCACATCATGAGGTATGTTCTATAATGGTATCTTTGAATTGCTTCAAAAACAAGCCCAAATGCCATGGCCATATATATGTACACTTTCAGAAGCTGTAGATATTTCAAATTTTGTGAAATTTCTGACATTTTTCCAGCTTTCAGAAATGTGATTAACTAGCTTCCTTGTTGGCATATGATCAGCTCATAAAGATTACTGATTATGTTTTCTTACAATCTGTGAATATTAGAAAATCTTAGCAGTTCTTATTCATATGATGACTGTGCCTGTTCTGTTTAGGTCAGCTCTGAAAATTTGGAGCTCTTGCATGAATTAGAAAAGCCAGCCAATGATCTGGAAAAATTGCAATGTTTATTTTATCATTATAAATTTAATCATTTGTGAATACTAAATTACTTCTTCAATTATTTATCCCAAATTCTCTTTTTACCCAATTTCCCAATAAATTTTTCTAGAGTAGTTCATGCTATTAATTTTGTACCTTCAGATAATGTAATTTCTCCATAGATTTTTTTTTTTTCAGAAAACCCGTTCTTGGAGATCCTAATGGTAGACAAACTCATTGGAAGCCAATTTTATACAATACCATTAAGGTACTTTGTGAGCATGTGATTATAATTTCAATCTTCTTGTGTTGTTTTATAGAAGATCATATTGTGCTTTGAAATATCTCATATTTTGGTAGGGTAGCCCTTTACCTTGGTTTCGTGATGGTTTTATCCACTGACTGTGTTAAAACAGAAACTTAGAAGATACACACTTCTTGAGTTAAATGGAAGATGGTTGGACTATAGGTTAGTTTAATAAAAAGTGTAGAGTCTTTTCCAATCCATTCTTGTTCTCTTTTACACATCATGAAAATAGGAATTCAATTTCTTTGATAAAGTAGTATTGTCTTAGTTAGAGCTACTCTCTCTGTGATGAAATGCGAAGACCAAAAGTGGTATAGGGAGGATAGGGTTTTTGTGGCTTACACTTCCACATCACTGAAGGAATTCAGAACAGGAATTTAAACTTGGAGGCAGGAGTTGATGCAGAGGACATAGAGAGGTGCTGTTTGCTGGATTGCTCATCATTCTTTTTAAAGTCTGCTTCTTAAAGACCCCAGTACCACCATCCCAGGGATGTCCCTACCCACAATTGACTCAGCCCTCCTCCATCAATCACTAAGTAAGAAAATACCTTACAGCTGGATCTTATGGAGGCAATTTTTAAATTCAGGTTTCTTCCTCTCAGTTGACTTTAGCTTCTTTTCAGTTGACATAAATCTATTCAGCACAATTATCTATCACAATATTAAATCTGAAAGAGACAGGAGGGTAAAATCTGATTTGGGCTGATAGATGTTGTCATTTCAATGATTAAAATTTACTGTTTATCATGTTTCTTATGTGAACTGATAAATCTGGAGAAGGAAGTGAGGACTTTAATCTCATTTCTCTATGGTTTTTTAAATAAGTCATCAAACAGTCTGTCTGCTAAAATTTGTGGAACAAAAGGTAAAATCATTGGGTCCTGTAGAAAGATTGCACTTTAGCATCTGCCCTGATGTAGACTGGTTCACGGTGAACAGGGTGATTCTTTCTACCCAGGAATGTGATTGCTGCTAACTCCTCCCTCTAGTGATGCATTTCTGGCTATCAGAAAAGTTAAACATATTCCCATTACTTCATCTAATCAAATGATTGAAATATATTGATAAATTGATAATTAAAAATTTCATTTTAAATGGTTTTCCTCTGAATCATTGTAAATTGTTTTACAGAGGTGCCCCTTCAGTTGTTAGATTAGGTGTTTGTCTGTGTGTATGTGGGATTTCCTTATATTATTTCACAGCAAAACTTTGGGCTTATTTTTTATTCTTTGCACTATTTTTCACGTGTTTAATGTATCACTTTGTGAATTATAATTCTTGTTTTATCTATTATTCTTTCTATCTCTGCTATATTCCCATGATATCTCTGCTATGAGTAATGATGACAAAAGTATTGAAAGATAAGCAGCTTACACAATTTCCCCTGATAAAAGCAGACATTGCATGCTGTCCCATGAAATTTTAACTGCAAAATGAATTTTAAAATGCATAAACGGATTAAAAAGTCAGGTACTGTGTTATATAAAGTGTAATCCAACTCTTCACATGGGATAAAAGGAAAATGAGGAAATGAATCAGAGGTTATTCAATACCTAGGCCTTCGTGTAATCTTAAGTAGGCATACACTATGGGATTGCTGAGTAGTGAGCAACAGTTTGAATAAATGGATTATAAAAGTGTCTTTATACAATTTCCTTTCATGGAACTATGTTATTTATGGATTAGTTAATTTTCATAATTGAAATATAGACTTTGTATATACCATTAATAAATATGTTTATTTTCATAAATACATCAAGGTAAAGCTTAACTTTCCAAATTAAAAAACCTACAGATTATTAGAAGAAATATGCAAATTTTTATTAATATAAATATTCTTCATGTACCTAATTTATACTTCATGTATAAAATGCATATCATAATAATTTATTTGAGTGTAATGCTTGAGTAGATTGAATTGTGGTTTAATGTTTTAAAAAATAAGAATAAATTTGAAATCTCAAGAGCCTTATGTTACATGTCACTTGGAAAAGATTTGAAAGATTCTACTTATATGATGAGGGAAGTATTATCAGGTATAATGTCCAATAAACAGGAGAATTTGTCATTTTCAGTATAATATAAAAATCAATAAATAGTCTTAATATATTTAAATATCTTAAGTGTTGATGACTTTAAGTAATGAAAACCGGTCTCGCTGAACATAGCGGACAATGAGGACTACTGAGACCTCAAGAACAATGGCAATGGGTTTTTGATCCTACTGCACGTATTGGCTTTGTGGGAGCCTAGGCAGTTTGGATGCTCACCTTACTAGACCTGGATGGAGGTGGGTGGTCCTTGGACTTCCCACAGGGCAGGGAACCCTGATTGCTCTTTGGGCTGATGAGGGAGGGGGACTTGATTGGGGGAGGGAGAGGGAAATGGGAGGCGGTGGTGGGGATGAGGCAGTAATCTTTAATAAATAAATAAATAAATTTGAAAAAAAAGTTAATATTGCATTATAATAAAATAATTTTCTATGAGAAGACATGCAGTACTTTAGTTCTGAAAAAAATCTTTCATGTTGTATAAACAATAGTATCAATAAACTCTTTCTAATTTTCCTAACATTTTTAGCTATAAAGTAATTGTAATTAGCTCAATCAAAAAAAGGCAGATTGACAAGAAGGGTCCTATTACTTGAGTCTTTTATAAAACAGATATATAAACTAGAATTATCAAAGTAATAATTTACTGCCAATTATGTAGTATTTTTAATAAATTATTGAGCTTATGAAAATAGTCCTACCTTGTCCATATCAGGATGTCTAATGTACAGTTTGGTTCAAAATCTTTGCCTAGAAATTTTGTGTATTTTGTTATTGTTGTGCCCTTTGTGTAGTGCTTGGTTGTTTGGGTTCTCTGAAATAGAAATAGCTGAAGTCCTTATCCTGAGTATTACTGTGGTAGGGACGGGATTTTTTGCCATTGTGAGAGAGTTTTGATGATGAGATCAGAGGCTTTATACAAAGGGACAAATGGAAACTTTTGCAATCTCTTTCAGCTCTGTGAGAATCCAGGCAAAGGTGATTTACTACGTGAATGAAGATAATCACGAGAACATATTTATGCTATGCTGTGATCGTGTACTTATAGATACATACAATTATTTTTTTATCTTCTACTTTTCTTTCCTATCCCTCTTTCCTGTAAAGTTGCTCTGTCAGTTTATTATCTTGAACAAAATATATTTGTTTGTAATATGATCCCATTTTCCACTTTATCCCTCCTCTGTCTACTGTGGTCAAAAAAAGTACTTCACCAATTCTCTCCTATACAACTTTTACTCAAACACACACACACACACCACACATACACACACACCACACAGATACCATACACACATACAACATGCACATGCATACACACCACATTTATACAGATACACACATGCATATATATATGTATATATATATACAAACACATACTCAAACACATACACACACATACACTCCACACAAACCACACACACCACACACATATGTTACACAGATACCTTACACACATACCACATATGCATGCACATACACACACTCCACACATGTACCACATACACATACACACTCACTATAAATTAGTGGTAAGAATTCACTAAAACCTAAAATAAATCTACCATTGACCCATATGCCTAAATGACTCAGTACCCTACCTCATAGATACTTGCTCAGTTGTGTTCACTGATAATCACAGTAAACAAGAAATGGAAACCAGTTATGGTTTTCCTTTTACTGAAAAATGATATTTTCCAATATTTCCCATATCCTGATTAGTTTCTCAATATCTACTCCACTCAATTCTTCCCAGCTCCCCTTCCATCTAGATCCACTCCCTGTCTTTCATAAAAAGGAAGCAGTCTTCTAAGGGATATTATCAAAGTATGTATAATAAAATAAAATGAAAACTATCACATCAGAGTTGGGCGGTGGAGGTTGGAGGGAGGGGCGGAAGGAAAAGAGGCCAAGAGAAGGCACAAGCATCAGAGACCTACTTGTTTACACACTTTTACATACTTAAGAAACCCATAAAAACACTAAACTGGAAGAAGCTATAATAAATAATGGATGATTTGGTGCAGACCCCTGTAGGCCTGGTGAATGCTGCTGTAGTCTGTAAGTTTATTATGGGTTAGCAGGGCACTTATCTATCAGTACAGCAGGATAGATTTGGGAGTATCTTCACTTTAATGCTACATTTTTTGAACAGTAGAAATTAATTTTAGTCTAGCGTTTTGGTCACCCAAGCAGTGTCAAGTGTGGGCTGTATTTTCAGTAGTAGGCCTTAGGTCAAATCAGATATTGATTGGTTATTCCCAAAAGTTTGTGACACTATTACCCTAGCATATTTTGTAGGCAGGATATCATTGCCGATCAAAGAGTTTGTAGTTGGATAGGTGTTTATTTTTCTTTCTTGGTAGGAAGGGAACCTTTCTGTACAAAAGATTCTAAACATAGCTGTGAAGGATCTACATAAGTACACACTTGACTTCTCTATATTTAATATTATGTAAATGTTGTATTCAGCAATGGAGCCTTACCTTTAAATGGTGAAGAGCAACCTATTGACTTGGCAACAGCCTAGGTTATTTGGGGATTTCCATGGGACCCCTTTGGCCAACAATTAATTCAGTATAACCTAGTCCTGGTACTAGGAGCTTGATTTGGTGACAAGTGATGGCTAGTTTGGACTCTGTCTCAACTAATTTGTTATAGCATTTAGATTACCTTCACATATATGTATCTTTAGGAGTCTTCTGCTATATTACGTTTTCATAATGGACATTAAGTTTAACTGTTTCTTGCAGAAATTGTTTCCCCATTCCTCTCATCTTCCTATTTGACCCCTTTGTATCCAACAACCCATTCTGTCTATACATAACATAGAGACATATACATAAAGACATCTACCTGTACCCCTAGTTCCTTAAACTATACCTAAGTATTGTGGTTCTATCAATTGTAGCTTAGTTATCACTGACTTATCATTATATAAATAGATTCATATCATATTTGTCTTTCTGAGTGTGGGTTATCTCTTTCAGGATGAATTGTTTTCTAGTTTCATTCATTTATGTAAATATACCACATTTTCTTTTTTCATTTTATCCTGGGTTGTTTACAATTTATGGTTA
The DNA here is from genome assembly GCA_025134845.1 of Neodon shergylaensis. NCBI lineage: Eukaryota > Metazoa > Chordata > Mammalia > Rodentia > Cricetidae > Neodon > Neodon shergylaensis. Next base: position 10,766,026 of record JABTXL010005752.1, read on the forward strand.
TTAAAATAAAGCACAGTTAACATTTTCTAGCAACTGCTTCTCCTGCTGAAGCATCCTTAGGGTAGAATATCTGGATTTTGAAGAAAACAATTCACATCTTCCTAAGGAATTTCCATACTGATTTCCATAATAGTTCTATAAGTTTGCTCTTATACCAATAACGGATGAATGCTCCCTATTCTCTACATCATTGACAGGGTCAGATGTCACTATTTTTTATTGATCTTCACGATTGAAGATAAAATCTCAAAGAAGTTTTGATATACATTGCCGTGATAGCTAAGGCTGTGGAAAATATTTTAAAGTGTTTCTCAGTCATTTGAGATTCCTGCATTAGAATTCTATGGTTTTTTTTTAATTTTGTTATTTGTTTTCTTGGTACCTAACTTTTGAAAATTCTTTATATATTTTGAATATTTGCTCTCTATTAGATGTATAATTGGTAAAAATCCTTTCCCGTTAAGTAGGTGTTCTCTTTGTCTTTCTTTGCTGGGCAGATATTTCTCAGCTTTATGAGGTTCGAGAAATGGGAACAATTTAAAATCTTTGTATCAATGAACAAATAATGAAAACATTGTACATATACACTATAGAATTCTATTCTCCTGTGGAAAAAAAGATGAAATCATCAAATAGGCAGGTCTATGCTTTAAAGTAGGAAAAGATTGTGTTGAGAGGTAACACAGACAAAAGACACCTGTTCTCCTCCATCTTTGTTTCCTAGATCCAAACATTCCTCATGTGAGTATGTAACCTAGAGTAACTAGAGAAACAAGAAAAGTAAAAAGATCCTGTAGGTGGCTATTTTCTCTTTACTCTTTGGGGGGCCCACCACACAGCTCCCAAATAAATCACACATGGAGAATTATTCTTAATATAAATGCCCAGGCTTAGCTTTGCTTATTTCTAGCCAGCTTTTCTTAATTTAAATTATCCCATTCATCTTTTGCCTCTTGGCTTTTTCCTTTTCTTACTTCAGTAATCTTACTTTCGTTCTTACTCCAAGGCTGACGGTGTGGCTGGGTAACTGGCCCCTTTTTTCTTCTCTCCTTCATCTCGCTCTCTTTTTCTCTTTGTATCTATTCTCTTTGGCTGCCAACCCCATGTATCCTTTCCCCAGCCTCACTATTGGCCGCTCAGCTCTTTATTAGACCAACCAGGTGTTCTAGACAGTCTAAGTAACACAGCTTCACAGAGTTTAACAAATGCAATGTAAAAGAATGAAACACAGCTTTGCATTATTAAAACAAGCATTCCAGAGCACAAACAAATGTAACACACCTTAAAAGAAGAAAGCACTCTAGAGGGCAATAGTGTAATACTAGTGATATGGATGAGAAAGTGAAGGTCATAATTCTATTTTGTTTCATGACCATTTCAGTTGCTTCATTCAGGCAACATCAGACACTCAACTCTTAAACAAAAGCAAAAATGGTCCAATGGCCTTTGCTTTACTGTGACAGTAACTGAAAATAGAAGATAATCAACAAGTCTGAAAACAAATTATTTTATTTGTCTGATAGTTAATTAGAGTTATGGGTGGAACCTGTGGTTTTTGTAATATTAGCTTATAATATTGAGATTAAATATAATCTTGTTTTATACCTTTTCAGCTGAGGAAATCATGAGAACAATGTTATAAATGCAAAGGAATTGCATTATATTTCACATGCAAAACTATGAGCAGGGAAGGTAGCTGACGTTACGGCTGGACTGGAAATGTCTTTACTGATGAAATAATGAGGGGTTTAGGTTCAAAATTAAATGGGTAGTGAAAGTGAATGAAGCTTTTGTATGTCATCAATGACACAGTTATTCTGGCATTTCAGCTTTTGAAAGTCTACCTTGTCCACCTATTACAGCAATTTTTGACTGATAACTTTTACTTAAACCATCTTAGGACTTTTGCATTATTTTACAATAACCTCTTACCCCTTCTCTTTTCATCTATACTCTATCATTATTTGTTTAATTTCCTTATTTTTTAAATGTTATAATACTCTAAATATTTTTACTTTTTTTGACAAAAGCCTCCATATATCTTTTTAATGATATTTCCTCAAAGTTTCTTGGTTGTTTTTTTGTGAACTTGACACAAGCTAGATTTATTTAGGAAGAGAAATCTCAACTGAAAAACTTCCTCCATAAAACTAGCCTATAAGTAAATCTGTCAAACATTTTCTTGATAATGATTGCTATTGTAGGATAGCATACCATGGCACCAACTCTGGGAAGCTGGTCCTAAATGGACAAGAAAGTAGTTTGACTTTGACTCTCTGTTCCCCAGTCCAACACTCCAGTCTCATCCCAAGTATGCAGTAGAACACTGAAGGTGTCCTGCTCTGCTTTGCTGGTCCTATTTTATGTGGATCCCACAGATATTCCCCTTTTCACCTTCTTTCCCCCATTGCTTTGTACCAGACCCCAACTCCAGCAGGAAGTCATTCTAAGTCAAGGATTTATTTTTTTCTCCCAGGACAACAAATAGGCTAAAGGTAGGCCCACTCCCCTCCTCTTGCTCCTGAGGTCAATTTCCCCTGTCTCATATCCAGATTTTTAGAAGGAGCAGTAGCTGAGAACTTATACATCGACACAAAACCACGAGAGGGGGCTGGCTAACTCAGAAGGGCATTAACTTTAGAAACTTCAAAGCCCATCCCCGGTGACAGATCTCCCCCAATGAAACTATAGCTCCTAATACTTCCAAAATGGTTCCACCAAGCAATTATCAAGCTTATTGTCACATATGAAAGCCTATTAAAGCACCATCAAACCTTTCCTCCCTAAGTTGCTTTGGTCTTGGGATTTTATGGCAGCAATAGGAACCCCTACTAAGATACAGAACCTATTGTAAAACACTTCACAATTAGAAGATAACACAAAGAGCATTCTAGGACAATCAAAACCTCCACTAGTGTTGTCATGCAACAAAAACAACACAGATCCTGATCAGAGCAGAGCAGGCTTGACAATGATAGCATATAAAGCTTGAAGTGAGTATTATACATAATTTAAGTTAGTAGTTTTGGTAGTGATAATTTTACCATCGCTGTCATTGAATTCCACCATAATTTAAAAATATGTATCAGAAGTCAGGCATGGTGGCACATGCCTTCAATCCTAGCATTCTTCAGGTTTTTATTTTTCACCGTGTTTATAAATAAAATATTTTTTATGTGATTGTGAACTTTTTTCCCCAAGATATCCCAAAAAGCAGAACTCTCACCTGCAGGTTGAGTGAATTCTCTTTTTTTCATATATGTCTGTATGTAGGCCTCCACTGGAGAGCAGTATTTTCTGGGCATTTGCTACCACTTAATTAGTACCTATTCTTTAGACTCTGCCTTTCTTAGTCATAAAACACTTCCCTTTGGTCACCCATGTAGTGCCTGTCTTTGGCAATATATCTCACTTGTTCTCCACTTATTGATTTTTCTCCTTTGAAAAGCTGAACTAGTGCCAAAAATGTAATGGTTCAAAGTCAATGCATTAAGGTATTCAAATACAGTCTCAGTTGTCTCATCATGTTAAAGTACCTGCTTAGCACTTTTTCAGTAAAATCAAATTATATCTGAGGAAAATAATGGGATATCTAAAAGAAAGGTATGTAATAGATAGTTTTAGAGACTATACTAATATGCCAATAAACGTCAAAGTACAGACTAGGAGCAGTGATAATGAAAATGATACTTAATGCAAGATACACAGTAAGAAAAAGAGACAGTAATAGTCATGAGAACAGTTTTCTTTCTTCACCTTGGTAACTATTCATTAGTCTCCCCACACATTGTTGTCTTCAATATACTTAGGAAGTAATCTGTTAAAGTTGCAGAAATCAGACATACATTCTGGCAAAGACTGCTATGCTTTTGATATGCTCTGAATGCTCCCTTTTGCAATCCAGGACCACTTGCTCAAGGAATGAATGGTACCACTAACAGTGTGTGAGATACTGCGACATCAATACAATCAAGATAGCTCCCACTACATAGTCGTGCTCACAGGCCAATGGAATGTGGACAACTCCTCATTTGAGACTTCCTACTCAGGTGACTCCAAGAGTGTTTGGAGTTGTTGCTTTACTCTAAGTAAAAAATAAATAAATAAATAAATAAAAACTAGGATACTATATATATGTTATGAATACTTTTATCTGGTTTTGATAAAGGAATATATAACTTAACGAACTGCTTCTTTTTGAATTTTGGTCCTAAGGACTATCTCTTGGTCTGATTTATTTCTTTTTGTTTCTTGTACACATGCACATCCAAAATCTTTACACTTCCAAACTATCATCACAACAATTGACCCTATGTGACCTTAATTGCATAAAATATACTGAGTATATTGAAATATACAAGAATATATTAATGTGGTAGTTAAGAAGGCAGAAAATAAGACTTTTTTCATGAAAAAAATCTCCAATTCTTAGGACTTCCAATTGGACAGTGACAGAAAATAAAAAAGTTCCTTTCTCAGCCCTGAGCCTGCAAATGTCACATCAAGTGCAAAGGATTTGGAGCTGCAGCACCTGATTAACCCAGGTTGTCTGGGCGGTGATCTCCCAGTGTCTGCTGAAGTCTGCTCTCCTTGCTAGGAATAAAATGTTCTAGTTTTGCTGTGTCCAACTCCTTTTTGCCTGTGATCATTCATAGATTCCGATCAGCTATAGTTATGGTTTAAAGATCTCCAGAGTTTTGCTTTAAAAAATATTCCCTTTGCATTCTCCCTTCCCATCTGTGGTATTTCTTCTAAAGATAAGCTCCCTCTTCGTTCCTTCTGAGAAATGAATGCATTAGGCACAGAGTGTCTGCCCAAACTATGGAGAGCTAATGAACTGAAACATGTAAATTTAGTTCAACAATACTGCTCAACCAATAGGATAAAAGGGCTTTATTCAAATCTTCAAACCTGTTGTCTTCTCTACGTTGGTATAATCACTGAGGACTAATTTGCACTGGATTAATAAGAAATGTAATCTTTGTTTGTAAATAATATTGGTCAGGTAAGTTAAATAAATTTTCAATGTGTTTTTTTAAAAATTAGAAAAAAAGGGAGAAATATTCTTTCCCCACAAATGAGAGTTTTACACACTCTGAAATTCCAGTATCTCTACCTATATAATTTTTCATTGTCTATTGCCCTTATGAATAATTTAGAACTGACTATAAAAAGGATTGGTAGTATTTGTCCAAGAAAAAGGAAATTTATGGCCAATTATGCTGTATCTTAAATTTTTATTAGTTATTTTAGTGAACGATCTTTAGTGTTGCGATTTCCCATATTTAGTTCCTCCTATATTTAATTCCACTGTTCCCCAAATTGCTCTGTTTTCAGAATGTCCTCTTCTGACAGATAGTAATGTCCGGGATGTGATTCAACTCATTTCAATCTCCAAATCAGCTTTATCTCAGCAGTTCTCTATTTATACCGTGAATAAAATAAGGGGAAAAAAAACCACAGGAAGTGATGGACTTCGGAGAAGCCTGAGTGATGTAGGTTAGATAGGAAGAATTCCTGACAAAGGATTTTAACACCTTGGAATGTGATATACAGAGAAGTCATGCAATCCGTCTTAGATTGAAGTTTTTAAAAATAAAATGCATTTGCTATTTTTAGTGAATGGTCTAAGACTTTCCTACTGAATAAAGATGGTCTTGTATATGCCCTCCAAAAGTACAAGATTCAATTTTTTAGGTTATGTTTTATATGTAAGAAAAGTGAATTTGCCTTATCAGCTCTACTAATGGCTACTTTTGTGTATAACATAATAGAAAATACTATTTTGGGATAATATAATTTAAACTGAAAAAATTATCACTGGCACTTTTTATTGGACTAAATTTTTAGAAGATCCATTTACATCTCAGAATTACTAATGTGAATTTTAAAACTTCTCACCAGAAAACATAACTCAAAAACCATGGGAATTCTCCACTGTGATTCTTGTGAATTGTACATGGTGTTAATGATTTCCAGAATTTATTTAATAATATCTTTATTATTCTAACAGAAACATAAATCTGTAGTAGAAACATAATGTAGTAGAGGTATTTCCTCTGCCATAATATATTTATTTAGAGAATTGTTACCCTTCTATAATTTAACAACTTACAGTGGATGTTTTGCTAGGTAAGGTGAACTCTAAATCCCTTTTAAGGCCAAGATTTTCTGTTATTTAAAAGTACAGAATTGATAAAGTTGTGGTGAGAATAAAAAATTGAATTATTCTCTATTTTATCAATAAATGTACTGCATATTTTAAATTCAAAAGTCCACATGAAGTGGATAAAGCAGTAACTGCTCATTTTCATTCCCTTCATCAAATAAAGACGTGTAGTTGATTTTATGCACTATAGAAACTATGAGAATTAATGTTACTTAAGTCATCAATTACTGATAATCAAGTGCGTGTTTTTCTCTGCAAGCATTTTCAGATAATTAGAGGTGCATTATTTAATGAGTAATTCAAATGTACTAAAGAATAATTAAGCTATATAAAATTTTATAGAGAGCCAGAGACTGTGTACCATCTTTTTTCTCATTTTAATATAGAAACATAAACAATTTTAATTTTAAGGAAACACCCACAAAAGAATACTTTTTCATCATTTTAACATTGAAGGAATGGAACAAGTAATAACTTTATGCCTGTGTACATGAAATCATTCCCACATGGGAGCAACACAGGGTTTAGACATACCAATAATAGCAAGGAATTAATTATTATAGCTATAAACTTCATCTGTACTAGAAGATAATTTCTTTCATGCAATGTATTCTAATAAATTTCTCTTTCCCCACCTGCTCCCAGAACCTCTGCACCTCTACACCCACCAACTCTGATTGTCCAGTTTTTGAAACATCTCATTTTGAACACAGAAAAATTTTACATATTTTACAAAAAATATTTTAATATATTAATTATTCTACATTCATTGTGTTTTATAGGGTTTCATTTTTAAGTGTATCCAGTGCTTTGACAGTGCTACCTCCCATTACTGTTTCCTTTCCCTTTGCTTCTTTTTCTTTCCAAACAAAACCCCTTCCCTTTTCATGGTGTGTGGATGTGTGTGTGTGTGTGTGTTTCTGTGCATTTAGGATGCACATATAAACATAAAACATGAAGCTAAAGAAGAACAAAGTGCTCAGTTCAGATGTCAACCAATGTGAACGAATTATTCCAAATCTGAGTAAGATTTCCTTATTAGAAAAGGGCGAAGATGAAAGAAGACATGTTAACATAATTATTAATAAAAGTGCAAAGAACGTATATTGGAAACTTGGTAACTACTTCAATGAACAGTGCTGATTAAACTATAGATACACATGTAAAAGGATGAGATTAGATCCATGTCTCTTATGTAAAAATCAACTCAATGCGATTCCAAGAAATTAATGTAAGCCATGAAAACTACTAAAAGAAAATAGTAAAAATATTCCATGATATAGGTATAGGCAAGTAATTTCTTAATAGAACTCAACTATATCTTATAGAAAGACTTAACATCAAGGATGTACAAATAACTGGAAAAGTCAAACACTAGAACAAATCTTCGAGACAGCAAAGAGGTTAATGAAATGAACAGAGAGCTCTTAAATGAAGAAACTCAAGTAATCCCCAAAGATGCTATTAAAACTGGCCCACATCCCTAGCCATCATGGAAATAAAAATCAGAACTGCTTAAGGTTCTAGCTCAACTCCAGCCAGCATGATTATATCAAGAGATAAATGATAAAAAATGAGGAAGAAATAGATGAATGGAACTCTTATACTATGGTGACTGGAGAGTAAATTTGCACGGCCACAGTGAAAATTAATATGGAGGTTCCCCAAAGCATTCCAAATAAAATGACAATCTATTTCATGTCTAGACTTTGTTAAAAAATCACCAATTCCTACCACATAGATACATGCATATCACTATTGCTTGATGTGATATTTATGATACCTTTGAAATGGAGCAGATCCAGATAGATGTTCACCATCTGTTTAGTAAATAAAATATACATATACAAGGTGGAAGATTATGACATTTTTAGGAGAATGAATGAATTTGGTAGTAATTTTATTAAGCTTAATAAAATAGATTAAAAAAGACACATACCATGGGGATGAAGAGATGGCTAAGCAGTTAAGGGAACTGGATGCTTTTCTGTAGGACCTGAGTTTGATTCACAATACCTATGTGCTTATGTAAATGGAGACTGGAGTTTATTTCAAAGCCACTGAGGCCCTAATAAAAACACAGAAACTCTATTAATTGCTATACTACTTGGCCAAAGACTTAGGCATATTTCTAGCTAGCTCGTACATCTTATTAACCCATTTCAATTAATATGTGTATCGCCACGAGGCTGTGGATTACCAGTAAAGTTCTGGTGTCTTTCTCATTGGGTAGCTACATGAAATCTGCCTGACTCTGCCTTTATTCTCCCTGTATTCAGTTTAGTTTTCTGGCCTAGTTATATTCTGCCCTGCCATAGGCTAAAGCAGCTTCTTTATTAACTAATGGTAATAAAACATATTCACAGCATACAGAAAAGAATCCAACATCATGGTTTATCTATGAATCATCTATAACTCTAGCTACAGCTGATGCAACACCATTTTCTGGCCTATGTGCGTACTGTAATAGTGTGTGTGTGTGTGTGTGTGTGTGTGTGAGAGAGAGAGAGAGAGAGAGAGAGAGAGAGAGAGAGAGAGAGAGAGAGGGAGAGAGGGAGAGAGGGAGACAGAGAGACAGAGAGAACCATAAAACTAGAATGAAGCCATCAAAGAGAAAAATGAGATCTTAAAGTGAAGAGAGAAAAACAAAACAGAGCAGTTTAAAACAATGCATGTGATATAAAAATAGAAGATGGATTATTGTGGGCAGGTATGTCCCAACCTAAGGAAAGTACAGAAAGATGGAGGAGGGGAGTATTGGAATACAATAATATAGAAAAATGTATGTATAAATTGCCACACATAAAGTTCATTCTGTCAATTTAAAGCTAATAAATACAAAAATGTATATTTTAATTGAAATAATTTATTATTAGAACAAATAGTGATAGCTCACTCAAATCCAGATAGCTGATACTAACCATGAGGATGAACCAGGAGGGAGAACCACAGCTTCATGTTTAGGTGATACTAAAGCTGTTTTGGCTAAACTTCTGGTAGTGTAGCAGCAGACACAATATAACAGAATGTTTACCAATGTCAACCTGGTATGTAAGTAAAGAGGACTTATTAGAAGAAACTGGTTTTATCGTGTGTTCCTCAGAAATGTCAATCTGCTAGTGAAATTGAATTACATTTTTGACTGTTTATCAATTTCCATTTTTCTAATTTCCCTAGTATAAGACAGACTGAATAATTTCTTAAGAGTCAAGAGAACATGGATTTACCCAATTTTTAGAGCCTGGCATATTTATGTTTAAATCATTTTGTTCTTAAAGAGAAACAAAATCTTGTGAAAAATAATGATAGCAATGGAATATTTATACTTCAACCCCAGTTTAAATGGATCTCTGAACAAAAAACTATCCCATTTTGGTACCATAAAGGGTAGTAAAAAATGAAGGAAACTGCTGTTTTTGTTGAAACTGGGATAGTTAAATAACAGTATCTGCATATCAGACTTTGTTTTAATGTATCTCTCAAAAATGTTTTCCTAGAGAAAAATAAAAAAGTTGTTCCTTTGTATAGAATACATTCAAAATGTCATTGTTCAAGCATTGGTTTTCAACTCAAGTAATATACAGATTCCTTAAGACTTCTGAGAATGGCTAAGGAACCTTGGATTCTATAGTTCTTGTGAATTATGGAAGTGGAAAATGTATAGTTTGGGAAGTTCATATGATTATTGGAAGTTTGGTTATAAAGCTGTTGGCTTTCTTTATAGCATAAATGAGAATCTCTTTTCAGATACCTTCTCAGGATTTTAGAAATGCCTTTTGATGGGACAATTTTTATATTTTGGAATAACAAATTCATATATGTTTTATGATCTAAGTTTTTTCATTTTGTATATATTTTGCCAATTTAAGGTATTTAAATTTAGTACATTAAGAATTATCAAGTCATTTATTTATTAAGAATTTTCATGTTAAAAATATTTGTACATTTACTAAAACACATATATCAATATAATGTAGTCTATTTGTAGAGTCTCTTTTATATTATATTATTCTGTTTAGCCCTATATTATTGTTCTGTTTAGTGCTAATATTAGAAGTATGATTATGGTATTGATAATTCAGCAGCTAGGTTTATGAGCTATAATATAATATATTTTATATTGTTTTCATCACAACTTTTTAATTAAACTATAATATAATAACAAACAGCTAAAGTTAAAATATTGGCAGAAATAATTGAAGAGAATGGTGAAAACCTTGAATTCTGGAATTTCTTTGTAAATACTATGTCAAATTGTGAATCTACTGTCCAGCATTGTCAGCTTCTTTTCATGAGAAATAACTTCCATATTCCTAAAGTTCCAAAATTTAATACTTGATATAAAAGTCAGCAGTCTACAGGGTGTGATTAATGAATGTTTACTTTAGCTTGCTTTTGTCCCTATATCAGATTACTAATATCTTTCAGCCAAGTAATAAGTAAAAATAATTATCTATGTGAACCATGTAATGCTACATAAAAATTGGAGGAAACAGAGGATGGTAGATGATTCAACAAATGAACTGACTGCCATACAGGAATTGGGACCTGAGTTCAGTTCTCTAGCTCTGAAATAAGACAGTCACGTACAATGATGTGTATCTGTAATCCCAGTGCTGAAAAGGTAGACACTGGCATAGAACTTAAAATCACTGCACAGAAAATGTAGCCAAAGTTATAATCAGTTATATGTTTAGTTGAGTTCCTGTCCCAAAAACTAAGATAGGAGCACTTAAGGCAGCTGGGTTTGACCAATGCCTTTCTCATGCTTGTGTGTATCCCAACATAAGTGGCTACAAGCACAAAAACAGGTACATAAGATCCATCCATCCATCCACAAAGGATTTTTGAAGAAACAAACTCCTAAATTTAATCACTTCTACAGGAATATATGAATCTTTGATGAGATTTATTCAGAGATAATCTACATTTAAAATGAGAGATAATGCTATTACTATAATTGATTAAGTCAAGAAACTGAACATTGTGATGTCTGAAAAAGACAAAAAAGAACAAAAATATTTTTGAAGGTGCTGACAAGGATTTATTTCTTGACTGGATCTTGAGGCTCAAGGTGATCTATATTTATGAAAGCACTTTTTCCTACTCTCAGATTTAGTTAGACTTTACAAATAAATCAACATCTCAATTTTCCAATAACTCAAGCAACACACTACATAAGAAATGATTAAGGAGCTACGGTCTCTTGTTGAGTCTCCACTATGACACAGAACACTGTGGAAATTTCCCATTCTGTGCCACCGAAGCATACTTCCCTGAGAATAAAATATAGACATAATAAAATTCAAAGTAAGAGTTTTAAATACTGACTTCAGTTTAAGACCTGGCAACATAACTTATTAGCCGTAAGATTCAGGACCACAGAAAGAGTCTTTCAAATTCTTTGCTCTTTCTTTGTAAAAGGAGGAAAGATCATAAAAACCAACATTCAATCGCTATAATTATAAAGGACATGTTATAGATAAAAGAAGCACTAGGTACACTATGTGTCACGTAATAACTGGCCATTAACATTTCTGAATGTCATGATGACTAATTATATTTGAATAATTACTATACCATATAGTAATTATATAGTAGTAAGCCAATGTTATTAAATTACATTGGTAATCTAATTATTATCACTGTCAAAGAGTCAAGTGTGCAAGGCATTTGATGTCTAAATACTTCCTCAGATCAGGTAATGACAGAAAATAAATGGATTCGCTGTGTTACATCACAACGCATAGTTCCACAGACGATGAGATGAGTTAGGAGCAGTCAGAACTGGCGTATTCTGCTCTTATGTGTATATGGCCATCAAGGTTCAATGCCTTCATTTGCGATGGCAGTCCTGTCAGGAGATATCAGGAATGACATATGATTCTGTCACTGGCATAGAAAGCAACGCTTTATTATCTTGATGATAGACAGCAACACTGAGGTCAGACAGCAGGGGAAAGAAATGTGTGATGGACAGCGTAGAAAGTAGGATACATAAATGTTTACAGTGATGTTCTTTGTTTTTCCAGTCTGCCCAACCTTGACTCTATTTACAATAGACAATTGATAAAGGTGTATGCCAGGATGGTAGTATGACCAACAGTACAGTTCACTTCTGTTTATATTCTATATATAGAATTGGCTTTGATTGACAGAAAAATCAAAAAAACTAATAAAAGGTTCCCAATTACTCAGTCCTTTAACGCTATTAACATATGAAACTAGTATAGATTCAGTACTGACATCTGATTATTAACTAAAGCCCATAATTTACATAAAGAAAGACCATAGAATTGGGTGGTGGGAAGCAGATTAGAAGCTACATGGCCAGGGGTTGTAGGCTCCAAAAAACAAAGCCCAAGTTTCAAGCCAAGGCAGAGGCCTCAGCTGCAGCTCAGGCTCCCAAAGGTGGCCAGGCCCCTGTGAAGGCCCCATAAAAAAGGTCGCAGTCTGCCAATGTGAAAACAGATGGACTGGTGTGAACAGCTACACAGTATTTGCAGATGTTCAGGACCTTATGCTGTTTTTACAAATAAACTTGAGGCAAGTTCCGTTAAAAAAAAAGAAAAAGAAAATTGTGTCAAGTTGCTGGAGATAAAGCTCCTACATTCAGAGTATGCACTACTCATCCAGAGGACCCAGATTCCCAGCACACAGATGAAACTTAACAAGGATTTGTAAACCCAATTCCAGAGGATCCAACACCCTTGAGTACTGTACACACGCATGTCAGCAAAACACTCGTATGTATTTTTTAAAAGGAAATTGCACCAATTATCTATTTTGTCTTCATATGTTTTATTTCCTAGAAATACAGTTTTCTACACTTACAAACTGACAATTTGGATAAGTTTTGGTGACTATATATATATATATATATATATATATATATATATATATATATATGTTGATTGATCATCCTAAAAATGAATGAAATACCAGAAAGAAGAACCTGTTACTTACTGTCTCTTTCTAAAGGTAAATAAACCTGTCAATATCCAACTGTATGACTTTTACCTAAAGGAACTTCACATGCTTTACTTATGCCTCAATTAAATCTTTCTTTCAGCATTGTTTCAGTAATTAAAGCAAGTGTATACCCTCTGGGATGTGGTTGGGTACATACTATTATTATAATTGTAATTATTAAATATATCATATTAACAATTCATATGTGAGCAAAATGTAATGCAATAAAAATTGATTTTGCCTCGTTTTGTTTTAAAATGTGCAATTTAAAATTATTTGTAATGGATTCATATGAGTGTTCTTGTATTTTGTAACAACAGTATATATATAAATAATACAAATACATAATTATTTTATGTTATTGGAAACCTAAGTACAGTTTGGGGCCTTTTGAGGATCACATTGATTAAAAGATAAGAAAGAATAGATTTTGCTCTGTGATAGTATTATAGTCACTAATTAGAGAGATGATAACAAGTTCTATCAACACAGAAGTTAAAGGCTAGAGTACCTGATGTGCACATTGCTTTTCATTAGCTGTATCTCCCATCAATAGTGATCAAGCTTTCATGATCCATACATTCTGAGATACACGCATACTGAGATACACATTAAAGTCACTCAAGGGAGTTAAGAGGGGTGCTGCTGCTATACCTTCAATCAGATACTTAACTTCTGAGAGTGGGGCCTTGATGAAGAAATTCAGGACCTGTAAATTTAACTAGTGCTTTAGGAGTTAAGTTTAAGAGCCAAGTTTCGTGGTATGATAGCTGGCATATAAACAGATGTTTATGAAATGAACTGTGCAGAAGTAAGTGTTGCTTCAGCTTATCAGAGGGAGAAATATGAATTTCAAACTAGCATTTCAATATTTGATTGGAAATCATCAGCTGAGGAAGAGAGAGATGATGTAAACTGTCTAAGAGTATGGTTTACTTTTTCATATACTTCAGAAAGAATCTCTACATTAAATTGTATGGAGAGTTATGCCATTACTTCCAGAGAATATTGAACAAAATTATCATTTTATAAGATATTTTTGTATCTTCTCTGTAAGCAATAAATATTTTTATGCTTTGCTAGCAAAAATGCAAAATTATCTCCAGTGAAAATACACTTAAATTTCATGTCCATCATTCTGGGAACCATAAATCAATATGCATTTAAACACATGTTATATTTCCCTAAGGCACATACTATTAGGAAAGCATTCTAAACCACATATGATTATAAAAAAAACAACAGAACCTCATAGGAACTTAAATCATGAATGTGATAATATTAAGTAATAGAAATATGGAGCCAAAAGTCAAGAAAAAAGGGGAAATCATTATTAAGTTTTAAAATTATATGAGAAAAAGTATGAATGTGGTTGAATTTTATTAAAAGTTTAAGTGGGTGTCCTTGAATGTACTTTTTTCCTGAAAGCAAATCATTTTTGTCATTTGAATTACAAATGAAGTTTTGACAAAATTGGACTGATGGAGGCAATTATTATTGTAGTCTCAAGGCTGATAAAAATGCTTAATTTCACACTAACTTGGGAATGTACCAGCTGGTTAGTGCCACACAAGTTGGAATTTTACACCTATACTAGAATCCATATAGATGCTAATGTGAGAAGCTCTATACTGGCATCTCCTGGGTCCTATTATTTTTGTATTAGTAACAGATGTCTTCGAGAACATTAAAATATTTGTAAAACATTTTTGAAGGAATTTCTAGAACCTATTATGTGTTGCCATGTATAAAATTAACAAATAAGGATTAATATTTACAAGGTCTGGTTTATATCACTGCTTGATGATTTTAAAATTTAAAATTGTATTTTGAAATTTTATTTTTATGTGTGGGAGTATTTTACCTGCATGTATTATGTGTGCACCATATGTGTGCAATGCCTATGTATCCCAGAAGACAACACATGATCCTCTTTGGCTTGAATTAGCTGCCTTATGGATGCTGGGAATCTAACCCATGTCCTCTGGAGAAACAACCAGTGTTCTTAGTGACTGAGCCATCTCTCTAGTCCCATTTACCATGATATTTAGTTGCAAATTCTTTATAAAGCCATTTAAATTTGGGGGGAAAAAGAAAGAAAAGAAAAAAAATACTAACATCTAACAGGCAGCCTGGTGCAGGAGGTACACCATAATGTCCTTAGGAACATCCTTAACAATGTCACAATTAGGATGGGCAGTTTCTTCCAAGCCCAAGATATGAATTCTATGATGAATTTTCATAATTAAGCAGATCTTTTGAGCACCAATGCATGAGTATTGATTTGTGTTTATAGATGATAACACAAAATGGTTTACAGGAGGTTATAAAAAACACATACACATCTACAGATGTGCATTCTATTTGGGTAAGTCTGGGAATAAAAAAATGTTATTGTTTGAAATTATCCACAAAGTTAATTCTAATTTTAATTTCAATATTCCATGTATATTCCATACATATTTCATATAAATTCCATATATACACATACCTTTTTCTAGATTATGAAATTCGTATAAAATGCAAACCTGATGCCTTGTGTGGAGAATAGTCTCTTTTTCATTAGGTAAGACAAGCAGCGGGTTGACAATATGGTAAAACGCACCTGTTTGGAGTTGTCTAAATTTCAGTCTTATTTGGTTCAGTAAACTTTCAATGTCTCTCAACTAAACTAATCCCCATTTTAGTAAGAAAACAAATACTACTTTTTGCTACTTTCAGTTTCTAAAATCATCAATTTTTTTTTTACCTAAAGTTGCTTTCTCTGAAGCAATATAAAGTCTGCTTGTATCAATTCATGAAAGAAATACACTTCTGATGCTAATTCTTTAATTTGGTCATTTGTCAAATCATCCATGAAGAAAATTGCCAAAGATAAAATAAAATTTTCGAAAAGGAAACAAATAAAGAAATGTTATTATTACTCCTTTAAAAATAATTATTTATATTTTTCATTAAATTAGAGCTACATAATTTTCTCAGCTCTTATACTCCTTCCAGTTTCTCCTATGTCTCCTCCTGGCTTCCCCTCAATGTCATATCCTTTTATTTTTTATATAAATACACACACACACACACACACACAAACAGGCAAAAACACATAAACAAAAGCATTTTCTGGGTCTCCTTTGTTGCTTAAATGAATATGTGTTATGGCTGACTGCCTGGAATTCAGTAACGAATAAGAGGGCTCTTCCCTGGGAAAAAAATAATCTTTTCTCTCTAATGAATCATCAATAGCCTGTGGCTTCTCATGTGAACTTCTGGTCCACTAAGATTTCCTTCACCCTTGTTAACATAACAATTGGTTCAGTCATTGTTCATGTGTTGCCTGTTTAAACAGTTATACTGTTGAGCTTTCACGGGTGTGGATTCCCTGTCACGTCTAGAACATGTGACCTTGAATCAAACTTCCTGGTCCTCTGATTTCTACAACATTTCAGTCACCACTACTTTTGAATATATGTCAGTCTCCCCACATAGCCCTGATATTTTTGCAGCAAATTCTTTACACCATAAAAATCTTAGTAAATATTTTTTCCTGAGAAGTTACACACCACTAAAATCACAGTAGCATAGTATGTGGAAAGTGCAATCCCAGCAACCAGGAGATAGATTCCCTGAGTTCAATCTCAGTATGACAGGTTAACATATCTTGGTAGTTTATTTTCTCTATAAAGTGGTAAAAATAATAGATACCACACATAGGGTTTTTTTTTTTTTTGTATTGTTCTGGTGTGTTTTTTGAGACGGGGTTTCTCTGTGAAGCTTTGGAGCCTGTCCTGAAACTTGCTCTAGGCCAGTTTAGCCTCAAACTCACAGAGATCTGTTGCCTCAGCTTCCTGAGTGCCGGGATTAAAGATATGTGCCATCTCCACCTTCACATAGTATTTTTAAGATGAATCAGGCATTTCAACTAGAGGTCTTAGACCTGGCTGATACACAGTGAACACTCTTTAGATGAGCTCTCATGAGGATTTTTACATTTTCTCCACGACAATTTGAGCATTCCTGGCATTTCACTGTTATGATTTGATGGGTCCAAAGATCGGTCTCATGAATAGAGTATGATTATGGAAATTTTACCGTGTTTCAGGTTAGTGATTGACTGTGCTTCTTGGAGCTTTTTTGAGACTCAAGTGAAATTTCATCTTCACATTTTTCTAGTTTTAAAAATAAAACAGTGTCATATTTTTGTATAATTCTGTGTTATGCTTACAATTGCAGAGACAACGTTGCTTTATGGGGTCTTGTAGTTTGTCTTTTTCCCTCAGAATAATCAGGACAAGGCATACCTTGTTCGATAGCCTGATGCTACCATAGACTGTTATGAAGAGTGGCCCGTACGAAGTGATGCTCTATACTCTGCCTGCTAGTGAATTACCAACAGTTGCTTAGCCTTGCAAGAATTGATGTAGCAATCCATGAAGCTACAGCTTCTTTGTTAGTCTGTTTACCTTACATAGGAAATTTAAATGCTTGAGAAATAAATGATAATTCCTATTTGAAAATATCATTTCCATTCTCTCTATTTATTTCTCATTTTTCTACACTGAAACTAGGATTAAGCAAAGTTCAATATGCTTCGAAGTACAAACTATAATAAATCTAAAACATTTGCCTGAAGAGAGGCATCAGATTAATTAACAGA
Source organism: Neodon shergylaensis (assembly GCA_025134845.1). NCBI lineage: Eukaryota > Metazoa > Chordata > Mammalia > Rodentia > Cricetidae > Neodon > Neodon shergylaensis. The sequence goes on from JABTXL010005752.1 coordinate 10,783,818, forward strand.
GTCTTACTCTTTTATGTTCAGACTGGGTTAAAAATATGTGTACAAGGTCCTCCCCCCTCTGTCCATGTCTAGGAAGGTGAACATCCAAACTGGCTAGGCTCCCACAAAGCCAGAACTTGAAGTAGGATCAAAACCTTTCCACAGGGCAGGGAACCCTGACTGCTCTTTGGACTGGAGAGGGAGGGGGAGAGGAGTGGGGGGAGGGGGAGAAGGGTGGGAGGAGGGGGAGGGAAATGGGAGGCTGGGAGGAGGCAGAAACTTTTTTTTCTTTTCTTTTTCTCAATAAAAAAATTAAAAAAAGAAACCTTATGAAATTATTTAAAGACACATAAAAGTATTGAATTTTAACATTACTTTGCTTTTTGTCTGTGATATTGATATCAGTTGAAGTCAATGACTTTAATTTCTTATAAAACTTTTAAAATTTCTGGAAAAAAATATGTGAACAAAAGATTGGCAACATTAAAAAAAAATATGTTCCTGCACCATACTGAGAAAACATGCTGCTTTTATATTACAGTGCTGAGGACTAAACCCCAGGCCTGTTGCCTGCCTGGGAATTGTACTACTACTGAGCAAAAGCCCCAGGCTTTTGGCTTATTGATATCCTTGTATTTTAAAGTTAGTTCCTTTAGAGCTGTGTTTAGTAAGTGCTTTCTAGGGGGAATTAGTAGGTATTCTCTGTCTGAGGACCATGTTTTTATGATTATAGTGCAGTTTAATCTTATAAGCCACTTACTGATATCTTAGGAGAAGTGTTGTGCAGAATGAAATCTACTTAATGTTCTTGTTATATTTGCTCATTTATTTGTGAGGCAAAACATCTGTACAGTATCCAAGTAAGTTTCTGAAGCCAATATTTATGTGACCTTCCTGTCTCAGTCTCATTGAGTGGTATTACTAATGGAGTCCACCTCTACACTGGTCTATTCTTGTATTTCGTGTTTCCTAAAATGCACGCCAAAATAGTAAATTCTAATAAGCCATATTAATACTTCATGCTACATTGCTTTGTATAAAATATCATGATTTAGTTCAATACACTATAAAGAAGATAAAAAATTTGACTGTGTATGAAAGAGCATCTGTGAATGATATAATACCTATATTAAAAGAAAACAAAATGGAGACAAAATTTGATTAGTGTCAAAAATAAAATGGTTTTATTGAGTTTACTTAAAATGTACCTCTTTATTCTGTAATAGTAATACAATTTTGCTTCAAAAGTCTAAGTTTATAGATTGTCTTGTAGCACATTGTCATGCTAAACATTACTGTTTTAATAAGTAAAACTGTTTTCAACGAGGAGTCTTGTATACATTTAATTATTCCTAAAGAAAGTATTAAACTAAGTTATGGTAAATTAGAAATAAACCAGCATTCTTCATTTTTTTTATTTATTTGTATTGAGCTCTACATTTTTCTCTGCTCCCCTTCCTGCCTCTCCCCTCCCCCCTTCAGCCCTCCTCCAAGTCCCCATGCTCCCAATTTACTCAGGAGATCTTGTCTTTTTCAACTTTCTACTTCCCATGTAGATTATATCTATGTAAGTCTTTCTTAGTGTCCTCATTGTTGTCTAAGTTCTCTGGTATTGTGATTTGTGGGTTGGTTTTCTTTGTTTATATTTAAAAACCACCTATGAGTGAGTACATGTGATAATTGTCTTTTTGTGTCTCGGTTATATCACTCAAAATAATGTTTTCTAGCTCCATCCATTTGCCTACAAAATTCAAGATGTTACTTTTTCCTGCTATATAGTACTCCAATGTGTAAATGTACCACATTTTCCTTATCCATTCTTCAGTTGAAGGACATTTAGGTTGTTTCGAGTTTCTGGCTATGGCAAAGAATGCTGTTATGAACATAGTTGAGCACATGTCTTGGTAACAAAGCAAACATCCACAGATACAAAAAAATTGGAATAACCACCTGTATCTTACTGGATCACCATGGAGTAAAGTTAGAATTTAACAACAATACTAACCCCAGAAAGCCTAAAAACTCATGAAAACTAAACAGTCAACTACTAAACCACCCCTGGGTCAAGGAAGAAATAAAGAAATTAAATTCTTCCTTGAATTCAACGAAAATGAAGGCACAACATATCCAAACATATTGGACACTATGAAAGCAGTGCTAAGAGGGAAGTTCATATTACTAAGTGCCCACATAAAGAAAACAGAGAAAACTCACATTAATGACTTAACAGCGCAGCTGTAAGCTCTAGAAAAAAGAAACAGACTCACCCAGGAGGAGTAGAAGACGGGAAATTATCAAATTGAGGGCTGAAATCAACAAAATAAAATCATAGAAAACAATACAAATAATCAACGAAACAAAGAGCTGGTTCTTTGAGAAAATCAACAAGATTGACAAAGCCTTATCCAAACTAATCAAAAAGTAGAGAGAGAATATCCACATTAACAAAATCAGAAGTGAAAAGGAGGGCATAACAATAGACACTGAGGAAATTCAGAGAATCATTAGGTCATATTACAAAAGCCTGTACTCCACAAAATTAGAAATGTAAAAGAACTGAACAATTTCTTTTAGATAGATACCATATACCAAAATTAAATCAAGACCAGGTGAGCAATTTAAATAGACCTATAAACCAAAAGGAGATAGCAGCTGTCATCAAAAACCTCCCAACCAAAAAAGGCCCAGGGCTGGATAGCTTTAGTGCAGAATTCTGCCAGAACTTCCACGAAGAGCTAATATCTATACTCCTCAAATTGTTCCATACAATAGAAACAGAAGAGTCATTGCCAAACTCTTTTTATGAGGCCACAGTTACCCTGATTCCAAAACCACACAAAGACTCAACCAAGAAAGAGATTTACAAACCAATCTCACTCATGAACATGGATGCAAAAATCTCAATAAAATACTGTCAAACCGAATCCAAGAACACATCAAAAATATCATCCAGCATGATCAAGTAGGCTTCATCCCAGAGATGCAGGGCTGGTTCAACATATGAAAATCTAGCGATGTAATCTTCCTCTTTTTTTAAACATAGAACCATAATAATTTGCTAGGTAAAGGCTGAGATAGTGTTTTAAGCTTGATTTAAGGCAGTAATGTAGGAATAACTTAAAGGAAATAACAGTTGTGTGAATAATTGAATCAACACAAGTAGTTAGGCAATGCTGATGTTTAGAAAAATGGGCTATCCAATCATTATCTTCCTATCTCAGTAATCACGTCGTTGTGATTTACTGTTTGTAATAATAATGATAAAAAACATTATCAATGACATTAAACAATTTCCAAGGTTTAACTAGGTGCAAAAGATCTGTAATTTGAGACACCATAATATTTCTAACTTCATACCCTATTGAATTAAAATGAGAACATACTAATGGTAAGTTAATTTTCCAGTCTTATTGCTCTTCTTCTTTGGTAGTTTTAATACTCATATAAGATGCTTAGTTCACATCAATTAAAAAAAGGTATAGTTAATTATATATATGAGTAGATTTTAATTTATATCTAATTCTATGTATTTCTTTTCTTTCACATAAAAGATATAGTTTGACAAATTAATTGGAAAAGACCCAGCCCAGTTACATTTAGTTTCATTACTCTTAAACTCATGAAACATTCTACAACAATTTTAGACAGAGGAAATTTGTGCTAATAGTCAATGTGTACGTGAGCAGGATCAGAAAGTATGGAATAAATTTAAAGGACTATGGAGATGGGGTGATGTCTCATTCCATGTTTGAATTCTCAGGACCCATGTAAAACCTGGGTATTGTAACCCTTGGAGTAATGTGGCAAAGACAGGAAGAAACCTGAAGTTCATTGGGCCTGCAAGTCTAGATGAGCTCATAAAATAAAGACTTACTAAGAGATCCTAACTTTAAAATGAAGACATAAGACAGAAAGCAATCGGGAAATAAAGCCAACACCAACCTCTGGCTTTTACTAGTAAAAACATCCATGTGTAACCATGTGGTTGCACACAGTCACAATAACATATATGTAAAACACACACATACACACACAGAACAAGAAAGAGATAACCATATGTTCTTAAGTTCAAAGAAGCTTGAATACTATTATTACCAAAATGGGAAATTAAGATAAAAAATACTCTGTGCAAAGCAATGTGATGAACTTGCTCTGCCTTCCATTGATTTGAGTCATCAAAATTATCTAAAGTCTCCTACTAAGGGTTTTATGCTAAAGCATTCATTGGTTGCCCCACACCCTCAATCTGTGGGCCACCTTTACTCCAGCACATCCCATACACAGGATTGACCATAGACCAAAAGTTATGTGACTGGGTTGATTTCCCACTCCCTCTGCTTGAAGTATTTCCTGGTCAGAGCAGATGACCAGTTCAGACTATCTATTCACTATTACTAGAAGTCTTTTAAAAATATTTATTTATTTTGTGTAGAGTTTTCTGCATGGATGACAGAAAGGGTCACCAGGTCTTATTATAGATGGTTGTGAGCCACCATGTGGTTGCTGGGAATTGAACTCAGGACCTATGGAAGAACAGTCAAAACTGTTAACCTCTGAGCCATCTCTCCAGCTCCCATTAGAAGTCTTACCTGGGTACATCATTGCAGATTGCTGGGAAATTCCCTTGTGCCAGGTTTTTATATGACCCTAAAATGACCCCTCCTCTTCTAGTAGGCTCTTTCAGTACTCTCCCCTTCATGGAATCAACCAACCTGATGGTTAACGTTTCATGTTCCCATCCTACAAGTGAGTACATGCCATGTTTCTCTTTCTTGATTTGGGCTACTTCACTCTAGATGATTTTTTCTCGTTCTGCAGATGTTGCTACAGTACTTCATTCTACCTATAAACACCGTTTTCCTCATCTAATCCAAACTACCCTCTGCCCTGCTTTTCTGTGTTTCATTGCTTGGTTCCACAACTTTCAATTTATGACCTTGATTTGATCTCTTTCCTTGTAACTTAAATACCTCCATGCATTGTTCACTTGCTCTTTGCCATCGTGCTCCCTGGGACCCGACTACACCCACTCCTTGCTGTCTTTCTAGGATCCCCTAAGGATCTGCTTCAAATTTTGGCCTTCTGGTTTTGCTGTAATTGTTTTCTTCTATATTTTGCAAGCTTTTACTTTAACATGAATTTAAGTGAAGCACTTGTCTGATACTATACTAACATGCCCCTTTGATCACGCTCACCATAACATCCCACTTACCCTCAGCCCTGTGTTGGTACTGCCAGCTCAACTCCAATTTCAGTCATTGTCACTACAAGTAAGTTCAAAGAGACCCTTGGTTACTGACTCACTTGCGCTTTCAAACTCTTGTACTCAAATACGTTCTCTGTCAATTCAACAAGCAAGCTGATGCTACAGTTCATATTCCAGCCAGAGAACAGTGACACTGACTCATCTGCTCAGTTTCCAGGTGTTGAAGTGGAAATTTAGGACAATGATGCAAGCTACTGGAAACAGATCTTTATGCATTGACTATGACAATGTAGGCGCAAAGTAAAAAGAAAGTCCTCACCAAATCAAACAAAGTCCTGTACTCTCTTTGAACCCCACAAACTGGCACTGGGCAGTGGTCAGAATGATTTCATCTTAAAGTGCTATGGACCAAAGCTCTTGTTTATGACTGGTAACCAGGGTAAGAGTAGAGAGAATTTGAGTCAGAGTAGGCGTAATTGCAGGGGTTGAAACCACAGGCAGGAAGACTTTTGAGTTGCAGGTACTCAGACCAGGGTTACAGAGATGTGTATGACACTGGCGGGCCTGGGAAACATAAGTCATCACTGTAACTGCCTCTAGAAAACCGGAGTGCCCTGATGATCTATAATGCCAGCTGCGGGCACAGGTTCCCGGCAAAAGTCTTGGTGGGAAAGAACTTGTGGTAGTTTGTGCTGAAGCATGGAAACATTAGCATTCCAGCTGTGCTCTATGTGCACAAAAGTCAGGTGCCCTACCATCAAGCTAAGCTTCTTACTTAAACATCTCATCTAAATACCTAATGTTTGAGGAAGGTGGCATCCAAAAAGTGATGGAAATCATGCAGCTCTTGAGTGCCTGTACCTATTTCTAGATTAGAGGAGATGGACAGCACTGTCCATTGTTCTGCTGTAGTGCGTGCTTTCCCTCACACAGCATTAAATTACAATGGTAATGATTAGCTCTATAACCTGGACCAGGTTTAGGGGAAAAAGAGAACTATGGAACTATGAAGGGAGAAAATACAGTGTAAAACTTTGTTAATTTATACACACGTTGGCTAATTCAACCCTAGTAAAGTTCCTTAGCCCTAAGCAAGGCTGTAATTTCCCCAGAAGAGAGGCAATGTCTCTATCTAAGTTCAGGCTGTATTTCATAACAATCTTCTTTGGCTTCTTACTTTAACTTTGAGAAAGTTCAAAAATTAAATCTCCAAGTTTGTTCTAATAAAAACACCCTGTGGTTCATACAAGTACTTTTAAATCCTATGAAAATACTTCTCTAGTTATTAATTTGCCCTGGTAAAAGCTTATTACTTATTAATCATACTTTCTATTTTATTATGTATATCTTTGGAACTTCAAATATTGTATAGAAAGAGGTGAGATAAGCATCTTTTTAAAAAAACACAAAAATTTTTGCTCACTCTCAGAAAATCTTCTAACAGAATAGCATTCCTTTATCAGAAAAGCAATTAATTCTACAGTACCTGAAACTTTGACTGTTATACAGAGGTTTTCTGAAATACTGTATTAAATCCTGAATTGTTTTAATGAGAAAAGTAATGACCATATGTAATTTACTTCTATTATTTAAAAAGCATAACAGGATAATTACTTTATTTTCACAAATAAGTGGACTGGATATTTAAAAGTTATTGGGCTTTTTAAAAATCCCATTATTTTACTCAGTTTTTATGTACTATAAAAAGACCATTTATTATTAATAGTACTAAAAACAAGACTTGTTCTCATTATAAACCTAGAGTCACCCCAAAGACAGCCCCGAGGTTGCAGATACTCACTAACCTTGAGCATGTGAATATGAGGGTGTATTCAGTGTTTGTTTTGTAGAAAGAGGAAAGAAACAAGTCTCGCTTTGACACTTCAAGGTATAATCTTTTATAAATCATGTATGCAGTATACCAGCATTAGAAGATTCACAATTTTGGAATTGATGTTCTGTGATATTTAGACATTATTCTTATAAAACTTCTTTTTAAGTTATATCTTTCTGTGATCACTTAATATTGATCATAAGTTATAATTTTTTAAAACTACCTTTTTCCTTTTATCGAAAATAGATTCTTTTCTTTCATAATATATCCTAATTACCACCCCACTAGACACACTCCCCTCAGTTCCTCCTCATCTCCCCCACTGTTCAAATCTGCTCCCTTTCCATCTTCAGAAAAAAGAATGGACTTCTCAGGGATAATAATAAAACATAACAAAATAAAATATAATAAGATAAAATAAAAAAGCTATCACATAGCATTTGAACAAAACAAACCAACAGAAGGAAAAGAACTCAAGAGAGAGGACAAGAGACATGTACTCATTCACACACTCACAAATTCCATAAAACACCAAACTGGAAGCCATAATTTATACACAGAGGATCTGTTCCAGACATGACCAGGCCCCGTGTTTGCTCCCTCAGTCTCTGTGAGTCTTTGGTCATGTTGATTCAGATGACTTTGCTTTTTTGGTGTCCTATATCCCTTCCAGTTCTTATACTCTTTCTGCCTCCCAGGGTTCCCTGAGCCCTAACAGGAGGGATGCAGGGAGACATCCTATTAGAGCTGATTATTTTAAGCTCTATGACTCTCTGTGTCTAATGTCACTGTGGATCTCACATTTGTTTCTCAGAAGGAAGCTTCTCCAATGATGACAGAAAAAAGCACTGATCTATGAGTATAGTAAAATGTCATTAAGAGTCCTTCTGTCTTTCCTTATTTGTTTATTTGTTAGAACAAAAATACTTGGTTTTACACTAGGTCCCTGGTCTATCTAACTTCTGAATCCTGGTCACATGAACATTGCTGCATATGTGTTCTATTGTAGGCCTATATTTCTACATGGTGTGACATCCAGGCTCTCAAGCTATAGTTTCCCACCTGAGGTGGTCAGGTGACCTTCCAGACAGGCTGTTGCTAACCTAACAAAAGGTCAGGATGTTGTTTTGCTCCTTTCTTTGTAATTTGGAGGATGCCTAAAAAGAAGTGCTAATTCAAGCCTAAGTGAGAGAGCTAGCATACAGAGCAGGAAGACATGACAGTAGGCACAGGTAGATGTGGACATGACTAAAAGCCATTCACCTGGCTACCTAGAAAACAGAATGCTAATAAATTTACCCCTCAGTTTACAATTTGGTATAAAAGCTGTTTGGAGAATAAATGAGGGGAATTTTCCAGGCGTGAACTCAGGATTTGATGAGGGATCATGGAGAATCTCCCTCCCGATAAAGCCATGTGAGTTGCAGCTTTATCTAGTGCCTCCACGCCCGTCCAGAGAGATAGTTTATGTTGTGGTCTGGTCCAGAGAAATAATTGATGGTCCAGGTTAGCACCAGACCCCGACATTTTATCTGGTGGAATGGGCCTACATCAAGTAAGATATTGGTTGATTGCTATCACATGCTTTGTGCCACCATTGTCATAGCATATCATGCCAGCAGGACATGATTTTAGATCAGAAGGTTTACATCTGGTTTAGTATTTATGTTTCTCTCTTGGTAGCATGCAGAGTACCTTCCTGTACCAAACAGACACTAGAACATAGCGGTGAAGGCTCTATGTAGGCATAAATTGACTTCTCACAGTTTCACGAGTTGTAAGGGGTTGTATTCTTCAGCAATGGCATCTTGCTGTCAGTTTGTGGATAGCAATCTTTTGCCTTGGCAAGAGCCTAGATTGTTTGGGAATTCCCATTGACCAACAGTTAAATTATATGTAAGCCAGTCCCAGTACTGGAAGCTTCATTTGGTGACAAGAGATGGCCTAGGATTCAGTCTTCCCCATTTTACGGTAATTTCAAATGGCCTTCATATATATATATATATATATATATATATATATATATATATATGAGTTTTAGAGTTTTGGACTGTATTGATTAGCATGTAAACAACTTCGAAAAGTATAGCACTCACTTCAAAAAGCCAGTATAGTCACCACACCCCATAGAAGCTAATGGCAAAATGGTTACTTGCAAAGGTGGCTGCTGAGAAAACCATCACCTCAGAAGTCCTTACATATTCTTTGCAACAAAAAAGCTACTTGAGAAGTTTTCCAGTTAGTTTCAAACATATTTTTTCTTCTTCCTCAGACAATTAACAGTAAGTGAATACTGTATCCTATGCCCCTTTAGAGTGGATCTTTCCAAAGAAACAACAGTACTTATCTGATACACCATCAAGTCTCTTGGCTTTCATTCTCTGATCATGTTTTCCCAGAAGTAGATTTGCATCTTACATATTAAAAGGTTATTAGAGTGACTATTGTCTGTCCTGTGACATCATCCAGTGAGTCATATTTCTTTTTCTTTTGCTTACTTACAGCTGTTTTTCCTGAAAATGGTTTTTTATGTTAAAAAATATAGAATGTATTTATCAACACATAGAAAATGGAGACAGATGACTATTATACTACTTTTGGTACATGTCGTGAACAGTGTTTCAGAAAACATTCTGATTTCTAAGTCTGTTGCCTAGAAATTTCAAGGTGATAGCTGAGAAGTTTTTCCAGATAGAGTTAAAACTCAATGGACAGAGTTAAAAGTAAACTAAGATTCCCCAGTGGCATATCTTGTCTACCATTTATTGGTTTATTTATTCTTTAAAATAGAAGACACTGAAATGAGTGGTGAAGAAACAGTTTTTCCAATGTGACCACAGTTTGGGAACAGCTTTTTGGCACTGTGGTAAAATGCCTAAGAAAAGCAACTTAGTGCAGGAAAGAATTATCTTGGCATGCTGCTTGCCCTTCGTGAACAAGCAGGACACGGGATAAAAGGTAAACTAAGGTACAAGGGTCATACTCAACCTTTGAGGCATACCCCCAAGGAACTTCCTGCTACCAGTCAGGTCCCAGTAGCTGATAATTATGACATGTGCTTCCAATTTAAATTGAAGTTCCTTCATTTATTTCTTCATGCTGCTCCCCTCAAAATAGTGACACCAGATGGGGGCAAGTGTTGAACACATGAGCCTCAGAAGGCTATGTCTTATTCAAGCCATAACAAGCCATAATAGACTGCTTTGACTTTCCACCCAGTGATAGCTACCTGAATATAGTAAGGCTTAAAATGTATCAATATGAATGTGGTTGAATAAATGAATAAGTGAGGTTTGTCTTGTATGAGAATCATGCACAAATACATTAATCTGTGTTCATTTTACTAGTGTAGTTCCACACTATGACAGGGATTTAGTTCCTCTATTAGAAAATAAAATATTTTTTTTCAATTGAGACTGGTCTTCTCAGCCACACAAGGATGCCCTGTGTTGGGAGAGATGCACTTTGGTACCACAAAATAACTCTGCAACCCAGGCATATATTTCTGGAATATGCAGGTAGACTAATCAAAGTTGGCAATAAGCCTGGATATGAAGTTTTGTCCTTTGCAAGAAGATTGGAAAAGGTTACTTGGAAGAGATATCTATGGCAGATTCTATGTGGTGTGGGGTCATGTGATGTGCACTCCAAAAGGCAGAAACTCTGATGGGACAGCAAAGGATTTCTGGACCTGATTGTTGGCACTGTTGTTCTTTGACAATGTTTACAGCAGAGAAACTGGAGCTGTTCCCTTTCAAATGACCATATATGCTGGAAAAAGATGCCAATAGTTAAGCTACCATAATAGCCTGAAGCCCTGTTCTCTGACTCCTAGACATCTCATAGAGTATGCAACCTCAAAATGTTAGTGTAACTGTATGAAGCAGAAAAGACTACTCCAATATACATTAGTTTAAGCAATTTGGGGTAACCACCCCTACATTTTAGAGTCAGGACATAATAGGCATCCTTATTTGTTATTTTTGAAATTGTTTGAGAATTTCATATGTGAATATAATATATTTTGTTCAAATTTATCCCTTCAGTTCTTTACCTATCCTACCCTATGGTCACTTTTCCCTCTCAATTATGTCAAGTATATGTGCTTTTTTTCTTAGATCACACAGTGCTTCCTTCATGTATATGGATGTCCAACCACCTACTGGTTTTGAGTATCCTCTCAGGAGCCATTCTTGAAGGACACTGACTTTCTTACCCCCAGCAGCCATGAATCTCTGAAACTTCTTTAATATAAACATTGTTCAGTATATTTTTGCCTTTATATAAAAGTCTGTGTGACATTCTGGCTAAAGAGCAAGGTTGTAAAGACTGCATTTGAGCTGTCTTCATATGATAGAGGCATTCAATATGGCAGTAACTGAATCACTGACTTGATTGATAAATTTTGTGAGTATTCACCAAGATGTATGCCAAAGCCTTAGTGTTATTTTTATTTCTAAAAGTCACTAGTTTGTGTGTGTGTGTGTGTGTGTGCGTGTGTGTGTGTGCATGTGTGTGTGTGTGATCCATCTCAGATAGATAGATCATTCAGTTATTTTGTATAACTATGATGCTGTATAAAGGGGAAAGGTACAAGCATATATCTAGTAAAAGACACAGAGCACATTATGATTTTTACAAAATTTGTTTTCATGAATTGTGAATACTTTGCATGACTTTAATCCCATGAACATAAATTTGATACTTATTAAGATATATGCAAATACATACATAACATAAATGCTGACATCAATTAGATTGAATATTAAAGTGATTGGAAAATGTAGTATCACTATATAATGTATAAAATTAACTGAAGAATTCACTCATTCATTTTCTTAGTCATCCTGGTGTTGGTCACTGGGTATCTTCCCTGTACCCATTCCCTTTCAGTTTAGTGGCTACTTCATGTCTTACAGGAAAGACTTTCAACATTTATTTACCTGGTGATAAATTACTCAAAATGGGCAGAAAAGAGAAAACTCCCTGAGACTGACTGGTTGTTTCAAAGATCATCCTTTGTACTCAAACTAACATTGCCCTCTTCTCACTCACTACGCTTGAGTAACATTGATTGTACTAAAATTCTGCAAGCAGGAGCACTTTCTGAAAGGTACTGAGGCAAAAGGTGGGAGAAATCAACACTGTGCGAACACCTTGGTCAAAGACCTTGGAGAAAAGTAAGGCTTTTTGGCTGCAGAATGGCCTCTGGGCTTGGCAGAGCCATGAAGTTTTTAAGTTCATTTTCAGCACCTGGCTTTGGGGTTAGTTACCTGGCAACTTGACAAAGCTAAGGGTGGTTATGTGATAGACAGAGCTGTGTAAAACAAGCACAAAACGTGATATGTTAAACAGAGCAGTGATGGTCGAAGAGAGATGATAGAAGAGGTGATGAGAGACAAAATACAACTTTGTTTTGGCCCCTGACAGAGTGGGCTGGTTGACAGAGCTTATCTCCTAGTACTGGACAGTATAAATATGATTTTTTTTCTGACAGCCAGCCATATCCCGGAGGGTGGTGCAAAATCGAGTCAGTGTGCTTGTGCTAAGGTATGAACAACAGGTAAATCTGTGAAAACCACAATAAAATCCTCTAGGTAATATATAGAGAGTTCTAAGACTGAGACCATTGATGAATTGAGTTGGATTGATTAATTAATTGTTAGTACTAGGAATTTAACCCAAGGCCTTGGGCTTTCATGGTAGTTCTACAATTGACCTGCATTTACAAACCCCTGGAATTCGTCCTCTCTTCTCTCTCTCCCCCCTCTGAAAATAGATTCTATACCCTACAATACAACCTAGCTACAATTTCCACTCACTCCATTCCTCCAGCTTCTCTCTACCTCCCATCTTCCCAGAATCCACTCCTTTTTCATCTCCCATCATAACAGAGCAGGACTACTACAAGAGACAGCAACCAAACCTGACAAATAAAATACAGTAAAACAAGGCAAAAGCTCTCACACCAAAGTTGGACATGGCAACCCAACAGTAGAAAAACAGCCCTCAGAGAAGGCAAAAGTCACAGATACTCCTGCTCCCACTGCCAGAAATTCCATAAAAACACCAAGCTAACAGTCATAGCATTTATGCAGAGGGTCAGGTGTAGTCCCATGCATGGCCCTTGCTATTCTCTTTAGTATCTGTGAGCCCTTAGATGCCCTGCTTAGTTGATTCAGTGGGTCACAGTCTCTTTGTGTCTTCTATTTCCTGTGACTTCTACCATCCATCCCTTTTTCCACAATCTCTTCTATCTTAAATCTCCAGGGTTTGGGATGCCAATAGAGACCTCCAATTTATACTCTTTCTCCACATCATGCCTGGCTCTAGGTCTCTTCATCTGCTCAATCTGTTGCCCTAGGAAGTCTCTCTGATGATGACTAACAAGTCTCCAATCTATGAGTACAGAGGAATATCATTAGAAATCAGTTAACTGATTTTTATTTGTTGGTTTGTTTTTTACACAAGTAGTGTTTGGTTATACTCCAGGTCTCGGAGATATCTAGTCTCCCATTCCTGGCTATTTAAACTGTATCAGGCAGGGGCTACATCTAGTGAAGTGGGCCCCAAATTACATTGGCAAGTGTTTGGCCACTCCTATAAATTCTGTGCCATCATTGATACAGCATACCCTGCAAGAATACTGATTGTTGGTCAAAAGTTTTGTGGCAGGACTGGTGTTCGTATTTCTCTTTTGATAGTCGCTGATTACCTTTCTTCACAGTAGAACACAGTATGCAGGCTCCATGCAGGCACCGGCTCCACATTTTTACCTTCAGTTAACCGTGCAGATGTTGTCCCCAACAATTGGGCCCTGCTCTCAGTTTTCTAGAGCAACCATCTGCTCTAGATTGTTTGGGTATCTCTACAGGACTCCCTTAGCTAACAACTCAGAAATATGTAACCTAGTGCCACCACTGAAAGCACTGTCTGATTACCAGAGATGGCCAATTCAAACACTGTATTCTGCACTGCTAGGAGATTGCACTCTCATAGCTTCGAGGATTTTTCCACTGCACTTGGTATTCATATGAACTCTCACTCTATCCCACACTCAAACCCCCACTCCAAAACCCCTCCTAATCCATCTAGCTCCAGTACCCAGGTACTCCCAGGTTTTTTAGAAATCCACATTTAATAGAACAGTAATATTCAACATACATAAAGACCTTAAAAATAAGGTATCAAAAACCAAATAATCTAATTAAAAATTTGGGTACAGTTCTAAACAGGGAATTCTCAATAGAGGAATCTCAAATGTCTAACAAAGAAGTGTTCATCATTCTAAGCCAACAGGGAAATGCAAAACAAAACTACTTTGAGATTCCATCTTACATCTGTCAAAATGGCTAAGATCAATTACACAAGTGACAGCCTCTTGCTGCCTAGGATGTGAAGCAAGGGGAACACTCCTTCATTGCTGGTGAGAGTGCAAACTTGTACAGCTACTTTGGAAGTGAGAGTGGCGGTTCTTCAGGAAACTGGGAATCAGTCTACCACAAGACCCAGCTACACCACTCTTGGGCATATTTTCAAAAGACACTCAATCCTTCCATAAGGACACTTGCTCAACATTGCTCATTGTGGCTTTTTTTTGTAGTAGACAGAAACTGTTGACAATTTAGATGTCCCTCAATAGAAGAATGGATAAACAAAATTTACATTTGTACAATTGCACAGGTTTTTTTTAACTCAACTATTAAAAATATACATCATGAAATTTTCAGGCATATGGAAGGGACTAAAAAAAAAACTCCCTGAATAAGGTAACCCCAATCCCGAATGACAAATACATTTTGTATTCATATCACTTATAAATCGATATTAGGCATTAAGAAAATGATAATTAAGCTGCTGTTCATAAACTACGAGAGGCTGGGTAAAAAGGAAGGCTATAGAGAGACAAATGATCTTCCTGGGTAAGGGTCATATAATAGAGATTCCTTTTTATTGTCATTGGAAACCACCCAGAAATTAAAACAAGAATAAAGAATGTAGATACCAGCAGTCAGAAAGATAATATTACAAGAACAGTATCAACATTCAAAAATTACCTCTAAGGGTTGAATGTGTCATATTTCCCTTTAATTTCAGCAGCTGGGAGATAGAGGTAGGCAGGTCTTGGCAAGTTTGAGAACAGTGGGTCTACATAACAAGCTTCTGGCCAGACAGAGTGACATTTGTAAGGTTCTATCTCAATCAATCCACCAAGTCAGGTGTGATGTGAAACTCCCCTCTGAATGCTGTGAATATCATTTGTTAATAAAGGAACTGCTTTGAGCCTATAGCAGAACTATAGGGGGACAGAGCTAGGCAGGGAAAACTAAACGGAATGCCGAAGAAAGAAGGCAGAGTCAGAGAAGCCATGGAGCCTCTGTCGGAGACAGACACACAGACACTTTGCTGGTGGGCCACGACCTCGTGGTAATGAACAGATTGATAGAGATGGGTTAAATTAAGATGTAAGAGTTAGCCAGAAATATGCTTAAGCTATTGGCCAAACAGTATTGCAAATAATATGGTTTCTGTGTGATAATTTTTTGGGGCTGAGCAGCCGGGAACAAACTAACGGCCTTTTCCAACACAAGTGTGCTGGCTCCCATCTCTAAGTCCAGCATTTGCCAGTATTTGAGATGGGAGTACTTCCACAGTTTTAAAGGCTATCTTAGTTATAGTGAATTCTAGGAAAGACTTTGATATAGTCTACTGGGCTTATGTCTGAAGGAGATGGTAATACTTGATTATATCCACAGACCTAAAATTCCCATCTCTTAAGTCCTGAAACACATATCTTCACTGCCAAACCAAATCATTTTTTATCAAAACCACAATAACTCTTCATGCTGATGGTACAGCCTGTCAAACTATGACTCTCTTTCTTCTGGGGACAGTCAGAATACACTGCACTTTCTATAGCTCAAGACTTTATGGACTTTTAAAAGACACAGAAAAGGGAGCGTACACATTTCATTGAGGCCCATGCTTTACCCTATCTTGGTACAAGGCTCTTTTCATCAAATTTAAATTCAGATGGATCCTTGAGAAAGGACTCTCTGAATCTACACAAAATTTGATAAAAAGGCAATCCGTGAATCAAACCACAATGCACAAGTTCCAGGAATTTCCCAGGGAAATGCATGCATTTTCTTTTAAAATCCTGATATTCAAAGTGTCATCAACCCTTCACTCTAAAGGAGACATATGTGCTTGTGTGTGTGTGTGTTGCAAAATTATCAGAAAACTGATTTTCTGAGGATGCTCAGGAGTTAGATTGCTTCTTGCTTTTTCTCTCATCTTGTAATGTGAATGTCTAAAATGTCTGAGTTTTCTATCTCAAATAAGAATCCAGGCAAGTGCCTTAGAGCGCTTGCTGTCATTTTACCTCTAGTTCATGTATACACATGCTTTAACAACAGGACTCCATTCTAGCGGTGCTGCTTTCAGTGCAAACTCTTTGAACATTATCTTTTGCCACTTCCCTCAACGTCTAGACCCACCCTACTTTATGTAACTTTTATCTGCTTGTAGAATCAATTTGAAGGTTTACTGACTTGCCAGGAACTGAATACTTTGTAGTCAACTTCAGAAATTACTTTGGAATAGCAGTTATTGTGTAAAGGAAAGGAAAGAGGAGCAGACCAGCTTTCCTCCCACTCAGATGATTATTATCTGGTTAGTTGCCTGGTAATCCATGTCCTCCCACTGCATTCATTTTAATACTCATGTACCCAGGAGAGGAGGCTAATGCAACTCCAACCGGAGGAATATTGTAACTTTTGTAAAAGCAGCACTTTAGTATACATCTGTACTCTAAGAGTCAAAGAGCCTCCTCATTCAAATTTTCTATTTTCAGTTCTCCAGAGATCAGCTCACTCTGTGCTCTAAAAGCCCTTTAGAATACAGTCTGTACTCAAGTTGGACATCGCCTAATACCCGCATTAATGCAGAATGTCTTGAAAATGTGTGGTTTTGGTGACTACTTTTAAAAATATGCTTTTTTTCCTCCTAGCTCCAGTTGCCTATTTCAGTTCGCCAGACAGCAGGTGTTTGGATTCCCTGCTGCCACTTAGTCTTAGAACATGTTCCGCACAGCTGTGTCTATTTTTTTCCGCAGGCACTCCTTCTAAGCCTCAGCCAGAGCTTTTTTGGGTCAGCAACCAAATAACAAAGTCAACTGTCAGCTTCCAAACCCCTCCAATTCAGGTTTCAATATGAAGCTTCCTATACCACCTTTACTAAATGCACACATTTCAAGGAAACCAAGAGGTATAGTCAGATCTCTTTTCCATATTAGCCTACGCTTCACACAACTGAAGTTTCTCTTTGCAGTTACTAACCATCATGAATATTATTAAAAGTGCTATTAGAACTGTCTTTTACCAATGACTGAACTGATGAGCAGTCAGCAAGAAAATTCAGAACAAATGTTTCATCTTCATATTGGAGAAAAAAAACAACAAAAAAGGAACATAGTCAATATGGCATTCAGGAAAATGATAAATTGCTTCCTTATTAAAATGTCATCTATAATCAATATATTATCTTTATATTGTATTAATCTAATGAGATTTCACCTTCAGTAGTCATCCTGTCTGTAACAGATATGGGTTTACATTTTATTTCTTTTTTAGAAAGAGCAAGGGAGTTATAGAAAAGGAAAGAGAGGTAAAAATTAATGGCTGCAAAAAATAATATTTCTAAAATTCAGCCTTAGAGCAGAAAAAAAGTCAAAACCAAGAAACTTAACTCAAACTATTTAGGGATTCCAAAGTTTTATTTTGGAAAAAGGATCAATAGGTATTAGAACAGAATTTGTTAGTTTGGACTATCTGCAAAGAAAATTTTCTGTGTAAGTTGAGTTACCTTGAATTACTAGGAGTTGGGTTACTTGTGTAGCTATTTTAAAGTTCTGATATCTCCGTCTAAATGTAGGGTACAATCTTCACATGAGATTACCTATATAGTTTCTACACAAAAGAAAATGAAGCATGTATTCCTGACATACTTGAGACTCTCCCCATTCCACCAAAGATGACTTTTTCCTTCATTAGGAGAGCTAGAAAAGTTCCTGCGTCTTCTTAAGATAATGATACCAGAGCTCCACCTGAGTACTAGATAAACAGAGATTGTGTCATTTGCTGTTTTTATTTTTCAATTTTTATGCTTATAACTTGCCTAGAATTTTACGCTCTGGTGAGAATAACAACAGACTTGGTATTTGAAAATTGCAGTTTTCATCCATGATTACGTTATGACTGTGAGCTCAGGCCGGTGCCCATCTCTTCTTGTATAAAAGAAAGTTAATTACTTTTATTCCCTTGTGCCAGAGTTCCTACATTTCTGTGTTAAAGAGACAATGTCAGCATAACTGCTTCTGGTCCCAGACACTATTACCTTCTGTAGATATTCAGATAGGGCTGGTGTTCTTTCTGCCAAAGACATTCAAGGAAACCCTGAATTAAGTACAGTGGACAAGCTCATAGTTGGACCGGTAGCAATGTACAGATTTGTCTCCAGTCAAAAGGTCAAATGTTTAATATGTACACAGATACGCCTCTGAACCAACTCATTTAACTAAAGTTACCAAGAATTTTAGCATATTACAGGGGTACCTGCCTCAAGGACATCTCTCCAAACTGCCAGATGGTCAGACAGTACAGGAGTATCTGTACCTGTAAAATGAAGACACATTTATGAACATTCTATTTATTATGCAGGTGATTTTAAAGGTTTTGATTTATTTATGGAAATGTTTACTCAGGACCTGAATAGCCTGCATGTATATTTTATAATGTTGACAACATTTAACAAGTACTGCCACTCCATATGGTATGGAAAGTACAATAATAATGTCAAAAGGTTTGCTTTCATCCTTTTAACCAGGGTTTCCAAGTGACTATTTCTTTTATTGAACATCTGTGGTTGAAATCATTACATCAGTTTGTATTTTTTTTAACAGAGCATTCTAAGTCAGAAATCTCACCTTCAGATCCAGAGCATTTCTCTTATTGCTTTCTGAAGTTATTATAAGATCATTTTTGAATAGTCTGAAACAAAAGATTGTCTTTGCTTCCCAGAAAAGACATTGTAATTCTCAGCTAGATTCATTTCAAAGGCTCCTAAAGAGTCTGTGTCTGCAGAGGTCAAAACAAACTCAACAGCAGTGAAAGTAACTACCAAATGTAAAACATTATATCCACAATTTGACTGGTAGTAATTGGTATCCAGTTAATCCCCAGGAATAATAGTTTAGAAACTATACATTTGAATATTTTTGACAACAGATGTATACATGCAGACAGACAAAAAATGGCTGTGGAAGGTGGAGAGAGAGCTTAGCAATTAGGAACTCTTGCTGCTCATTTAGAGGACCTAGGTTTGATTCCCAGAACTCAGAAAGGGACTTACAACTGACTGCACTTATCATTTCCCGGGTACCCTTTTCTGTGCCAGCTTTGCACATGATACAGATATATGCATTCAGGTAATATACTGATACATATAAAATGTAAAAATAAATTTAAAATATATATTGATATGGTTAGAAAATACAGATGTAAGTGCTATTTAACTTTAAAACATGTATTAACTAATATTTATATTTAGACTGAGAATATAATATATGTCACAAAATTGTGTTCATTAAATTCAAGGCATATAGGTAGTACTAAGCCACATCTTTTATATAAAATATTTTAAATGTATTTATTACATGTGGTCTCAAGAATTACCTAGATAAAATCATACCTTAAGAAATTGAAAAATACAAACCTATGAAAACAGAAGTAGTTAAAGAAGACAGCAGAAATAATGTGAGTTTTGTCATAGATCTCTATTTGATATTTCTAAGTAAAAAGTGTGTACTATATGAATTAAGAAGGAGTTAAGATAACGTGAATAGAGATGGGTATGGTAGAATATAGCTGAGAATAATTAGGAGTTATTCATTCAGAAGGAAATAAGTTAGACCTTCAGTAGAAAAGGTCATCTATCTCCCACTTTAAGCCAAGCTGGCCTTTTATTTTTGTACCCTAGTACCCTTGGCACAGCCACTGTAATTCTCCATTCCACTTAATGCCCCTCCATCTGGCTTGGATATTTAAATACTAGCCAGTGTTGTACACTTCCTCTAGAAGGAAGTCTCTTAAAAGAAATTCAAGATAATTCCATTACATATAAGCTGTAAAGAACTGTCACCAGAGAATTAGCAAGGTGAATTGAACCATTAAGTTTGAGCAGACTCAGGAAAATTTCAAATACCTGGACTTGTTTCTCACCTTCCTCCCCACCAAGCCAGTACCTCCCCACCCCTAGTGAGCATATGCAGTTGCATGTGAGTGTTCATGGGGTGTGGGTAGAAGCTGATATCAGACATCACCCTTTATCACTTTTTACCTTATTTTTTGAGACAAGCTCTCTCACTGAATCTAGATCTCACGAATTTGGCAAGATTGACTGCCGGCAAGCCTCAGGTATTCTCAGTATCTATTATTCCCACCTGAGCTCTGGGGGGTACAGGTGTGCATGCTAGGCTCTATGTGTGGGATGTCCACATCCAAAATCAGGTCCTCAGGCTTGAGCAGCAAACAAATTTTGGACTTAGTCATCTCGCCAGCATGACTAGTTAATTTTAATAAGTTGATGAGGGTGTTCATTTAAAAAGTATTGCTCATAAAGAAACATTAATTAATAAGCTAAAACTTTTAGATTCTTAGCAGGAACTCATAAGTGATCTTACCTGTGCTATAAGAAAGAACTGATTCCTTATGATTCATGTCTTTTGCATTTGAAGCTGATGAGTCTTGTGATATTGTTATTGGACATGAGGGAACATGGCTAAAAAGCTATGATGTAATTAGGAGTCTTTACAAGAAAATCGTGACAATGCCATCTTTTCTTTTGTGGGTATTTATAATCACTACTTACAGTTCTGTCCCCTCAACTCCCACTATTTCTCAAATGATTCATTCCTTTTGAATTGTTTCTGAAAAAAAAAATGTTCTCTGTAAGTATTGCCTCCCGTCATCTAGCCAAACCTATCATTCTCTCAGTGGCCCTATAGAAATTTTCTCTGTTCAACTCTGTTCATTCTCCTAATATACACATATGTTGACTCCCAAAGAGACATCAGCTGACTGGAAGAGAGCAGGTTATCTGGTGCTATCATCATTATATTTCCTTATTAATCTTTCCCCACTGCAACAACTGTGTTGGTTGTATTTTTCAAATCAATTAAGTCTACTTTAAGCATTCTGAAGTGCAGTGTACAAAGTTTAAGTTTCATACACTCAATATTTAAATTGCAAGGCATCCACTCATGCACTCATTCATCCAACAAATACAATGTCCACAGAAATAATGTAAGTGTAGTGGGCCACCCACATTTTCTTAAAAAAATGTAAATGTCATGTGTGATAGATTTTAAGATAAATAAAATAAAATGGGTGTAATTAAACCCATGAGCAGAAAATATACGTAAGCAATGTTGGAAAATAAAATAATGTAACATCAAATAAACCTACATTAGCTTTAAAAGTATTGTAAGGAGGCTGTTAGTTTCTCAGCCACTTGACAGCCTAGGCCCCCAAAAAATCACACAGAAACTATATTATTTAAATCACTGCTTGACCAATTACTTAAGTGTATTGCTAGCTAGCTCTTACATATAGAATCACCCCATCTCTATTATTTTATATTTCACCATGAGGCTTATGGCCTACTGGTAAGGTTTCAGCATGTCTGTCTCAGGCAGGGCTACATGGCTTCTCTCTCACTCTACCCTTCTTTTGGTGTGGGACAATGGTCTGCATTCTGTCAATAATATTTTGGCCAGGCAGGAAGTATAGGCAGGACAACCAGACAGGAAATAGAGGTGGGTCAAGCTTTCATGGTCTCTGTGATATAAATAATACCTTTGCTTTCTTTAGACTCAGCAATCATACATTTGTTAGTCTTGCTTCTTTTTCATATCATCATTTTGAATTAAATATCCAATGTTTTATATGAAATTAATGTAGAATTCCCCTCTGTATGCTGTGAATACCATTGGTGAATAAAGAAACTGCCTTGGCTTGTCAATAGGACAGAACACAGATAGGCGGGGAAAACTAAACTGAATGTTGGGAGAAAGGAGGCAGGGTCAGAAAGAAGCCATGGAGCCACCTCCAGAGATATATGCATTGAAACCTTGCCAGTAGGCCACAGGCCTTATGGTAAAATATAAAATAATGGAGGTTGGTTAATTCTAGATGTTATAGCTAGCTAACAATACACTTAACTAATTGGCCAATCAGTGATTTAATTAATCTAGATTCTGTGTGATTATTTAGAGAGTCTGGGCAGCCGGAAAATAAACAAGTGGCTTCTACATCAATCCAATGTTTTTATATGAAATGATATATTGATTCACTTCTATCCTTTTTCATGATCACTATGCAACACTCTGGGTTTGTTTCTTTTAAAAGTCTCTCTAATAGGAAATGTTTGGGAAAGAGATGGAGGCATAAAATTCACAAGCTGCGGAGTATTTGATGGCAAGTGAATCCTATGATCAACCAAGGCTAGAAGAGAAATTTTACTTTGGAATAAAAGTAAGGCAGGACAAATGTACACACTACAAGAATTCTGGACAACCTATTTTGCTTAGAACTTTCTCCTGCACTATCACTGTTACTTTGTTTCCATCATCTCATTTTCTTTAAAGTCGCTATCAAAATTCTTCTTCGTGGTGGCATCTTGAATTAGACTAGCATTATTATTATTTCCTTTCTTGTTGTGTATGTATTAATTTTATCCTGATGTTAGGTTTTAAACAAAAGGGAATAATTATGTCCATTCATTTATTGGAAATATCCATACATTTAATGGTTAATCAAAGCAAGGTATCATAAATATAGAAATTAACATTGAGAATGATAATGTAAAAATATGCCTTATTTCAATTTTCTAGATCACAATTCAGAGCTTAGAGAAATCATTACTTGGAAACTAGTCAAGGAGGGAATAAGAAGCCAAAATATGGTGTACTCTTGATCACAAATATTACAATTTTCCTGTGTGATATAGAGAGAATTTAATTTAAAAAAAAAGAATTTTGCACAGTTGTAAGATTTTCACTTTGACTAGAAGGATGAATGCTTGAACCTAAGAATAATGAAGACAGTGGCCTGAAGTGGGAATCCTTACAGTTTTATAGGTTGGAGAAAGTAGTTCCTCACATTTATGTAACCAGAACCAGTTTTCATTTTTAAATAGTAAACTCGTTATATTTATTGAAGAAAGAAAAACTTAAAAGCCTCTTGTTTCATAAAATATCTATTGTTGACTACCCATGGAAGCTCTTACTGTTGGAAGGAGTAGATGGGGGAGTAGCTGAGGGGAAGTCAAGAGGTGGGCAGGAGGAATGGTAAAGAAAACTGTGGTTAGAATGTGAAACAAAAGTAAATAAAAATATAATTCTTAAAATATTAAAAGGTATCTATATATTTCAATGGAAATATCTTTAAATATTAAATAATATGTCTATATATCTTAAAATATTAGAGTCCAAAACTAATATGATCCAGTCAGCTATGTTCTTATAGTAAATAGCTTTTTTTCTTTTAATTTTGTTTCTGATATTTACATCATTACAAGCACACTAAACCTTCACTACAGCCATGAAACATATTTATTATTTCCCATTATTATTGTATCTGTGATGTTTATGTAAAATTAATTCTAAAATAACAGATTTTTCAAAATTCTTTTTGTTTGACTTTCTTTGAACTTAAAAATGAATGAAATACTTTTTTATGACCTTATCAAATGGGTACACATATAGCAATAAACTTAAAAGTGTTGGCTGTTTTAACTAAGGAGTGTTATTTTTACATTGAATACTAATGTGAATATGAACTAATTTGGAATATTGGCTTAATAATGTGATGTGCAATGTGATGGAAGTAACGGCTTCACAGTGATTAAATGCTCACATTGTGCTTCTGATAAGCAACAGGACATGAAAGTTTTTCTCTTTTGATGTTACATGATGAGAGGCATAGTTCATCCTGAGAACCAGTGTGCGTGAAAAATTCAAACCATGAGTCTAGGAGCTTATGGCCATGTTGTCTACCTTCTTTCCTAAGGAGTAGTTAATGTATGCACTTCCTACTCTAAACAAAGTCTCCTGGGGATGGGGAGGTTGGAGGAGACTGGGAAGAGAGGAGGAAGGGGAAGCTGAAGCCAGGATGTCCTGTTTGAGACGAGAATAAAGAAAAAGATATAATGGCACAGATCATACATTCATAGGCTTCAAGGAAGGTAATTCATGTCACTCTCACATTCTAAGCTCGTTTTCTGAATGATTTTAATGAAATAAGTAGTCAGGAAGAAGAGAGCAAGAAGTATCTGTGTTCAGTGTCTTCCTCTTCAGGCAGTCCAGGGAAAGTTGCTATTTGTAGAGTGAACTTTTTTTTTTTTAATTAATTTTTTATTGAGAAAAAAAAAAACAACGTTTCCCCCGCCTCCCTGCCTCCCATTTCCCTCCCCCTCCTTCCACCCTTCTCCCCCTCCCCCCACTCCTCTCCCCCTCCCTCTCCAGTCCAAGGAGCAGTCAGGGTTCCCTGCCCTGTGGAAAGTCCAAGGTGCTCCCCCCTTCGTCCATGTCTAGGAAGGTGAACATCCAAACTGGCTAGGCTCCCACAAAGCCAGAACTTGAAGTAGGATCAAAACCCAGGGCCATTGTCCTTGGCTTCTCATCAGCCCCCATTGTTCGCCATGGTCAGAGAGTCCGGTTTTATCCCATGCTTCTTCTGTCTCATTCCATCTGGCCTTGGTGAGCTCCCAATAGATCAGCCACACTGTCTCAGTGGTTGGGTGCACCCCTCGTGGTCCTGACTTCCTTGCTCATGTTCTCCCTCCTTCCACTCCTCGATGGGAACTTGGGAGCTCAGTCCGGTGCTCCAGTGTGGGTCTCTGTGACTATCTCCATCCATCCCCAGATGAAGGTTCTATGGTGATATGCAAGATATTCGTCAGCATTGCTATAGGATAGGGTCATTTCAGGTTCCCTATCCTCAGCTGTCCAAGGAACTATCTGGGAACCTCGCCTTGGGTTCCTGGGAGCCACTCTAGGTTCAAGACTCTTGCCAACCCTAAGGTGGCTCCCTTAACTAAGAATTGTGCTTCCGTGCTCCCCTATCCAACCTTCCTTTATCCCAATCAACCTGCTTCCCCAAGTTTCCCTTATCCTCCCCTTCTCCCTTTTCTCTCCCCATCCCCCGATAATCCCATCCCACCCCACCCCCAAGATCCCAAAATTTCTACCCGGCAATTTTGTCTACTTCCCATAGCCAAGAGGATAATTATATGTTTTTCCTTGAGTTCGCCTTCTTATTTAGCTTCTTTAGGTTCACCAAATATATACTCCGTGACCATTATTTATGGCTAGAAACCAATTATGAGTGAGTACATCCCATGTTCATCTTTTTGGGCCTGGGTTACCTCACTCAGGATAGTGTTTTCTATTTCCATCCATTTGCATGCAAAATTCGAGAAGTCATTGTTTTTTACCGCAGCGTAGTACTCAAATGTGTATATATTCCACACTTTCTTCATCCATTCTTCCATTGAAGGGCATCTAGGTTGTTTCCAGGTTCTGGCTATTACAAATAATACTGCTATGAACATAGTTGAACAAATGCTCTTGTCATGTGAGAGGGCATCTCTTGGGTATATTCCCAAGAGTGGTATTGCTGGGTCCAGGGGTAGGTTGATCCCAAATTTCCTGAGAAACCGAAACACTGATTTCCAAAGTGGTTGCACAAGATTACATTCCCACCAGCAATGGATGAGGGTACCCCTTCCTCCACAGCCTCTCCAGCAAAGGCTATCATTGGTGTTTTTGATTTTAGCCATTCTGACAGGTGTAAGATGATATCTCAAAGTTGTTTTGATTTGCATCTCCCTAATCGCTAAGGAGGTTGAGCATGACCTTAAGTGTCTTTTGGCCATTTGAACTTCTTCTGTTGAGAATTCTCTGTTCAGTTCAGTGCCCCATTTTTTAATTGGGTTAATTAGCATTTTGAAGTCTAGTTTCTTGAGTTCTCTATAAATTTTGGAGATCAGACCTTTGTCTGTTGCAGCGTTGGTGAAGATCTTCTCCCAGTCAGTAGGTTGTCTTTTTGTCTTAGTGACAGTGTCCTTTGCTTTACAGAAGCTTCTCAGTTTTAGTAGGTCCCATTTATTCAATGTTGCCCTTAATGTCTGTGCTGCTGGGGTTATGCTTAGAAAGCGATCTCCTGTGCCCATTTCTTGTAGGGTGCTTCCCACTTTCTCTTCTATCAGGTTCAGTGTGCTCGGACTAATATTGAGGTCCTTGATCCATTTGGACTTGAGTTTTGTGCAAGGTGATAGATATGGGTC